>BMAU01008351.1:0-730000 GCA_019973935.1 Trichonephila clavipes
AAAGCCAGAGGAACACGTCTTGGTAGGTTAATTACTGGTACAGCATTATCTCTTAAAGTAATGTGATATGGTTCATTTGGAAATTCTTCTACCCCATTAAATACATCTTTATATTGCTTAATTAACTCATTACTCCTTTTGTTAATTAAATAAAATTTTCATTAAAGATACAATTATTCGATAGAAAATTATTTCCAATCATACCCAATTCATTTTTTCAGGATATAAGTTACTATTATGTATTTACTAAGATTACATGTCAGGTGTTACACATCATATACGACTACTGTGTATATATATAAGGCTCGTTTCTCTTTTTTTTTCTCTCTCATTTCGATCCAAATGCCGCCCTGGGTAGGGTTTCGGTTTGTCCGGTCCTAGAGCCGCCTCTGGAGGTATTATTATTACTCTAGGGATATCCAATCACGAACTAGGGTTTGGAGCTTTCATACCGGTCTCCATGAAAAAAAATAATATGAAAATTTTCCAATAACATGAATAGGGATAATTTTACCCTCGAGAAATTAAAAGTAAATTCGTGATCTGCTCTTCTAGCCAAGTATACTGTAAGAAAAAATTCTTTAAAAAATACTGCTCTACTCCATATTAGAATAAATGAAACTCGCTAAATAGGAGAATGCGACTGTGGCAATCGAATTTTTCTTCACGTAATACAAGTTTCGTAAGAAGTGACCCATGAAATACGAGGGAAAGAATGGAAAAATGTGTGAATGGTGTAACAAGTTAAATGGGATCTCCCTGCAGAAATAAATTAATCATAAAATTAAAAATACAGTGAAATACGTTTCCCGCGAAAATGCTTTAGACGAAATATTGGTTAACACGCCCTGACAAACTACTAGGTATTTAAATGCATTTTTTTCTCTTAACACGAAAAAATTTCCCTTCTGGGAATGAACAAAATACGAAAAGCACCAGCCGTGAAGGCGAGATTTAAGAGGATGTGAAATGAAAAAGAAGTGGTTTCATGTGTTTCGCAGAAAGGAGGCTAACTTAGTTTTGAAATACCCTCGGTATACCCTGTAATATGAGACAATTTTGTTTATCTCAGCTACTTTCACCCCTACAAACGCCACACAAAAACAACTCATCTCTCATCAGACTTTGGAATTCGGTGGCGATTACATTGCAGTGTGAGTAAAATTCAGTGAGTTTGGTCAGCGGTATTGGTTTGGTTCGCGGTTTTTTCCCCCCTATTTTAGAAGAATTTTCTAACGAGCACAATGGTAAAGAGCTCAGGGGGAAAGCAAACTGTTATTTCGCTTAAAATGAAGGTGGAGCTTCTTAAGGCCGTTGATCAAAAATAGTAGACGAAAACGGAAATCGATGAAGATTTTGGTATTGTAAAACTCTGTATTAAAAAAATTTCATTAAGTTCTTGCTAATGTTTTTGTTTTATTGTTTTTTATAAAATGCATTCATCTATACATATTATCTATGCAAGTAAAATGTACTCTGATGAATTTAATTTTGTTGAATGTATGGGGGTTTTTTTTGTGCAATATCCTTTTTAACACGAAAAATATATATTTCGGTCCCTTCAGTTTCATGTTAAATGATTTTCACTGTAATTAATTCCTGCTTTTAATCATATAACCATAATAGTAAATTATTTACAATGTCGGCCTAAAATCTCTTTACAATTATAAATATATAACAGTTTTTGAATTATGTACAGAAAATACCTCTCTTCGATAAGTACAATACTCCAAAGGCCAAAAATGAAAATTTTTTGCTTTTTATCTTCCTCTAAAGCATTTTTTTAAATAGTTCTTTGTATTTCTTATTTTTATTATCCCTCTACGAATTTTGATTTTAAACTGAGCGATAGTTCTAGGTTTATTTAAGAGAAAAAATTGTTTTCCGGGAAATCTCAGAGGAAAAATAACAGCCTTCCAGAATGAAAATAATGCATATTCATGTAACATATGAGAATAAGGAAACTTTATTTGCATAATAACATTAGATAATGTTTTCTTTCTCTTATTTATTTGTTATAGATTTATCTATTACTCTTATCTCAGACTCTTGGTTTCAGATATGAAAGGAAATTTAAAAAAAAAGGAAATTAAATTTATTAAGCTATTTCCTTTTTAATGCCTTTTTAAATTTCCTTTTTTTTTCCTCCTCTTGCAACGTGGCCTTTTCTATTCACTTTGTAAACTAATATAAAATACACCTGAAATTTTTCAGAAATATTCTTGCTACGAAAGTGAGTATAAAATCTCTATAAGACACAAACATGTTATCTTGTGGGGGCGGATTTAGCTGACGATCCCTTGCTGGTGCTGGCCTTTCTGAAAGTGTACGATGTCATGGACCTGGTCTAGCACTTCTGGCCAATGGGGGAGTGCAACAATAACACGGTATCATTTGGTTTAGTGCCTTTCTGTTTCTTAGAATCCCGTCCAACTAGTTTCAAGAATTCTAATCACTAAATCTTTTTTATTACTAAAATTATGTTAGCCAGATTGCAGCATGTAAAACTTCATCTCCCAAACGAGGTTAAAGATGTAATTGCCGGAAAACTATAAGTTGATACAATAATAAAAATGTTTTCAAAGATAGAAAAAAAAATGTTTAACTTTATTTTTTAATTTTTCACTATGACTTCATCTGATTAGAAACTGTGCGTAAAATTGCAGATATTGTCCTTTTCTAAATATTGTAATGTGAGGTAAATTATATGAATACATAGTTAATGATAGTTTAGTCCTCTTAATTATGCGGTATTCGTAATTATTCGAAAAAAAATGATAGCTTATTTTTATTAAAATTTTTTTAATGCATCATATTTAAGTATGTCATAATTTTTACCTAATACATTGACAATTAAATGTAATTTTTGAAAAAGAAACGGAGCTCAATAAATGAACTAAGAAGTGAATTTTAGTAACAATTAAATTTAAACAGCACCTCCCAGCAGAAAGTACATAAATAGTTAAAAGTATGAGACTAAATCATTGTTGTTTGAAACAATGTTCCTTAAAACAGGTTAGCAAAGAATAGAAACAGTAAGAAGTTAATTCCTTCTCAAATCATCGCCATCTTGATTCCAAATTCGCATAAGCTTTGAATGAAGGACAAAATATCAAGATTTCTCTACGATACCACATGAACTTAGTTCATAAGTAAATATATTTGCTGTTATATGTTTAGATCTGGTCATAAAAACTATTTTAATTAATAAGATTAAAGTATTTTCCTTTTATTGGATTCCCATAAAAGCCAAATACTATTTTCCTTAAAATCAATCCATGCATTTAAGTTTAATTGAATTATCTTAAGCTTTCTAAGTGTTTTTCGAATCAATGCTTTCAATAAAATAAAATGAAGTAACTAAATAAGTTTCGCTTATGACTCTTTCGCTATTCTTTAGATATTTTTAAAGGAAAAAAACCTACATATGTACGATATTACATCAATATAAATATTTCAAATAATTTATATAGTATCTTTTGTTGTTCGCGACTTACAGAAGAAGGGCCCTTCAGATGATGGACTTTCAGAGCGATATCTAGAAAGGATTGTTTTTCAAGCCATTACTACAATTGCTATACATCTCAAGTAAGCTTGAATGTTGTCGAAACGTTTTTCCGTTGACGTTGTGGGCAGTCTCTTGAGATAGTGGGTCTGGTTGACGTGTGCGCCGTTGTCATTTGAATCACTAGTCGTGATTTATTAGGAATGTCTTTGCTATCTATCTGTAAAATGAATGTATGACCAAACCAGGGACGTTGTAAGGCATGGGTCAACTGGGCCCGCTTCCAGAGCCTCTCCCTTGGTGGGACCTCGTTTCGTTCTTGACTTTGTCTTAATAAAATCATGATCCGGATAATTTTAATGCCAAATATTATTCCCGTACATATTCTCCGAAAAACAGGGAATTTCTAATTTTATGTCAACTGGCAAAAGTGGCAAGACTGTATTATAATGTGATGGCTGTTGTCCAATGTCTATGTCTAGGCCTACTACTAAAAACAGCATTCAACTCATTTAGTTGAAGTGTGGCCATAGGGCGAGCCGCTTTGTGAGATTGTGAGTGGTGCACATTTATTTGCTTCAAATTACCGTCTATACTGACAATACTTGCTATGTATACAGTATACTTTTAATGATCTCAAGTAGGGCCTGGTTTTTCATAGGGGCCCAGGGTGGGGCGTGCCTCGGCACCCACCTAATTCCTCTTAACTGGAACCAATTTGCGAGCAGAGAGAAGTGAACTGATATGAACGGACTCTCGAAAAAACCTGTCTTCTTTCGGACACTCGCTCTCACTTCTCTCTCTGACTCGCACGAGGAAAGACGTGTTTTCCCTTTATTCAATTTCCATGTTTCAACCTAAGTAATTAGTAATTCTTATAATCTAGTCTAGATATATATTATAAATGCGAAAGTGTGTGAGGATGTTTGGCCGTCATTTACGCAAAAACAACTGAATGGATTTTAATGAAACTGTACAGTAATATAGCTTATACATCAGAATAACACATAGGCTATAATTTTTAAAGATACTAGCTGGTATACCCGTTCTTCGCATGGGTGAACTGAAAAATTAAACAATACAGATTGAAGGATAAAGAAGTTTTTAATGTGTTAATTTTACGTCAATTTCAAATTAAACAAAACAAAGATTTTTGCATATCTCAGCTAAACAAAAAAAAAAGAGAGAGAAAAGCACCTTTGTTAAATTTTAAGTATGTAGATCTAATAGCTGATAAAAAGGATTTTTTTTTTATTTATAACTCCCCGTAACACTCTTGAGGGTCGATTTTTGAAAATACCTCTCTAAGCCGATCTCTGCTCAGCAACACATTGTTAAAAGTTTTGTGTAATGAACGCTTAAAATAGTGTAAATAATTTATATTTGAAAGTGTAATACATTAATATTACTTTCTGTTGTATATATTTTATGTTAAAATTGTAATATTCGCAAGCAACGCCGTTTCTTAAATTATAATGGCAATTCAAAGAAAAACATAGCGAAATGTTAATGATAGAGTCAAGTTGGCAAATGTCTAGCTATTTTCATAGCTCCAGCTTTATTAGAGCTTTGTAAGACTCGCCGTGTAGGGGCGCCATGCACGTTAATACTTTATCCACCGCATTATGATTTACTACAGTTTTTTTCATAGAATATTTTTTTTTGGTTCACTACAGTGAAAATTAAGGTGATGGCGGGCCATTAGTTTAACACCTTACATGACATCTAGATGGCGTTGGCTATTGCGAAATTTTTGGCACAAATATTTGTCTTAAGATTCCCAAGATGGGCAATAAATTTCTCTCTCGGGTAACCTTTTCAATGAAATTCTCCCTTCCAGCGAAAGGGAACACGCGGGGGGCTAAGGGAGGGTGACGGTCGTCAAACTGGTAAAATAAATGTTAGCTCTTTTTTTTTTCTTTTTCGGGCAAGGGGGTTAAAGCAGCAGAGTGAATCTTGACCATGAAAGACTTCTCATGTCTGGACATTGGTCAATAATCAAACTTTTTCAACTCTTGGACCCCTTAGAACTGTAACATGTTTTCGAGGAAACCCCTTCCTCGCTGAAGGGAATATATCTTAAAAAATAATATTTAAAGTATATAGATAAACATATTTTTGATATTATATGTAAAGACAATTTTAAAAAATATTTTATTTTTATTAAAAACTTTTATGATGTAATTTTAATGTTATTTACTCATTGATAATATAAATTTGTGATCCAAATGTCACCTACGCATGCATTATACTTAGTAACTGAGATATGTGTTCACAATTTTTTACACAAACTATCGACGTATAAGCTTTTTGAAATTATCTGCAGTAGCATTTCATATTCCGTGTTCAATTCGTTTTTGTATTTTGTTTTTGTTGCCAATCGCGTTAAAAATATTTTTCACTTTCTAAATACATTTTTGTGAATGGCATGAAAATGTTCATAGCTGTGTGAGAAATTCTGCGTATACGGCATGAATTGGTAACCTAAAATGTAGGTCTTCTAGCTTAAATTTAAATTTTAGCATCGAACCTGTTCATATGTCGATAAATTTTTTTTATCTTCTTCATTATAGGTGTTTTTCCCCCACAAATGTAAAAGGTTTCAAAACATTGTACTAACTAGTATAAAATTACTTCGGGGAACTCGGGATAGCAAACAATAGTATATTCACAATCTACTGCATAAAATAAAGTTTTAAAATGCATTTATTATATTACAATAAAAGTTAAAAAAAAATTTCAAATTATGTATAAATAAAATTTTTAATTTTAGTCTATGATCTTTAGATAATTGTGAATAAACGAATTTCATGAGAACATAAATCCATTTTGCATACATATTTGTAATTTTTCTTTCCCATTTTTTTTATTGGGACTCGTGGAACACAGTTTGTCGATCAATTCTCTAGATAAATGATGTACAGAACGAAACTATTTAATTTTTCCTGAACAAATGATTTTTAAAGGAAGAATAGAAGGATTTAAAGCAATGAAAAATTAAATTTCACGTTTTAATGAACAAATAGTATGATACAATTTTACTTTTATACAGTAGAACAGGGGTTGGCAACCTATTTCACGAGAGGTACAATTCTCAGTGGTACTCTGAATTACTCAACAAATGTGTCAATTTTTGAGAGGATGGAAGATGATAAATTTATAATGGTCCTTATTATGCGAAGATCTCCAGAATTATGGACAATTGCGAAATTTCGAAAAAATCGGAAAGATATCTCGAAACATAAATTTACAGCTATTTTGTGAATTATTGGATGTCATTGCTGGTGAGATTTAATTGTTTGAAAAGAGAAGATCGCGTGCACTCTGCTCTCCGCTTTTGGTTGATTTTGAAAAAGGCAAAAAAAAAAAAAAAAAAAAAATTCTCTTTGTGTGTGTGTGTGTAGCGCACTTCCTTCAATAGAATCCTCCCCTTTCTCTGCAGGGGAAAGAGGGCCACAGTCTTTACGACTGTGAAACGAAATACTTGTTCTTTTTTTGGGGGGGAGTAAAATAGTGTTCACTCTTGACCATGAGAGAGATCTAAAATGGCTTTCTTACTTTTTCGACTCATGGATTCTGATAATTTGTTATGAATGCTTTATTCGTTTCTAACTATGGAAAAAATCCTATGTATTTTGCAATCTAAATTTTAGGAGCTGTTCTTGTTTTAATATAGATTTTACCGTCAAATGTCTTTTAAAATGTCAATAAGTTGTTCGCTCTCCTTGATTATAGGTGTTTTTATCCACAAATAAAAAAAAAAGTTCATTTTCCATTACAAAACGATTTAGTTGTTCAAAAACAATGTATTAACGTGAATAAATTTGTTTTGTTGGTCCCGGTACAGTAAACAATGGAATATTCACAATCTAGTAGGCACTACATATAAAGAAAAACGATTTAATATTCTTTTATAATGGAATAATAAATGTTTCTAAAAGTATTACAAAATAAAGTTCTTATGTACAAAAAAAATGTTTCAGAAATTTCCAATTAGGTATACACTTACACCTGTATTACATTATTAAAGGTGCCGCGTTGCGTGGTTAGGCATTCTTCACTACAACACGGTTGAATTAAATAACAATAAACATTTATTAACTTTAAAGATTAAATGAGCAATTAAGAGGTAAACTTCTAAAAACTACAACACATGGTGAATCAGGCACGCTACAAGAATAACAGATCAATTCAGTTCAGTTTTGGAGTCGTTATGTTGAGCTGTAAGGTCGCTGCATACTCCCCTTCCAGTGTCAACGATACCTAGTTGGAAGATGAACTTTGCGACTAGAACGTGTAGATGGCTGGGTAGGCGTTGAAGCTGTTGGATCAGATTCCACAGTAGCAGGTGTTGAAGCTGTTGCATTAGGTTCCACAGTAGCAGGTGTTTCATTCTTGGTTTGAGGTAGCTGCAAGTCCTCAGTGTTAAGAAAGAAGGCAGGTTTGCATCTATCAATAGATACAGATACCCGTTTACCATTGATGTCAAGGAAAACACTTTATCCTTCCTTTGTAAGACTTTGAAAGGGCCATCATAGGGTTGTTGAAGTGGACGACGTAACATGTCTCGGCGAAGAAAAACATGTGTTGCTTCCAACAGTCCTGGATGGATAAAAACAGGACGTTTGCCATGGTGTTTTGGTGGTTTAGGGTGAAGTGATTGTGCATGTGAGACTTAAGTTTCGAAACAAAATTCACAACATCATCGTCTGGCTTGGAAGAGTCAAACATCTCCCCTGGCAGTCGAATAGTGGTCCCAAAAACTAATTCAGCTGGTGTACACAAAATATCTTCTTTAAGAGAAGCTCGTAGACCTAGTAAGATGATAGGGAGTACTTCTGTCCAACGCTCAGTAGCATGGCACTTGATTGCACTTTTCAATGGGCGGTGCAATTCTTCGATCATCCCATTAGCTTGAGGGTGGTATCCAGTTGTACGACACATCTGAACACCAAGTAGTTTGCTAAGAGCTTTGAAGAGCGATGACTCAAACTGCCTGCCCCTGTCGGTTGTGAGAATTGCAGGAGTTCCAAAGCGAGACACCCAAGAGGAAAAGAAGGCCTCAGCCACAGTTAAGTCTTTGAGAGGTTGGGTCTCTGGCCATTTCGAAAAACGGTCAATCATTGTCAGGCAATAGGTGTAGCCATTTGATGGAGGTAGAGGTCCATTGAGATCCAGATGAACATGATCAAAACGTTGGGAAGGTTCTTGAAATGATGAAAGAGGTGATCTAGTATGACGATGAATTTTGGATTTTTGGAAAGCTAGGCAGTGTCTTGCCCACTTAGCTACATCTGATGAGATTGATGGCCAAACAAAACGCTGCTTCATCAAATGCACTGATCGACGTATGCCAGGTTGGGATAAATTATGCATAGCAGAGAAAACATCTTGGCGATGCTGTTTTGGGATGTAGGGTCTGGCTGTGCCCGTTGATAGATCACACATAATTTCAGTAGACGAATTGGGAAAAGTTACCTTTTTGAGTTCCAAGGAAGTTCCAGATGCTATTAGGGTGTGAAGCTCCTGATCAGTCTGTTGTGTCTCAGCAATACAGTTATAGTCAATTTGACTTGGGAAGGTGACTGCAGAAACACGAGAGAGCACATCAGCAGCAATATTGTCAGATCCTGGAATGTGTACAATATTTGTGGTGAACTGAGAGATGTAATCCAGCTGACGGATCTGCCGTGGAGAACACTTGTCACTTTTTTGCCTAAAAGCATAAGTGAGGGGCTTGTGGTCAGTAAACACTGTGAAATCTCTAGCTTCCAGCATATACCGAAAGTGTCGGATAGCCGAGTAGATAGCAAGGATTTCACGGTCGTAGGCACTGTAAGACTTTTCAGATGAAGTAAGTTTTCTGGAAAAGAAAGCCAATGGCTGTAGCTCAGAGTCCACAACTTGGTGAAGTGCACCTCCTATGGCATAATCAGAGGTGTCCACATGAAGAGCAAGCGGGGCAGAAGGTGAAGGATGAGCAAGAAGTGCAGCATCAGCAAGAGCTTGTTTACACCTCTGAAATGCTGTAATTGCCTCAGAAGCCCAGTTTAAAGGCTTTGAGTAGTCCTTCTTACCATTAGAACCTTTTAAAAATTCACTTAAAAGATACTGTTGTTCAGCTGCTTTGGGCAAGAAACGTCTATAAAAATTTAACAGTCCTAAAAATTTTCTCAGAGAGCCAACAGTCTCTGGTTGTTTATAATCAAGAACTACTTGAACTTTGTCAGGCAATGACTTAATGCCATCAGGAGTGATAAGGTGGCCAAGGAAAATGAGTTCAGTCACACCAAATACACATTTAGAGATTTTTAGTTTTAAACCATATGAGCTCAGTCTTTGGAATATAGTTCTTAAGTGAGAACGATGCTCCTCAGCATTTTCTGAGTAACACAAAATATCATCCAGGTAGACAAAACAAAAAGGAAGTCCTCTTAGTACTTCATGCATGAATCGCATAAAGGTTTGTGGTGCATTCACAAGGTCAAAACACAAATGGGTATATTCGTAAAGACCCCATGGAGTTGTTACAGCTGTCTTAGGAATATCACACTCAGCTATAGGGATTTGGTGGAATGCCTTAAAAATGTCTATTTTGGAAAATATCCTCTTGCCATTTAGTGAATGAGCAAAGTCATTCAAATAAGGCATGGGGTAGCTGTCGAACTCAGTAACAGAATTCAGCTGCCTGTAATCACCAACAGGTTTAATTGTAGAGTCAGATTTGGGCACAACATGAAGAGGAGAACTCCAGGGACTTTTGGAAGGTCTAATAATGCCTTGAGCAAGAAGAAATTCAAATTCTACCCTCACTGCATCATACAGTTTAGGGTGTAGCCTTCTAGGCCTGGCAGTGACTGGTGGGCCAATAGTAATAATATGGTGGACTGTGCCATGTGATGCTGATTTGGAAATTAAAGAAGGGTTGCTGAGGTCTGGATATTCCGATAAGATGTTTTTAAAACTAATGTTTGCATCTACAGTGAGGATTGAGGGCTGTACAATATTTGAAAAACACAAGGAGTGAAAAGAGAAGTTTCCACATCCACCAACCTTTTTTTTTCTTAAGGTCGATTAAAAGGTTGAAGTGCTTTAGAAAATCAGCACCAATTATAGGAGATGATACATCAGCAATTATGAAAGTCCAGATAAAAGGTCGCCTCAGACCCAGGTTCAGTTCTTTACGGACCATACCATAGGCTGGAATTTTGGTATTATTAGCAGCAAAAATAAGGAGAAGTTAGACTGAGGTGATTTATTCATAGTTGGAGAAGGTGGGATGACACAGATTTCATTTCCAGAGTCTATGAGGAATTTCTGGCCAGACTTGCGGTCTAATAAAAATAACCGGCTGGTATGTTTCGAGGGCTCTGCCATTCCAGCTATGACAGAGCTTACTCGTTTTTTGCACAAATGCACAAGGTGAAACACACTTGCGGGCCTGCTCTTTATAACGGCGATTATAGTAGCAGATGCCACTTCCTCTATTGACACTCCTAGAGTGTGAATGTGATCTCCGGCGGTCAGAACTATATCGTTGGTGGCGAGAGGAATTGCGCTCTCTTGTCAGTTCAGCAACTTGTAGAGACAGCTCTTGGATCTGCCTGGCGAGAGAGTCCATGGTTGGCTGAGCACTGCATGAAGATGACTGGGATGGTGGAGGAACAGTTTTGGCCGCACAGATAGTTGAGGACGCACCAACAACCTCAAAAACCTTATCAGCGATGATAGCCAGTTTATCCAAAGACTCTGAGGATGCAGACAAAACAGTCTGGATATGTGGTGGCATTCTTCGAAGCCACAAACTTTGCAGAAAGTCATTTTGGAGTTGGCCATTAGACAGCTCTTTCATTTTTCGCAACAGGTGGCTGGGCTTCTCATCTACTAGCTGAAGGTCAGTAAGCAGTTTCTTAATTTTTGAGTCTCCGAGTCGCTAAATTGGGTGATGAGCCGCTGCGAGAGTGTGATATTTGTCACTGTTCGGAGGGCTTAACACAATGTCCGACACGTAGGAGAGAGTTTCAGCATCCAGGTTCGCAACCAAAGCAGAATACTTAGTATCTTCACTGGAGATACCACTGAATGTGAATGCATGGTCGCATTGCGCAATCCATAGACGAACGTTCGATTTCCAAAACGGCGGCAGCCGCAACGCAATACGAGCGACTTCAACGGTTTCACTAGTCATATTGTTGAATAAGCAGGAAGCGAAACGAATCTCCGAGCAGATGCTTCAAGTGGCCTTGAGGAGAAGGAGAAAAAATCTTTCGCTACGTACTGATCATCCGTAGTAGAAGAATTTGTATTGCATTCGCCAGTAGAACAGAATAGCTTACGTTTTTAAGTCCAAAAGGGGTCACCACTGCCGCGTTGCGTGGTTAGGCATTCTTCACTACAACACGGTTGAATTAAATAACAATAAACATTTATTAACTTTAACGATTAAATGAGCAATTAAGAGTTAAACTTCTAAAAACTACAACACATGGTGAATCAGGCACGCTACAAGAATAACAGATCAATTCAGTTCATTTTTGGAGTCGTTATGTTGAGCTGTAAGGTCGCTGCAAAGGTTTAAGGGAAACAATTTTGAATAGAGTTTTCTTTAAAAAAGTAGTTTTATATATAAATGTTAAAAAGGTTAAAGGTTATCAATTTTGATATTTTTCTAAGATAGTATGCAGCTATTTCATTAAAAAACTGGTTAATTATGGTTTTGACCATTATTTTACGTATGTTTGTAAAATAATTTTTAAATTCAAAAAATATTTTTACAAGAAATGGTACGTAAATGAAAATAAGCATTACAAAATTATTTCATGTTCAGCAAAAAAAAAAAAAAAAAAAAGGAAGAATGAAAGAGAGAGATATTTTGAAATTAAAATTACTTTTGTAACTTTAGAGAATGATTAAAATATCATTATAAGGGAGAGAAAATAGGCTGCCAATTAATTATCAAGCACAATTAATAAAGCATATAATATATAGACATTGCTTTTATTTTTTCTAAGAAATTTATGTTTATTTAATGAATATATGTCAATAACAATTTTTCAATTTGGAAGTTAACATTATATTTAAATCAAAGAAAATTGCATTATTGTTTAATTTTTGGGCATATTTGGTAACAAAATAATAGTTTCATTCTATGTAGGAATCGAAATAAATGGCTAAGTAATATACTTAATTATAAAAATATACATTGCTCAAAACAATTAGGGGAGCACATGATTTTAACAAAAGTAAGCAAAGATGTATACCAATAAGTAACATAAAATGAATCATCCATAATGTAAAGCCTACCAGGAAACGGAAGAAGAAAACTTTATATGCAAATCAAAGTTCATGACGTCAAAAACCAGAAAAAGGAGATAAGGGCAGAAATCGGGATGTTGCAGAAACGTCTGTTTTATTGCTGTAACTGTGAAATTCGATTGCGCAGTATTTTTTTTTTTGAGACAAGGTTACTTGAGAATGTCTCAACAACGTGATTTACTGGAATCCATGGCATGGCGTGTTATAGGCAGACTGTAATCCGGGCAAACACAACGTAGTGTCGCGGACGCTGTTGGAGTCGCCAGAAGTGTTGTTGCAAGGCTGTGGAATCGATTCCAAGAAACAGGAAATGTTAGACGTCGACCAGGGGTAGGTCGGCCACGCGCCACTACATCAACTGATGACCGGTATATACAGTTAACAGCCCGTTGAAACAGAACGGAGAATGCTACGCAGCTGCAAAGACAGTTGCTCTTGGCAACAGGACGAAGGGTGTTCAGCCAAACAGTAAGTAATCGGCTTCATGAGGGAGGGCTCTATGCACGTAGGCCAATGGTCTGCATTCCGTTGACCCCACGCCACCGTGCGGTCCGAAGAAGATGGGCTGCTGAACATTGAGATTGGGAGCAACATGATTGGAGCCAAGTGCTGTTTACAGACGAGTCCCAATTCAGTCTAGAGTGTGACACCCGACGTGTTCTTGTATGGAGGGACAGAGGCACTTGAAATAACCCCGCATTCGTTCGTGAAAGGTCCCAATACAGAAGAGCTGGTTGGATGGTATGGGGTGGAATCAGCATAGGCGGACGTACGGACCTGCATATCATTCGGAATGGCACTTTGACGGGCCGAAGGTATGAAGACGAGATACTTTGACCTCATGTCATCCCTTACGCTGGAGCCATTGGAGATTCCTTTGTTTTCCAGGATGATAATGCCCGACCGCATAGAGCTCGTCTGGTGGAGAACATGCTTGAAGCTGAAACAATACAGCGTATGGAATGTCCAGCGTGCTCTCCTGACCTGAATCCAATCGAGCATGTTTGGGACATGTTCGGACGACGCATTGTTGCGCGACCAAGGCCGCCTGCTACTGTCCGAGACTTGGAGATTGCACTTCTTGAGGAGTGGAACAGTATTCCCCAAAGTCTGATCGATAACCTCATCGCATCCATGGCAAACAGGTGTGCAGCAGTCTTAGCTGTTCGAGGAGACCACACGCCCTATTAAAAATTATGCATCATGTCTAAACAGTACCTTTTTTATCGTTTACATGTAACCAAATTGTTGCCCTAAACCATCTTTTCATGTTTTTTCCATATTTTCAAAGAATTAAAGCTTAATTCTAAATTTTTTTACGCCTTTTTTTCTGTATTGCGCATTGATACGCGTGTACTATGCATTGTATGCCAATACGTGGCTGTCTCACACGGTTTTCTTCACTTTTTTGCTTGCTCCCCTAATTGTTTTGAGCAGTGTATATCACGGACAGTTTTTACGGTATCCTGTTCGAGAAGATATAGGAGGTCACAGTAGGCAAGAGTTCATGGTTACGAACTCGTGATCGACGTGGTGTTGCATCGTCGGTTTGAATTCTGGTGTCCCTGCTGAAGATCCGCTATGTAGAATTGATTGATTGATTGATTGATTAATTGAATATTAACGTCGCACTGTTCAGCTACACGAGGGCTTTTGGCGACGGACCACGTAATTTTGAACCATGGTCAAGTGACGTGGACGACACCTGAGCTGGCACCCCCTCTCCTAACTCCCACACCACACCAACGGGAGGACGTTTCAGCTCTCGACAGATTTAACGTGCATCGCTGCCCTACACGGCGGGTCTTTAATGGTATTGGGCTCGAACTCGTGGCAAGGCAAGCCACGGTCCGATACCTATACCACTCGGCTACCGCGGCCGTCCGCTATGTAGAAGGCTGAACCTCAAAGCAGATGTTTGAAGTAGATGATACTATATGTTGCTAATGGTGGAAATTTTGGGAGATTGCGGTTCCAGCTCTGATTTCGTCCTCGTCACTTGATCGAAATGACGAGGTCGGCGATAGTCCCAGTGAAGCTTCAAAGCTTGACGTTAATCAGATAATCATTCGATAATATATAGGTTTCATTTCCTAACCTATATCAATCATTTTCTGTTTTTTGCTTCTACTAGATTCCTCTACATATAACGGCTCCCTCAAAGGCATATTTCGTGGTGCTCTTCCATCAAGAATTTCAGGAAGAACACATTTAAAATAAAACTTTTCTAGTTTTGGAATAATTCCTTTCCAAAACTCTTCGTTTGCCTCTATACGCAGAGTTAACGAATCCTTTTTGCACCATAAATACAGGTCACACCATTTCCGTTGTGTAATAAATAACTGACCTTGTATTTGAAAGTAAAATTTATGATTTAATGGTAAATAGATTCCCCTTTCATTGGAAAATTTAAAACCTAGACTATTTTTTTGTAATTAAAAATTCCAGCAGATTTGATTCAAATCTCGCAGAATAAGGGCATTTAAATTCTATGAGTCCATCATCACCAACCAATCCATCGGGTGAAGCACACAAAAAGGGTTTATCTTTGTCCACAAATAAGCCACATATTTTTACTTCAGTTGAATATTCCCTCTCACATACTGCTTCCGAGCGATCTCCTCGTTTGCCAATCCATATTTCATTGCTGCATTGCATAAGTCTCTACCATACACAATGCGCATCACAAGCTTCGAACACGGAGTAGATTTTTTCCTGCAAGCAATTTCTTTGAAAAAAGAAGATGAGAGTCTCAACGATCTCTCATATCTCCATCGTTCAGAAGATGCTTGCCCCCTAGTTTCGCTCTCTAAATCATAGATATTTTGTACTTTTAATTTTGAAAGATGGTTTTCCATTAAATTATCGTATATCTGTACTGGCACATGTCTTTAGACATGTAGCGAACATTCATTACACTGAATTTTTCTTCGAATTTATTCGAATCTAAGCCGCACTTTTTTTCCCGATACTTAGGCTACAAAAATTCTGGTGCAGCTTAGATTTGAAGACTGAAAAAAAGTTTTTAATGCTGGTAAAGTAAATTAATTATTCACTTTTTATTAATTCACCTTTATTATTTTTTTATTTCGTCTAGTTAGTGATTGAATATAAATGTCATATTGATCAGCTACACGAGGGCTTTTGGTGACGGACCTCGTAACTTTGAACCATAGTCAAGTGACGAGGACGACACCTGAGCTTGCACCTCCCATCTCCTAACTACCACACCAATGAGAGGACGTTTTAGCTCTCAGATTTAACGTTCATCGCTCCCCTACACGACAGAACTTCAGCGGTAAAAGGCTCGAACTCATGGCACGCCAGCCACTAGTACGTTACCTTGACCACTAGGGTATCGCAGCCACTTTTCATTCCGTAAATATATCATATATCGATAATATATTTTACACTATTTTTTTTCACAAAAATGTGCTGAGAATTTGGGATGCGGCTTAGAATCTGAACATAATTAATTGAAAAAATAAGTTTCTGTTAATTAAATTAGAAAACAATATTTTGTGTTAATAATTGTTCCAATGGTTTATGGTAAAGTTTTACGTCAAATATAAAATCGATGGGGAAAAAAAATTTTGTTAGTTAAAAAGAAAATAATAATATAATAATAATAATTGCATTACAATAATTATAATAAAATTTGAATTTGTGAGCAAGGAGTAGTAATTTGTGTTCTTTAGAGTTAATTCACAACTTTCGATCAAGTATAAAGTAAGTATACTTTCATTCTTCGTTAAGTCATTTCGCAGAATTTAAATATTCTTAGACATTCCTTCAATAACAGACAAAAAAAAATCTAAGCTGTATAATTATAAACGATTTTTTTTAAAGCACACATGCAGAAAATATTTAAAACTTTCCTAAATCGGAAAGTTCGTCAGATTTGAGATGTTAAATCTCTGTACATCATAAATCTTTTCCATTGTCCACTATTTAACAATTTGCAAGTTACCATAATTTCAGCTGGCGACTATATTTAAGAAAGATGTCGCCAAAAATAAGTATTCGTAGCCAAGAATAAATTCGCTTTTCAAACGATGGTTGTGCCATCTGTTTGAGATAGTCCTAACTACGCCAAAAATAATTCAGAATGAACTTAAAATTTAAAAAAGTTAATTAAGAAAAACATAAAACTTAATTCTGGCTACACTAGTCCAAAGAGGGAAGCTTGCTTTCTTATATACTATTTAATTCTACTCTAAAAAAATGTTTTTTTCTGTTAAAATGTCTTTTGCGTTTCCACCTCCTATACTTTAACATAGAAAAGTCAAATTTCATTCTGCAAAAATGCTGAAATCTGTGTAATTTTCCAAAAAATCAAAATTCAAAAACACTATCCTTTAAACAATTATTTTCTTTATATCCATAAAAAATTTTATTATTATTGGAGCTTTTTCCTGCCCACAAATGTCTTTGCCGTTTCATCCCTATCCTTTAACATTGACCGAAAACAGCCTTAAGGGATATACATAAACAAAATACTCCACTTTGGGAAATTTAATCCGTTAGAGCTAATAAATTAAAGATATTCCACTGTAAAATAAATTATATACACCTTTCACTTAAAATAAATAGTCAAATCGTTTTCTAAGGTCTTCATTAACATAGTAAAACATAAGACACTTAAATTTTGACAAACTATTTTTTCGGGACAAAAATAATAATCTTTGCAATCCGCTGAAAACGCAATACATCTCATTTCCTCAAGCGGAGGATAAAAAAAATTTTTTTTATCTGTTGAGCAGATGGCGCCACGTGTATGCATTCTAAGCACAAAGTTAAACTAACTTTGTTTTAGAAGAAAATTACGGCATAAGTTGCTTAGATACATATTATAATAGTACTATATTTTATGAAAAAGAATATTTTTCTACACAAATAATGACTTTAATCACGTCAGAAACGTTAATTCTGCTTTTTTCCATGAAAAAATGGGGGGTCGCAAACTAAAAAGAATATAAGGCAACCCTGCGGATGACGTCTTGAGACTACGTCATTGCGTAGGGTTCTGTCTTACTCCCTGTTACTTTCTAAAAATAGTCGTTGGGGAAAGGGGGGAGATGATCAGATTGGGTAGCTCTTTCGAGCTTTTTGACCGAGGATTTTGAATCACTGGAATGTTATGACAAAAGATCGCTTAATATTTCGTATTTCAAAAACTACGTGTTTTATGATAGTTCTATAAGGAATTTTTTTTATATTTGTAATAAAAATAATTTTCAATATAAAAAAAGTGATATCTTTAGTACAAGGAAGAATTTTTCTTGATTTCTTATGAGAAATTGGCACTTCATAGTATTTCAATAATAAAAAATAATAACGTACAATGGATTTATAAACTCCATTATATTACAATATAAATTTTAGTAATACCAAAAATTAAAAAATTGTTTTATTTAATATTCTATTCTAAACTTCAGAATAATAAAATTTATTTTTTTATTAATGACAGAGCTGATGATTACTTTTTTCCCTCATTATTTTTCTAATTTATTCATAAAATTGTTTTTCTATAATAATATACCTGAAATCTTATGTGAAAAAGCTTTTTTTACCCTTTCAGATTAAAATTTTGTATATCTAAATTATTCAGTTATTTGTTATTCAAGTTATTGCTTTAAATAGGAAATTGAGAATTTTATCTACATTAAATAATATTTTTATCCTTACATGTTCTAACAGCTTATACATTATATATATATATATATATAGCTGTAACAGTATTACAGATATTAAAACCAAACAATGATAATCATGAAGTGAAAATATGTCGATTATATAAGTTAATTAATATTATGTTCGGTTCCATTTGGATTAGCTTTTTCACTGCAAGGAATTCTCATAAAGTAATATATTTTCTTGATTTGTTTATTTCACAATGATTGTGATGTTCTTTATTTACGCTGTGCCGTAATTGTGATTCTCTCTCTCTCTCTCGCTTCAGTACAATACGCAAAAGGAGAAAGTTTACAAGACACAAAAGTGAATCTAAACCCAAGTAGCAGTTCTCAATTCGCTATGTTTTTAGATAATGTTGCATTCGTCTGTTTTATCCAATTTTATATTTCTATTTTAGAGTGTTATACATATATATATATATACGTCTAATTGCTATTTTTAAAGTGCTTTCTTAATGCTTATTTTTAATAATTTAAAGAAATTACTAGCTGAAAACCTCAAAATACAATCTTTTCTTTGGAACTTTTTGAGTTCTTTCATAAAGAGAAAATGCTTACTTTTTTTAAAAAAAAAATGTTATTCCACCGATTTCAAAAGTGACACTCTTTAAAATGTGCTTTGTTCTAATTTTATCCCATTTCTTAATAATTGTAATCTGACAGCAGTCAAGAAAGAAGAAATTGACTCCACTGTGTACATCCCATTTAGGCGACATAATTGGACCCGAGGTCCCTTATGTGCGTCACTGCAAACAAGTTGTTTTATGCAAAAATTGTATAAAAAATCCTAAAATTTCTAGCGACCCCAGATGCAAGTCACGCAACCCATATTTTAAGAAACACTGGTTGAAGTTATGCAAAGAAACTGGTGCTCTCTAGCTTATCCAAAGGTTTCTTTTACCTGTTAGAAAAACTACTTTTTTGGGAGTAAAGCAATTTTATTTATTTATTGTTGTCCCACACATACAGTTAATATTTTTGTGTTTGATATGGAGCAGCAAAGGCTATTATCCCATTGTTATCCCAAACATTTTCAGCTTCGGTCACCTCATATTTTTTTAATTCCAATCACTTGAATTGCTTTATATAAGAGTTATGATGTTACTTAAATATCTCTTTAAATAAGCGCACAATTATTAATAACAAAAATACAACTTTTAATAAAGGCTGAGTGAGTGAATATTTTTCTCGCACTTTTTCGTTAATCGAGGGCTTTTGGCGACCGACCCCGTAATTATGAGCCATGGTCAAGTGACGAGGACGACACCTGAGATGGCATCCCCACCCTCTACTCTTTGAATCTCCAATCAATGAGAGATGAAAAGCGTGGCGTCAAAGAATCAGTTGAAGTTTTATTTTTTTAAATTTAAAAACCATAAGATGACCAGGACAAAGTGTAGTCTTTACTCAATAGTTTGTGAATGAAAGTAGGTTTTGGTTTTTATTCATATGAAATTAAAAAGTAATTCAATAAAAACAATTAATCTTCAAGAACAGAGAAAGAAAAGATGAACTGAGGATAAACATCGTGTAATTTTCAAGAAAAATGGGAATTGCAATATTATATTTTTATGCCCAAAGCAAGAATAAAATATTGTGCCTGACATGTAAAAACTGTAATTAAGTTGCTAAGGAATATGATTTCAAAGGCATTATGACACAAAACCAAAAACAAACTATGACTAATGTGTTGTGAAACTTTGTGAAGACGAGTTGTCGGAATTGAAATCAACTCTTAAAAAATGAAAAAAATATATTCACTAAATTTGTTGAGTGAGGGAATGAGAGTGAATATTAACGTCGTACACTGTTCAGCTACTCGAGGGAGTTTGGCGACGGACCATGGTCAAGTGACGAGGTCGACACCTGAGCTGGCACCCTCTCCTAACTTCCAAACGACACCATTTGGAAAACGTTTGAGCCTCGACATATTTAATGTGCATCAGCTTTGTGGTGCAAGGCTCAAACTCATGGCTCGAGTTCGTTACCTTGACCGTCAGGCTACTACAGCCACCTGAATTTGTTATTTTCGATTCTGGATTCTGACACGGGCTATAGAGGTTGACTGGTCGCCGCTCTAAACAGTGGCCCGCAAGAGATCTCCCTCTATCACATAAATTGGATGCGTCTTCTCTACGCCCCAATTTATTTCGCACGTTTCACCTCCACTATTACGCACGCATAACTGGCTACAGCACTTTTCAGTGCTATTTGCGTAGTACAGTTTTTTACAAACTCTTTCGGTTACTCTCGGATACGACTTGGACATGGCTCAGGCACATCAAACGGACATGGACTTTACACCCCAATCGCCGCTCTCTACTGCCTCATCCGGTACTGCTCCCACCCCTTGCGAGGAGCTCACCGCGATGAAAAACTACATAAGGAGACTACGCATTATCTGTAACGAGAAGGGTAAAACCGTCTCACTCCTACGATCCGACCACGGACATGACGAATCGGACGCTCTCTACCAACTCGCCTGGAATGAGTTCCAGGACGTGCAAGGCACTCTCCAACAAGCGGTGAGTGATTTTGACTCTCTCCCCCTGTACCAACCCAGGCTGCTCTCGTCTTATTTCCCCTAGAAATACGCCTAATTCTACTCCACCACCCTCTCCTACTAGGAGAAATTCTCAATTAAAAAGAAAAGACGAGGAAGACTTTGAGTTTCCTCCACTCCGTAAAACTGCTAGAAAAGCTATTCTCGAAAAATCTGAAGATCTTGTCTTAGACAATCAGTTTTCTTTACTCCCCAATGTAATAATGAAGCAACAAGTCACAGGACAAGTGGCGCCATCTACAGCTACTCCAAGTAAACCCAGTGAAAAAGCTAATCAAGGTACAAATGCTCTCCCACCTCCCGTTATGATGAGAATAAATGAAACGTATCGTGAACAAGTCGGTACTATGAAAAAGTACTTTCCCCACTTAAGATTAAAAACCACTGGTGAATATATCAAACTCTATTCCAACATAGCAGAACAAAATAGGGCAGTTAAGCACACAATGAAAAGTCTCGGATACCGTTTTTTTACACAATTACCCCCCAAAAATGAGAGACCCATCAAAATAGTCATTAAGGGCTTCCCTAAAACCGCTGACCCAGAAACCATAAAAGCCGATCTTGAAGCAGAAGGATTCGAACCTGATAAAGTAACACAACTCATAGGTCGTCGCACGAAGCAAAAATTACCTATATTCCTAGTAACTCTCCCTAGATCAATGGAAAACCTTAAGATATTCGACTTAAAAACGCTAGCCCACCTCAACATTACTGTTGACGGCTATAATGGCAAGGGAGTAACCCAGTGTTACACTTGCCAAAACTTTCATCACAATTCTGATAACTGTTTCTTAAAGCCACGATGTCTGAAGTGCGGTGAAGAACACCTCACCAAGGACTGTCCCATCAAACAACGATTAGAAACTAAATTTTGTATCAATTGCCAGGTGTATGGTCACATGGCCAACTGGCATGGTTGCCCCTGTTTCCCCAAGCCCCCTAAGGGCGCTGCTAAAACCAACAGGAATACTTACACAAACCTGTACAACAGCTTTGTAAGACCAAATTTCTCTTACGCGCAAGTAACGGGCAACACTCCACGAAATAACTCACAAAACAAGCAACAGATGGCGCCACGAAGAGTTGAGACTTCTCGCCAAACTGAGGCCGTTAATATCATACCACCCATTCCAATTCAAAAAGTAACTGCACCCCCAATAATTAATTCTAATCCAACTCCTACTGTAAACTCTAACGTTATAAATGGTAATAATAATAACGATATTAAAGCTTTACTAAGTACTACTGTTCAATGTCTTATCCAGCTCTTAAATGCAATGAACACAACCCCTAATCTTGCTAATAATTTCGATACTGTTAACTCCGCCTAAGCGGATGCAAACCAAATGTACGGCCTAATAGAGGCATCTTGCAATAATATTAATAATGATAAGTAAATCCCCTATCGGCCTCAGTTTGTGTTCCTGGAACGCTAACGGCATATTAAGTAAACTTACCGAACTTAAAATTTTTATTGAGCAGCACTCCCCAGATTTAATTTTAATTCAAGAAACACATTTGAGACTTCACACAACATCAACATAGCTAATTAGACCTGCTATAGAAATGACAGACCAACATCCTCTGATAACAACAGGGCCTTCGGTGGAACTCTCATTCTCGTTAAAAACGCTATTAATCATTATTCTCTCCCTACCCCTCCTATGCAAACTATTGAAGCTACTATTGTAATTTTAACTCTTTTTGATCACGATCCAATATCGATTGTTAGTGTTTATATACCGCCGAATTCCGACGAGTATACCTTCACTATCGACATTGAGAATCTTATTCAAACCAGCAGTAACTGCGTTTTATTTGGCGATTTTAATGCCCCGCATACTGCCTGGAACTGCAATACTAACTCATCCAGAGGCGTACGACTCCTGGACTTTACTAACTTGGCTAATCTTTATATTGCCTACCCGGATACTCCAACGAGATTCGGACTTAATTCCGCTAATACTTTAGACATAGCTATTATTAGAAATTTTTATTACCCCTATACCATCAACTCTCTTCATGAGCTGTCATCTGACCACAACTCAGTTATGTTTAACTTTACTCTTAATCTTAACAAAGATATCACTAACCCCACGGCAGTTCACACGAACTGGCCGCTTTTTTCCAATTATTTAAATACTAAACTTTCGCTTTTCAATTATCACCCAAATTCCATTAATTCTAATTCTGACATAGATCAAAAAATTTCTGAGTTCACCGATACGGTCCGCGCCGCCCATAGCCACGCCTCTCGACCAATAGAAACACTTCGCAAAAGTTTCACTCCACATCACATTCACAAACTGATCAAACAGAAAAATCAATTTAGAAACTTATATCACAGAACACTTGACCCACATTACAAAACACTGTACAACAGAGCTCAAAAAAACGTAAAAAAGGAACTTAAAAATTATACTAATGAAAACTGGACTGCCAGATTACAAGCACTCAGCACACAAGACAACAGTCTATGGGCGGTGCAAATTTTTTTCAAAAACAAACGTTCAGACATTCCTTCGCTACACTGCACTACAGGCACGGCTATTACAGACAAACAGAAAGCTAATATCCTGGCCGAATCTATCCTCGATAATTTTACTGAGAATGAGAGGCATAATAACGATTTTGACGAAGAAGACGAAATTGTTAATAATACTGTCAAGGCATTTATTTCACACACACCCCCCCCACTGCTGAAACGGCTTATCCCTCTGAGATTATTTCTTACATTAAAAGTTCTAATGCTAAAAAAAGCGCCAGGTAAAGATGGCATCAGTAATCGCATGACTAAAAAACTTTACGCTCAAAGCAATTCTGATTTTAACAATACTAATCAATAAGATACTAAAGCATAATTACTTTCCTAAAATCTGGAAAGAGGCCATAATTTTTCCAATACTTAAACCAGGTAAAAGCAAAAATAATCCTGCTAGTTACAGACCAATTTCTCTTCTCTCTACATTAAGCAAGATTACTGAATCTATTATTTTAACTAGACTCAAAAATATCATCAATATTAACAATATAATTAACCCTAATCAATACGGATTTACTAATAAACTTTCCACTCTCCACCCACTACTCAATTTAACGGAAGCAATCTCAGAGGGATTTCAAAGAAAAAAGAGCACCGGCGCAGTCTTTCTGGATATCCAGAAAGCCTTCGACCGCGTGTGGCTTACCGGATTAACATTCAAATTAATTACGTACAACATTCCCCCACCTCTTATTTGCCTACTCCACTCGTACAACTCCGATCGCTCCTACCAGGTTCGAGTCAAGGATACGCTTTCTAACACAAAAAATATATGCTGCGGAGTAGCCCAGGGTTCTCTCCTTGGGCCTCTGCTTTTTAACTTGTACATCAACGACATTCCAGATTACACACTTACCAAACTCAATATGTTCGCAGACGACACAGCCGTGCACACAACATACAAAAGAATCAGTTCTGTCACATATGCTCTTAATAAACACCTTAAATTACTCGAGAAATATTACGACCGGTGGAAAATCAGCATAAATGTTGAAAAATCCGCAGCCGTAATGTTCACCAAGAAACGTAAACTGCCACCACCACCCACTACGTACAACACAACAATTCCATGGTCTCAAAGCACTAAATACCTTGGTATCATCTTTGATAAAAATCTCACTTGGAGAACACACATTCAACACACGCGAAATAAATTCCGGAAAATAATGTTTAAATTATACCCCCTAATTGGCCGGAATTCTGAATTATCTAGAGACAATAAAGTGCTACTCTTCACAGCCGTTATGCGTCCAATATTAGCCTACGGGTGCCCAGTGTGGGGATACGCAGCTAAAACTAACATAAATATCCTTGATACACTACAAAATTCTACAATCCGAATGATCTTAAGGGCTTGTAGATATATGAGAAATGACGAAATTCGGAACGCGATTAAAATTAATAGCTTTAAATCTTACATTCAAAAAATTGCAAAAAATTTCTTTAATTCACTTAAACTTACAAATAATGCTAACATGATTAATATGCCTAATTACACCCTCAGGAGACAATACCAAAAGACCGAGAAGAATCCTTCTCGATTCTTATAATCCGCCTTAATTTCTTGAATTAGTGCATTTGACTGCACACTATTTGCTAAATTATTTTTAAATAATCAATTATTTTGTATTTTTACTTTTTATATTTATATTTTTATCCATCTTAATTTATTTTTCGTATCCCCACCATCAGGGCTAGCCCCTCCCCCTTTAGACTTAAATTTCTTTCTGAGAGATTTGAGCAGCCAATGAGAGTCTCAATAATCACCAGCCATGATCCAATACGAGAGCACTCACTCAGCTCTCTGTCATGAAAGCAGATCTCCGCATGACCCAGGACATTTCCTCAACGATTGGCTCGGCCAATCAGCTTCCTGCTACATGCTAGCATGATAACTTTATGATCCGATCCACATATACATACCGGATACGGGATGGAGGCTCGCTTCGCGAGCCATATGCCCAGTAATTGCACCGAAGGCACCTGAATTTGTTGAAGACAATACAGTTGCAGTAAAAACTAGTTATATATCACTTCTGATCGCAAACACAGATCGAAATCATATACTAAAGAAGATTTTATTAGTGAATGCTTAATTAAAGCAGATGAATTACCGTATTGACTCGAATCTCAGCTGCATTTTTTTTTCAATGTTAATGCTACTGAAAATCGGGTGCGCCTTATAGTCGAAGAAAGAGAAATTTGTTGGTTGGGGTATTTAGAGCAAGTACGGGGGCATGTATGTAATTTAAAGTTTATAATACTGATAAAATAATTATTCACTTTTCTTATTAGTTCTCATTTTAAATTTATTTTAATTTCGTAAAATTTGATATAGATGAACCCTTTTACACTATTTTTCATTTTTCACACAAACTTGTTGAGAATTTGGTGTATAGCTTAGAATCGATGGCGGCTTAGATTCGGGGGAAACTGTATATATCCAGCACAAATATAAAAAAATTTAAAAGTGTAAGTTTTTTTGTGTCTAAATTCTGTAACCAGCAGAGGTGATGTAATAGTCAAGAATTGTAGTCCAGTCGAGTCATGCATTACGCATAATGCATTATACATCATAATGAAATTATTATTTTGTTACCAAATATACATATAAATTAAATATTCTTACGCTTATCTAACGGTGTAAATATTAAATTGATGTTATTGTTATACTAAAATCAATAATTACATGAGATTCAAAACTTGTTTTTTAATCTACAGTGGTACAAACAATTGAGGATACACCTTACTTTTACTTGATAAATCCAATTTTCAATCGAAATAACACATTAATTAGAAGTGCAAACGTGTTTTTATTTTCACACGTAACAAAAGGGTTAATTTACAGTAAAAATAACGAAAATCAACAAAAAAATATCTAAAATTAAAAAATTTCACAAGTATTTGAAATAAACACAGGGAGATCTTTACCTAAAAAAATTGAGGATGCACCAATTAAATGTTTGATTAACTACCACTAGATTTTTTTCTGCTTGCTACTATAATAGCCTAAGTTTGGCCAATTTTATCTTAAACTTTTTCGACTGCTAGTTTTGTGTTTTGAAGTTGGTTATGTGAATTTAAAGTCGCAATTTTAAATGGAAAATGGGTTCTCGGAGAGAGACCAGTGTTGATGTAAGAAAATTTATATTAAGGTTATTTAAGAAAGGAAAATCTTATCGTGAAATAGCTAAAATTGTCGGTAGAAGCCACTCGTGTGTCCAGAAAACCATTGGAAGATTTAAAAGCGATGGATTAATTGAAAATAAAAGTGGAAGAGGAAGGAAAAGTATTCTGAGTGATGTATCCAAAAGGAAAGTTTTGAAAGATATCAAGATTGATCCTAAACTAAGTGCAGTCAAACTAGCTTCAGAAACTTCTCGAATAATGGGCAGAAGTGTAAGTGCTGAAACTGTGAGAAATGTGATTAGACATGCTGGATATAGCAGTCGAGTAGCTAGAAGGAAACCTTTCATAAGCTTACAAAATCAGAAAAAGCGTTTGGAGTTTGCAAAAACTCATCAATTGAAGACAGATAACTTTTGGAAGAAAGTTATATTTAGTGACGAAAGTAAATTCAACATTTTTTTGGAAGTTATGGCCATCGCACCGTTTGGAGAAAGCCGAACACCGCTTTGGATCCAAAAAATTTATGTCCTATAGTTAAACATGGGGGCTCCGTCATGGTTTGGGGTTGATGGCTTCAAAATGGGGTAGAAAATTTAGTTTTTATAGATGGCATAATGGATCATAAGCTTTATATAGATATACTCAGCAACTATCTTAAAGAAAGTGCAAAAAAATTATCTTTAGATGGAAATTTTATTTTCCAGCAAGACAACGACCCCAAACATACGTCACGTAATGTCAAAATATGGTGTCTTTTTCATTGTAAACAGCAATTGCACACACCACCACAGTCCCCTGACATCAATGTCATAGAAAATTTGTGGGTCACACTCGAAACAGCGATCCCAAAACACCAAATTAGGAACAAAGGCCATTTAAAGCAAGTGTTACAAGAAGAATGGGATAAAATATCTCCAGATACCACCAAAAAATTGGTCGAATCGGTACCAAGACGTTTGGAGGACATTATAAAAGCCAAAGGACATGCAACCAAATATTGACACTGTCTTTGTATGTGATATGTCACACAAATTTCATTGGTGTATCCTCAATTTTTTGAGGTAAAGATCTCCCTATGTTTATTGCAAATACTTGTGAAATTTTTAATTTTAGATATTTTTTTGTTGATTTTCGTTATTTTTACTGTAAATTAACCCTTTTGTTACGTGTGAAAATAAAAACACGTTTGCACTTCTAGTTAATGTGTTATTTTGATTGAAAGTTGGATTTATCAAGTAAAAGTAAGGTGTATCCTCAATTGTTTGTACCACTGTATATGTATATGCAGCATAAAATATATCATGTCTATTATTATACAACGCTTTCAACAACGTAGAGATATATTTCAGAATTTGTACTGAGAAAACGACGGGGAAAAAAATTTGTAATATTCATTCTTTTGTTTGTACTTTTTTCATTTAAAATTTGTCTGAATATTTTTGAAATACACGTGATACTATTGATACTGCTGTTCATAATTAAAAATAATATAATGAAATTATTTGCGTATTTGTGTTTGAAAAATATTTAATTATATTTCACTGAGAAGAATTTGTCTAAGAAAATTGAGACAATTCTTTGTTGATTTTCTATGTGGGCTCGAAATATTTTTCTTATGAGGAAAGTTTATTACTTACTTTACTCTTTATCTAGTAGGTTGTGTATATGCTATTGTTTGCTATCCCGAGTTCCATGAAGTAATTTCATACTAGTTAGTACAATGTTTTGAAACCTTTTACATTTGTGGGGGAAAATACATATAATGAAGAAAATGGACAGATTCAATGCTAAAATTTAAATTTAAGCTATAACTTTTAAACTTTAGATTGCTAATTCATGCAAAATACACAGAATTTCTCACACAGCTATGAACATTTCACAAAAATGTATTTAGTAAGTGAAAAATATTTCTCAACGCGAGTGGTTACAAAAACAATATACAAAAACGAATTAAACGTGGAATATGAAAAGCTAGTGCAGATAATTTCATAATTTTTCATATACGCTTACAGTTTGTGTAAAAAATTGTGAGCTTACTAAATCAGTGAGCTACTAATCAGTTACTAAATGTAATACATGCGTTGGTGATAAAGGGTGTTTTTTTAGAGGTATAGAACTTTAAATTGCAATAAAACAACGATGTATTATTCGATTGGCATGAATTTTTTTTATTCGAAAGATAATCTTGTGGCATTACATTTTAAATATGATTTCTGGCATAGGACTGCCACGGCTGGCTCGGATGTAGTCCAATCTGGACGTCCAATTTTCGATGACTTTTTCCAACATTTGTGGCCGTATATCGGCAATAACACGGCGAATGTTGTCTTCCAAATGGTCAAGCGTTTGTGGCTTATCCGCATAGACCAATGACTTTACATAGCCCCACAGAAAATAGTCTAGCGGTGTTAAATCACAAGATCTTGGAGGCCAATTCACAGGTCCAAAACGTGAAATTAGGCGGTCACCAAACGTGTCTTTCAATAAACCGATTGTGGCACGAGCTGTGTGACATGTTGCGCCGTCTTGTTGGAACCACAGCTCCTGGACATCATGATTGTTCAATTCAGGAATGAAAAAGTTAGTAAACATGGCTCTATACCGATCACCATTGACTGTAACGTTGTGGCCTTCATCGTTTTTGAAGAAGGATTCCACCAGCCCATAAATTGCACCAAACAGTCAGTTTTTCTGGATGTAACGGTGTTTCGACATACACTTGTGGATTAGCTTCACACCAAATGCGGCAGTTTTGTTTGTTGACGTAGCCATTCAACCAGAAGTGCGCTTCATCGCTAAACAAAATTCGCTTATGAAAATCGACCATTATTTTCGAAATAAAATTGCACAATTTGAAAGCGTTGTTCAGGCGTGAGTCTATTCATGATGAATTGCCAAACCAAACTGAGAATAAATCACTTGACAGCTATTAAATCGGTCGCCATCTTGGAAAGTAATGCCAACTTAAACTTCTATACCTGGAAAAAAACACTCTGTAATTGGATCAAAAATTAATATTATCAATGAGTAATTAACGTCAAACTTACATCATGAAATTTTTTAATAAAAAATAAAAAAAAATTAAAATTGTCCTTACATATAATATCAAAAATATATATATGTTTATCTATATTCTTTAAATATTATTTTAAGATATATTCTTCTATATGTGGAATGGGATTCCCCAAAACATCTTGCAGTTCTAAGAGTTTCGAGAGTCAAAAACATTTCACCACTGATCTTTGTCCAGAAATAAGAACTCTCCCATGGCCAAAATTTACTGCTGTTTTAACCCCCACCACCCTAAAAAAGAACTAGCATTACTTTTACCAGTTTTACAACTGACAGACATTAGCAAGTGTCCCCTTTCGCTGAGGGGAGACCGCTACACCGGAAATACTCAAAATGATTAACATTGAGTAAGAAAAATAAACGCAGATCCTATACAGCAGATGTTCCCAAACTTTTTTGTTTCATAGACCCCTTACGATGCTCTTCGGTTTAGGGTAGACCCTGCTTTCCTAATATTGAATTTTTGCAGATTTACCAATTTAATGACAAGTGGTATAGATCTACTTACTGTAAACTATTTAAATTTCTAACTGAAGTGAAGTATGGTGTTTAAAACTTAAGAAAAAACACGTTAATTGAATTAAAATTTAATTAATACATATAATAAATGAACAACAAACAAATGCTTTTAAAGAGAGGAATAAATCTGATGCTTTTCAATAATTTTTTCAACATTTGGAATCAATTGTATCAGGTTTAACTCTAAATTTCCTCGGTGGTATCCAGAACTTATTTCCCCTCTTTCTTTTTTGTTTTGGAGATTGGCAACCATGCTGAAAAAGTAATTAAAAATTTGCTTACAATATTCCATATTTGGTGATAAATGACAGATATGTCTTTTTAAAGCCAAAATTGCAGACATGATCTTTGTTTTTAATAAGATTTATACTGTCACCTTGTAACTACAAATTAACCTAGTAACAAAATCCCTTTGCCTATCATCTCTTAATTTTTTATATATATAGTTTGTGATCTCACTTCCAATAGTATGTACTATAAAAATTGGGACTGGATATTTCAATCCTTATTTTCTGCATCTAGAAAGATGAAAAATTCTACTAAAATATTTAAGCATTACTCTAAGACAATTTTGCTATTTAAGTTGGGAAGCTAAAATAGATTCGGTTAAATCAGTGTATATAGAGTTTGAACAAACTCGTAATAACCTAGAAAAATTCATTATTTAAAAATTTATTGGATTCAATACAAGAAATTCCAATCATTTTTAAGAGTATGATTAGCAATATTGTCTAAAATTGACTCTATCAATGAACTATTTCAAGCAAAAACATTTGTTCTCGATATTTGTCCAAAAACTTACGGGGGGAATTAACATGTATTCAGACCAAGTAAAAGTGCAAGAATATAATTTCTATATTTAAGAATATTTTCCTGAATATTTTTTCCTATTGAAAATGGTCATTTAAAGCATTTCATCGCAAATGCTTGTAATCTCAGATCATCTCAGTTTATTATACCTAATTTTCGTTTTTGTGACTGAAAGACCGGCATTTTCAGTATTATAGTGATGGGGGGCCGCCTTTCCATAAGGATTACAACAGTAATTTGTATACAGACCCTGTTGTTGTTTACAAGCCGAGGAATTTCTGGGAGTGCCTCTCACCCCCCACCGAAAAAGGGTGACGCATTTCCCACGCCTGGAGGAAGGCAATGTACCCATAAATACATCATGGTATGGGATGTTTTTTGGGAATTTCCCGCGTTTTGGGTGAGTTATGGACCGCGGGAAGATATCCCTCCGCTGACTTCAGACCAATCAGAAAAGCTGATTGTGTTTCGAGAAAGAGTCCTCTCCAGAATACATAGGTAAACCGCCGCGAAATATAAGCGCTTGCACGACGAATTTAGACACTCTCTGACACAAATTTTATCACCGATTTTGGTCTGACGACCCTTTGACAAATTGCCGAGGTTGGAGACTCCCGAGATGGCACACCAAGATTCTCTCTCTCTCTCAGATCCTAATTCAGTTAAGTAATCATGTATATCTTTAGTAATTAACGTAATTTAAATGTTTTGTAAATAAATTAAGTGTTAATTTAAAGAACGGCTTTTTAATTTAGTGTCCTGTTTTATTTGTCTTTAAAAGATCTAATGTTTAAATGTAAACTATAGTGTGACGCCAAATGACAAATTAGAACCTGGGTATTATAAAATGGATAACGAAATAAATGAATCAATTTAACATTAAGTTAACCGGGCGTTGCATTATAATGGTGCCAGTTGACCAGAATCTTAAAATTTTTTTGGTCGTTAGAAAAAAATTTTTTACATCCTTTGAGTTAGAAATTTTTTTTTACAATTTTTTTTTGTAAACGTTTCTTGATGGATCATCAGGACAAATTTTCATCTCGTGTGCTACTGTGTATTTTATGTATTGCTTGAATTTGATACTGTGAATTTTTTTTTTTCTTGCAGTTTTGTCAGAGAGTCCGAGGTGCAACGATGACGCAGGTACTTGTGCTCTTTAATTTTTTTTCTCCTTCAATATTGATGTGAATTTTTTTTTCTGTGCATGTATGTACGCGAGAGCCGATTAGCTAAAGTTTCATTTAAATTTAAAAGTTCATGAATTTCTGTTGCCTTGCACGAGTGCTTAAATTTTGTTTTAACTTAACGATTCTCGTTGTGAATTAGATTCGCTAGAAATTTTGGTGTTAACTAATAATTAACAAATATGCCACGTACACGACAATCAGACCCCCTTTTGACGCAAACGGCGTTCGAGAAATTTAATCTAATTGATCTAATTCCAATGTACGACGGAGGTGAATCGTTAGGAATTCGCAGGTTCTTGGGAAAAATAAACGATGTTGCAAATTTAGGCAAGTGGTCAAACGATGAGAAAGTAACAATTCTAAAATTAAAATTAACGGGAATAGCTGAGGAATTTTTTCTATCCGACCCAACACATGGTCAATTGACAGAATATAACGATATCGCAAGAATTCTTATTGGAAGATTCGAAAAAGCTGTACCTTTATCAACGCGTCTCCAGTTATTTTCATCGTGTATCCAGGGTCCTTCGGAGAGCGTACAGGAATTTGCAGCACGCATCAATAAACTGGGAACACAGATTTTCCAGTCAGGAAATTCGGCTCAAAATACCGCGGTGAGAAATGCGAATGACCAATTGTTGCAATCTCGGTTTATAAGTGGTTTAAAAAATGAAATACGCCGGTTTGTTCTCTCCCGCGATCCTTTGAATTTAGAGGAATCAATCAATGCCGCATTGATAGAAGAGCAGAATATGAAATTAAATCAAATAGCTAGCGAAGAGAGATCAGGCTTGTCGTCCGCACAAACGGAAAATCCAGTTCTTTCAGCATTAGCGGATAGATTACAAGAAATAAATTTAAGGGTCGGCCGTCTACAAGAGGCAAGTGCAGTTACAGCTCGTAAATCAGGTGGGAACTATTCTAACAGAAGAGAGAACGTTTTCAAGTGCTTCTATTGTGGTATTCAAGGACACAGACAGGCGGAATGTAGGAAGAGACAGAGGGACGAACGCGCTGCCCGTTACCAGCCCCCCCGGAGAAATGCCGCAAGCGGGTATTCTTTTTCAAATAGCCCCAGGCCAGGAGGGAGGCATGTACATTTCAGGGAATCTACTCTCCGCGACAATTACGCAGCCCCCAGGCATTCGGTGAGAGCGACACACACAAATTCTGAGAATAAGGGTTTTCAACGTTTTCGCACCAATCACAATTTAAACTTCAATGGAGAAAACCGTATTTAGATTTTTTTCATTCGGTAGAGGAGCGGTTTTCTCCGATTCAATCTCGAGATCAAATATTCGATCTGCCGATCATAAATGCTAACATTAAACATCACAAGTTTAGAATTTTAATTGACACAGGTGCATCCGTATCTTTAATGTCTAATTCTTTTTTCACTAAAATAAAAAATGATAACTTTAGGGAATTTAATGTTTCAATTCAGATTAAAGCTGTAAGCGGAGACACGGTAGAAATTATCGGTTGCTATGAAATACAATTATCATTGGGGAATTTCAATTTCGACATATTTTTTTTATAACGAAACAAGAGATCAACGATAATTATTGCGCTATTTTGGGATACGATTTTTTGAAAGTATGGGATGCAGTTTTAGATATAGGAAAAAACCGTTTATTAATTCATAATTTTTCAATTCCGCTTATTCATTATTCACTCCCCACGCGTGTGGTACAGAGTAACTTTATAAATGGATTTTTAAAACACAAAACGTGTGTGGGTCCCCATTCGGTCACAAATGTTCGCATACATGTTGAAACATTACCTAATTCGACGTCACTGGCCACTATTCGGAGTTCAGCAAAGATACGGAATAAAAACATTCATTTAACCAATTCGCAAATTAAAATTGATCCACAGACAAATGACACCGTCTTAGAAATTAGAAACGATTCAGATAACATAATTACCCTTAACAAGAACATGAAAATAATTACAGTCAATAATTACGAAGACTTTTCTTCTGATTTTCCGGTTTCTCAAGATATTTTACCCCCACTCACGGAAAAAGATTTCAATCTTTCAGGTTTGGACAATAAAATCAAAAACAGATTATTTCAACTTTTAATTTCGCACAAAAGTGCTTTCGCTCGCTCTACGGTAGAATTATCCGCGGCCGTTACGGAGCACCACAGAATCAGTTTACAACACGATTATCCCATTAAATGTCCAATTTATAAGATTCCATTCAATTTAAGAAACGAATTTCGACGTCAAATAGCAGATTTAGAAAAGGCGGGAATTATTTCGAAATCCAATTCTCAGTATAATACTCCAGCATTGTTTGTCAAACAGAAAGAAAAATGGCGCCTAGTTTTAGATTTTCGGAAACTCAACGAAATAACTGTGACTCAGGATTTTGTCATTCCAACATTGGACGACATCCTACATGAAATTTCAGGTTCAAACTATTTTTCGGCGTTAGACATGAAGTCAGTATTTAATCAAATTCCACTACACTTTGCGGACAGGCATAAGACGGCATTCTCTACTCCCGACGGTGATAAATATCAATTAACAGACAACAGATTATGTTTCGGTTTAAAAACTCGCCTAAAGCTTTTCAATCAATCGCACAGGAGGTCCTAGGAGATTTATTACACCACGGAGCCTTGGTTTATATAGATGACATAATTTTATTCACTAAAACTATAGATGAACATTTTGAACTACTGGGTAAGGTTTTTGAACGCTTTGAAAGGATTCGCTTAAAATTTAATCCGAGTAAATGTCAGTTTTTAACGAAAAGTTGTAAATTTTTAGGGTTTGTGGTAACGCCGGAAGGCATTCTTATAGATAAAGATAAGTCCGTATCAATTAATGAGTTTCCAGTTCCAAAGGATCAAAAACAAATTAAATCTTTTTTAGGGTGCTGTAATTTTTATAGGAGATATATCAAGAATTTTGCAAAACGCGCACTTCCCTTAACGAATTTATTGAGAAAAGACACTCCATTTGAGTGGACATCCGAAACGCAGGAGGCATTTGATGATATTAAGAAAGCCATATTGAATCCACCGGTCTTGGCACTACCTGATCAAAACGCGGAGTTACAAATAACAACGGATGCTTCTTCTCGCGGCATAGGGGCAGTTTTAGAACAAAAATATCCTAACTCTGAAGTCAAACCTTTATATTTTTTTTTCTAAGAAATTAAATCCATCACAATCGAAATATAACGCAACGGTTTTAGAATTTTTCGCGATATATACAGCATTAAATTTTTTTAGACCTTTCTTGTTAGGCAGAAAATTTAAAGTTTTTACCGATCATAAGCCTCTCGCGGGATTTCTTTCTAATAAAAATCCCTCTTCCAAAATTTTGCGCTGGAAATTGGCTCTGGAAGAATTTAATTACGACATACACTACATCAGGGGATCCTTAAATTCAGTCGCAGATCATCTTTCTCGTTATATTAACAACATCACAATAGCTTTACCGGACTCTAAAGATCTCATTAATATGCAACGCGAAGATTCTGTTTTAAGCACTATCATACAAAAAATTGATCAAAATGACGTTAGCCCACAAATCAGCAACTATTTTATTAATGGGGAAGGTTTGTTATGTCATCTGTCCAAGCGCCCCTCGAGATCACCCAGGTCTAACACCACTAGAAAGCAGGTTTGCATTCCACATTGTCTAAAAGCTAAAATTCTCGAATCAGTTCATTCAGAATATGGAGGACATCTTAAATTTTTTAAAACTTATCATCGACTCAGCGAGAACTTCTTTTGGCACAATATGTATAAAGATACTAAAAATTTTGTTCGTTCTTGTACCATATGTTTATCTCGAAAAAACGCCTTTAAAATCCCGCCTGCACCCCATCAACTTGTTGAACAAAGTACTGAACCAGGAGAAACGTGTCATATGGATATTTTCGGTCCCTTAAAAACCACGCTTAAAGGTAATAGCTATGTTTTATCTATGATAGATGCATTCACAAAATATATTCACATCGTTCCACTTCCGGATACTAGGTCTAGTACGATTTCAAAAGCTTTCTTTGATAATTACATTGTACACAGGGGTTGCCCACATAAATTAGTCGTAGATAACGCTACATATTTTAAGAGTTCCGAATTTGTTGAATTTTGCAGAGTCATGGGTATTCAAAAAAGGCACATATCAAGTTATTCCGCTCACGTCAACGGTAGGGTAGAGAAACCCAATCAATCGCTAGCCAATATCCTTGCATCAATTTCACAAAACACAAACGATTGGGATGATCAACTCCCGCACACCATGTTAGCATTAAATTCAGCGATCCATGAAGCTACATACACATCTCCCTTTTTCCTAGAGCATGGCAGAGATATTCGATTATCCTACACTTACGAAAAGAATTCTGATACACCACTAAATAGGTATGAATATGTCGAGAAACTTTTACCGTCTTTGGAGCATACTTTCAATAAAGTTTTAAAAAATCTAAAGGATCAGGAGGCATCACATGTTGAATTGAGTACGAGAGCGACAAAACAACATCATTACGATTACAAGATCGGGTCCTTGTGTTTTATAAAGACGCCTAACATTAAATCTAATTTATCTCCAAAACTCAGACCCAAGTTCGAAGGTCCTTACAGAGTGATAGAGCGTTTTTCTAATGTCAATTATAGGGTGCAACATGTAGAACAATTGAGGAAAAGATTTAACACGCATGTCAATCGGATGATTCCATTTATTAAGAGATTTTCATATTTGCATTTGAAAAATTTGGATGATTTACAACCAGACGAGACGGTGTGTCTCGGTTGTGTGCTAAACTACTAAGAATTTTGATTTTTGGTCGGTCGATATTGTATTTTTTTTTCTCGTTGGGGCTAGGCTTACATGTGTTGATTTATGTCAGTGCGGGTAGATTATTTAACTGAGTGTTGATGCTGATTTAATTTCTTGTTCTGGATTTTAATAAGTAGGTCTGCTTGTTATTTGGTTATGGTTTTTTCTTCTTCTCTTGTTGGTGTAGTTGGAGGGATCAGTTGGTTTGTTTGCAGTGTGGACATTTCATCTTCAGTTGTGGAATTGGGCTCCAATTTACAAGTGGACCAGAGTTTCACACAATTCTTCTCTTGGCTGTTGATGAGGTGATTTGCCTACTGGAAAGCAGGTTTGAGACCATGAGCATAATGACAGGGAGTCAGTCATCTGTTGGGCGTTTTTTTTTTTTTTTTTTTTTTTTTTTTTTTTTTCTCCGCTTGATGGTCGATGAATGGAAGTGGAGTGAGAGAGTTATCGTTTTTAATTATCTTTTGCGCTTGAGTGATGGGGAAACGGCGTGAGGTCCAATTCCGGTGACTCCGCCGATTTTTTTTTTTTTTTTTATTTTGTAGATCAACAGAAACCGCATCTTCTACATGTAAAATACTTTTATCCACTTCAAAATCCCGACTTACATTATGAAGATCCCTTTAGTTAGAAGTCTTAATCTTTCAGTGGAGGGACATTTCTTTTGGATATTTTCTATAAGGTTATTATATGGCATCCCAACTTTTAGGAGAGCTGCTGAATTTCTTCTGTCTTCCTCGTAAGGTTTCAGTATACCAACCTGCATTTCATGACCAGCAAGCACAGATTGGTACGGTACAGTTATTTTAATTGCTTCTTCTTCTGCTCTCGGATGGTGGAAACCGTCATAAAGGCGGGACATGGAAACGGCGTGAAGTCCAATTCCGGTGACTCTCGGATGGCCGTCATAAAGGCGGGAGAGTACGGTCGCGTCATCTATACGCTCCGTACTTTGATTCTAGTCGACATGACGTCGACCACAGACTGGTCCGAAAGGACAGATGATACCGAGCAACAGCCTCCCAACTCTCCATCCCGAATGATAGCCGGTGACGATCATATTGCCGAATGCTCCGATCTATTCAGAGAAGCGATCCAGGCGAGGAATGTTTACGCGGCATGGGCCCGTAAACTTACCAACGCAAGGCCGAATGATCCCAAGCTGCAGAGCTACCACCAAGAAGTGACGAAGGCAGGTGAGAGCGTCGAACTCCTCCTTGTCAAGCTAAACGTTCCTCTTTTTCGAATCCCTGCCTCAGAGAAAGAACTAGACAAGATCATTCTCCGCGTTAAAAATAGGGTTAGCGACCCTCCCGCGGAGAAGAATGAAGAGGAGAAAAAGCCGGCAGCGGTTCCTCCTCCCCCTCCTCACCCCGTTCAAAGGGTAGAAAGGCGAAACGAAGCGTCGATGCTGACGGCTTCGCTCCCCAAGCAACTTGTTAGAAAAGTTCGCTCTCCTCGCTCGACCCCCTCCCTCGCCAACCCCTTCTTCCGCGCCTATTTTGGACAGCGCTACTTTGGAAGAACAGGGCGAAGAGGGAATGGATACCAATATCGATGTACCGCTAAGTCAGGAAGAGGTGCCTGTCGCGACTAAAAAGCCGCGCATCCCGCCGTTCTTCGTCTCGCCCAAGGGTGATTGAGGCAGTTGGTGGCGTTAGCCAAGCTGATCGCCCCCTCCTTCCAATCCCAAATGTCAGGAAGGTTCCTAAAGGTCACTGTGGCCGACGATGTCGACTACAGGGCCCTTAGCAAATGGCTGGAATCTTCCGGGGTCGAGTTTAAAAGCTTCATGTTGAAGCAGGACCGACCCGTGAAAGTCGTTATTAGTGGCCTTCCCTCCAACACGGAGCCGGAGGAAATCAAAACAGAGATCGAAACGGAAGGTTTCAAGTGCTCAAGATCTCTCAGATGAAAAATTACAGAACAAAGGCACCTATGCCATTGTTCTATCTCCAAATCGAGAACGGCGCGGATGCGCAAAAATATACGATTTTACGGAAGTTTTCGGCACGCGCATCGAAGTCAAACCCTTCGACCGCGGAACAAAAATCAATCAGTGCTGGAGATGTCAGGGGTGGTTTCACTCCTCAGAGGTGTGCCACCTCCCTCCCCGCTGTGTTAAATGTGCAGGGCCCCACGCGGCCAAAGATTGCACACTTGACTTCAACGCCCATGAAGTGCGTGCCAATTGTTCGGGCGCTCATGCGGCTAACTGGAGTCGGTGCCCTAAGCACCCAAAAATAGTAAAAAAAAATCAAACTAAAAATAAAAACGGCCCTAAGCCAAATAAATCCTAATCTAATAAAAAATAATGTAATTAAAAACAACCTGCGCAGGCACCTCGACCTGATATTTCAAAGGCGAGAAAAGTCTCGCCTAATCTGGACTACTCTAAAGTAGTCCAAAATAAAATCCCCAAGGAGCATGTTAGCCCCCCTTCTACCTCTAAATCCGAATTACGACCGGCCCCTAGCAAAGATGCCAGCATAAATGCCGGCCTCTTAAAGGATTTGCTTGAAGTGATAGAGGAATCTCCCTCTATCGACAAGCAAACTTTTGCAGGGCGTTTAAAAACTCCCTTTCTGCGCTCCGCTCGGCATCTGCGGACGTAGATAAAACGTATGTAATTTTCGAAGCCTATTGCAGGCTTCGCTCCCTCCAGGCTTAACTTTCCCCGCCCACGTGAGTACTTCCTTAAAGATTGGATTTTGGAACGCAAATTCATTGCGTAAAAAATCCATGAGGTACGCGATTTTGTTTCAGAGCAAAACCTTGACATGTTTTTGGTCCAGGAAACCTGGCTTGAGCCGGGTATCGACCCCCAGATCGCAAACTATCGTCTTACTAAAGACGATAGAATCGAATTTCCCCATACCGCAACGCGAGGCGGCACAGCCATTTATTGTAAAAATGAGATCGTGCACCACAGGGTTCCCCTTCCTAATTTACAAGGAATGGACGCCACTGCGGTGCAAATTAAAATTAATAATTTCCCTCCCATTAATGTTGTTTCGGCCTACGTTCGAAGAAGAGCAGGCCATAGTTTCCCAGTAGAGGATTTTAAGAAAATTTTCAATTCTGGCAGTAATTGTATCATCGCTGGTGACTACAACGCAGCTCATGTGAGTTGGCACAATGCCAAGTCGACCCGTTTCGGGCAAGCGCTGCATAAGCTAATTCGCGACCTTCGGGGAGCGAAATTAGTCGCACCGCAGACTGCCACACACCTCCAATCGCGTCAGCGGTTCGAAGTGTCATCGACTTGGCGGTGTTCAAGCACATTCCTTTCAACCATAGTGTCAGAGTTATTAACGATCTCAGCTCTGATCACTACCCCGTAATTCTTGAAATTAATTTAAATACTTCAATTATTAAAAATCCAGAGCATCTTTCAACAAATTGGTATAATTTTAAATTTGCTCTTAATAAGAAACCCCTCCCCACTGTTGAGCTCACCAGCAATGATAATATTGAGTTAGCTATTTCTGAACTCAATCAAAATTTCACTGAGGCTTTCGTTGAGGCCTCAAAACCAAAATTTAATAATGCTCCGAAAATCCTCTCTCCCGAGATTAAATTCAAAATTTATCAACGAAACAGGTTACGGAAATTTTGGCAAAGAACTAGGTGTCCTAGTATTTATTCTCAATTCCGTACCCTCAGTCGTGAGATAGCAAAGGATATCCAAGCATATTCCCGCGTACAGTGGGAAAAGCACATTGAGGCTTTATCGCCCGTTGACAACACCCTTTGGAGGAAATCCTCTTTATTACGAAAGCCTTTTCAATCCATTCCCCCCTTGAAAGGGGCTCTTGGCAGTATCGCGATAACCCCTATTGAAAAGGCGGAGGTTATCGCAGACAGTTTGCAAGTTCAATTCGAACCCAACCACGTCGCTGGCCGAGAACTTTTCGACCAACGCATACACGATGAAGTTACTAACTTCATCAATACCCCACACGTTCAAGAAATTGAACCGACCACTCCAACGGAAGTCTTATCTTACGTACAGAGACTCAAGCCCAGGAAATCCCCGGACTTGATCAGATTTCTAATCGTATGATTAAAAACCTCCCCCTTAAATTCCTCCTATTTATCACTCTGCTGATAAATCAACTTTTAAAAATAATTATTTCCCAAATTCATGGAAAACTGCCGTGGTCATTCCTATCCTAAAGCCGGATAAAGATTCGGCTTTACCCTCTAACTACCGTCCAATCTCATTACTTTCTTGTTTGAGCAAAGTATACGAGTTCGTGCTTTTGCAACGTCTGAATCAACACTGCGCTGCTTTTAATTTTATTATTCCTCAGCAGTGCGGTTTTCGACCCAAGTGCTCGACAGTTCACCAACTGCTCAGAGTAACGGAGTTGATTCACAGTGGCTTTGCCAAGCACGAGGCCACGGGTATACTTTTTCTGGACATAGCCAAAGCCTTCGATAAAATTTGGCATGATGGCTTACTAATCAAGCTCATACGACTTGACTTTCCTCCCCCTGATCAAGTCCATTCATAGCTTTCTCTCCGATCGCTCATTCCGAGTGAGAGTAGATAAAACGCTCTCCTCGCCTCGACCAATCAGAAGCGGCCTTCCGCAAGGAAGTTTAAGTTCGCCTCTGTTATTTACTCTGTACGTAAATGATATGCCGCAAACTGATCTATCGCATTTAGCAATGTTTGCCGATGATACTGCAATTATCACACAGAATAAGAGATTTTCCGTTGTGATCTCTAATCTGCAACACTACGTATCCTTGCTAGAACTCTGGCTTACAGACTGGAAAATAAAAGTTAATGCCAGTAAAAGTGCTTGCCTCATGTTTACGCGTAGACCCCGACTACCAGTCGGTTTAACCCCGTCCAAATTTTTGGCCAACCCGTCCCCTGGGTACATGTTGCAAAGTACCTAGGGTTGTTTCTAGACGCAAAATTAACTTTTGCCCACCACATAGAACAGACTCGCAAAAAAGCGCAGGCTGTTCATGCCGTTCTCAAACGGCTTATCTCCCGAAGGAGTAAACTTGCGATCCGGCATAAGGTTTTGCTCTATAAATCTATAATCCGACCGGTCATGTCGTACGGATCACAAATTTGGGGATCCGCCGGCATGTGCCACTTAAAGAAGCTACACACGCTGACGAACTCATTTTTGAGACAAATCGTTAATGCTCCTTGGTTCGTACGCAATGAAGTCATTTATCGTGATTTAAAAATTAAACCATTTTTACCTCACATAAAGAACCTTTCTAAAAGGTTCTTCGATAATCTTCCTTCTGTTCCCAATGAGTTAATTAGAAACCAGCCTGCATACGATCCCGCAGTGCCATCGTCTCAAAAACGCCCCAGAGCGCTTCTTGAGCACGACTTTATAAATTTCCCCCAAGCCAAAAGGCTTCGGGTTTAAAATTATTGTTCATTGGGAACTTTTTTTTTTTAAATTTTAAATAACTTAATTTTTAACTTAAACTTCCTACTTCAAGATTAATTACTCTCATTTTAGCAAGTAATTCCTAGCTCCGCGCCGAGAGTCGCGGAATTAACGTTTTCGAAGCAGCGAACACCGCGGTCGGAATCCAAGAGGGTGACCTCATTGGATTCAATTGTGCGGTGTTCACGCTTCAGCTTTCCTTTTCGGCCACCAGATGGAGGCACGATTCTGTACTATCTAGAGCTCTCTTAAAATTCGTTTCACGTCCAGCAATCATTAATTAAATCGTTCCTTCGAACGACCGCTTATATTTTTGAGAACTGGACATTCCATTTCTACATCTATCAATTATTACTCATGATTGTATCACATATATGACTTCATTGCGTCATTATTTTTCCTTAAAACCGATGTTCATTTTTCTATCTTTTTAGTCCTACCCGCGACCCCCCTTTATCCCGGCAAGAGTGCAAGTTGGTTCATAAAATTTTTATTCAAAATTTGTTTTCTCCCCTATTTTTGCATGAGATCCTTTGAATTTCAATTCAAGATCTCCTTTGCTCGGGTCGTTTATTTTCGGATCGACCCAATTCCATTTCCACGCCCACTTCTCTGCGAGCGAACGGCCTCGGCCAATCAGATCGCAGGAAAGTGGTGCGACTGTTTCTTCGGCCGACAGATTCACTCTGTCGCCGTTCCAGCAGAATTGTTCTGCCCATTTTTATTATATCTTTTAAATTTAATTTTAAGTAAAATCACTATTTCGGCCCTTAATTCTAAAATTCTGATGAGGAGGTACGCCCCGTTCCGGGGCAGGCACTCCGTAAGTTACATGCCACTTGCCGGTGCTGTTGCTATGAGGGTTTGGAGGTGTTGGAATAGGATTGGGTGTGAATTTTTTTTTTTTTGTTGTTGTTTCACTACTTGTAAGGAGTTACATAAGTTTGCGTTAAGAGATTTCGTGGAATATTTGAGACAGTTATTTGAAGGAGATCGATAAAGTCTGCACTGATGAATTTGTTGAATGGTTGGGAAGGTTTTTTTTTTTATGGAGATAGTTGAGTTTGTGTTCAAGGTGTACGTTTATTCGATGGTTGTTTTTATAGAAATGGATAATTGAATTGAAGGGAAAGTCATGGTTTATTTGAGAAAAATTGTTTGATGTACAGAAGGATATTTTGAGTTACGGATTTTGGGCAAAGGAATATTGAGTTGATATAATTATACGGTATAATTGAGAAAGTTGTTTTGATGTAGATAGGATAATTTGAGTTAATGATTTGGTACAGTTCCGAGTAAATAGTTGATGAACATGGATAAGTTGAATTAATGGTTGTGTGGTATATTTAGGAATGTTTTGAGATGCATTTAGGAAAGTTCGAGTGGAGGATTATGCGAGATTTTTGTGAATAAGTTGATGAGCTAAGATGGGTTTTGGTTATTGATATTGTGGAGAAGTCGATTAATTATTTGAAAGTTGAAGATATATAAGTCTAGTTAAGTGTTATTGAGTATGTGAGATTTTGTGTAAATAAGTTGATGAGCATAGATGGTTTTAGTTCATGGTATTGTGGAGAAGTCGATTAATTATTTGAAAGTTGAAGATATATAAGTCTAGTTAAGTGTTATTGAGTATGTGAGATTTTGTGTAAATAAGTTGATGAGCATAGATGGTTTTAGTTCATGGTATTGTGGAGAAGTCGATTAATTATTTGAAAGTTGCAGATAAGTCTAGTTAGTGTTATTGGGTATGTGAGATTTTGTGTACATAAGCTGAGGAGCATAGATGGTTTTAGTTAATGGTATTGTGGAGCAGTCAATTGATTATTCGGTAGTTGCAGATGAGTTTAGTTAGTGTTGTTGAGGCATAAGATGTGAACGATCTGAGGTAAAGGCAATTTTGGATTATCGAGGAATCATTTTAAGGCTATTGAGAATTTTAGGTTGTTGTTATAGAATTGTACTTGAGTTATTAATTAGAGGATTTTCGATGAATTGAGTTAGCGGTATTGTTGTAAATCGAGGATCTTGTGTTTTTTTTTTTTTTTTTCGTGTTTGTATATTTGTTGCGCGTATAGTGAAACAATTTTAGTTTTTTTTTATATTATTTGGACTTGTGAATACATTGTATTACGAGGATTGTTAAAAAGTTATGTTGATTAGTTAAGCGATATTTTTTTTTATATTGGAAACTGTTTAATTCTGTGTAACACTTGCAATAATTTTCTTTTAGTTAAATTACTTTACTCTGTATGTATCGCCTCATATGACTTGGGTTGCATATCAATTTTATGTTTTAATTTTTTTTTTTCTGAAATTTTCAACTGCACTTGTGATTTCTGGAATTCATTTCTCAAATGGAAATTCAAATGTATTGAATGTGGAAGAAATTTTTTTTTTCTCTTTAAAGTTTCTTTTAAGCAATATTAATCGTTATAGTTATTTTTTTTTTTACAATCGGATTTGCAAAATTTTTTTTTATCTTAAATTCATTCTATCTCTTGTGCTGGCGTTTGCGGCATGCAGCAAATCGTTTGCGCAGGGAATGGCATGTTTTTTTTTTTTTTTTTGTGTTGCATTTGTAAACAGTGGGGGTGCATACTGATCACATGCGCACTCACAGTTTGCGATTCTAAATTTAATCACAGTAATTTTTTTTTTTTCCTTAATTTTATTTGTAACCAATGCTCGTAGTGAAGTTTTCTTTTAAAATTCCTTAGGCTACTCAGCATTCTTGCAGGTTATAAATTTTTTTTCTTCATTTATACGATTAGTTAATTTATAAAATTTTAATTTGCAAATCTGAATTCCGTTAAATTTTTTTTAAACTTTTATTTGTAACCAATGCTTGTAGTGAATTTTTTTAATTTCTTAGGCTACCAAGCATTCTATGAAGTTACAAAATTTTTTTTCTCTCCACTTATGCACACTCATCGTTTCAATCTCTAATTTTTTTTTACTTTTACTTAATTATTTTCATTAAATATTATCAATGCTCTTAGTGAACCATTGAAATTTTTACGCTTGAGTATGTAAAGAGTTCTGCTAGTTTTTTTTTTTTTTTTGATGGTCTGGGACTTTCACTTCACACTGGTCGTGTCAAGATTTCGATGTTAAACGATTATGAAGTGTCTGTTTCTGGGCGCCACGCTTGAATTGTATGTAAATGTTTTCACTGGCGTTTATTTTTTTATCAATGTATTTTGTTCAACACTCCTAAGTGTTGTTTTATTAGTTGCGCAGTTGTTACATACGCCAATTTTGTATTCTTACGTGTTATTTGTCTTAATATTTTTTATTATTTAGTGGCACACGATTCTTTGTGATTGTTTAATTATTTCTATTTGTCAGTCTGTGTCTGATGTTTTGTGAATTGTTTGGGTGATCCATTCAGTAAATTTTTTTTCTCCTCATAGTACATTAACGTCATTATAGTTGTTGATAGTTAATTTGGTTTTCCCTCACGGAATAGGTTAGGAACTTCAGAAATTGATTGTATTTTTTTTTAACATTCTTATTTTCATTTTATGAGCGGTGAGAGGAGTTGGAAATTGGTGCTTGGAGTCTTCAAGTGTGGTCACAAAGGGCCAAGTTTAATTTTTTTTTTTCTCATAACTGTTGTTTCATTACTAATATGGTTTCCCTGGGAGACAAAGTTTCTGTTATTTTTTTGCAGTTTAGCAGATTTCTTTAGCAATATCTGAGCGACGATGGAGCTGCCAACATCATGGATGAACATGGACAGAACCCCTCATAAGACGTGGACAGCTGATAGTGAACCAGGAGTCTACAAATTTTGTTCTTGACATAGACATTTGCCGACGCTAGGCCAATTCTGTATTTCGTTTGCTTACTGAAATTTTTTTTTATTATTATTCATTTTGGTTTTGTTAATCTGAGAGAGGGGAGGAGTGATGGGGGGCCGCCTTTCCATAAGGATTACAACAGTAATTTGTATACAGACCCTGTTGTTGTTTACAAGCCGAGGAATTTCTGGGAGTGCCTCTCACCCCACCGAAAAGGGTGACGCATTTCCCACGCCTGGAAGAAGGCAATGTACCCATAAATACATCATGGTATGGGATGTTTTTTGGGAATTTCCCGCGTTTTGGGTGAGTTATGGACCGCGGGAAGATATCCCTCCGCTGACTTCAGACCAATCAGAAAAGCTGATTGTGTTTCGAGAAAGAGTCCTCTCCAGAATACATAGGTAAACCGCCGCGAAATATAAGCGCTTGCACGACGAATTTAGACACTCTCTGACACAAATTTTATCACCGATTTTGGTCTGACGACCCTTTGACAAATTGCCGAGGTTGGAGACTCCCGAGATGGCACACCAAGATTCCTCTCTCTCTCTCTCAGATCCTAATTCAGTTAAGTAATCATGTATATCTTTAGTAATTAACGTAATTTAAATGTTTTGTAAATAAATTAAGTGTTAATTTAAAGAACGGCTTTTTAATTTAGTGTCCTGTTTTATTTGTCTTTAAAAGATCTAATGTTTAAATGTAAACTATAGTGTGACGCCAAATGACAAATTAGAACCTGGGTATTATAAAATGGATAACGAAATAAATGAATCAATTTAACATTAAGTTAACCGGGCGTTGCATTAATAGATAAGTTCGATCCAACTTTAGGCAAATTCTCTTTTTTTTATTCCTTTGACATTCACTACTAGTCATATACTTGTTGTAAAGATGTAGTTTCTTTTATTTACTTCACCTTAAATAGAAGTAAATTTATTACAGCATCACGAAAAACTTTTTTTGTTTTTATAAAAGGAGATATTTGTGAGAATAATCGGTTCTTTGAAGGAAATGGCTATTAACTCATACTTTTTTACTGCTGAAGCCTGTTAGAAAAATTATTTTTATGGGAGCAAAGAAATTTTATTTACTTATTTATTTTTTGTTATCCTAAAAAATCAGTTTCGGTCACTTCATATTTTTTAATTCCAATAATTTGAATTGATTTATATAAGAGTTACGATGTTAATTAAATATGTTTTTCAATGACCACACAATTATTACAAATTTTGCATAATTATTAATAACATAAAAATACAACTTTTAATAAGGGTTGAGTGAGTGAATATTAACGTCGTACTTTTTCGTTAATCGAGGACTTTTGGCAACCTATCTCCTAATTATGAACCATAATCAAGCGACGAGAATGATACCTGAGCTAGCTCCCCCTCTACTAACTTCCACACCACACCAACTGGAGGAGGTTTGAACATAGACATGTGGCAGTGGTAGCCGAGTGGTTAAGGTATCGGATCGTGGCTGGCCTTGTCACGAGTTCAAGCCCACTACCACTTAAGACCCGCCGTGTATGGGAGCGATGCACGTTATATTTGTCGAGAGCTCAAACGTCCTCCCGTTGGTGTGGTGAGGTAGTTAGGAGATAGGGGTGCCAGCTCAGGTGTCGTCTACTTGACCATGGTTCAAAATTACGTGGTCCGTCGCCAAAAGCCCTCGTGTAGCTGCACAGTGCGACGTTAATATTCACTCACTATTCATCGTTCCTGTGTACGCCGAGATTCGAATAATTACGCATTCCTCGAATCCTGAATTACATCGTTGATAAAAGTGTCGCATAACAATACACCTGACATATTCTATGTAAATGAAAATTCAAGTTTTAAATCACATACTGTCATTTATTTTAGTAACAATAATAATATTTTGATGTTATGTCATTAGATAACAATAAAATATTAGCTTCTATATAATATAAATGTAGGTTAAAACAATTTATGTCTCAAAGAAAATTATAAGCTCCCTTCCTAATTCATTTCAAACATATTGTTTAATTTTTACGCATGTGTGTGTGTGTTTGGTAACCAAATTACAGCATCATTTAATAGAAAAAAAGCAACATTATGTGGTATCCTGTTTAAGAAAATGTAGATGGTAGGAACAAACTGTACTGAAATTTGAATTTCTGAATTGCCTTATAAGAAACTCATCAAGAACATAATAAGTTTCGATACAAGTCTAAAAAGAAAACGTCATTTTTCTGTGAAAATGATCATTAGAGCACTTTTTCATCATAAATTGTTATAATCTTTTTTAACCTCATTTCCATTTCTTATTTTATAAATTAATGTTATTATTTCTGGTATTTATGAAAATACGACAAAACTGTACTAAGAATTCCATTTTAGACGACATAAACTGGTTAGGGAAGCAACTGAAGACAAAAAAAGTATCTGGTGTCTTCCTCTTGGTCCCGCCACAATGGAAGAGGGGGGCATTCTTTGGTTGTTATGACTGCTTGACCCGTTTGCCCTTCTTCACTGTTCAAAGACGAATATTGCTCATCGTACATTATGCAAGAAAAAACTTGTGCTTTCTAGCTGTTAATGTGTTTCCTTTAGCTGTTTGAAAGTAATTTCTACTCCTCCCAAAGAATTTTTTTCTTCTTTTTTGTCATCCCAAAGAATCAGCTGGTTGGCTTCTTCATATTTTTAAAATCAAATAATTTGTATTGATTTATAAAAGAGAGAGTTACTATGTTAATTAAATATCTTCAATGAACGCACAATTCAAAAATTATTAGTAACATAAAAATACATATACTAATAAAGGCTGAAATCTGTGTGTGCTTATAACAAAGTGTTGCTTTATACATCTGTATATAATTTTATTAATTCAAGTGATTAATATACATTTATTGAACGTATGTAATGTATATGCATAAATATAATACGTTATTTTATTTAAAAGACCAAGTTTAAAAATGAAACTGTATAAATAAATTAATTTAAATTCTTTTTCTTAGACATGATCCTTATGGATAATTACATACTTATCAAAAAAATTAAACCTTAGTCACAGAACAGCTAGCCATGAATTGCAGTACCAATAGTGTCAAAGTGATGTATGACAATTAGACTTATTCTATGCTGCATATGTAAAGTAAAATTCAAGTTTTGATTCATACAGTTATTGATTTTAGTAACAGTAATAATGATTTATTATTAATACCATTACATTGCAGTCAGAGATTAGCTCCTATATGATGTATAATTATAGGTAAAAACGATTTTTGTCTCATAGAAAATTACAAGCTATTTTACAACTTTCTTCAGTTGGAAAAAAAACGTATTAAAAGATTAGAGATTTACAGACATTATTAGTTTCTGTTTTATGCCTTTACAAATTTTAGATGTGTTTTTCTCAGATTTTCATTTTGGAGAAGATATGAAAGGGTTTTCTATTCAATAAATTTTTTTTCTGTTCAAGATAATTTTGAAGATATATATATATATATCTGAGAACTCTCACTAGTTTTTTAAAATATTAAAGTTAATATTTTAAAAATGTTTATATTTCTTCCAGGTTTCCAAATGTAACAATATTCATGCTTTTTCTTGGATAATCTATAAGAACAATTATTAAAATTCTCTCTCTCTCAACAAGGAAACAGGTTTTTAATTCCATACCAACTTAAGGAAGTGTAATAAAAAGGAAGCTTAATTTGGAAATTAATTCGATGAATATAATATAGTCGGCCCTCCCCATTTTGCGAATCTTTATCTTGCGGATTTCTCTATTCGGCGAACTTTTTCCTGGAGTGAGGGAGTAATGGAATATTAACGCCGCACACTGTTCAGCTACACGAGGGCTTTGGGCGACGGACCACGTAATTTTGAACCATGGTCAAGTGACGTGGATGACACCTGAGCTGGCACCCCCCCTCTCCTAACTACCCCACCACATCAACGGGAGGACGTTTCAGCTCTCGACAGATTTAACGTGCATCGCTGCCCTACACGGCGGGTCTTTAGTGGTACTGGGCTCGAACTCGTGACAAGCAAGCCATGACCCGATACCTATACCACTCGGCTACCATTGCCATACTTTTTCCTGGGACCAATAACATTTTATGATTTTCTTCATCAAATAACTTCCAAATAGCTAGGTACATTTTCCATTTATCGAACTTTTTCTCTTGGGATTCGATTTTTTTTCTCTCGGTTTTTGAAATATTTATGGACCTTCGCATGATGTAATGAGCAAGTAAAATCATTTGAAACGATTAGACGAATTGTGTGAAAAAAATACGCCTGATGAGGTATTTCGTGCACTGCAAAGATGCGAGGAATGAGAGAAAACATTTTTTTTAAAACGAAAACACCCAAACAAAAATAATAGACTTAACCAGTAGTTAAATTGAAGGACACGCATTCTTAAAATTACTGGTCATAAAATATGCATGTTTAAAATTACTTGTAGGCTTAAAATTGGAAAATGTTATTAAAATTCGTTAATCATAATACAAAAGTACTTTTTTAAAGAGCGAAGTACTGAGTATTTCTTAACAAAGTTGATTTACCCCCCTGCTTTCCTAGCCGAATTCTTTTTGATGGTAAGGTATGTAAAATATAAATAGATATTAACTTACAAAAAAGGTGTGGGAACAATATTAATTTTATAATAATGTACAGTTATGTGAATTTTAAATTTGTTTTAAGTGGTTTTTAAACTATATTGAAAGATAAATCATCATTTCACGAAATTTTCCAAGTAACGAACTTTTTTTCAGGTTTATCGACGACTGTAATTTAGTGAAATTTTTGTCATATTTTCATGCTTATCGGAAATAATAACATCAATTTGTAAAACAAGAAATAGATGTGTTTGGAAATAGAATTATATAAACTATTTGTGTGTGTGTGTGTGCGAAAAAATTGCTCTAGGTTATTTTCTTAGAAAAGTAACATTTTCTTGTGAAAGACTCAAATTGAAAATGATTATTTCCCCGATGAGTATTCTTACACAGCAATTTCAAATACAATTTGTATCTAAGATATGAGCAGAAAGAAATTTATTACATACCTATCAAACAAAAAAAATTGAAATAAGTACGCTAAGACAAATAAAAAAGATATTTCTACAAAAATAAAACTGGAGGTCTCTGTCAAATCCTTCCTCCAAAAATTAAAACTACTTTCTAAATTCAATCTTTATTCTTAACCCAATGGGCAATGTTTATGATACCCAAGAAAATGTAAACATACTTGTTCATTCACTCGTGGATATCCCAAAATATTTGCACGGATTAAAAAAAAAAAAAAAAAAGATTGTGCGCACCCATTTCCGCGGTAATTCTAAAAGACAGCACACTCTTACAAAACTTGCTTTTTTCCCTTTTTCATTCAACCAACACTGCACCCCGTATGCCCACGGCTTCAAAATACGAGAAGTACCTTACCAAAAAACAGTATTACCCTCTCATCATAATTAATAAGAAAAAAAGAGAAGAATTAATTGAAAGTTCCATAAAATTTAAAAGATACTATCAAAATTATTAACGACAGCTCAAAGCCGTTCTAAAAGAAAGCTTCTCGGCAGTAGCCGAGGACATACTACCAGTGAGAGAGCGAGAAATAATTCAATCGGCAAGTATGGAACATATTTAATGAGGCACCATCCCGGAGGGAGGTGTGGCCGCGGTAGCCGAGTGGTATAGGTATCGGACTGTGGCTTGCTTTGTCGCAGGATCGAGCCCAGTACCACTAAAGACCCGCCGTGTAGGGCAGGGATGCACGTTAAATCTGTCGAGAGCTGAAACGTCCTCCCGTTGGTGTGGTGTGGTAGTTAGGAGAGGGGGGTGCCAGCTCAGGTGTCGTCCACGTCACTTGACCATGGTTCAAAATTACGTGGTCCGTCGCCAAAAGCCCTCGTGTAGCTGAACAGTGCGACGTTAATATTCAATCAATCAATCAAACCCGGAAGGAGGTGGTAGAAATCTGTGCTCTTCACTAATTCTCGTCCTTAACGAACGAAATCAGAAAGTAGACACGGAATTTGGAAGATAAAAAAGATGAAATGGAAAATAAAAGGAATTAATGCCGTGGTGCTCGTGGTACTTGATGTTTAAATAAAGGGAAAGGACAAACACTGCTGAATCGTGTAGTGATGACGGGAGTGTCGCTGAACAGCGATCGAAAAGAGAAGGCGTTGACACAGAAAGTGTCCATAATGTGATGCCATCTGCTGGAAAATGAGTAAAATAAAAGATGATTCACAAAAGATGTGGAAAAGGAGAATAATTGACATGGAATTAAACTACCACGCAAGACCGATTCAAAAGAATGTGGGTTTAAGTCGAAGTAATTTAATGGAGATGAAATCTTGCACATAACAAAATGACAAAAAAGAAAATTAGAGGGTTTTTTTTAAGACTGCACCCCGTATGGTTTTGAATAGTTTGTTTATTTTACTGGAACTGCGCATGCGTTCTGAAACCGACTATATCTGTCAATTATTTCTTAAGCACACCCCATTGCTATAGTAACGAAGGATTACCTTTTTACAAACATTATCGCTTTGAGTTGCAAACAACGCCATCTGTTGGATAAAGGTAATTTTTGAAAACATGGCCGTCATATGTAAGAAATAAATTTAAACAATCAGTCTGTAAAATTTACCCCTTAATTGCAAGAAACTCTTTTTTTGAGCAGAGAAAATAAACTCCTTATCTACAAACTGATCCTCAGACCAATTTTAAAGTATGCCGCTCCAGTCTGGGCACATGCAGCTAGATCTCATATTAATCAAATTGAAGCATCTCAAAGCATCGTTCTCCGTCAAATCTTAAATGCTCGTTGGTTCATGAGGAACAATGACCTCAGAACCGCGAGTAAAATGCTCTGTCAGTAAGACAATTTATCAAAAAACTAACTTTTCAAGCAACTATCAAGCAATTAACCTTTTTCATAACATTGATAATTCTAGTAATCTCTCGATCTTGGATATTGAAAAATATATTCCTGATCCCAATTTCAACAGACCTAGAAAGGACATCCACTCTTCTCTCACTTAAATTATTTATTCCTTTTCCCAACTATTCTTATCGTCCATTTTAAATGCTTATTTCCCCTCTTTCCAAGGGTGAAATAAGCATCCCACCGTGGTCTAGTGGTCAGACTCACGCTCTCATTGCGTTGCACTGGGTTCGATTCCCAGATGTTCAATTTTATTTATTTACTCTTTTAAAATTATTCCGACAGGTCTTCTATTTATTTTAATGTTCTTTTTTTATTTTTCTTCATGTTTTTATATTTTTTAATAGCTTTTAAAAAAGCTGTTTTCTGATTTCTTTTCAACCAAATGTTTGAGATCCTAGCTGCAGTCCCATTGGTCGGCATCGCCCGGCCTACCCAAACATCGAAATTCTGCCTTCATTTTCGGTGCTTTGCGCCGTTTTTGAAGCTATTTTTCTCATATTTAATGCATTTTATTATTTTTATTTTCCTTAAAAATCTCCAGTATTTTTTTATATCTTTAAAGCATTTAATTTTAACAAAGGGCAAAAGTCAATCAATTAAAATCACTCAAATGCCTACTGAGATGAGGCTGTAGCTCGAAAGAGCTGGGTACTCAAGTCATCCACCCAACGATATTTAAAAGATATACTGGGATACAGTATGTAATAATGTTCCTAACCCGAGAATATTCTATAGCATTCTATAAAGAAAATCTCAATAAAAAACAATCCAGAGTCAACACTGAATTTTCTTCAAATACATAACAGAATCATTTATCATCCACAGATTCAAGCAACACTTTTTGCAGAGAACTTCGCATCCAATAATATTATCCATGAGACACTTCCTTTGGATTTTTTTGCCCAAGATAATAGTTTAATCAACAAACCCTTTCATTTATCTGAATTGAAAATAGAGCAATAAAATCTGCTAAGAACACAACCCCAGGTGCAGACCAGAGAGAGAGAGAGAGAGAGAGATCCCGGCTAAATCCCTGAAACTATTGAACCATAGTGAACAAATGATAATCTTAAATTTCTTTCAAAAGATATTTGATAAGTCAATTGTCCCAAAAGCATTGAAGCATGCTATATATAATTCTTGCCATTTCTAAACCATGCAAAGATAAAACTAAAATCTCCTCATATAGACCTATCGCTTTAACTTCAGTTTTCTCTAAGACATTTGAAAGAATTTTAGCCATTCGAAATGTCTACTTTCTGAGAACAGAACAAAAACTACATCAGCAACATTATGGATTTGTTTCTTTTAAAGTTAACAGAACAGCAACTTATTTAATTTACAAAGCAATAACAGACGCAAAGTTGGAAAAAAGTACTTCGTGGGGGGTTAGACTAGATATAAAAAGTGATTATGACTGAATATATTGATGGTTTTTCATTTACAAGTGCTTACAAATTGGTATAACTGGGAAAATAGCGCTTTGGATGCATGAATTTTTATCTTACAGATCGCTGCAAATTCGATGGAGGGGACGTCTTTCATCTGAAAAAACACTGCTGAAGGGACTCCCCCTAGGGAGTGTACTGTTTCCATTATTATACTCTATCTATATGTATGAATTTTGAAACATTGGAGACTGGAGTCGAGTGTTCTATATATGTTGATGACATTTTATCTATTCCTCACATCAATCACTTGATATCAACTGTCGTAAATTACAAAATACTTTAGAGAGAATTAATGGTGTAATTATTGGAAAGTGAGCTTAAGCCCAGACAAAAGTACAATAGCTGAGTTCTCGAACAGAAAGATTCACTCATTTCCTAATATATTATTAGCTGGGAACCCTCTTCCGTGGCAATCTTCTATTAAATATTTAGGAGTATATTTTTTGAAACGGAATCAAAATATTAACATCGCGCACCAAATGAAAAATAAAGCACTGAAAAAAATCAATGCTCTTAAAGGTATGACTTACAAGCATTATTGTCGACAGCTGAAAATCTTATACAGCTAACCAATAATAGCATCTGTAGCACCTTTTTTTTACACTTGTAACGTAATAAATAAATAGTCTGACAATCAGTTGAAACACCTTTCAATGTAATACAAACCGAAGCTTTCAGATTTGCACTAGGTCTTCCACAATTGACACCAGATACTGTACTCATGAAACTGGCTGGACAAGAGATTATCTCGGTCAAAATAAGAAGACTGGCAAATAAATTTTTCCTTTCTCAAATCAAACCTTTTCTCCATTATATAGCAATAACCCTGATTCTCTGAATTTAAAAATTATGAAGGAAAATAAAAATAATGTTGTTAGTGTACTACTTACTTTAATTACTAATAGTAATCAAATCATCCCAATCCCCAGAATATCATCCTTTTCATTTCTCCTATGTAAAATATATACCAATAACTTCAAATTTCGGGATAAACATTTACCAATTCAAGCGCTATAAGGGTTTACTTGATGAAACAGTTAAGCATGATTTTCATCATTTCCATATAATAGCCACCGATGCATAAAAAAAAACGATCAAACAATATCCATAGTAGGTATAACAGAAAATCTCTTTCTTACAGAATAAATCTTAATAACTCTATTTTTACTGCTGAAGCTTAGGTTATTTGCCAAGCTTTTTTTAGATGATCTGACTGTTTCAAACAAAAATCTGTTAATCTTATCTGATGGTCTCTATGTTCTTCAAAATTATTCAATTAAATCACATAATGCGATTCACATAATGCGATTCACATAATGCGATTCGCTAGCAAGATTTACATACAATCATATTATACCAATAAGCTGATTTTACTTTGAAATCCGGAATACAATATACACTCGTGTCCATAAATTAAGGATAATGAAGTTCGGGCAAAGAAAGAGACAGAAACAAAACAAATTTGACTTATTTGTAAAGTCTATTTGTTAAACAAAAGGTAAAGAGCAAAAAAGATGCCATATGTTTGACATAATTAATAAAAAGTGCGATCTTTACTCCCTGGAGCAAATTTCAAAAAAGAACCTATTTACAAAAAACAGTATAACATGGTTAGTATGATGGTAAATACGGAGTATGCCTCCCGGACGATTCAATACAAGCCTTACAACGCCTAGGCATGCTGAGTATCAAATTATCAATCTGATCTTGGGGAATATTACACCACTCATCAAGCAATGCCCTCCGAAGTTCCGATAGACAGGTGGGAGGGGGTTGACGGGCTGCAATTCGGCGGCCAAGCATATCCCACACATGCTCTATTGGATTCAAGTCCGGTGAGTATGCTGGCCAATCCATACCGGTGATATCCTCCGATTGAAGGCATTCGTCTACAATGTTTGCACGGTGAGGACGGGCCTTGTCATTCATAAACAGAAATTCAGCACCCATGGCGCCCCGAAACAAACGTACATGTTGTTCCAGAATGACATCCCGATAGATGTGGCCTGTCATCGTTACACTCTGAACATGCAGGTCAGTTCTGGAACCAAGAATAGTTCCTCCCACAACGAGCCATCCTGCACCACCGTAACGGTGTTCTCTTGGTGGTTACGGGTATCTGGCACTCTCCATATTAAAGTCCGGTGAGAATCAGACTGCAAACTAAACCTGGACTCGTCGGAAAACATCACACAAGACTACTGTTGTGGTATCCACAATGCCTCTCTACTCCAGGTTAATCGCAAGCGACAGTGAGTTGCGGTAAGTGGAACACATCTGATGGGCCTATGAGCATATAGACCAATGTACCCTAAGCGTCTGTACACGGTCTGCCTTGAAACTGTCGTACCGGTAGCTGAAGAGAGCTGACGAGACAGGTCTGATGCTGTGCTCCGTCTGTTTCTTTTGGCAGTAACTGCCAAATATATATATACCGGTCCTCATTCGGCGTTATAGCTTGGGGGCGACCTGTGCTGTAACATCTCCTCACATTACCATCATCTTGGAATCATTGCCAAAGCCTGGAGATAACACTCTGGGCGATTCCAAGTTCCTCGGATACTTCCAGCTGGGTACGTCCACATTCCAGCCGTCCAATAATTGTACCACGTAAAAAATCATCCAAATGGTTCCTTTGTGCCATAACTATGCAGTTATTGCACTGAAAGGCTTTTAAGGCGCTTGTGAACAATTTTACTTCTATGCCACCATTCCTTATATACCCCCTTTCTTACACTCTCGTCATTGTGACGTACTATCCGCTCCATCTGGTGGTTTCCTGTAATTTGCATATTCTTCTTCAAGATGTGTGTGATAATTCTACAGGTGAAATTTTTATTTTAGAGTTCAATTTCAGTGTGATTCTGAATTATCCTTAATTTATGGACATGAGTGTACTATGGAATGAACAGTCGGATTATCTTGCAAGATCTGTCACGGAGTCTGACGTTTATATCGACTGGATTGATTCAGAAGACTTCAGTAAAAAGTATATCAAGAAAGATTTACAAAAACAAATAATAATTTTTATTTAAGCAAGTATTTTGAAAAAATTTGGGCAATATTATTAACATTGGCATCATCTCTAAATGGACAAATAATAGAAGAGAAGAAATTTTATGCACTCGAATCTTTAGCAAAATGATCATTACCCCAGGACTTCTTCAAAAATTTAATTTAACGGATAATGCAATGTGTAGTTCTTGTAATCGTTGAAAGGACTTGGAGCATATTCTATTAAGATGCGATGGATATACTCATTCTTGGAATCACCTTAAAGTTTTTCTCAAAATTGATCTTCGTTGCAATATCACCTTCGAAGAGTTACTGGAGAAAGCTATATCAAACAGATCAACATTCAGATTTTTTATTCAGAAGATGAAATATTTTGGCATCAATTAACTTATTAATATTTGTTAGTTTTGTATGCGATAATAGCCTTTGTTGCTCCAAATCCCACATAAAGATATTAACTGTAACTATAGCTCAACCAAACTATTTCCAACCATCGGCCACCAGATTTTGCAGGTGTTTGACTTTGGAGTGTGCTAAAAATATTGGATAGTTTTGACTTTTCAAGTGCGTTCGAGCGGATGAGATCGTTTTGAATTTTTATTTTGTATTGAAAATTAGTTCATTTAACTTTTATTCTATCTTCGGATAAGAGTTTTTAATTTAAGTATTTACACAAGATAGTGTATTTATACAAATTGAAGTGTTGGAGTAGGGAAGACAAAATGGGTGACTACCCTCACTCAGATAATAATATGGAGGTAGAAAATACTAACTTTTCATTCAATAAATATAGGTGTAATTTAACAGATATAGAATTATTGACCAAGTTTGCGGAAAAACAAAATTTAAATTCGAGTCCAAATATTACAATTTTTTTAAAATCAGAAAATAAATTTCAGAATGGCAATCCACTTAAACTAAAAGAAAGTATAATGAAAGCGTTCACAATAAAAAAAAAAGTATTTTGAATATAAGCAAAACAAGAAACGGCGAGATTATAATTAAAACAAATAATTGCGAGACCGCCAAAGAAGCTTTAAAAATTAAAGAAATTAATGGTGTAAAAATAAGTGCAAGATTGTCCTTTACTGGCCTAACCAGAAGTTATATATTACAAGGAATAGACGCAGAATATACAATAGATGACATAAAATCGGAATTAGAAAATTACAATTATGCAATTTTTGATATTCAACGCTTTGCCAAAAAAACAGATTCTGGATTTAAACCTATCAAAACAGTTAAAGTTACCCAAATTGGATGCAGTATTCCCGAAAGAGTTCCAATAGGATTTGAAATGTTTAAAACTACTCTCTACTATGAAAAACCTAGGCAATGCACAAACTGTTGGACATTTGGACACATTCAAAAATTTTGTAGAAGCTGAATAAAATGCCGAATTTGCTCACTAAATCACTCTGAAAACGATTGCAAAGAAATACAAATAAAAAAATGTAGCTCTTGTGGAGAGGGGCATGAAGCTAATGATAAAGATTGCAAAAAATATCAAGAAGAAATTGAAATCTTAAAAATTAAAGTATAGCAACAAATCTCAAGAAATGAAGCAATTGAGAAATTCCAAAGGGAAAAAAAACATCATACTCGGCCAAAACCTATAATGATCAAACAGAGAAGATAGAAAATCTTGAAAAAAAGTTTGCGAAATTAGAGTTGAAATTTGAAGAAAACAATAACATTCTCGAAAAGAAATTAGAACAAATAGTACAACGCTTCACGACAGAACTAAATACCGTGGTAGCACAAATAAATTTAAGATTTTCTTCCCTAATGAATACCATGGAATCATCCACCCTAAAAAAAGTAGTATCCAATATAACAATTCAAAAAGATGATGATTATTTAATAAATAGAAAACAGAATGAAAAAGCAAAAAGACTCAAGAAAATATCAGAACAGAGAGGAAATACATTAGAAAGTACAGTAGAAAAAAATAAAGGAACTTAAATAAATAATCAAAATTTCTTATATTTTTTTTCTCGCTAAAAACTCAATATTAATCTACTTTCTTTTTTCGAATATTTAAACCAATTTGTAGTATCACACCTTTTTTTTCGTTTTAAATCATGAACATAATCCAATGGAATGCACGTGGAATTAAAAACAAGAGGTCAGATATTCTTTTCGAGCCAATTTTTCAAAAAGCAAGTATTTTAATAATTCAAGAATCTTGGTTACATCTAAATGATATTTTCACAATTCCCAATAAGAATATATTCAGAATTGATAGGGAAATCAAAAGAGGAGGAGGACTAATGATAGTTTTAAATAAAGATATCAGCGCAATAAAAAAATATTCTCAGAAATTAGTGAAGACTTAGAAATTTTAATAGTCAGACTTCAGATAGATTTAGTTCCTATCACAATTTTTAATATATACTTCCCACCGGGTAACTTGAAAGACATCAATTTATCTAAAATAGCATCATATATTGATAATCACAGTTTGATATTGGGAGATTTCAACGCATCTCATGAAATATGGGAATCAAAAAATTCCAGTGCTTCTGGAAAAAAGATTTTTGACTGGATCATTGAAAATGACTTAATATTATTAACCGAGATAAAAGTCCAACTTATCTCCATTCATCGGGAATTTCTACATCTAATAGACCTTTCTTTAGCAACTATAGATTTAAATTATGATTTATCCTGGTCCACAAATACCGATAATTTTGGAAGTGACCACTTCCCTATAATTATTAATTATAAAAGAACAAACAGCTCAGCAACTAATAATTTTAAACAAAAAACAAATTGGAACAAATTTATCAATATTATTCAACAAAATTTAAATTTAAATGAAAACATAAATATAGATACTATAAAAGAAATTAAAAAAGCTCAAATCTTATCTCAAGAACCAGAAAAAAAACAGATCAGTTCAAGAGCTGCATGGTGGACAGCAGCAAGCGGGCATTTAAAAGTAAAAAAAAAAAAGAAAACTCCTTAATAAAGCAAGGAAAAACTTTAAAAAAGAAGACTGGATAAAATATAAAGAAGTAAGCGCAAAACTTAAGCGAACAATCAAAGCCTGCAAGGAAAATTTTTGGCACAAGACCTGCGAAAAAGTATCTTCTGATAAAGTTTTTTTTAAAATAATCCGAATAATCAAAAATAGAACAAAAATCCAAACTATTCTTCATTTAATATTATTGAAAATAACGGAACCATATTAACAAACGAACAATCCCAAGCAAACTGTTTTATACAATATTACACAAAACAACGATAATATTCCAAATATTTCTATTCCGGACAATAGACAAGATATTAATAAATCTTTTTCTTTAAAAGAATTAGAAATAGCAATATCTCATCAAAAGAACAGCAGTCCAGGGCATGATAAAATTTCTCTCCAATCAATAAACCATCTCCCCATCAAAGCAATAAATCTCCTTCTGAAATCATTTAATGACAGTTGGTCTTCAAGTCAAATTCCAAAAGATTGGACTCACGCAATTATCCTACCTTTCATAAAACCTCACAAAAATCCAAAGGAAGTTTCGTCATACCGTCCTATTTCTCTTACTTCAGTAATTGCCAAATTATTAGAAAGAATGATTCTAAAGAGTGTTTTTTTTTCAGGTATAGAAGTTTAAGTTGGCATTACTTTCCAAGATGGCGACTAATTTAATAGCTGTCAAGTGATTTATTCTCAGTTTGGTTTGGCAATTCATCAAAACGATCATCAAGCAAGGCGTAGATTCGTCGAATGGGCCCAAAACGAGATTGCCATTGTTCCCGATTTTCATAAGCGATTTTTTTTAGCGATGAAGCGCACTTCTGGTTGAATGGCTACGTCAACAAACAAAACTGCCGCATTTGGAGTGAAGCTAATCCACAAGTGTATGTCGAAACACCGTTACATCCAGAAAAACTGACTGTTTGGTGCAATTTATGGGCTGGTGGAATCCTTCTTCAAAAACGATGAAGGCCACAACGTTACAGTCAATGGTGATCGGTATAGAGCCATGTTTACTAACTTTTTCATTCCTGAATTGAACAATCATGATGTCCAGGAGCTGTGGTTCCAACAAGACGGCGCAACATGTCACACAGCTCGTGCCACAATCGATTTATTGAAAGACACGTTTGGTGACCGCCTAATTTCACGTTTTGGACCTGTGAATTGGCCTCCAAGATCTTGTGATTTAACACCGCTAGACTATTTTCTGTGGGGCTATGTAAAGTCATTGGTCTATGCGGATAAGCCACAAACGCTTGACCATTTGGAAGACAACATTCGCCGTGTTATTGCCGATATACGGCCACAAATGTTGGAAAAAGTCATCGAAAATTGGACGTCCAGATTGGACTACATCCGAGCCAGCCGTGGCAGTCCTATGCCAGAAATCATATTTAAAATGTAATGCCACAAGATTATCTTTCGAATAAAAAAAATTCATGTCAATCGAATAATACATCGTTGTTTTATTGCAATTTAAAGTTCTATACCTCTAAAAAAACACTCTTTACATAGAATGCTAGATTTCAGTTTTCAAAACAAAATTTTTCATGTTAATCATCATGGGTCTTACCCTCACAGAAGCAGCATTAATACATTACTTCAATTACAACATGACATTATACTGGCTAGAGAACTCAAAGAATATTTTATTTTGGTAACGTTGGATATTAAAGCAGCATATGACTCAGTGTGGCCGAATGGCCTTATTTCTAAATTTAACAAAGTTGGATACTCTGGTAGATTACTACGATGGATTCAAAAATTCTTACATCAGAGAACAATTCAAATCAAATGGAGGAACATTTTTTCAAAAATCGTTACAAACAATTATGGTGTACCCCAGGGTTGTATCTTAAGTCCTTTCTCCTTTTTATGATTTAAATGTCAGATATTTTTGAAATTCAACACGACAGCCATCTTCTGGTTTATGCTGATGACATATTTTTATATAATAGTGGTACAAATTGGAATAAAACAATAGGCGAAATACAAGAATATTTAAATAAAATTTCAGTCTGGTGTAAAAAATGGAAATTGGCCACCTCTCCAGAAAAAAGCTGTCTAATCAACTTTTCCAGAAAAAGAAGCACAATACCTCCATTACTTAAAATATGCGACAAACCTATTCCCGAAGTGAAGAGTCTGAAAATCCTGGGTATAATCTTCGATCCCAATATCACCTGGAAAAATCATATTAATTACCTAGGTCAGAAAGGATTAGAATATTTAAATGCCATTAAAGCCTTATCTTCTCCGAAAATAGGAACAAGATCTGATCATCTTTTAATATTATTAATGCCACAATCCGTTCTATCTTTGACTATGGAAGTCAACTTTTTTCCTTTTCTAGCAATAGCAACAGACAGAAACTAGAACCGATTTACAATGCTGCCTTACGTTTAGCCCTAGGTCTCCCAAGAAATACCCCGTTGGATTTATTAAGAGCAGAGTCTATGAATGGAAGTATTAATACTCGCTATAATTTCCTTTGCCAAAAATTTAAAACCAAGCAAATATCATTAAAAGTCTGGTCACCGAACGCAAGGTTATTTTGGAATATAAATAGTATTTTTTATAAATATAGAGAAAAAGAGATCAGTATTTTTCAAAAGACGATCAACCTGTTCCAAGAATTATGTATCTCTAAAGTAGATATTCTTCAATGGATCCCTCCTCCTCCAATCTACGAAAATTGTAAAATAAACATCTATACTCATGAACTACCATTTCAAAACAAGGATCTTCCAGATGACATAGTACAAAATATGTTTAATGATTACATTCAGCCAAAATTTAATAATAATATTATAATAGCAACCGATGGTTCAAAAAATACTAATCAAACATCAATAGGAATTTTGATCCCTAAGAAAAAAATTCGACAAAATTTCATACTGAAAGAAATGATTTCAATATTCACAGCTGAAGTTATAGCCATATGGACTGCATTAAAAAATTGGGTTTCTGAAACAGAAAATTATATCATCTGACAGACAGCTTATCAGTCCTAAAAAGCATCCAAAATATTAATAGAAAATCCAATACGATAATATTAAATTTAAGTTCAACTTTACATCAGTGCCTCCAAATAGCTCAATCAATTGCATTCATTTGAGTACCAGCTCACAAGGGAATAGGAATTAATGAAGAAGTTGATAAATCAGCTAAAGCCTCTCCAGACCCGTGGAATATTATTTCTTGGATAACTTGGGAATATCTACATTCACATTTTAAAAAACAACACAAAAATAAAAGTGAAGAAATATGGAAAAAGAGCAAAAGACATAAAAATTATATTTATATTTCTCATCTTGAAAAATGGAACAGACAGGCAGCAAAAAATAGAAATACAGAAGTTTTAATCAATAAGTTGCGAGCGAAAAAATTACCATTAAATCAGTGCTTCTCAATCTTCTAATACTGGCGCCCCCCTTTTTAATCACGATTTTTATCGCGCCCCCCTTACACATTAATAATATACTGAGTGCAATAAAAATGCACTTTGACGCTAAAGCAACAATTTTTATTATAAACCGTACAAATTCATGACATAAGTATTAAATTTTGTATATGTTACTTTTAAGCAAAAAAAAAGTAATAGTATAATTATTTTATGTTATTTTTCCTTTCTCTAATTTTTTAAATTGGAACATATTGCAAAATGCAGTGGTTGCTTAGAAGAAAAAATATAGATATAAGCTAAATATAGAAAAAGAACTCAGAGGGTCAATTTCCAATCATAAGCATTCCTTTGAAAAACTTTGCTCTGCAAGACAAGCCCATGGAAGTCGCTAATACTTATTAAACTTGTTCTTAATTTAGTATTAATTAATTAGTTATAAAATAATCTGTGAAGCATTGATACATTAAAAGTATACCGGCTGAAGTAGCCACTCTTTGCACGAGTTCATTTATAAGAAAATAAAATATTGATATAATCGCTGAATTGTAAGGAGAGTAAAGCCAAGTGCGCGCGACAATGTTTACAAAAATGTAAAATGATTTTTTTAAATGATTGCTCAGATTATAATTAGTTTTAAGCGAACTATAATTTTAAGCCTCACAGAATTAGCATTTAGAATTGATGTTGAATAATGAACAATAAAAGAAATTCTGATAAAGAATAATTGTATTATTTTTAATATTTAAAGCGAAAAGACTTCAACATGTTTTAACCCTGGAGCAGGCACGCACTCGATACTAATGGTCGAGCGGGGTTAATGAGTCGCCCCAATCTTTTTTTTTATAATTATTTTTATAGTACACAATAAAAATCGTAATTCCAGTGAACAATTTAATAAAGAGAAAATATACTTATTTACTTTCAAGGACACAGAAAATATTTCGGAAAAAAAGTTATCACACCGGGAACTCATTCAAAACAAGTACCTTAAGATTGTAAAAAAAACGTTTGTCACTCCCAAAAAAGAGGGAGATATGTGACAAATATATTTTGGTTCACGTTAAGACTGTCAAACAGGAGGATAGTATCAGGGCCACATTGGTAACAATTAAACAGTTTTGGCAGAATTACCGATTTCGTGCACTCTGTGCTCAGCGTGACCGCTCCCGAATTAAAAGTGTATTTATTACAACATGGATGTTCTAAAAAATATGTAAAACGTTTTTCGTTATCATAAAAATCATAAAAATATTTTACTAGGAAAAAGCGCAACAGAAATAGTTTGTTTACAACTTCCCTAAATGAAAAAAAACAAATACATATAAGCAGGGACGTAACTAACTGTACAAGTAAGTTCGAAGGTCAAACCGCAGTAAATACATTCTGCTGCCTACAGCTGATGGCAATAATACAACAAGGATGAATTTTTATCTTCCTAAAATTTTTTTTTTTTTGATTATGGGTCTGGGTTTTGTTTTTCTCACGCAATAAAAAAAAAATCTCTCATCATGGGATTACAGCAAATCAAATAAAATGTGTTTTATTTGGTTATAGTATCAAAAAATAGATATATAATGAGGTTTTGAAGTAAAAGCTTTCATTTTTCATGACGTAATATCACAGATGATATGTATAAATTATATCAGTGTAAATGTGTATTTTTTTATTATGTCAGAAAGTATTTTGTTTTACTTCATTCCAGTAAATAAATTTTTTTAATCTTTTATTTTCGATATGCTCGCGCCCCCCAGGGGGGCGCGCCCCACAGTTTGGAAACACTGCATTAAATGATATATATTTCCTTTTTAAACAAACAGATTCTCCTTTGTATACAGATTGTAAAGTACCAGAAACTAGTGAACATTTTATATTAAACTGTATCAAATACAAATCGCAGCGTGAAATTTTGAAAATTTTTATCTCCAACCACGGAGAAGGGTCTTATTCCTCAATAGCGAAATGTAAAACAATAGAGCATGTTCAAAAAGTTGAAAAATTTCTGACATCATCCAATAGATTCTAAAATTCCAGTTACTCTATACTCTACTTTCATCAATCTCAGGTGAAGCACAACGCGATACTTCAAATTACTGATGGACAGTGCAATCACGAACTGTGCGTTACAACTTGGATTAAAATCTGATCAAAATTTTATCGGAGCATAAGGACTATTACAGTGATTTCACTGTATTGAACTGAACTGATCGGCCACCATTTCCAAGTATTTTAGAAGTCGTTAAATAAAGAGCACTTTTTTAGAAGAGGATAGGGGAAGGAAGCAGGGGGATGACAGTCTGCAGGGTTACAGAGCTTAGCAAATTTCTCGCCAATATCGGCGCTTGCTCTGAATACGATGCCAATCATTCATTTTCGCATTAGACGTGGACCTCTTCACACCTTGAAAGTTGTAAGCTGAAAGCTTCTAAGACCAATCCTAACACTCCATCGAGATTCATACACAGACCCAGAAACATACTAATTGATTAACACCCAAAAAATTCCCATCTTTTTATTAAAAACACCACTTTTCCAAAAAATTTTCACTCCAATTTCAATCATTTCACATAATTCATGAACAAAAATACACAGTCAAACATCAAGAAACTCATCTACCAATCGGAGAGCTCCATTGACCAGTACGGACTCTGGCAGCCTCCGATCCCGTACACGGCGACGGTACCATCCCCGGGACCGAAGTCACTACATTAACACAACTACCAATCAGGAAGCTCCCTCTCGCAACGCGGGACAGAGCAGTCAATCTCAAGTTTCACACACAACGCAAACATGAAAAGCTGCCTCCCCATTGGACAGGCGATCAGCCATCCCGAGGCCCCCATTGGCCGAAGGAATCTCACCCTAATGTAATTTCTCAACTTCCGTAAAAGTAATTTTAACTATTTTATTCCGATATTTTGAGCTTACAATTTTATGAATTCTTTTTATCTCTCTTATTAATTTTTAAATTCCTAAACCTCTAAAACAAAATGGGCAAAGTAATTAAGTTATCATGTTTTTAAAATCACCAGACAAGAGATCAAAGCCCTAGCGGGCTAAGTGCTCTATGAACACAACCCAGCTAAACCTGTTCACACGGTGAAAGCTGTATTCTTATCGAAAGCATAAAAAAAATATATCTAACCATCTTTCGAAATAGCAAGTTTAAATACATGGAACAAATTTATTTTAAATGAAATTAAATAATTTATTTCGGTAAAATCCTAGTCTGGCACACTGCTGTTTTTGGCACCATTTTTTTCGCCAAATGGCACCAATAACCCCTGTTTCAGAAAATGACGTCATGGAAGAAAACGAAAAAAAATCGGGGGTTGACCGTCTCAGCTGGTGATCAAAAACCGTAAGAAAATGGGGTTTCAATAATGATGTCAGGGCCGGAAACGAAGGAAAAGGGGGAGGTGACGGTCTCAGCTCCTGTTCAAAAATCCTAAAAAACGGGGTTTCCGTAATGGCGTCCGGGACGCTGAAAACATGTATTTACATAAAAGCATAAAATAAAGAAAAGGGCAAAAAGAGAATTTCTACGAGATAAAGGCAGTAAAATAAGGGGAAAACCGCATTTTAAAAATTGGTAAAAAATCACTTACCACTGTGTTTTTAATTTTTAAATCATTCACTACAAACTCATTCATACTCTTGCCAAACCAATACCTGGTTAATCGCAAGATCACACAAATACTCAATCTACTATGACTAAACCACATACCTTTTCTTACACTCCGGCAAACAAAGTGGGGATTCTCTTTCGACTGTACTCGACAACGCCTTTCAAAACCATCAATCGTACCCTTTCATTCAACCAAACGCATATCCTTTTTACACTTCGGACACTCATATCTGGAGGGAATTAATCCTTCTTTCATAACCCAATCTAAAACAGCCTTATTCCCTTGCTCTCCAAGCAAAACAAAAATTCCTGTAGTTGCCTCGCTTTCAAGCAATTTTATTTCGCAAGCCATTCTAACAACCGGTGGAAAATCAAGCCAAAAATCGGAACACGTGGGGAAGAAAGTAAGAGCAGGGGTGAACTCGACGTGTTGCAGCAGGGTCAAGGGCGAAAATGGACGATGTCCACTTTTCACCCGATTTTTTTTTTGCTTGACCAGTTTTAGGGTTGCCATATGTTAGCCACCGGACTGGGCAATCCGGAAAGGTTGCCATATTGTAAACTTTATCGCCAAAATTTTTGGCGCCAAAGATTTTTGGCGCCAAAGATTTTGTCGCCAAGCAGTGTGCTTGACTAGGATCCACCCAAAAAAAGGAATCAATTAGGTATTAAGCATAAAACACAGTAGAAATTCATGATTTACTACTATTAAAAAAGAATTCTTCCTGACACATTTAGTAGTACGATAATATGGATTTGTACCACAAGATCTGCAATTAAAAACTCGGCTATCCATTTTATTACTTTTTGAGAAAAAATTTTTAGGTTTTTATCACATTTCGCACAGGTCAAAATCAGCTAACTAAGGTTGAAAAAAGAAATCCAAAAACATGAAAACAAAATTGTTTAAATGTGCGAATTTAATAACCTTTTAGTCTATTATAATTAAATAATAAATTAATCCATTATGAATGAACATACTCCTTTTAACCCTGCTATTCTGTTCATATTTACTACATGTAACCCGATTCAGAAAACTAACCTTTCTTGCCGTAAATAACAGGTGCTATTTAAGAAATATATGAAACAATAATAACAGAAGTTTAAAAACAGATCTGATAATATAAAGTATCTATTGAAATAACACACAAAAATACTGCGTAACGTTAAATAAAGAGCACTTTTTGAGTTCCTCACACCTCGAGCATTCCTCTTCGGCACGGTGAAAGAAAAAGAGGTTGTTTGTCATTGGTAGATGTGCAATGACGGCATTATTCTGGGTTGCCTGGTTTGGCGATATAGCATTTTTCTATGCCCTAGTGGTTCATTGAAACATAAAAGTTCTGTCCCCATTTGGGAGATTGTTTTTCAGGCAGTTTTTTCTTCCGTGTCTTGAGTATAATAGTTAAATTCCCTTGCTTATGAAATTTTCACTGTAAAAATAACAATCTGTTCTTTTTTTTCATTCACGTAAATCAAAATATTTTTAATGGATTCAATTTTGTAGAAGAAATATATATTTGAGCTTAGTAAATGAGGAACTCAATTACAAATAAAAAAATTGTTATATAAGTTTTTAATAATCCAATTACAGTGATTAATAATACTTTGAAAATGAATTACATGTTTCGAGTTTTATCCTTATGTAAGAAAAAAGAAGTCACTTATAAATAAAGAAAATGTATGTTTTTTTTTATAATATATATTTCTTGTTAATATTAATGTACATTTTAAAGGTAAATGAATTCGTTCTTATATCAGAATGAATTTGTACAGGCAAGTGATATTTTAAATTATTAACTTAATTTCATTTTTGTAATTAGTGATTTGTTTTTTCTGTATATATATATATGTGTGAAAGACTCATTTATTCACATTTCTAAAAAAATTCGTCTAATACTCTATTTCCTTTTAAATTTTAGAATTAAATTTACTGCAAAAGTTTTAGCTATTATAAACTTAACTATATAAATAAACTCATACTTAAATTTTTATTTTCTATCTTTAGTAAAATTCTATAATAAAGAGATTCGTGGCTATTGTATAAGAAACACCTCACTGTTCTAACTTCCACATCACATCCATATTATTCGTTCAAGTTATCATCGACACATTTATTCACATAATACTCAATTTTTGCAATTATTTTAGAGGTTTTCTCTTCTAACATGCTCACACATATAAATCTTCATTCAGGGTTTAAATCAAAAGTCCTGAAATAGAGTACCACTTGAATCCCTTCATCAGTGGTTTATTATAGAGAATAGTTTGTTTTTATAACAGGCAAGTATGATGAAGAAATGGTCATTATTGAATTTGGATTCATCTTAAGAAGTATTTACTGGTCTGCAGTAGCGCACACAGGAATTTTTCAAGGGGGTCCGGGGTCGAAAGATCACCATTCTTGTATCATGCTCCTTTTGATTTTGTCGATTTTCGGGAACAAAACACAGTAAAAAATTAATTTTTGAATAAATAATTAGCATTAATTAATAAAATTAACCATTAATAACAAGTAATTAATTAAATTTTACGTACTATATACTTATAATCAATCGGAAAAAATATCAAGGGCTTTGGGGGGTGCAGGACCCCCCTCCTTGTGTGCGCCACTGCTGATCGGTGTTGTGTCACTCGAAGCACATCAATTTTCTCCTTTCCTAAAGTATGTTTCCTCCTGTAAAGCTACTGCTCGAAAATTAATACGAAAATATGACAAAATTATACGTTTTCGGGCAAAAATAAAAATTAGCCATTAAATTATAATTTCCAAAAACTTATTTAGATTTTGCATACGGCAGATACCTGTGGATGCCTTTTACACGTTTTGAGTGTAAATTATTGGGAGAGGGGATTGATTTTGCATTGATTTTCAAATGCAATGGTTTTTATTGCTATGTTAATAAAGAATATTCGATTATTGTGAATTTTTCGATTTATTTTTGGACTGGGGCTAATTTTTTTTCTGAGCTGCACATTCGGAAACTATTGTATTACCATACGTCCTAAAAGGGAAGATTGTGTTTAGAATTAAAATGTCGCGTGCATTATATTTCTTAAAATATTTTTGAAGTTTATTTATTTTTATCACACAGAGATCAGAGCATTTATCTTAGAATTTCAGCAATGTTATACTGATACATCAAAAGAATTATAATTTATTGTAACTTAAAAATAGGAAGCTAACAAGTTTAACTTCTATCCATAAAACTAATAAAATAACCTTTTTATATGAAAGATGAAAAAGTAAGAAATAAATGTATTGTAATTAGTCATAAAAGAACAATTAAATACGAATAAGAATAGTTTTTTCCTTATATAAATAAGTTTACCAAGATACATGAATGATTTGCTCCTTGCTGACTTAAAGATATGTGTAGTCATAATTTTGTCTTATGTCAACTAATTGTTTGCGTTTTACTAATCAAGAATTTTTCTAAAAATTCAAAGGATTTGATATTTTATGCTAACAAAAGCAGTATATTATAGTTGGAAAAAATATAAATTTTACATTTATTCATTTGTGTATTTAAATGATTTATTTTTAAGAACATGCAAGTAATTCGATAGTTTATTAATGTCTCATTCAGAGGAAACATGAGGGATATCGCAATGAGACGGACCTCATTATTTGAATAACAATCAAGTAACGAGGATGATATCCGACCTGGAACCTAGTCGATTATGTTATGACGGCAATGAAAGTACTTTAAGCCTTTAGAAAGTCAACGTGTATTAGAGCCCTGCTAGATGATGGAATCCTCAATTGTGATCACTCGGCTACCACAGCTGTAAAAACATGTGGAATCTACAATGTGATAATTTTTAACAAGTGACATTTATTTATGATTTTGAGATATAGTATTAAGTTAACGCCACATTCCTGCCATTTATCACATTTAACTGTCATTGTTAATCGATTGTCATAATTTTCAGCATACATAGGAACAATTAGATCAAAGATGAACATTATCATATAATTTTAATCCTTGAAAAAAATGCTTGGTGCAAAAATCTAAACTTAATCTTAAGATTCAATAATTATTATGAAATCTAATGCATCAAAACAGAATGAATTATCGAGGCAATAAAAAAATGACATTTATCAATATTTTATTCTTTTAAGAAAGAAAGTATACAAAAATTCTTAACAGAGTGTTATATAAATAACTAATTAATTCTCAGAGAAGCAATTATAAATTGATTAACCACAATATAGCTTAGTTGAATATTTACATGTCTATTGGTTCACAGATGTTCAATAGTTATAAGATTTTTTTAACTCACATATAGTTAATGTAATTTTGTTATTTTTTAAAGAATTATGTATGTGTCTTAAAGCAAATATTTTCCATTATAAAAAGATAAAGAGCTTCAGAGTACTGTATGATTATAAAATAGCCCATTATCGATTTGAGATTTTACATTATGACATAGAGAGACAGGCAGAAATTTTGCTTTTTCTTTCCATTTTTTAAATTCATTGCATGTATCTAAATGTTCAAATAATTATATTATTATTTGTTTTTCAAAATTAATTAATTTAAGAGTTAACACGATAATTTGAGTTTGTATGTACTGCGTTTAACAGAATAAAAATAAATCTATAACATTTTCAACATTTTAAAACATTTACTGAAAATCAAAATATAAATAAATTTTACCCTGATAAATTAATTTAAATTTGCTTTAGGTTATTATACCTTTGACTGAAATGAAATAAGCGTTTCCTTTTTTGTGCAATAGTTTACATTGTGATTAGTGTTTTATATAAACATCAATGTTTTATACTATTTCATTCAATGCCTTTAATAATACAGAAAAAGAAATCTTGTTGGAATGTGGTTTGAATTCGTAGGAAATGTCTCCTTTAAAAGGAAAAGAAATTTTTTGAACTGAAATCAGTAGTAATTATCACACGCGATTTCCAAACACAACTTTCTCTAAGAAAAGGAAAATGGGGACTTTCAAACTTAGAAAGTTCTACAGTACTGGATAATTTTTTTTATAAAAAAATTATCCAATCCAAAATATCTGAAAAAATAAATATAATCAGAACATAGTCTAACAGATATAGTTACATCTAAATTAAAATAATATGTTGGTTCTTTTTTTTTCGCCTATTTATTCGTGAGTCACGCATTTTATGTACAATAGTATAAAGAAAGGAGTGTTCGGGGGCGCTCTAAGGCTATTGAACGTTTGAAACTCTGAATACTGAATAAGATGGTTCTTGTAAATGAATATGGAAAGCAAGTCGTAAAATCTTTTATATCAACAAAAAATGCTTCTCCCCGCTGATTCTTCAGATTTTGGTCATTGTTGATTATCATATGCCTATTTGGTGTAAGAAAACCTAGAAATGCACATCTGCCTTCTTGTAAATCTTCTAAAGTTACTTTCAAATAGCCGGAAAACTATTCTTCCTCTTATTGCCGTAATAAATCTTTGGAAAGGGCATTTCCTTTTCTGTTAAATTGTCGGACATAGGATAATGCCGACAAAGCCCTCCAAAAAAGCCCCTCTTCTACTTACCCCGTCACTTTAAGGACCTGTTCAGACGAAGAGGGGGTGATATTTGAAGCTAAAGTCTTTCTTCCTTTTGAAAAAAGTAAAGAAAAATTATTGCCACAGTTATCTGCAACTCGATTGAGGAGTCAGTGCGTTGAGAAGGAAATGTTTTTGTAATTGTTTTGAATGTTGATCGAAGGAGTTGTCTTCGGAGGAATGCTTTGGCTCTACCTTACGCACAAAATCAGTTCATCATCACACAAAAATCAGAGCAGTAATCTTAGAATTTAGGCATTATGCAATTCTTTTGAAATTTTAAATAAAAAGTAAGGATTATCCAAAGGCTAAGAATATAACTCTTTTTGTACAAAAGTCGAAAAAAATTAAGAATCCCAGTATTTTGTCATTACTCACAAAAGAGACAATTCAGTACAAAGAATAATAATATAATCCTTTTATGTAAACAAGTTTACCGAGATACATGAAGCTCCTTGGCAAATTAAAAATATTTGTAGTCATAATATTTTGTCTTTGATACCAGCTTATTGTTTGTACTTTACTATCAAGTACTCTAACATTCAAAAGCACTTCCTCTTTTTTACAAATGAAAACAATTTATTACTGTTGAAAAAAAATATAATCTTAAATTTCTTGTGTGTATTTAAAGAATTTATTTTTAGGAACACGTAGGTAAATTGATAAATCTAATAAATATTATAAATGTGAAAGTGTTCGTGAGGATGTTTGTGGGTCTTTCACGCAAAAACAACTGAATGAATTTTAATGAAATTTACAGTAATATAGCTTATACATCAGAATAATACATAAGCTATAATTTATAGCATAGGCTATAATTTATAAAAATTTGTAAAAAGTGTCCAAAATATAACGATATTTGGCAAGTAAGTAGGAAAAAATTCTGGCATCTGCAAGCAAATCTGGCTTGCGCTGCAAAAAAGCCCACCACAGCATATATCTATCTTTTGTTTGTGAAAAAGGGGCAAGCTTCTAATTAATTCCTGTGATCAGAATAATGCCTATTTTTTTTATTTCAGAATAAAAATAAGTTTTGAAGGGAGAGGTTATATAAATCTCTCTTTATTTTAATGTTTTTTTTTATGATTTTATTATGCCCATTTAGTAGTAAGAAATTGATCTTTTTTCAAAATAAATGCTTTTATCGGTTCTGGTACTTAAAGTAAATAAACTTTCTCTTTCCCACTGCATCATTTGGACAAATTTTCAAAATTTGTTTGTGGTTAGTAGTTAATTATAACGCTATAATTTTAATTGAATAGGCAGATATTGCGTTTTTAAGTATAAAAATAATTATAACTACTGTACTGTATTTTTTGGAGTGCGTGAGTGAGTGAATATTAACATCACACTGTTCAGCTACACGACGGCTTTTGGAAACGGACCACGTAATTATGAACCATGCTCAAGTGATGTGGACGACACCTAAGCTAGCACCCCCTTCTCCTTATTACCACACCACACAAACTTAGAAGGCATATTCTACCTATACTTAGCAGGAATATTCTTTGAAATACACTCTTCCAAGATATATGGCAGCACGGGTTCTATGTAGAGTATTTTAGTGGGGAAGCCGAATAGTTTTGTAGCGGATATTGCGTTTTCAGCTGACGGCGTTTTCAGCGGATTGCAAAGATTATTATTTTTGTCCCGAAAAAATAGTTTATGTCAAAATTTAAGTGTCTTATGTTTTTGTATGTTAGTGAAGACCTTGGAAAATGATTTGACTACTTATTTTAAGTGAACTGTGTATATAATTAATTTTACAGTGGAATATCTTTAATTAATATATTAGCTCTAACGGATTAAATTTTCCGAAGTGGAGTATTTTGTTTATGTATATTCCTTAATTTTAAATGTAGCTATCCCCCAAAAAAATTGTATGAAAAAACTGCAGTAAATCAATGCGGTTGGGTAAAGTATTAACGTGCATCGCGCCCCTACACGGCGGGTCTTACAAAGCTCTAATAAAGCTCGAGCTACGAAAGTAGCTAAGCATTTACCAACTTAACTCTATAGTTAACATTTCGCTATGTTTTTCATTGAATTGCCGTTATAATTTAAGAAACGGCGTTGCTTGCAAATATTACAATTTTAACATAAAATAAATACAACAGAAAGTAATATTAATGTATTACACTTTCAGATATAAATTATTTACACTACTTTAAGCGTTCATTACGCAAAACTTTTAACAATGTGTTACTTTTGCTGAGCAGAGATCAACTTAGGGAGGTATTTTGAAAAATCGACCCTCAAGAGTGTTACGAGGAATTATAAATAAAAAAAATCCTTTTTATCAGCTATTAGATCTACATACCTAAACTTTAACAAAGGTGTGTTTTTTTCTTTCTTTTTTTTGTTTAGCTGAGATATGCAAAAAGCTATTTTTGTTTAATTTGCAATTCACATAAAATTAACTCATTAAAAACTTCTTTTTCCTTCAATCTGTGTTGTTTAAATTTTCAATTCACCCGTGCGAAGAACGGGTATACCAGCTAGTTATTAATACTTCATTTACGAGTTCCATTAGGAATAAAGTAATAAGACGGACCTCGTAATTTAAATGACGATCGAGTAACGAGAACGATAGCCGAGCTAGAGCCCCCACTTCTAATTTCCACACCATGACAACGTAAGGATTTTGACTTAATGCGTATCAGCTCTGTTACATGATGGAGCCCCTAATCGGGATTGTTTTTCAATAAAAAAAACATGAAGGGACTACAATGTGGCACTATTTAACATGTGCCAACATTTATAGCCTTAGAATATTCACATTTTATAGCATAATGCGAAACACCTATCTGCTGTTCAGCTAATTTATTTGCCACAGTAAATGTTTTATCATAATTTTCAGTATATATAGGAAGAATTAGGTCAAAGGAAAATATAATTTTAATTTTTGAAAAATACTAGTAAATAAAATTTAGACTTATTCTAAGGATTCGTTAAGTATTATGAATTCTAATATATCAAAACAGAATGGATTAAGAGTACCATGTATTCTGCAAATATATTCTAAAAGAAAAAAACAATTGTAAAATCATTAACAGTGCAGTTTCCTAAGAATCATAGTTGATTTTTGACGATGTCCATTGGAATACATATGTTGCAAATACGTACAACAACTTTTAAACAAAACACATATTTCACGTAATTTTCTTCTTGATTGAAGCCGTATGCAAGTGTCTCGAAGTAGATATTTTCATTTTAAAAAAAGATAGAGCTTCAAAGTTTTAAACTATTTTAGAATAATTCTTTAACGATCTAAGAAAATCTAAATTTTACATTATGACATAAAGCAAGCACACATTCTCCATTTTCTTTTCTTTTATATTATTGATTATACATTATTATAATTACCTAAAAATTACATTATTTTTGACACCTACGTAAATCAAGTTTGAGTAACAAATTCCTGCATTTAATAGAATGAAAAATGAATTTATAATAATTTACATATTTTAATGCATTTACTGAAAATCAAAATATAAATAAGTTTTACTTAACAAAATTTAATTAATTTTATCTAAGTTTATTGTAACTTTAATTAAAATGAAATAAGTGCTTCTTTTTTTTTACCCAATTACACCAATTTTTTTAGAATTTAAATGGATAGGCTGGTTAAAGAAATGTATGGAACAAAATACTCAAAGACTATTACATTTTTGAAAACCTTTTTTTTCTTAAATAATGAATAATTTTGTATTTGTGTCAGAAAATATTTAAAAAAAGATTTATCGTGTAATTATGAAAAAATTTAAAAATCAATTACTGAATCTAATTGTAAAGATGGAACTATATTTATTGAAAATTCGGTAGAGAGTTTTCTCAACCGGTATGGAAACTAAATGTGATTATGGTTGGAAATAAATTCCAAAAGTAAAAGAATATTCGATATTTATCATCTAGTTATTAGCCGTCATGTAGAAGTATTGATACACGTTAAATCTATTGAGGCTCAAACGTCTTCTCATTGGTGTGGTGTGGAAGTTAAGACAGGGGTGCCAACTCAGGTGTCGTCTTCGTCACTTGATCATGGTTCAAAATTAATAGGCCAAAAGTCCTCGTGTAGCTGAACAGAGCGACATTACTTTTCACTCTCTCTCTCCGGTTATTGACATTTTCATCGATTTGCAATTCTATAAACGATTTTAGAATATCTCTATGTGAAGCTAATAATTTATTATATAATAATGGTATCTGTTTGCATTATAATCATTTGCTGATATTTAAGGGGAAAAAATGTTTATTCCTTAATATGTGTTTTTTGTACATTAAATTCTGTACTTTCAACTGCTTTTTCTAATTTGATCATTTATATTTTGTAATCAAATATTATTCCTTAACTCAGTAGCGCAACAGCCCATGAGAGCCAAGACCTGCTGTGCCCATCTCAGTATACGTGACCTTGGGCGCTGAGTTGCGTGAGCAGATGCTTCGGTCATGTGGTCAATATGACGCGAAACTCCCAGTGTTTAGTTCCCAAGCAAGCATGGCACTTATTTATCGACCCACAGAAAGGATGAAAGGCTGAGTCAACCACGCCGAGCCCGGGTTTGAAACTCGCACCTGTGGTGTGGAAGCGTGATGCACTACTACTCAGCTTCAATATTGTTCCTAAAATAATATTTTTTCTGTGTGTATGTGTGATCAGCTTATTCTTTATATCAACATTTAACATCTTTAAAATGTTTTACTTTGAGTGAGATTCAACGAGTTTGAAAACTAACATTTTATTCAAAATCTGTATGTCCTCTATAAAATTTATAAAGTTTTGACTACATTTTATAGCATCAAAATCAATGTTAATACTTATATAAAAAATTTCTCTTAATATTACCTTTTTCCAGTACAAAGTGGTAAATGTTTACACAGTCTTTCAAATCTTAAGAATAAGTAAAGTGTTTATTATCAGTTATAATTTCTCTTTTTTTTTTGTCGTATAAAGAAATTTTCGCATCTTTAAACAAATTTTAATTTTTAAAAGCATGAAACTCAATGTCAGCATCTCTTTTGTTTTCCAATTAGGTTGTATTAAGATGACTTAATGTCAAGAAATAACTTTCGCATTTGAAATAATCCAAGCAAAAAAGCAGGCGTTATTGCATATTAGAAATCATTAATTCCGTACAAACTCACCCGCCCCTTGAAAAAAAATTTATTACTACAGTTAATAATAAAACTTAATGTACATTCCATGATCATACTATAATTTCAAATATTTTTCCTCAGTTCCTTATGTATATAAAAATAGCTAATTTTTAAAAAATAGCGCTATTCACGTTTTAGCAAGGAAATTATCTGAAAAGAGAAAAAAATACAAGTGCAACTCTGTAAAGCCCCGCCCCCACAGGCGGGGGAAGGGAGAGCCACCCTCTGAAGAGGGGAGATTCTTGAACTCGTTTTCGATTTTCGACCACGTTTCAAACGAATGATCTTGGATTCTCGTTTCGGACGTTGTGGAGTCATGACGTCGATTCCGAACTGGTCTGATATGACCGATTCTACTATTCAGCCAGCAGCTATTACCACGGGCTTGGGAGCTTCGCCTTCGCAAACCAAACTAGGAGATGATCATATCGCTGAATTTTCAGACGTTTTCCGAGAGGCAATAAAAGCCAGGAACATCTACGCGGCCTGGGCCCGCAAACTTACAAATGCCAAACCTAGCGACCCTGATGTGTGCAGCTTTATCACCAGGAAGTCAAGAAAGCAGGTGAGACGGTTGAATCTTTATTAGTTAAGCTAAACGTCCCCCTGTTCAAGATTCCTGCGACTAGGGTTGCTAGATGTCCGGTTTTCGACCGGACAGTCCAGTTTTCTTTATGTTAGTCCGGTCAAGAGAATCTGGGTAAACCGGACAAAAGAATGTCCGGTTTTAAATACATTTTGCGTAATATCTGGTGCTTTGGGCAGACAACCAACAGAAAGAGTGGGATTCTAAGTACCTAGGTGTATATCTACATGGTTTGGACACGCGTGTGCATGTGGATAGGATTGCGCAGCCAGAGCCACCTTCGGTTCGGATTCGATTCGGAGTTTCGACCTTCCTCTTCCACTCTTCCCCTCCGAGCTCCGACGGAGGAGGGGGAAGGGGCCGGTAGCGGGGAGTCGCTGTCAGTCCATAATTGTTCTTGTTGTGGGAATATTCGATTCCTATTATTTGTGTCGCTGTCATGGTCGTGTATGTGTGTGCCAAAATGGAAGACAAGGAAGCATCTAACAGCAAGGGAACTCCAACTAAGAAAGCAAGAAGAGTTTGTCATAATGTTGATTGGGAATCGCGTTTTGTTTGGTTAAATAAATGCGATGAAGACAACACAAAAGGCTATTGCAAATTGTGCAAAAATTCGTTCACTGTAGCTTATGACGGCTTAAAAGCAGTTACCCACCACGCTGAGGCAAAGAAGCACAAAGAGTGTGAAAGTGCTGCAGCCATGTCTCACCGAATGAAGTCTTTCTTTACACCAAAAGGCAGCACCCAAAGCGAAAAAGTTGGCATTGCCGAATTGACTGAGGTTTACCCTAGTATCAAGCACCACATTTCTTATGTTGCTCAAGATTGCTCCTTGAAAGTATTAAAACAAGTGATAAACGATTCAGATATCGTAAAGCAAATGACAGGAGGACGCACTAAATGTACAGCTTTGGTAAACCAAGTTTTGTTTCCGTATTCAATGGAACTTGTGCAGGAAGATTTAAAGAATGATGTTCCCTTTTCGGTAGCGACTGATGCATCAAATAAAGGTAATAGAAAACTTTTTCCAGTTGCTATTCAATATTTCTCACCAAAAAGCGGCATCTGCCATAAAATATTGGATTTTTACGAAGACTCTTTTGAAGATTCAACATCTATTAAGCAACGTTTATGTGAAGTCATGGATAAATCACGACTCCCATGGAGCAGAGTAACAGCATATGGAGCGGACAACGCGTCTGTTAATTTTGGAGTCAATAATTCCGTTTTTCAAAAATTGAAGTCTGAAGAAAACAACGACATAATTGCTGCTCACTGTAATGACCACATATTTCACAACTGCGCTAAAATTGCATTAAAAGTAATGCCTGTTGATGTCGAAAATATAGTGATGAAAGTATTTGCAGAGTTCTCTTGTTCCGCTAAGAAACGAGAAGATTTGAAGGAGTGCTTTGATTTTTTCGAAAGCGAATACAGAGAAGTCATTCGTCACGTTACTACAAAGTGGCTTAGTTTATTTAAAGCTCTTGATAGGATGCTTTCATCATGGGGGCCATTGAAAAGGTACTTCATAGAACGAGGTTCTGATAACTGCCCTACGGCTCTCTGGGCTATCTTATCAGACCAAGAAAATTAAATTTCAGGTGAAGCTAATCCTACTTATAATGAACTATATTTGTATTTCACTCATAACTTTATGGCATCTTTTCAAGAAATTATTCTGTTGGTAGAGAAACATACCACAGCAGCATTTAATCTACATAACATAATGGTGAAATTTCACGACGCAATTTCAAAGAAAATAAATGACAAATATTTCGGAATTAAAGTCCATGTGGCATTAAAAAAGGCCATCTTCCAGACCATGAAGTTGAAAAATTTACTAAAAACGCTACAAATGCGTATCACCGAGCTCTAGCTTACATAGAGAAGTGGTATCCATTTGAAAACCAAAATTATAAAACGTTAAGTTGTTTGAATCTCGAATGCGGAAGATTGCCCACGCTGGATCAACTGCTCGATCTATAGTCAATATCTCCATGGAAGCAGCAAACTCCCTCTGAGCAGATTTACGATGAACTGGCTGCACTTCAGAGTGTTTTTCCTTCACTCAAACTCAAAAGTAACTCAATTGAAATGTGGTGCAAATTTTTCCAAAAAGAAGAAGCACCGAATCTGCTGAAAATTGTGCAGTTTGTGTGCAGTGTTCCTGTATCCAACGCTTTTGTGGAACGTATCTTCAGCGTCATGGGAAACGGATGGACTGACGAAAGAAATCGTCTCGCTGTAAATACAGTAAAAAGTGAATTGTGCATTTTTTTCAATATAAGCTCTAGTTGCACTGAATTCAAAGATGCCATTTCGACCAATAAACCTTTGTTAAAAGCAGTGTCATCAAATGCCAAATATACAAAGAAGTAGAGATTGTAAACTTCTTTGTCATTTTCAGCAATATTTATGAGATAATAAAAAAATTGAAACGTTGTCCGGTTTTATTCTCGAACACATCTGGCAACCCTACCTGCGACGGAGAAGGAACTAGACAAGATTGTTTTCCGAGTGAAAAATAAGCCAGTCGTTTCCACTCCGCCGAAGAACCAAGAGGCGGAAAAACCGGCAGCGGTCCCTCCTCCCCCTCCAACTCTCCCCGCAAGGGTAGAAAGGCGAAACGAAGCGTCGATGCTGACGGCTTTCCTCCCCCAAGCAGCTTGTTAGGAAAGCTCGCTCTCCCCGTTTGTCCCCAGAGGAGGAAGAAATGGATTCATCGCAACCAACTGAGTTGCAAGAACAGGTCGTGGTGCCTGAGGTGATTAAAAAGCCCCGCATCCCACCGTTTTTCGTATCTCCGAAGGGAGATTGGAGGCAACTAGTGGCTCTTGCCAAGCTGATTGCCCCCTCTTTTCAATCCCAGATGTCGGGCCGTTTCCTGAAGGTGACTGTAGGAGACGAGCTCGAATACAGGAACCTCAGCCACTGGCTCGAACAGACTGGGGTTGAGTTTAAGAGCTTTATGCTCAAACAGGATCGACCGATCAAGGTCGTCATCCGCGGTCTTCCCTCCAACACGGAGCCCGAAGACATTAAGACTGAAATCGAAGCGGAAGGTTTCAAGGTTGCGAAAATTTCGCAAATGAAAAACTACCGCACGAAGGCCCCCATGCCTCTATTCTACCTTCAGATTGAAAACGGTGTGGATGCCCCTAAGATATATGACTTCACCGAATTATTCGGTACCCGGATTGAAGTGAAGCCATTTGAAAGAGGGAACAAAATCAACCAGTGTTGGCGGTGTCAAGGGTGGTTCCACTCTTCGGAGGTGTGCCACCTCCCGCCACGCTGTGTAAAATGTGCAGGGCCCCATTCGGCCAAGGACTGCACCCTGGACTTCAACGATCCAATGAAGTGTTCAAATTGTTCGGGTGCGCATGCGGCTAACTGGAGCCGCTGCCCTAAACACCCCAACAACGCAAAGAAGAAAAATCAAAACAAAAGTAAAAACGGCCCAAATAAGCCGAAAAATGTTCCACCACCTAAAAAAACAACACCTCAGGCCCCACGCCCTGACATTTCTAAGGCGAGAAAAGTCTCGCCTAATTTGGACTACTCTAAAGTAGTCCAAAATTTAATACCCAGGGAGCATGTTAGCCCCCCTCTACTTCTACGGCCCTCCCTACACCGGCCCCTAGCAAAGATGCCAGCGTAAATGCCGGTCTCTTAAAAGACTTGCTCACAATCATCGAGGATACTCCTTGCATTGATAAGCAAGTCTTCTGCAGGGCGTTTAAAAACTCCCTTTCTCTCTCTCTCTCCGCGCTCCGCTCGGCATCTGCGGACGTGGATAAAACATATATTATTTTCGAAGCTTACTGTAAGCTTCGCTTCCTCCAGGCCTAATTTTCCCAGCTCACGTGAAAAATTCGCTTAAGATTGGATTTTGGAATGCAAATTCTTTGCGTAACAAAATCCACGAAGTCCGTGATTTTGTAAACGAGCAAAACTTTGATTTGTTTTTGGTCCAGGAAACCTGGCTTGAGCCAGGTATCGACCCCCAGATCGCAAACTATCGTCTATTTAAAGACGATAGGATTGAATTCCCCATACCGTAACGCGAGGCGGCACGGCCATTTATTGTAAAAACGAGATCGTGCACAACAGGGTTCCTCTTCCTGCAATGCAAGGAATTGACGCCACTGCTGTGCAAATTAAAATCAAAAATGCCCCTCCCCTGAATATTGTATAGGCGTACATTAGAAAAAGTGCACATAGCCGATTCCCTTCAGAGGATTTTAAAAAAATTTTTAATTCTGGCAGTAATTGCATCATTGCTGGTGATTTTAATGCCTCTCATGTGGATTGGCACCCGATATGGAGTCTCGCTGCGTAACCTAGTTAGCAACCTTAGGGGAGCGAAGCTGGTCGCACCGCAGACTGCCACACACCTCCAACCGCGCCAGCGGTTCGGAAGTATTATCGACTTGGCTGTGTTCAAGCACATCCCCTACAACCATAGTGTCAGAGTTCTTAGCGATCTCAGCTCTGATCACTACCCCGTAATTCTGGAAATTAATCTTAACACTTCGTTAATTAAAAATCCAGAGCAGCTCTCTACCAATTGGAGCAATTTTAAATTCGTTTTAAATAAAAAACCCCTCCCCTCTACTGACCTCACCAGCAATGAAAATATTGAGTTAGCTATCAGTGAACTCAATCAAAATTTCTCCGAAGCTTTCGTTGAGGCTTCAAAACCAAAATTTAAAAATGTTCCAAAAATCCTCTCCCCCGAGATTAAATCCAAAATTCATCAACGCAACAGGTTACGGAAATTTTGGCAAAGAACTAGGTGCCCTAGCATTTATTCTGAATTCCGTACCCTCAGTCGTGAGATAGCGAAGGATATTAAATCACATTCCCAAGCACAGTGGGAAAAACACATTGTGGCTTTATCGCCCGAGGACAACACTCTTTGGAGGAAATCCTCCCTATTACGTAAGCCTTTTCACTCCATTTCCCCCTTGAAAGGGGCTCTAGGCAGTACCGCGATAACCCCTATTGAAAAGGCGGAGGTTATCGCCGACAGTTTGCAAGAGCAATTTGAACCAAACCACGTCGCTGATCGAGAAGAATTCGATCAACGCATACACGAGGAAGTTGCAAACTTCCTAGCTACTCCCCACGTTCAAGAAATATTGAACCTACCACGCCAACGGAAGTCTTAACTTACGTACAGAGAATCAAGCCCAAAAAATCCCCCGAACTTGATCAAATTTCAAATCGTATGCTTAAAAATCTTCCCCTTAAATTCATTTTGTTCATTACCTTACTGATTAATCAGCTATTTAAAAATAATTACTTTCCAGATTCCTGGAAAACTGCCGTGGTTATCCCCATCCTAAAACCGGACAAAAATCCGGAATTAGCGCAAAATTATCGTCCAATCTCATTACTTTCTTGTTTGAGCAAAGTATACGAATTTGTGCTTTTGCAACGTCTGAATCAACACTGTGCTGCTGCTAATTTTATTATTCCTCAGCAGTGCGGTTTTCGACCCAAGTGCTCGACAGTTCATCAACTGCTCTGAATAACGGAGTCGATTCATAGTGGCTTCGCCAAGCACGAGGCCACTGGTATACTTTTTCTGGACATAGCCAAAGCTTTTGATAAAATTTGGCATGATGGCTTACTAATCAAGCTCATACGACTTGATTTTCCGGCTCCCTTGATCAAGTCCATTCACAGTTTTCTATCCCATCGATCATTCAGAGTGAGAGTTGATTTTTACTCTGTACGTAAATGATATCCCGCAAACTGATTCATCACACTTAGCAATGTTTGCTGATGATACTGCCGTTATTTCGCAGAATAAGAGATTTTCCGTTGTAATCTCTAATCTGCAACATTACATTTCTTCGCTAGAGCTCTGGTTAAACGACTGGAAAATAAAAGTAAACGCCTCAAAAAGTGCCTGCCTCATGTTTACGAGAAGATCCCAACTTCCCGTTGGACTTACCCCCGTAACTATTTTTGGCCAGCCCGTCCCCTGGGTAAATGTTGCAAGATACCTAGGGTTGTTTCTAGACGCAAAATTAACTTTTGCTTATCATATCGAACAGACGCGCAAAAAAGCGCTCGCTGTTCATGCTATGCTTAAAAGGCTCTTCTCCAGAAGGAGCAAACTTGCGATCCGGCACTAAGTTTTGCTCTACAAATCTATCATTCGACCGGTCATGTGCTACGGATCACAAATTTTTGGATCCGCCGGCATGTGTCATCTTAAGAAATTACACACGCTGACTAACTCATTTTTGAGACAATTAGTTAATGCTCCCTGGTTCGTACGCAATGAAGTCATTTATCGTGATTTAAAAATTAAACCATTTTTACCTCACATAAAGGACCTTTCTAAAAGGTTCTTCGATAAACTTCCTTCCGTTCCCAATGAATTAATTATCAACCAGCCTGCATATGATCCCGCAGAGCCCTCGTCTCAAAAGCGCCCCAGAGCGCTTCTTGAGCACGAATTTATAAATTTTCCCCAAGCCAAAAGGCTTAGGGTACAAATTTAACTTTTGTTCATTGGGAACTTATTTTTAAATTTAAATTAATTTTTATTTAACTTAAGCTTCCTATTTAAAGATTAATACTCTGATCTTAACTAGTAATTCCTAGTTCCGCTCCGGGATTCGCGGACTTAAAGTTTTTCCGAAGCAATGTTCACCGCGGTCGGAATTCGGGAGGGTGACCTCCTTGAATTCATCTTTGCGGTGTTTGCGCTTCAACTTTCCTTTTCGGCCACCAGATGGAGGCACTATTCTATACTATCTAGAGCCCTTTTAAATTTTGTTTCACGTCCAGCAATCATTAATTAAATCGTTCCTTCGAATATTATACCGCTAATATTATTGAGAACTGGACATTCCACATCTATTCTATCAATTTTTAATCATGATTGTATCACATATATGACTTCATTGCGTTATATAAATCCTTATACCGCGTCTAGTCCTTTACTCTCTTATTTTTTGGTCCCTTCCCCCCCCCCTTTATTTTATGGCAATGTGCAAGTAGGTTCATTAAATTTTTTCAAAATTTGTTCTCCCCTTTTTATTTTTCTATGGGATCTTGATATTATTTTAATCTCAAGATCTCTCAACGCCATAACTAACATCACAAAAATCTTCAATAGCTGCCTACAACAGAACTACTTCCCTCAAGAATGGAAACATGCCCTCATAACGGTCATACCTAAACCAGGAAAAGACAAAAAATTCCCAGACAACTACCGTCCTATCAGCCTCATCAGCTCGCTAGGAAAAATTTTTGAAAAAATCTTACTGAAGCATATCAACAACTACTGCGATGAAAACAATATTATCCCGGATTTCCAACACGGATTCCGAAGCCAAACTTCTACTCAACACCAGCTACTACGAGCTACAAACCTCATAGTAAATGGATTCAATAGCAAAACCTACACCGTCGGCCTGTTCTTAGATGTAAAAAAAGCCTTCGACAGAATGTGGCACGACGGCTTAATTTATAAAATGATTCTATTTTAATTCCCAACATATTTAATCAAAATCATCCATAGTTACCTGGACAATAGAACTTTCAACGTAAAACTAAACAATGTGCTCTCCAGTCAACGACCAATCCTAGCTTCCACTCCTCAAGGTTCCATTTTAAGCCCCGCCCTCTACAATATCTACACTAGTGACTTTCCCACAGATAACAACATGACAGTGTGCCTCTTCGCCGATGACGCTGCTCTTCTATGTTCAAGAAAAACGGTTCAAGAGGCCATAAACCTCACTCAAAACTACATCTACAAACTGGAATTATGGCTAACCAAATGGAGGATAGCCATAAACACGGACAAAACCCACGCAATAGTTTTTCGAAAAACCAGATCTCACAATAGCCCTCCTCCCCTTCAAATCTACAATAGCACAATAGAATGGACTTTTCAAGTTAAATACCTCGGACTTATACTTAATGACAATCTCACCTACAAACCACATTTTGAAGAAACTACAAAAAAATTTTGGAAAAAGTACTTCTCACTCATCGACATCCTCGACAGGAAATCAAAATTATCACTCAAAAACAGGCTGTTTGTTTACAAGCAATACATCCGCCCCATCCTCCTGTACGGCTGCGCGATCTGGGGATCCGCAGGAAATGTACACATCGATAACCTTCAAAGATTGCAAAATAGAACTCTAAGATTAATAGCCAGAGCCCCTCGGTTTCTACCGAGATACATCCTGCACGAGGAACTACGAATAGAACCCATTCACACCATCATAGCGGAATTAGCTTCTGATTTTCACTCCTCCATCCCCTACCATAGCAACGAAACGATCAACTCACAGAACCACTTTCGAAATCTCCCCCATCCACCCACCGTATGCCTCACAACGCATCCTCTCTCATTCCCAGCTTCTAAAACGAAGCGGTGGCCGCGGTAGCCGAGTGGTATAAAACGACGAGTTCGATCCCAGTACCACTAAAGACCCGCCCCGATGCACGTTAAATCTGTCGAATAATCCTCCCGTTGGTGTGGTGTGGTAGTTAGAGGGGGTGCCAGCTCAGGTGTCGTCCACGTCACTTGACCATGGTTCAACGTGGTCCGTCGCCAAAACCCTCGTGAGCTGAACGTGCGACGTTAATATTAAATCAATCCTAAAACGAAGCGAAACCCCACTTGAATGATTCATCGTCGTTACGTCAGCAACCTCCAACTCGCTTACGTCATCAAACTAGTTTCTCTCTTTCCCTTTGCCTGTTCCACCGCGCGTGGAACTTCCCCCGATCCACACTCCCCTTCTGACAGCCAGCTGATGCGTCAGTTGTCGTATTTTCAACCTGCTCGCTGAGCCGGTTCCACCCCCTCACTCCATGACTGTAGAAGAAGCCTAAACTTATAGGCTGTGGATGACTGTGGATGATTTAATGGGACATGGAACGCGGAGCGTTCCTCCGTCCCGGAACGAAGAGTGAATGTTGCCTGTGGTAGTGGAAGAAACCTTGATGGTAAGCAAGCAGCGACCTGATTGGCTGACTGGAGTGACGTAGAAGATGACGTGGTGGTAGGACGTAGGAGGGGGTTGACGTGCGAGTCTGATGAGGAAATCGAGATTTATTGCTGGGAACTGGAACGAGGAAAGCAAGCACTGTGATTGGTCGAATGAACTGGGTGAGTTACCTCTCGGTTGGCTGTACCATGATAGTAAGAAAATTAAAAACTAATGCGGTGCCTGAAGGGGTTGCAGCAATGAAAATTAAGAAATTGATAAAATAAAAGATAATTAGAATAAAAATAAAAATTTACTGGGTCATTCATCTACAGATGAATGAGGGAGCAGAGAAATTAAGGTGGATTGTAAGAGTCTAGAAGAATTCTCCTAGGTCTCTTATGGTCGTCTTGAGGTGTGTAGTTTTCAAGATTCATTAGATTGGCATTATTGGAATTATGAAGGTTAGCAAAGAATTTCTTTGCTAAAATTTGAATGTAATTTTTAAAAGGGTGAAGTTTAAGAGCATTATAAATGTTAGAGTTCCTGGTATATCTATGAGCCTTTGTGATAGTGCGAATTATTGAATTTTGAGCTACTTCTAAAATTTTAACATTAGATTTTGCTGCATATCCCCAAACAGGACATCCGTAGCTAATGATTGGTCGCAAAACGGCAGTGTAGAGAAGCACTTTATTATACATATCCATTTCGGAATTCCGGCAAATTAGGGGGTAAATTAATCTTAGTGCGTGCCGGAATTTGTCACGCGCGTGTAAGATGATGTTTCCAAGTGAGATTCTTGTCAAGTATTAAACCAAGATATTTAGTGGACTGAGACCATTGCAGTGGTGTGGAGTACAGTGTTGGTGGCATGACTGGTTTTATTCTTTTGGTGAATAGAACGGCTATGGTTTTATCAACATTAATTTTAATTTTCCATTGATTGAAGTAGTTTTCTAGTAGAGCCAGGTGTTTATTGAGGGCAAGAGTAATTGTTTTGTGGTTTTTGTATGTAGCAAGAATTGCGGTATCGTCCGCGTACAGGTTTAGCATAGTTTGTGGGTGAGATGGAATGTCATTAAGGTATATGTTGAACAGAATGGGTCCCAGCAGGGAACCCTGTGTGACTCCTATGTTGACGCGGTGTGGAAGTGAGAAGGTGTTGTTGACTCTGACTTTATAAGTTCGGTTAACTAGGTAGGAATTAATTATGTGGATGAGGGGAGCAGGAAAATTATTAGTGATTAGTTTGTAAACGAGTCCACTGATCCAGACCCGGTCGAAAGCCTTTTGGATGTCCAGAAAGACAGCTCCAGAGGATCTGCCTCTCTGGAATCCAGCCGAGATTTGTTCCGTAAGCCTGAGCAGTGGGTGATAAGTGGATAGATTTTTAGTAAATCCGTATTGGTTAGGGTTTAAGAAATTAGTATTAGTGATGAAATGATTGATTCTGAGTAGGATAATGTGCTCAGCAATTTTGCTGAGGCTAGAGAGAAGAGAGATGGGTCGATAAGAATCAGGAGAGTTTTTGTTTTTGCCTGGTTTGTGGATGGGGAAAACTATAGCAGTTTTCCAGTTACGAGGGAAGTGTCTTAATTTTAAGATTTTGTTAATTAAGTGCGTTAGTATAAAAATGGATTTATAAGTAAAATTTTTAATCATTTTATTATTGACGTTGTCGAGGCCAGGGGCCTTGTTATTCTTAAGTTTTTTAATGTAATTAATAACTTCATCAGTGTTAGTAGGAGTTAAGGTAGTAGTCGGGGGGTTAGTGAAAAAATTTTCGAGAGTCGAAGTGACGTCAGAGTCAATGTTGTTTGTGAAATCATCTGGTCTTTTATTCTCCGTGTAATTGGATTTAAAACTATTTGCAAGTGCATTAGCCTTTTGGTCGTCGCTGGTTGCGATGCCAGAATTGTGTGTAAGAGTTGGAATGTTAGATTTTGTGTTCCTGAAGTTCCTTTGAATTTGCCAGATACTATTATCGCGCGTGTCGAGGGCTTTGAGCCTGTCGTTCCAAACTTGTTGTGTATGAATTTTAACTTGTTTTTTAATGTGAGCTTGTAGTCTATTGGCTTCTGTTCTATAAATGGGGTTAAGTGTATTGTGATAAAGTTTCCTGGCTCTGTTTTTAAGAGAAATGAGATTTTTGATGTGCTGTGGAGTGTAGGAGTGTACCTTGCGTGTGATTGGTTTAGAGGCTAGAGAGTGGGCGGAGCGAACTGAGTCTGTGAACTGAGTGATTTTGTCTTCCAGTGTGTGTGGGTTATTTATGTTTAAAATGTCAGCGAAGTGTATGTTTTTATCTAGATTCTTTTGATAGGTAGACCAACAGGTGGTAATTGCTCTATTTTTATCCAAGTGTGTGATATTACAGAGTGAAAAATTAAGAATAACAGGATTGTGGTCGGAAGATAAATCAGATATGGATGTGATATCATATGGGAAATTAAAGTTGTTAATAAGTGCAATGTCAAGAGTGTTTGAGGAGTGAGCTCCATATCTGGTGGGCATATTTGGAAAAGCAATATTGAGATTAAGTGTGTCAGCAAAATTTTTAAGTTGTGTACCTCGAGTAGAATTATGGGAGCAATTCCAGGCATTGTGTGTGGCATTAAAATCGCCAAAAATCACACAATTGCTGTTGATCTGAAGAATGTTTTCAATGTCTAGCGTAAATAGAAATTTGTCTGAGTGAGGTGGTACGTAAACAGAAGTGATGGTGATTGGATTTATGTTAGGCGGGTTAAGAGTAACAGTGGTTGTTTCTATGTGTTGGAGTGGTGTGGAGTGTGGTTGGAAGTGTGGAATTGTACTTTTGACTAAAATTAGAGTACCGCCGGAAGCAGGGCCATCCGTGATACGGTCGTTTCTGTAGCAATTGTAATTACCGATATTGAACCTCTGCGATGGTCTCAGATGGGTTTCTTGTAGTAGAATAATATCGGGGCTGTGCTTCTCGATAAATAATTTAAATTCAAAAATTTTTCTTTTAATGCCGTTTGCGTTCCAAGAACACAAACTCAGGCCATACATTGGGTGTCTACTCATCATCGTCATCGTAAATTGCCTCAATTAAGGCGCATAACTCGCGTTTTTTAAGATTTTTAGATTTTCTTGATTTATTAGGTTGGGGGGTATTATTATTAAAGTTCATGTTACTGATTTGAGCGGTAAGAGTAGTGAGGGCTTGGATGATTCCTTGTAAAGTTTGGGTAATTAGCGCCGCGTTAGAGTTTTGATTAGCATTAACTTGTTGGGGGGGAGTTGGTACGCGATTGGCCTGAGTTTGCGTTTTAGTAGCAGGAGGTTCTTTGACTGGTGGTGCCATCTGTTGTTGCTGATTTGAGGTATTGTTGTTTGTGGCTTGGGCATAGGAAAAATTTGGTCTCACAAGGCTGTTAACAATGGAAGTGTAGTTGTTTTTGGAGCTAGAGGTTGTAACTTTTTTCTGTTTGGGGTAAAGTGGGCATTTGGCGTAATTCGCCATGTGTCCGAATTTTTGACAGTTAATGCAAAAAGCGTTTTCTGTACGTTGGATTTGGCATTCCCTGGTTTGATGGTTTTCCCCGCATTTTAAACAGCGCAGGGTTAGTCGACAGTTATCTGCGGTGTGATTAAATTTGTTGCAGGAGTAACATTGAGTTACTCCATTACTTTCGTATCCTTCTACATTGACAGATAGGTAGCTGAGTTTTTTCAATTCAAAGATTTTTGCATTTGTAATATTACGGGGAAGAGAAACAAGGAAAACTGGTATTTTTTCTTTTGTGATTTTGCCAATTAGTTGCGTTACTTTTAGTACGGTAAATCCTGCGTCGATTAGGTCTGAGTGGATGTCCTTGGTGTCGGTGTCTCGGGGAAGTCCCTTGATGACGACTTTTATGGGCCTATCTTTTTTAGGGGTTATGGAGAAGAATTTATATTTGATGCTTTCAAGGAATGCCTGAATTTCGTAGTACTCATCGTCTGTGTCGGTGTAAAGTTTGAGATACTCCCCAGTCATTTTACTGCGGAGTTTAGGGTATTTGGCATTTAACACTTTCATTTGGCTTCTGTATTCTGTTGTAATTTCAAGAAAGACTGGGGGTGGTAAGAGTTTAGAGTTAGCCTTGGTGTTGGTGACAGTGTTGGTGTTTGAAGTTGTGTTGGGGGTATCCTTTTCCTGTGTGTTGGCAGTTTCAGACAAAGAAGTTCCTGCTACTTGTTCTATTCTAAGGTTGTTAAATTTATTCCTAAGGTCTATTTTAAAGTTATTATCATTAATAGAGGTAGTTCGTCTAGTTTTAGCAATCTGCCTACTAGAGGGGGATGTATATCCGCCCTCGTTATCTTTTCTCTTGATGGCACTAGTTTTGTTTAAGCTTTGGGAAGGTTTAATTGGAGAGCAGCTAGGGGTGTGGTGTATGGTACAGCCGGGGGTATTACAATAAGGTTGAGAGGTAAACTCACCTTCAGCCAGTTGTCGTAGTCGTTGGTACTCTTCGAGCCTTCTGTTGTGGTCCAGTATGGTAGGATCACTTTCCGGGATACCAGCAAAGAGTAGGGTCTTTAGTCCAGCCTTAGTATTTTCAACAACGATGCTGAATTTTTCAATATCGTTTTTTATAGAGATTAGCCTTTCGCAATTTGTTTCAGTGGGCGTGCCTGGTCTGGTTGATTCATTGGAGGATGGGAGAGAGAGTTCCATGATGTTAGTCAAGTCCTGGTTCGAGGCCATGGTCGTATCCGTTAATCAAAAAGTGGGGGGTGGGAACAGATCAAATTGGTCGTCGCCCTATCCTTTCAGCCCTGAAAAGAGCTATAGGAACGACTGACAAGTGCTTCCAAAGTGACCTAAACTTATAGGCTGGATCTTAGGCGAAATATATATGCCAGGCGCGGGTCGTTTATTTCCGGATCGACCCAATCTGTTTCCACGCCCACTTTCTGCGATGATTGGTCTCGACCAATCATAATGCAGCATGCAGGGCATTTCTTTCATCAGTGAGCGGACTTCGTCCGCTACTGTTTTTCAGCAGGTATGTCCTGCCCATCTAAATTATTTCGTTCTCATTTATTCTTAAGTCACTCTCATATTTTCGGCTCTAAATTTATTAATTCTGATGAGGAGGTACGTCCCGTTTTTGGGACAGGAACTCCGTAAATTACATGCCACTTGCCACTTGCCACGAATGATCTTGAACTGAGTGGGGAAGAAGCAAAGCGAAACAGTTGTCTCTTCTTTTATGGCCCCTAAATTATCAAATGGCCTTTTATTTCAGCAAAAAGTGCTACAGTTGCAATTTGATAAAAATTATCTGTGTCATCACCCATTTTGCGCGATATTCAATGCTTCACCATAATCTCACTCACTTTGCCTGATTAAATATTCATGCGTCATGAGCTAGGATTGGCACAATTTACGGTATTTAACATTAAATGAAAAGTAATTGATTTACACTAGAGGACTGTGAATATTATCTTTGACTCAAAAGTAATTTTTTTCCAACTTCAGAATTTATTAAAAAGAACACGGAAGAGAGAATAACAAATAGAAGTAATACTATTATATGGTTGAATAAATAAACTATTTTCAGAGTATATGCATGTTTTGAAGATTTAAGAAGTAGAAAAAATAAGATTATCACCCTTATCCCCCCACACACAATAATCAGTAAGAATCACGCTTTTATGACTGTCTAAAAAGTTTGGGAGGAGGGTTGGAACTCAATAATTAAATTAAACAGGAATTTAAGTATGATGTACATTATATATGTAAACGTGTCTTAAAATTTTAGGAACATTCTTAGAAATAAAATTTTACTTTTATAATTAGATACATTTTTATGGATAAACTCTATTTAAATTATTTAAAATTAGCAAGGATATAAAATTACGGCCAGAAAATCTCGTAAAAAATTCTAATCACTTTTTCTTAAAAAAATTGAATCATGCTTTGTATACTTAAATTAATATAAATTTATAGAAGTGCTCTTAGTAATTTGTAAATAATTGGCCGTATGATTTTTAACATAGTAGAGAAATGCATCCCTTGTTTAAAATAATTTACTGTAAAGAAATAATTGTGTGAAATTGGGGTTTCTATTGTTGCTAAGGTAAAAATATTTCAATAAACCTTTTCGTTCATTTTGTAGGCATTTAAATAAGGGAATTTATTTTTAATTCGGAGTTTAATATAGTTATTTTAGAAGAGGAAACCATAAGAGTGTGACATCGTCGATTGTTGTGAATCCCCGTCTTTCGATTCATGATAAGTTTTATGATTTCACCGGCTGTTCGGGGACGGGTGCGACCCCATCGATTGTCCCTGAATTTTTACGATCCACCAGCTGTAAAATGACCAGTGCACGTGGCTAAGGGTCATTGTTTATTGTTTGTCCTCGGATCCATGACGACACTCTGACTGAAAATCATAATGGACATCGGGATCCTGCACCCATTGACAATAGACGAAGCCTATCTAACGGAGAACACTGTCGCCTAGGCAGATGATTAGAGAATGGCTCTAAGGAACAAAGAGAGTGCGATGAACAAAATGTCCAGATGTCGAACGAGAAATCTGGCGCCAGTACATTCCAGACGGGGCAGAGAGAGTGATTGTGAGTTCCGTGCGAATAGGACTCTAATGAGGTCGTGGGCAGAATTTTGTGGCCAGCCAATGATAAGTGACGAGGGGCATGTTGTGGACCCACCCCTGTTGTTTAAAAGGGTTTTTTAGGAGAGAAGAGCTTAGAGAACAGAGGGAGAAGACTAGGGAGGCCCAGAGACATTGGTAACCTGCCAATAAGAAGGGACGAGGAGCGTGTTGTGAATGCACCCCTGGTGTTTAAAAGGGTTCTTTTTCAGGAGAAGGGAGAGGAGACGGAAAAGAAGAGAGAGAGAGAGGGAGGGAGGAGATGGAAAAAGAAAGGGAAGGAGACGGAAAAAGAGAAGGCAAAGAGTCGGGGAGAGAGAGAGAGAGGATCCCGCCTTGTATGGAGAAAAGGGCTGAGTCCGGAGATTGGAGTGGAAAGACGATGAACGCCGGTGGCGTTGAGAATAGATTAGACTGACTGCACCGGCTTGGCATATAGACTGAATAATATTACTTCATTAACAATTGTTTAGCAAATAAACAATGCTTTTATTATAAATTAGGCAGTAACATTTTTTTATACTAGCTATACATGACGTTACAGCTAATATATGTATATGAAATTGGTGGCAGCGGTGTTGATCCGGCATTTAAGTAAATAGATGCCCGAATCCGTAGTTTTAAGTGAAGAAAAAAAAATACCAGCCGTGTGCGATTGTGATGAGACGAGTTGGATGACTGCTAATTCCTGGAGTTCACAGCTGTGAGAAGTGCTGGATGCAAGTGTCTCCCGTTCCTGCTAGTGATGAAGTGTGCCCGCCTGTATTTTGGAATTGCTTGCTATGAGATGTTTTCCTGGTGTGACAAGTGCTGGATACATGTGTGATGAAGTGTGCTCGCTTGTATTTTGGAATTGCTTGCTATGAGAGGTTTTCCCAGCTGTGAGAAGTGCTGGATACAAGTGTCTCCCGTTCCTGCTAGTGATGAAGTGTGCCCGCCTGATTTTTGAAATTGCCTGTTATAAGATGTTTTCCTAGTGTCCCCAGCTGTGAGAAGTATATGATTCAAGCTTCTCCCGTTCCTGCCTGCGTTAGGAGTGCCATTTTTCAAGATTTCCAAGTGTCAAGTGCCAGAATTCCTGAGTGTTCCTGTGTGTCTTCTATAAATTTGAAGGTGAGTCTTTTCATTGAGATTATTTTCGGGACAGCAACTGAGTATTGATTTTTATGTAAAATGTTTTAAATAAGGAATATAAAGACTAGGTAAAGTTAGTAAACAATAAGAGACTAGAAAGTTTTTAAGTTTTGTATGAAGTGTATAAATGTGCAATATGGTTTTAGATTTGTAAAATTTAGTATACAGTAGTTATACTTGTTTTGTTGGCACAGTATTGAGAAAGGTATTGTTGTGGTTATAGATTTGTGAAACTTAGTATACGGTAGTTATACTTGTTGAATTGGAGAACACTGATGTGTAGCTTATTGTGTTGTTTAGATTTGCGCATATGGGTAAAATATAGTTAAGTCTAAGTCTAGTGTATTGTTAGGTTACCTTGAGTCTTTGTGAAATTTTTGTAACGATTAAGTTTAGATTTGGGTTTGTGTGCATTAGTGCATGATGGTGTTTCTGTTAAGAGAAAGAAAAGACGTATTGTTAGAGGTTGCGAAGGAATTAAGGGGACTTGGCACCCTTTGAGCAAATTTCTTTATTTACGTATTTAAAAATTATATTTTAGCATTTTATACAATGTTTCTATTCAAGAAAATGATACCAGATGAAAATTTTCATATATTATTTACAGAATTTTAAAAATTTAAATTTTTTGAAGAAAATTGGGAAAATTTTAAAATCCTACTCCTTTTGTAAAAATTAATTTTTTGACCTGAAATTTTTTATAATATTTTTATGGATGTTCTCAACAACTTTAGGGATCGATTTTAGAATAACTTTATTCGTTTTTGAGAAAAAAAAAATGTTGATATACAGGCTAAAAATCAACGAAAAAGCCAACATGTGTTACATTTTATTTTTTTTAAAAAAAAGTATTCAGTTTATAGCAAAACGGATCGCTAATTTTATTACATACTTTATTTTTAACACGCAGGAAAAAAATGGAAGTGATTGGTAAATAATTGTCGAAGGAGTAGCATTTTGAATGCACTAAGGTTTCGAAAAACAAACTGAAAAAAACCAATTTAAAGTATATAATTCTGAAAAAATAATTATTATAAGCTTAATTAAACTTAAAATACCACTTTAAGATATTAGTTATACGTTTTCTTTAAAATAATTGCATTTTCATATTTTTTCAGCCCACACATTTTTATAAATGCTCAACTTTTAGAGAGTACTAATTGGACAAGAAAATTCAAGAAAAACGTTAAAAAAAATTTTTTTCTTTCACGACAGAAATTTTATCCGTTTTTTTTCTTATAATATTAAAGTATTACATTTGTATGAAAAATATATCAGGAATAAGAACTGAAATTATGTATAAAATTTTAATATAAAATGCCTTAATTTAAAAATTTTACATGCACACATTTCACAAAAAAAAAAATGATTGTATGCATTGCCTCGGAAATATTCTGCTTTATATATTGCACATTCTTTTTTAATGTTATTATTTCTCTTTATAAATTAGATTTTTTTTTTTTTTTTTTATCAAAACGCTTATTTTAGCTTTTTTTTTTTCTAAAAAGGGGGCGTGGCTGAATCGCCTAATTTGTTTTCAAATGAAGTTTTATTCAACTTCTAACTTTCCGACATGCACAAGTGATATATCAATCGAAAGATAATAATGCAAAGAATAAGATTAAGTGAAAAAAAAAAAAACGATAGGTTTGGGATTTTAGGGGTACCAAGTCCTCTTAAGGGTAGAAATTGATATTACTTTACCCAAAATAGAATTTAAGAGGAGAATTTGTCAAAGTAAATACTATGACGAAGAGTCAGTTAAATGTTTGTTGGAGGGTATTTTGGAGGAAGAACGTGAAGAACGTGAAAAACAGGAAATTAAGAAATTCGAGGAACGTAGACTAGCTAGGGAATTTGAGTTAGAAAGACTGAGAGTTCAACTCAGTAATAAGTTAAATGAAAATAAATTGAAGGCAGAGAATAGGATTAACGATCTCACAAATGTTTGTATTTTGTCAGGAAAACGTACCGCAGAAGTTAGTGAACCGGTTTATAAGTGTAGGCCTTTAATTAACCGGTTAGTTAATAAAAGCGTGGAGAACGCTACGTCTTGTGATTTTGAAAATGAGAATTGTGACCCCTCAGCGAGAGGGACGAACGTTTTCCCCCCGTCTGGAGGGAGAGGAACAGAAAAGAATAATCTATTTAAGATTGTGGAAGGGAAAGAATTCAACGTGTATAGAAATAGTGATTGTGAAGTGAAAATGAAGGCTGGGTTATGTGAAGGAAGGGTCAAAGCTGTGCCGATGGGTGCACAGCGGGTAATAAATCCGGATAACATTGGAGTGGCTCTTTTGAATTAAAAGGAAATAAGGGAGTGGCGAACCATGAAGGATTGATTCGTGAGAATATTTGTGAGGAGAAATATACCAATGGGACGTTAATGGGTTGTGAAAAGCAGTTAACAGTGGATCAGGAAAGTTTTCGAAATCATACAATGGCTAAGATAGCAGGGGAGTTAAATGGGGGAAAAGAAAACATGTGTAAATCAGATGTGCGGAAAAGCTTGGAAAACGGGTTAGCAATGCGATTGCCTCTCTCAGAACCAAGGGAGATTTATAAGGATAAGTTAGAGACGGACAATAGGTCTAACATCGGTTCAGAATTTAATTTCGAGCGTAGAAAGCCGGAATTGGCAAATTTGGTTATGGAGAATAGCTGAGAAGAAATAGATTCCGAAACGCTCTATTCGGTAAAGCTATTTATGGATTTTGGTTTTCAGGGTAATTTAAGGAAAAATCAATTGTATTTTAAATTACCGCCTGATCGAAGTAGCCACTTAAGAATGATTAACGCTAAAAAGAAAGAAAAAGGTTTCTACCAGATCCTGGGACGATTGTTTTAAGGCAGAAGGATATTAATTTAATTACGGGAAAGCCGTTTAGAATCAAAACTTGTTGTTCATCCCAGATGTTAATTAATTCACTACGAGAGGATACAGAGTATCTTTTAGATTTAGGTGTAAACGGGATGGGGCAGTCAAACCGTACTCTGCCCGTTGTTTGGCTAGGAAGAGTGAACCGATACCCGTACCCACGTATTAAATGTATAAAGTATAGGAATTTGAACCAGGTGACGCGAGCCGAGATTTATCTTTTGTTAAAAAGGGAAAGTTTGGTAGAAAGGATCAACGCGGCATCGTGCGTCACTGTATTGGATTTGTGGAAGTGGTATTTTCGTCGTTCTCTAATGATGATTTATCCGAAGCACACCACATGCATTATGCCAGTTGGCATGTACATTATTAAAAAATCGAGGTTTAAATTTCTTTGTGCTTATTATGGGTGTAATTTAACGACTCTGATTTTGAGGTTGTTAGAGCAGATTGATGTATCGCGAATGGTCGATATAGACATTCTGATACAAATTTGGAAAAATCGTGTAAAGAAAATAGACTTTGTGTTAAAATGGTTGAGTAGGGTTGGGTCGGAAGTCGGACCGACCAAAGGTAAATTAGAGACATGGGCAAGTTTGTTCCGTGTACATAATGTAGATATAGTGAAATCATTTCATGAGCTAACGAGGCATATTAATTATATTCCCAATTAAAGTGTTTCCTCAATAACTAACGTAATGTAAGACAATCCCATGAATTGTGAATAAATTGTTATAATGGTTGTGATAATGCTTGCTGATAGCCATGATTTAATTAAATTTAAAAAGTCTTAGTTTAAACTCTTTAATTTAAAAATCTGGTTTTTAATGTTTTTTGCAAAGCTTATAATTCATAAATGTTTATTTTGTTTATTTAATATCGTTGGAAACACCGTTGGAATAAGTAGATGGGAATGAGTAATTCTTAGGATTGGTGCTAGGTGTGAATTAATATTTGCATACGTATGAGTGTTGGTGTGTGTGTAAGGAGGAAGGAAATTATGTGTTATGGTAAATATTTTGTGTCTCTTGGGACTGTGTACGCTCACAGATGTTTAACACAATTGAATGAGCGATTGATTTATTAGATTTATAGAAATATTATAATTTGAGTTAATTTCTTCAAAACCCTAAATTTTGAAGTGTGATGTAACCGTATGAAATGGAAAAAATGGTCCAAGATTCGGAATTTAAGTTTTTTTTTTGTAAAGTGTAAGTTTTAAAGAATTTTGGGTTTATTTGTGTTTATTTTACTTGTGATTGTATATGTTACCTGGATTGCTGTCCTGATCGGTCTCATTGATAAGACAACCTTTCGATGTGAAATGTTACGAACTGAACCAAACTGAGGCCAGAGCATTCCAGTGAAATGGAACTTTTCAGGGGGAAGGAGTTGTGACATCGTCGATTGTTGTGAATCCCCGTCTTTCGATTCACGATAAGTTTTATGGTTTCACCGGCTGTTCGGGGACGGGTGCGACCCCATCGATTGTCACTGAATTTTTACGATCCACCAGCTGTAAAATGACCAGTGCACGTGGCTAAGGGTCATTGTTTATTGTTTGTCCTCGGATCCATGACGACACTCTGACTGAAAATCATAATGGACATCGGGGGTACCTGCACCCATTGACAATAGACGAAGCCTATCTAACGGAGAACACTGTCGCCTAGGCAGATGATTAGAGAATGGCTCTAAGGAACAAAGAGAGTGCGATGAACAAAATGTCCAGATGTCGAACGAGAAATCTGGCGCCAGTACATTCCAGACGGGGCAGAGAGTGTGATTGTGAGTTCCGTGCGAATAAGACTCTAATGAGGTCGTGGGCAGAATTTTGTGGCCAGCCAATGATAAGTGACGAGGGGCATGTTGTGGACCCACCCCTGTTGTTTAAAAGGGTTTTTTAGGAGAGAAGAGCTTAGAGAACAGAGGGAGAAGACTAGGGAGGCCCAGAGACTTTGGTGACCTGCCGAAAAGAAGGGACGAGGGGCGTGTTGTGAACACACCCCTGGTGTTTAAAATGATTCTTTTTCAGGAGAAGGGAGAGGAGACGGAAAAAGAGAAGGCAATGAGTTGGGGAGAGAGAGAGAAGAACCCGCCTTGTATGGAGAAAAGGGCTGAGTCCGGAGATTGGAGTGGAAAGACGATGAACGCCGGTGGCGTTGAGAATAGAATAGACTGACTGCACCGGCTTGGCATATAGACTGAATAATATTACTTCATTAACAATTGTTTAGCAAATAAACAATGCTTTTATTATAAATTAGGCAGTAACATTTTTTTATACTAGCTATACATGACGTTACAAGAGAGAGAACCCTATGTTTTCTTATGGAACGAGAATTCTTGCATTTTAAATCTGCGAATTTTTAACTTTCTCTTTATAAGACAACTTATTGCGTGTAAATTACGCATACCATGTATAAATTCGATTTTTCATTCCATTTAATTGAAAAGGAAGTATGTAATTCAATTTTTGTCTTGTTCGAACTCGAATTTCATTAGGTACAAAAAAAGAAAGAAAAAGAATTGCTTGCACAAATATGTATTTTTATATGAATAATTACATTTAGCAGTAACATGTAATTGAAATCCACTTTTTCATTATTTTATTTGGCATAAATTTAGTAACAAATTGAGTCGAGTTCATACATTATATGTGTAGATATATGATTATACTGTGGAAGGATATATACTAATTTCCGTTTGAAAATGAGTTTAATTTATAATCTGATCTAGCTTTCAAGTATGAGAAAAAAATTGTTTCTAGTTAATTTTGGAAGTCTGCTTTTTTATTTTTACAGAGGGAGAGTTTGTTATAAAGTGATAAAATATTAAGCTTTTAAAAAGTTTCGTTTATATTAAACAAAAATATCAGAGAAACTCGATTCATTGTCAGAGTGAAAACCATAGCTTCCGGTCAATCCGTCATTCGACTTGTATCATTATGAATATATATACATATTGAATTGTTAATAGTAAAACAAGTATTTGGCGCCATTTGGATTACGTAGTCCGTCGCCAAAAGCCCTCGTGTAGCTGAACAGTGCGACGTTAATATTCAATCAATCAATCATTGGCGCCCTTTGGGGGGAAAAATGGCGCCAAATACAGCAGTGTGCCAGACCAGGATTTTACCCTTTTTTCTTTTCCACAATAACTCTTCATTATTGACTTATTTATAAATGTTCTTACGATCTCATATAATATGAGGCCGTAAAAAATGCCTTTTCATTATCATGTTTTAATTTGTTCTCTTTAAAATGCTTTTAATACCTTTTTTAAGCTGCTAAATTTTTCAGGACTTCGTTCTTAAAGTCTTAAAATTTTTTATTTTTTTCTCATCGAACATAAATTTTTTCTGTTTTGAATGTTCCTAATTTCCTTTTCTGATTGTTAAATTTTGTATGCAATAGTTCCGTAAGTTTTCAAAATTTACATTTTTGTCTTTAGGTCATCAATTTTATTTCTTTAAAATGTCTATTCCTTATTTTTAATACCTAAATTTTGTGTTAGTTTATTCTTTAAGTCACAAAATTTTTAATTTTTGCTCCTTCAGACATTACACAATGTTCATCCCAGTTTCCACTGTCTAAACATTGAAAATGCACTGTGGTGCCATTTCATCATGGTTTAAAAAATATTTTTAAGAGGTGGGGTATACTAGGATTTTTTACCTTAATGTTATTAGGATTTCCAGCAAGCTGCTTGACTTTTTCTATTTGTTAGCTTAAAGAATAAAGAACCTTGCTTTGGAAAACTAAAAAAAAAAATGTTTTATTTTTTTCACCACTAATAGAAGGTTACTTAAATGTATTAAGGCATATAATTTCAATTATTTAACATCATAAATCCTGCGTATGGCATTATTCTTATTTCTTTCTTGAAGGTGCCTTAAAGAACAAAAGATAAAATTTGGATGCAGATACTTGATGCGTGGAAACTAAGAATCACTCCCCCAGAAGAATGCTTGGTAATTATTATTTTTATCTGCATCTTTTTGCTGATTATTTCTTCTTTTAAACAGTTAATTTGCAAAAAGGCAATAATTTTTCCCTTTGCTTTCTGCTCTATCAGAATATAATCACTGCATCTCTTAAAGTTTAAACTGATTTATAAACCTTATTAGAAACTAAATATGGGGTTTCTCAGGGTGTGGATAAAGAAAACAATTTGTGCAGGTGTGGTTAAAAACAGTATGAAATAATTATTTATGCACATGTCATGATTTGTCTCATGAAATCATCTAATCATAGTTTGAATCAAATATCTAACATCTTAATTAAGAATTATAAAGCTTAAAATATATTTTCTTGTGCCTATTTTTTGCTGCTAGTAATATCGTGATTTTATGTTAAATTTTTCCCTTACCAATACAGTTTTTTGAACTGTTTAGTTTCATTGTTGAGATTTAGAATAATTTTCCCCCTCAAATCCTGCAGCTGCCTCAAAGTGTGCTTTTTAGCTGGCGAGTGGGTGTTCCTGGGCGGAACGGGCGATGTCTATCGGGAGTGTAATCTCCTTTCAGGGTCACCCAATGCGTGAAGGCCGTTCCACTATGCTCAGCCGAGGTCTGCAGGTGAAGGAGCGAAGTCAGTCTTCTACCTCTGATGCTAACATCTAATCAAGGTGCTCCAGATTTTTGGACTAACAGAAGCTGTCAAATTACCCCCTTTACCATGAACCTTACTTCTGTATCTAACCATACTGCATTGCCCGTCGCGCAGGTTAACAAGGGGCGCGTTCCGAGTTTAGGAAGAGGGCTATGAGCGAAAAGTAAGTTACAGTCTCCACTTAGTAAAATAAATTCACTAAGAATACTTTAGGCCAATATGAATGGATTGTCTAGCTATGCTATGAAGGTGAAACTGGACCAGCTTCTGGATCTTCCCGATACTCATAATGCCCAAATTATTGCAATCCAGGAAAGCAAGCTAAAAGAACAAATGAAATTGAACATCAAAGAGTTCCAAATAAATCATTTGGATTGACCCAATCGGAGAGGCGGTGGTCTTGCACTCTTAGGGACGTAAAATATCAAAATATCGTTATACCACAGACGAGCACAGATCTAGAAATTCAGGGGGTGTCTCTGTTTTCTAGGGTGAACATAAATTGAATATATTTAATATGTATCACCCTCCAAATCAGGATTGCTTGCCAGACTCTTTCTTAGATTTAGCAACAGCCAATGTATCAAGCATTTTCATTGGAGACCTCAATGCTAAGCATTACCTCCTGGGGATGTTCTGTAAATAACAGTAGAGGCTGTGACCTCCTTAATGCAGCTGACGACAGAGCTCTCATCTTCCTCAGTGATGGCTCACCAACACACCACTCCTTTAGCTACAATACTGCAGAAGCCCTTGATATTGCTCTTGCAAGTGCGGGTGTTTTTCCTTTCTGCCGCTGGTCCGTCTTGGGCAACACAGGAAGTGATCATCTTCCCATTAAAATTGAACTGAAAAAACCTCGGAAGGGCATTCTTACAAGAGAAATGTTTTGGAATTTTGGTAAAGCTGACTGGCCAGCTTTTGCTGAACTTGCAGAAAAAGACTTTTCGTCACTCCCGCTTTCTCGTCAACTCAATGTAAACTGGCTCAATTTCAAAGCAGTTGTTATTCGTAATGCAAAGGAAACCATCCCTAGAGGGAATGTCAAGAGTTTTAAAGCTACCTACATACACAATGACCCTTGTCTCAGAGCTCTAGTTGATAAAAGAGAGACCGTTTCAAAACCTCAAATATACCAACAGCTACAGTATCCGAGTTGAGTTTAGCAAAACTAATGCAGAATTTAAGCGTCTGTACGCAGCAGAAAAGCGAGCATCATGGCACGAAAGCTGCAGTAAAATTGATGCTAGAACTAACAACTCCCGAGTTATGGTCTATTGCCAAATCTCCGAGTAGAGACCGACCTCAAGTGGAGGTCTGCAATACAATTTTGAGTGCGGATGGCTTCCCTCCAAATGATGACGGTGCTACTGCTAATATCCTCGGCAGCCATTATCAGAAATTGAATAGACTGACTTTTAACAAGTCAGGCAAAAATACCGAAAGGCAGGCAAAATCGGCTGTACACAAGTGTCGTCGCTCAGATCTTGGTGATCCAGTCTTCTTGGGCGACTTCTCTATGCATGAACTACTCTTAGTTTGAAATGCTCTGAATCCGAAGAGGTCACCGGGGCCAGATAACATACACGGGGTTATGATTACTCATCTTGGTCCGAGCGGCACTCGATGTCTGCTGGATATATTTAATCAATCTTTGAAAAGTGTCCGACTGCCTCACGAGTGGAAAAGAGCCATTATCACTCCCATTAGGAAACCGGACAAGGTACTCAGTTCCCCTGAGAGTTATCGGCCAGTTGCTTTGACAAGTATACCATGTAAAATCATGGATAGAATGATGCTAAGAAGACTCGCCTACTTTCTAGACAGCAATAATCTGCTTCCAAGGGAACAATATGGATTTAGGAGAGGAAATATATATCATTAATTATTTTTAAGAATATGTTGTTAAATATGTAATTTACATAAAGATTTTTAAAACTCGTCTAAGGATACAACCCTGCATAAGTATTTCCCTTTAAATTGTGTATATTAGCTTTTATTTTTCTCAATATAATTTTTTTCACAAGATGTGGATGTGACACTGGGGTTTGAAACTTCATAAAAATTAAGTTTAATTGTTATGACACAAAAATTCGAGTTTCATTAAGGAGAAGTATTTATATATAATTTTTCAATCACTAATATATAAGTTTCTCTCATATAAAATATGTTTTTGTCAGAGGTTATTTTAGTGTCATGTGAGGAGTATGCTGTTTAGCAAACATTTCACACTCCTTTTTGATAATTTTTTCAGATTTGCACAATATATTTTGTTTTTTTTCTTGTGTACATGTATAATTTCTGGATATCGTATTCAGAAATTGTTTTTTCATATGGCTTTACTTAACTTGTCTTGATGTAAATGGCTTATTTGAATTCTTTTCCAGAAAATGACATGGTTAGCAAGAGAAAATTTTGATGTAATATTTGACAATGTGGTATTAAGTGAAAGCGTTTTAAATACATTTGTCACAAGATAAATTTGTGAGTGAGGGAGAGCTATGTAATTATTGCACTATACAGCAGCACAATGGCAACTGGAGAGAGACCTTTCAATTTTGAGCCTCTCTCAAGTGATGATCAGAACTCCTGAGCTGGCACCTCCTCTCAAAACTACCACACCACCCCAAGATTGCATTTGTGTTATTTTTTCAATGTTTCTCTTTGCATTTATTTTTCATTGCAACAATGCCATCAGACCAGTTACGTTGAAATCTGTCTGCATTAAATCGGTAATGGATCATTTTGGTGTTGTTGGGGAGTGGTCCCTATGTGTTTTTTCTCAGGAAACCAGACAAGGATGTTGACACAACTCCTTTATTTTTACACTCGGGGGTTATGTAGGAACACTTGCGATGGGCACCGTAATTCCACGCTCTCGCTCATCTGATCTTCCACATACACTCTGAAAACTCTTAATTCTCGTTTCGATTAATAATCTTAATCACCGCCGCGGGGCACCCACTGCGCACGCTCGAATAGGTGTGATATACAGATTTTTCTTTTTTATTCTTAAATTAAATGTTTAGAATTTATTCCCTCACCAGTCATTATTTAAATATGATGTATTGTAATAATTTAATATATCATAGCTACATAATATATTTTTAGTGTACTTATTAAATATATCATTGCAATAAAGGGTATTTTGTTTACATCATGGGGAAAGAGGCCTTTTTTATGCTGCCCACCATTCACAGAAGTGTTTTTCCATTTATTATTGCATCCATTACTGTTTGCTTATTGAAATACCTGGTTAATAATTTGCATTATGAGTTAAAACCTTTAATAAAGCTGTAGTCTGTTAAAATAGGAAAACTTTATAACAACTAGTATACACGTTCTTAAATTAGAAAAGATATTTCTGTCACTGCCAGAGGTCATTTTACATTGGTATAATGTAAATGCAATTTTCTAGTTATTTTTTATCAGCTTTACAGATCATATGATTTGTAATTCACTTTTCGTATCATTAATTGCTTGGCATGCTCTGTATTTCTTTTTATTTCCTGTGGTGCGGTTTGTCTTGTATTTATGAGAATTATTCGAATGTTCCTACCAGAGGTTATTTTAGTGTCCTGTGAGGAGTTTGCTATTTTGCGGTCATTTTACAGTCCTTTTTGATAATTTTGTCAGATATGCACCATATATTTTGTAATTTTCTTGCATATATATATATAATATCTGGCTATCATATTCAGAATTTTACAATGTGGTATTAAGCGAGAGTGTTTGAATTACATTGGTCAGAAGATAAATTTGTGTGCGAGGGAGAGCTGCGTTAGCATTGCACTACACAGCAGCACAATGGTAATTGGAGACATACCTTGTAATTTTGAGCCTCTCTCAAGTGATGATCAGAACTCCTGAGCTGGTACCTCCTCTCAAAACTACCACACCACCCCAAGATAGCATTCGTGTTATTTTTTCAATGTTTCTCTTTGCATTTATTTTTCATTGCAACAATGCCATCAGACCAGTTACGTTGAAATTTGTCTGCATGAAATCAGTAATGAACCATTTTGGTGTGATGTACAGATTTTTCCTTTTTTTATTCTTAAATTAAATGTTTAGAAATTTTTCCCTCACCAGGCATTATTTAAATATGATGTATTGTAATAATTTAATATATCATAGCTACATAATATATTTTTAGTGTACTTATTAAATATATCATTGCAATAAAGGGTATTTTGTTTACATCATGTGGAAAGAGGCCTTTTTTATGCTGCCCACCATTCACAGAAGTGTTTTTCCATTAATTATTGCCTCCATTACTGTTTGCTTATTGAAATACCTGCTTAATAATTTGCATTATGAGTTAAAACCTTTAATAAAGTTGTAACGTGTTAAAATAGGAAAACTTTTCAACTAATATACTCGTTCTTAATTCAGAAAACATATTTCTGTCACTGCCAGAGGTCATTTTACATTGCATAATGTAAATGCAATTTTCTAGTTATTTTTTATCAGCTTTACAGATCTAATGATTTGTAATTCACTTTTCGTATCATTAATTGCTGGGCATGCTCTGTATGTCTTTTTATTTCCTGTGGTGCGGTTTGCCTTGTATTTATGAGAATTATTTTTGAATGTTCCTACCAGAGGTTATTTTAGTGTGCCGTGAGGAGTTTGCTGTTTTGCGGTTATTTTACATTCCTTTTTGATAATTTTTTCAGATATGCACCATGTGTTTTGTAATTTTCTTGCATATATATATAATATCTGAATATCATATTCAGAATTTTACAATGTGGTATTAAGCGAGAGCATTTCAAATACATTTGTCAGAAGATAAATTTGTGTGCTATGTTAGCATTGCACTATACAGCTGCACAATGGTAATTGGAGACAGACCTTGTGATTTTGAGGCTCTCCCAAGTGATGATCAGAACTTCTGAGCTGGTACCTCCTCTCAAAACTACCACACCACCCCAAGAAAGCATTCGTGTTATTTTTTCAATGTTTCTCTTTGCATTTATTTTTCATTGCAACAATGCCATCAGACCAGTCATGTTGAAATTTGTCTGCATTATAAATCAGTAATGAATCATTTTGGTGTGATGTACAGATTTTTCCTTTTTTTATTCTTAAATTAAATGTTTAGAAATTATTCCCTCACCAGGCATTATTTAAATATGATGTATTGTAATAATTTAATTTATCATAGGTACATAATATATTTTTAGTGTACTTATTAAATATATCATTGCAATAAAAGGTATTTTGTTTACATCATGTGGAAAGAGGCCTTTTTTATGCTGCCCACCATTCACAGAAGTGTTTTTCCATTAATTATTGCCTCCATTACTGTTTGCTTATTGAAATACCTGGTTAATAATTTGCATTATGAGTTAAAACCTTTAATAAAGTTGTAATGTGTTAAAATAGGAAAACTTTTCAACTAATATACTCGTTCTTAAATTAGAAAAGATATTTCTGTCACTGCCAGAGGTCATTTTACATTGGTATAATGTAAATGCAATTTTCTAGTTATTTTTTATCAGCTTTACAGATCATATGATTTGTAATTGTCTTTTCGTATAAATAATTGCTGGGCATGCACTGTATATCTTTATTTCCTTTCGTGCAATTTGTCTTGTAATCATGAGAATTATTTAAATGCTGTGCTACAATTCTGTTACTTTAATGTATGTCATAAATGGTTTAATCTGTGAGGTAGTTTTTGAATATAGTATTCGTCCATGTGGTATCGTAAGTAAGGGCATCTGAATCATATTTTATGAAAAATTAAATTAATAACTGTACAATATGCATATAGTTACCTCTTGTGTTATTTTTTTTCTAATAATTCTATCACTTTAGGTTTTTATTATTATTAACTAGTATGCAGATGTTTTATAGAAATGAATCGACGTATTTGTGTGAATTTATTTTATTCTCTTAAATGAGAAATTACTGCAACACGGAAATTCTTTAAATATTGTATGTAACGCAGTGTATTCATATAAATCTTAAAATAATCTATGTAATAGATTTTTAAAGATAACTTAATTATCTTTAACCTATGGTTGAAATGTGTTTTCTTTGGTAGCTTATATTTTTTGGTCAAACCCCCAGATGATCACTGTCCCTTTAACTGTTTCTCAGCATATCATATTGACATACCTGGTTGTCACATTGAAACCCTTCAAAGGGAGCATTAGTTGTTAAAACCAAAGAATAGTATTTTATTTAAAGGAATATTTTGGTGTAATACTTCTAACATTTATGCAGTTCTCAAGTTAGAAGAGACATCCCTCTCTGTATTAGAGTACATTTTAATGTGGTGTTGGAAAAATGGGGTTTTACGTTCTTTTTATTGCCTTTTTAACATTTTCATAAGATTCAGTGGTATTTTTTATTTGTTGGTGTGTGTAATTTCTAGGTTAAGGGGACAATTATTTTTGGCTCCTATGGGGGAGATAGAACTTGTAATCCTGCAATTATTAAAATATTATATAAAGAATTGGGCTTATTTAGTGAGGTAGTTCTTCTGCATAGTAATTGACAGTGTGGCATTTTATTACGAGCATTTGATATTTGGAGGGAGATAAAATGTGTGTGGTGATTTAGAAATGTATTGTTATTTCTTCTGGTCTTTTTTTTTTCTTTTCTAGTAATGCTGTCACTTTAGTTAGGTTAAAATTTAACCATCTGAGTATACTTTTGATAGAAGAATTATTTTATTATTAGATTTGAATATTAAAATAAATATTTTACTTCACAGTAGATGTTGGGTGCTTTAAAAACATGAATTTGCATTAAGTGTATTTAATGTTATTAGGATTTCCAGCATGCTGCTTGACTTTTTCTATTTGTTAGCTTAAAGAATAGAGAACCTCGCTTTGGAAAATTAAGAAAAAGAAAAATGTTTTGTTTTTTTAACCACTAATAGAAGTTTACTTAAATGTATTAAGGCATATAATTTCAATTATTTAACATCATAAATCCTGCATATGGCATTACTCTTATTTCTTTCTTGAAGGTACCTTAAAGAACATGAGATAAAATATGGATGCAGATACTGGATGCGTGGAAACTAAGAATCACTTCCCCAGAAGAATGCTTGGTAATTATTATTTTTATCTGCATCTTTTTGCTGATTATTTCTTCTTTTAAACAGTTAATTTGCAAATAGGCAATAACTTTTCCTTTGCTTTCTGCTCTCTCAGAATATAATCACTGCATCTCTTAAAGTTTGAACTAATTTTTAAAACTTATTAGAAACTAAATATAGGGTTTCTCAGGGTGTGGATAAAGAAAACAATTTGTGCAGGTGTGGTTAAAAACAGCCTGAAATTATTATTTGTGCACATGTCATGATTTGTCTCATGAAATCATCTAATCATAGTTCCCCCCCCCCCCCATTTTGAATCAAATATCTAACATCTTAATTAAGAATTATAAAGCTTAAAATATATTTTCTTGGGCTTATTTTTTGCTACTAGTAATATCGTGATTTTATGTTAAGTTTCCCCCTTACCAATACAGTTTTTTTAACTGTTTAGTTTCATTGTTGAGATTTAGAATAATTTCCCCTCTCTCTCAAGTCCTGCAGCCGCCTCAAAGTGTGCTTTTTAGCTGGCGAGTGGGTGTTCCTGGGCGGAACGGGCGATATACATCGGGAGTGTAATCTTATTTTTATAAATAAAATAAATTTATTTATGAAATGTTTATTAAATATTAAATGATATTTTATGTAATTATTTTGTATTTTATAAAGTTAAAAAAATTAAATAAATTTGACTTAAATTATATTTATATTAGTAAAATTATTTAAAATTATTATTAAAAATATTTAGAATATATATTAATGAAAATTATTAATAATTAAAATTAATAAATTAATTAGTATTTATTTAAATTACATAATTAATTAATATTTATTATAATTATTATTAAGCATTAATATTAATAAGAAATATTAATTTATTAAAATTATAATTTTATTAATAAAGTTATTGTTTATTAAAATTATGGTTTGTTATTAAAATTATAATTTATTATTGAAACTATTATTAATTTATTATTAAATTACTTAAATTAATTTCTGTGTTCCTATTCGTAGAACAAATGAAATAGAAAAGTTTTTTCTGAGAATTACTGTAAACATAATTATTTAAAATATACTTAGAAAGATATGTGCTGCAGAAACATATAGTTATCATTTGAAGATGTCTTTGAATGAGAAGAATACTGTCAATTTGAAAATTAATAAATGTGATATGCAAAAATAATGGTATCTGTTTTTCAACAGTTGTGAAAGATAACTAATAATTTGAAAAGTGTGTTATTTCTCTCTCTCTCTCTCTCTCTCTCCATAGAGTTCAGAAGTTCTTAGTTGAGTTTTAAGTTTTATAGTTGAGTTAAGATTTTTAATATTTTGACAAACTTCTGCATATTGAAAATCACAGTTAAAAATGCCTTTTTTTACATAAAAAGAAGTTTTTGTTCATTAATACAACACCATATGGATTTGAGCAATTTTTTTTTTATTATTTCAAGTTTTAATTGTAGTGTTAAACTGGATTCCTGTCAAAAGGAACAAAAAATAAAAGTTTCCCTTTCAACATTGGAGATTATCTAATTATTAATCATGTTTAAATGTATAAATCAAAACGAGTAGTGATATAATTATGTACATTATTTGTATATTCAAATGAGTATACCTTGTTGTTACTATATTAAGACCATATACCTTGTTGCTACTATATTGAGACCAAACCAGATCGTTTGAAGACTGCACAGAAATATTTGTATGAATCTGATATTTCATTGCTTTATTTTTTGCAGTCATTAGATTCAAAGGTGCATGGAGAAATTTTTTGAAGTTGGGATATTGTGTTAAGAATCCAGTTCACTGTAATGTAAAATTATAGTTAGTAAAAAAAAATTTTTTTTTAATTCTGAAAGTTCCAAAAAATATTTTATCCAGACAACTGAAGAATTTTACCCAAAATTTTAAATACATTCCAGTTTAAAAATAGTGTATATAAGTTTAATAAAAATATAACTAAGGAATATATTTTCCAAGATGATGCTTTTTTCTTGAATAAAAATATTCCAATTTCATTTCTGTGATTCAATTTAATCTAAAGTTTATCTCTAAACCATTATCTAGCATTTCAATATGCTTAATGCAGTATTGTAAAAGGTGTATCCCTTTTTCAGATTAGCTCATATTGTCAATATAATGTCGCAATATTCTTTTACACTATACTTTTTTCTAAAATTTGTCTTTTTCCTTTAAGCACAGCTTTTAAAATGCACTATAATAAATTAACAATATATTCTTTAAAATGCAATAAATGTTATAATGTTAAAAGCTTAGACTATATTCAATTTCAAGACACAAATATTTCCTATCTTTTTAACATAACATGTTTCTTTGTTATGTAGAGAATGCTTGATTGCAAATTTCTTTTTGTATGATTTTATACTCTGGTGATATTAACCTGCAAATAAATTATCTGATACTCTTCAGTTACTGAATATTTAAATGATTAAAGAATATCTGGTTCATGAATTCAGTATTGTAGAAGAATACATATGTATACAAATCAATTATATTATTAAATAAGTTCTATTACAAAAATGTTAATAATTTGTGAGAGAACTTTTGTCTAGATATAATGCTTTAGACAGTCATGCTCCTGATGTTGAATTTTTCATATCAGACCCAATTATGTATTAAGGTTAATTTTTGTGGATTAATTACAATTTATTTTTAATGCTTACATAATTCTAAGCAATTAAATCACAATGAAAGTTACATATGCACTGTTATATTTTAAACTAAGTAAAATAATTTCACCACTATTTTCGAGCATTTAATAACTGATTAAGCTTCCCCTTATAAACATTCTGAACAGTAGAAAGTAGTTTGACCACATCAGCAATTTATAATATGTTGCACACACACAATACCAAAAAACGATCATGCGCCATAAATTTTTTATAATTAATCTTGAAATGTACTATGTTTGAAATGTGAAATGTACTATGTATGTAAGTGAAGCAAGATATTTAATCTTTCCTTTTAATGTAATTTTTCTGTCTGTTTTTTTGTGATTTGTTCTAAATCTGTAAACTTATTTATTCCCAAATAATACATAGTAAATAGTAAACAATTTTTGTACAGCTTGCCTCGGTTAGAATTGCTTGGAAATGAATTTATTTTTATTTTTTGTATTGACATATTTATCAAATTTCTTTTTACAATAATTATTAATGCATATTATGAGTGAAATTGATAGAAGTATATGTTTAAAGAATGTTCTATACATATTACTGCTTGTAGGAAATAGTTTGCTAATAATTATGTGGATTTGTGTATTGAGTTATGAAATTTCATGGTGTGTGTATTAGATATTTTTCCATGTATATAAACAAATCTATGCAAAACCGTTTCAGAATTTTCAATAATCTGTAGTAAAATCTATTAATTTATACGGAGTCCTGTGGTGAATAGCAATCTTTCCCCCCGTCTTTCAACCCATTTTTTCATGATTTACTAATTATTATTCCCTTTCACCTTGTTTTCCATTTTTCTTAACTCCTATTTGTTGAACATAGCCTTAGTAACATAGTCTGTTAAAGTGTTTTCTATGCAAATAAAACATCTTGAATATGTATTAGGAAGCAAGAAAAACTATTTCACTGTATGAGAAATGTGTTAGCCATTGGAGGGTAATGATAATAAACTAAGTAGAGTGCAACATCCCATGAGGGCCAAGGTTTAATTTGCCCATCTCAGTATTCGTGACCTTGGGCCTTGAGGTGCATGAGCAGATGTTTCAATCAGGTGGCCGTTCTGACATAAATGAAAATACTATTGTTTTTTTGTTTTGTTTAAAATTATAATTAATTTTATTTGAATAAATGTATTGGAAACAAGTTCTTCATAATTTTATCCCTCTTTTTTTAATCAAATTTTCCAACTGTCTAGATTTGGCCTAAAAATTGACTTTTTGTTACATAACCTCCTTCAAATATTAGTAGCTTTCCTTGTTGCAAGTGTCTTAAAGCATATTTAATCTAATTTATGAAAGGAAATATTTATTATAATTGTTTATTGTATGAATGTATATTTTAAAAGAAAATGGCAATTCCCCTCACCCACCCAGTGTTGCCATTTATATGATTCATGTGAAAGGATAAAGTTCGCTTTTATACATCTGGAATTGTATATTAAACTCTGAAATTTTATCAAGTAATTATAGTATTTTTCTTCTCTTTTAACTAACTTACCTTTGCTAAACGATTTTGAAATTTAAAAGAACCCACATTAAAATTTATGTAGCTGAAAAAAGTGTTCTATTTCTAAAGTGTTGTATAACAACCCTCAGGTACAAGTGTTTTAAAGCATATTTCATCTATTTTATGAATGGGTATATTTATTATAATTTTCGTTTATTGCATAAATATATACCTTAAATGACATTTTTTTTTCAGAATGTCTTTATTTATGATTTATGTGAAAGTAAAGGAAGGACTAATAAATTTTATGAAGTGAGTGTGATATTTTCTTTCCCTTTAAGTTAACTTAACTTTGCTAAACAATTTTAGAATTTAAAAGAACCGTCATTAAATCTTATGTAGCTGAAAAAGTATTCTACATACTACTGAATTGAATAATGATTTTTATTTTAAATTCGATTATATCTGACAAATTATGTTCTTTACTATATCTTGATTCTCTTTTCAGAGAAATTACTTTCAAGGTTAAAAATTGTTTCTTATTAAAATAGATTTTGTATTTTAAAATGAGTAAATAGTTTCAGCATTATTTTGAAGAATTTAAACATAAATAAAATATTATGCACATGCATTTAGAAGCGAGAGTGGAAATAAATTGAAGCATCATAGTACTGTGAGGCATGGAGGGATAATGATAGGATCCTCCCTTTTTAAATTTTTTATAATTATGTTTGGCTAAATATAATTGGAAAAAATATTACATTTTTTTTTATCTTTTTTTAATCAATATTTCCATTTGAATTACGCTTATGTATTCTGTAAATGTTGTAAAGGAGTAAAAAGTGTGTGTCAAATAGTTTCCCTCAAGGGAGTGAGTTTGTTAATGTAGTAGAATGGGAGAGATATTTACAGCAGACCTTGTTATTTAGTACATCGGTCTTGTGAGCTCATCAAGACATGAGCTGGTTCCCATCTCTAAACCATCACCCCATGCCAGTAGAAGGATTTTGTGACTCTTCAGGTTCAACTTGCATCCTCTACATACCAGGTTTTGACTGGCCCTAGGGCTTGAATTCTTGGTTCTGTGTCCACGCGTTTGTGAACATAACCACTAGACTTCCCTCAATTTCAATTACTGTGCAATATATTTCCAGTAAATTATGCATATACATGTTTCTGATATTTCTCCTTTATGAATTAAAATATTTTGTCAGGTGTATTTCGCAAACAATTGTATTGTGGCAATGTATTCACATTTAATACTGATAAAAAATTATAGATAAGGAAATCGTGAATAGCTTATATAATTCAAAACTTTTATCCAAGTACTTATATTTTTTTCTCTCATACTTTAACTTATTTTTATCATTCCGTTTTTTCCGTAAATCTGGAATTTTACTTTAAATTCAGCGCTTTTATCAAGTGAATGTAATATTTTCCTCCAGAAATAATGCCTTTATAGAACCAGGTCATGGTTTAAAATTATGAGATTCATCGCCAGTAGCTCAAGTTTTGCTCAATCGGGTCACATCAATAAACATTTACTCTCCTTTACAAAACTATTTTAGAATTTTCTAAAAGTCTGTAGTAATATATATTTTGCTGTGTGTGAAATTGTGCGTTAATACATAATAGTATTTTTGTTATTGTTTATATACTTATAATAAACACTTTGAATATTGATTTTTAAGTTTAAATTTTACTCACAAGTTATTTTATCCATTCATCTTGTTTGCTACTAAAGAAAGCTTATTTTTAGGTGAAAAAATATAAGAATTTATATGTTAATAATTTAAAATTATTAACATGGGTTTACTGTTAATTTTAAGTTTTCTTTATAATTAAATATCTTTAATTTGTATTCAAAGGGTTGGGATATTTTGACCACATGACACATGGAATGTATTGAGAATATAATCATTTTACTTTTTCATCATTACAAGTAATCAGAAAGTATTTATTATTCAGCTTCCTCCAGTTGCAGGTTTTTTTAAACATACTTAATGTAATTTATAAATTCATAATTTGATTATGATTTTTTTATATAAATATATATTTAAATTCATTTGACAAACTTTTTTATATAATGTATTGTTTGTTTTCTTGAGTTATACATCAAAAAGGTTAATATTAAAATCTTGAATTGTATTTTATATTTGTGAGCTCATTTTTTGGTGAATAATTTTTGTGTTACTTCATTGTAAATTTTAAATTGCATCACACCATTCACTCTTATTTTGTATTATTTTTTACATAATTCAAATATCTTGAATATGCATTCAGAAGGGGAAAGTAATTTGACCACACATTTCAGATATTTAAGACATTGTTGAATTACTAAAAGATAATAAGTGTATCTTTTTTTTTTATGACTCTTTTCACTTTTACCGTTTTAAATATATTCGAAAAAAATGTAAAAATTCTGTGCTATTGTCTTTTAAATTAATTTTTTTACTATTAAAGATTTCTCCTAAAATTGTGAGCTTTTTATATCTGAAACTTTCCAAATCAATGGAATGTTTTTGTAATATAGATTCCCATAATTTCGGATTCTTTCAAATGTATTTTATCGTAATTTTATACATATGTGATTTTGACAACCCATTTTTAAGTGAATATTTGAATATTTTATTTATAGGAAAAAAGTAGTTAAGAAAATCATGAATTGTGTATTAAATTTGAAAAAAAGAAACTTGATACGATTGTACTATTTTTTTCCTATAAATAAAAGAAAATTGCAAAATATTATGTTTTTATATTTTTAAAAATTTCTGCTAAATTATACTTAAATGTAATTGATGCTAGATTTTTGTTTATATTTTATTTCTTTTTAAATAGTGTGTACATATATATATTTCATATGAGTTTCAAACATAAAGTATATTTTTATTATATGTAACATTTGCTTAAGCATATTGTAACTGTTGCACTTCTTTCAAATTATTCCCTAAACAATTATTAAATGACAAATATTTAAAATTGTACACCAATCTTGTTCTTTTGTTAATGTACTTCAGCAATTGTTGCAATATTTTCAACACTGATTAATATTTTAATATTACTATTTAGTATGTTAATAGAAACTTATATTTTTTACTCTATATTATTTTTATGTTAATTTTTTTTAATATTGATTTTCTTATTAATTTTATTTAATGCATATGGCTGGGCTCTGACTGAGAAAATCCACTTGAGAAGTAGTCCAGAATTTTCCCCTTGCTTTAAAATTTTTTCATGGAATTCAAAATCGTTAAGAATTTTTTTTTCAGTATGCTTTTGAAAATGGTATTTTTTTCTGTTAGAAAAATGAATTTAATAATTTATTATATTTCAGTTAGTATGTATAATGAATTGAATTATTATATTTTGAATCAAATATAACTAAGAATGACTTTTATCAATCCATTGATCAAAATGTACATCAATCTGAATTCCATGCTTATTTTTTAAAATAATTATATTTTGAAATAAAGCTGTTATCTATTTCAGATATTACATATGTTATTTCTGTTGTTTAACAACTAGTTTTTATTTTGTAGTTCAAATGCCTTATATATAAGGTGACAAATGTGTATACTATCAATCTCTGGAACATTTTCCCTGAAAGAACACTCAATTTCTAGAAATTTATCAAGCACTATTTGTCTGAACTTTAACCTGTGAGAGTAAAAAAAATGCATTAATAAATTTTTTCATTAATATGTATTATATTTTTATTACTCCACAATAATCTGTATGTGTGGTATCTGGTAAAGAGGATGTCTATTGTAGAAATAAAATAGAAAGCAATGTACATATTTTCAGAAATTCAATGCAGACTAAAATATGTAATAGATAAATAAATATGTACTAATCTAGATGTTTATGAAAGCTGAATGTTTCTTATAAGTAATTCATTGTGGTGATTCACTGTGAAACATGTTCTTTCCAATAATGTAAAATCAGGAGCTTACATAAGACACAGTTTTGAGATAATAATTTTGCTTCGAAGGTCATGATCAATAAAAGTAAATAGTATATTTCTGATTAGGATATGGAGTTATTGTTTAAAACGTATTTATTCAGATATGATTGGTAAATACTGATATTATTCCTGTAGAGTATGTATAACCAAGAGCAATATATATATATATATATATATATATATATGTAAGGATAATTAAATTAGATTAAAAATTAAATTCCCTATCTAGCACTTGACTCATCTTTCTCAGATCACATCTTCAAGTATCAAACTAATCACCCATTTGTGTCTTCCGAACATATGGCCTAGCCAATAAACATGTCTAATTCCAGATCGTTAGATTTAATAGTCAACATATGTCAGCATTAACTTGCAAGGAACCTCTTCAAAGCAGGATACTTACCATATGTTTTTCAAGTGTTATCCACTTGAAACCCCCACTGCTTTTTCCTCCTCTCTCGGTATCAGAACAGATGTACAAATGAATGAATAAAGATCGTCTTTTGACTTTTCTAACTTTAATCTGATTCTGTCTTTAAAATCATGACAGAATTAAAGCCGGCAGGATATTTTATCTGCGAATGGATTTCAAATCTTAACGTAAAAAACTAATCTTTTTTATAAAATAATTTTAATATAAAAACGAACGCCAACTGCGGTAATAAATGCAATGGAGAATTTGACGGAACACCGAATGCACCATATGCCAATATGCTGAAGACGTCGGATTGCCGGAATAAAAAATGATACAAAAAAAAACCCGCACTATTATTCCCTGGAAGAACATCGCTCTTAAGCCCCGAGAAGAATGCAGTGTTTACCGCAGAACGTTATTTCTACCGTTGCTGAAGAGACCAGCAAGTTTGCCATGAAAGAACCAACTTTCGAATGACGAAAAAAGAAACAAAACAAAAAGAGAAGTGTGAATTCCCCAACCTATTGATACAATGATGGAAGGACCAACACTGCCAAAAAAAATCTTCTTCGCCGGAAAGTCTGCACGGTAATACTGTGAAATAGGGAAGTATCAACATGGAAAAATAAGTAAATGAATAAATAGAATTTTACTAGTGAAATAAAGCGACAACAGCATCTGGATGACCGTTCACCAAGTGTTTCTGATGCTGCAAAGTGGAGGTTAGTTAGATTATATATTTCCAATTGTTGTAACATTGAAGTAACTGAGTTTTGTTGAACAGAACTTTGCAAAAAAGACTAATATATATGATATGGTATTTAATTTTTATAATATAGTTGTGTTAAATGAGATATTTTCTTTATATTTTAATTGAGAAAACAAAGTATATAGGTTTTGTCATACAAAATTTTGAGAAATTTTAATATACTTCTCATAATTTTATCTTAAGATGTCGAATGAGTTAACAGTTATGAGAGAAATTGGTGTTTTAAAGTTGAAAGATATAAATTAAGTTATTAGAGAAATGACTCTAAGGTACTAATACTAATGATGTTGATTTTGAGAAGAAACAAAAGTAAAGTCACGTTGCATTCTTTTTTCTCCACTGAATTTAATTATTTTGTTAATTATTTTATTCACCAGTAATCTTATTGCATGTCATTTAATTATTTTTATTTTGAAATTGTGTGTTTTGATATACCGGCCATATATCAGGATTCACTATTTCTCGAAATTTTCCTTATCTAAAATTAAAATTAATTTAATAACTTGAAGCTTATTTTTGGATATTATACAGTGGATAAGGGAGAATACAATCATTATAATTGTGTATGTCTCGAAACATTAAGAGGACAAACTTGTTTAGTTTGATATGTACACCTCTCATTGTTTCTTATCAGCATCCCTGAACATCTGTGAGTTGATCACGCAGATTTCTCAGAGAGATGTGTTCAAAATTAAGTAAGGTGATACAATTTATATTAGTGAATGTGTGATGTAAGAGAAAATCAAGAATTTTTGTCTATGAAACGAATTTTTAGAAGGTTACGGAAAAATTCAAAATATTGTATGCGATATTGTTAATTTACAGTGAATATTGAGAAAATTTTCATATATACTAAAAGTTATTATTGAAGTGAGTCCACTTTTCCGACTCAAAAATAATAAAAAAGTGCTCTTATATTGTATTCTTTTATTATAATTTTTATATTTTATAACGCATATGAAATAAAACATTGTTTATTGTGTTGGATAGGCATAGAAGTTGTGTGTTATACACCGTTTTCATATTATTAATAATTTCATTTTATTAGTGTATATATATATATTTTTTTTTTTTTTTTATCTTTTTAAAAATGTATTTCATATATGCAAAATTTAGTGTATCAATGGCGCCAGAGTAGATTTTTATACAAAATTATTATTTTAACATTTGTATGATTTCATGTATTTTTATATTTACTATCTTATTGTTTGATATATTATTTTCCAACATTTTTTTTTGAAAATATCTACCAGCTATAATACGAATCTATTATTATGAAGGAATAGGAGGAAACGCGAGCTCTTATTCTGGATGTCGAATAGATTTAAACAAGCTAATCTTCAATTATATTTATGGAAATTCATTTTTATCAATTAATTGTCATTACTGTGTTTGTTGTTATAGTTTCGTTTATTGTATTGCATTTTGATTTTAGTATTCCTATTGCTTAAATATTTCTACTGTGTTAATGTCTTTCTAAATAATGTTATGTATTGTTTTGTGTTTATTGAAAATTGATTAAGTTTGTAAAGAGAGAAAAAAACCATGCCATGACTCCCTTTTAAAATTGGGGGGGGGGGCAAATGTAAGGATAATTAAATTAGATTAAAAATTAAATTCCCTATCTAGCACTTGACTCATCTTTCTCAGATCACATCTTCAAGTATCAAACTAATCAGCCATTTGTGTCTTCCGAACATATGGCCTTGCCAATAAACATGTCTAATTCCAGATCGTTAGATTTAATAGTCAACATATGTCAGCATTAACTTGCAAGCAACCTCTTCAAAGCAGCGATACTTACCATATGTTTTTCAAGTGTTATCCACTTGAAACCCCCACCATGGCGTGCTTTTTCCTCCTCTCTCAGTATCAGAACAGATGTACAAATGAATGAATAAAGATCGTCTTTTGACTTTTCTAACTTTAATCTGATTCTGTCTTTAAAATCATGACATATATATATATTACTGTTTTTTCAAGTTTCAATTTTTTTATCTTTCAGTTTCTATTTTGAAATTCTTAATGAATTTTTTTTCAGATACACTCAATTCCACTCTAAAAACATTGCCAAGATAATCCATTTTTAACAAGGGTTCATTGGAATCATTGTGACACTGGCCATTTTGTACAAGTTGAATGATTATGAACCTTAATCCCTAGGCTGGAACTTAACTCTCTTAGTTTCTTTGTAAAAATGAAAATTAAGTACACATTAAAGTGGTTAAAAGTTTGTTTACCAATTCGTTATCAATAAGCAACTAAACTAAAAAAAATTTCTCAAAAAATTATTAATTATTTTGCCATATTGGAATTTATATTTTACAACCTTGACACTACCTCAACATCTATTATGAAGACAATCAATCAGCTTTTGGTTTAATCAGCACTTTAGTGGAGAAGTGTGGTTTATACATGGTGAAATTTCACTGATGAAAGCTTCAGTTTTTTTTAAATACATAATGCTGAATTTAGTTATGTGAAAGATGTTTTGTAAGAAGAGTGTGTTAGGTTGATTTGTTGAAGCTTATAGAATAATTTAACTACAGTGCAAATAAATATCACATTGATAAAAAAAATGTAATAATAATTTTATTTTATTGACATAAATTTGAGCAGAAATATTTGTAGACATGTTTTTTTCTTTTTTTCTTGATTTGGTTTGAAAAAAATTTGTGCACATTTATTTAATCACTATAACTCATACTCAGTGGTGCAACAGCCCATGAAGGCCAGGTCCTACTATGCCCATGCCAGTATATGTGACCATTGGACACTGAGGAGCGTGAGTAGATGTCCTGATCAAATGGTCGGTTTGAAACAAGACCCCGGTGTTTGAGTCCCCAAGCAAGCTTAGTACTCAATTATTGACCCACTGGATTAGGGATGAAAGGCTGAATCGACCTTGCCCTGCCCAAAAATAGAACCTGGACCTATGCAATTACTATAAAACTTTAATTTAATTTTCTAGATCTGGTCTAACCTGCATTCTTATCAGTAATTAAACAGTAAAAAAATTATTTTTGTGACCTTATTCTTCCAAAGAATGCAGGCTAACATTTTTTATTCAAATTCTTTTTACGTTGTGAATAGTGCCAATATAATTTTCTATTTTTTGGAAATAAGTACAAAAAATGTTAATAAATTTGAATACTGAATTTAAATTATATCCAAACATTGATTAATATTCCAAATATTTTAAGTAATAATTTTGGAGGAAAAAGGATAATTTTCTTCTCTCATTTTTCATAAAAGTTAATTCTTTCTAAAACTATAAAAATGAATGTATTTATTTACTAGGCAGTAAGGAAAGTTTATGAAAAACTTTTTATATTTCTTCTGTTTACCTAGTTAATTCAACATTTTTTTTAGAAAGATAAATTATTTTGTTAATTTAAAAGGTTGTCAAACACTTATGTGTCTATATGATTTCCCTGTTTGCTTTCCTTGTTATCTATTCATTTTTTAGAGCGACTAGGAGAAATGTTATTTATGTATATTTTCTTGAGGTTGCTTAAAAAGAGATTAGGGAATTTTCAATATAAGATTTAATTTGTATTCAATAAAAAAAAATATTAAATTTTAAAATATAATGAGATTTTTTTAAAAAATATATATACAATTTTTAATTGATAACTGTCATTCCCCCCCGACAAAAGTACTTTTTGCGAAATTTTTATCCCGAATGAGTTTTTGGTAAATGAAAAATTATAGAAAACTGAAAAGAAATTGTTTTAGAATTCTAGATGGAAAAAAAATTAATAAATAATCATTGTAAAGAAAAATGAAGTGTAGCACATAGAATATATGATTCCGTTTAACCTATGAAAGTCCTTCTTTTGAAAAAAGAAAATTATTTTTATTTAATCTATTTATATACCACCCGATTTTTAATATTGGCCCACATATTGACATCAACGTTACATGTAGAAAAGAAACATGGTTTAAATTCTTATATATATATATTTTTAAAAATATATACAAATCCATAATGCCCTCAGTTGTCTTTATAAGTAACAAATAATCACATTTGACTGCTTATGAGCTATAAATAATAATAAAATGAATCGTCAGAATTTAGCACTTTTTCAAGGGTGCTCCGTTTCAAATCTAGTCCTGCATTTTGAAAACCGAATTTGGTGTTACTTTTTCAGGAGGCAGGTTCCCTATGATCTGATTGGTGATAACTGAGTTATTCTTGAAGCATTCTACACATTCATGAACGACTCTTCGTGTTATGCTTCTACTTCCTAGAGGCCAATATTTTAAAAGCACGGTATTTAATAGAGCTTGTCGACCCAGATGAAAATCACGTTTGTGATAATACCGAAATAGAAGTTTAACTAAATTATATATTGCCCGCAAATAGAGTTTTAGGATGTTTTTGGTTCCAACTGACAGAATTGGAAACTCTACCCTTAACAAACCTTCTATGAATAAAAAAAATTAAGAAATTTTAGTTTATTTGACTGGGGAACTGAAGATCCCCCTCCCCCCCTTTTAAGGAAGCTATTTCTGGAGAAAAATATGACTTGAAAATGTTTAATAAGAAATATCTCATCCAAACCATATTCTTCAATGTATGTGCAAGAGTTTGTTTTACACCAAATTTTTAATAAACCTGATTTTAAAACCAGGATTTTTAATAAACCTAAAAATAAACACTAAAATTCTAATTAATTTATGAAAATTATTTATAAAATCAATAAAATTAGAGTGTTTAACTTCAAAGTCACTTTAGACACATAGGTTTAAGTTCGTTAGTATAACACTGGTCAGTCACGGTACTGGAAACTCGTAAGCTGTCAGATGTAGCTACAGCTATATTCTGCAAATCAGGACCATTCAATCACAAATCGTTAGTTGCAAGTTCCTTTACATCCAGTCCACGAGAAATGACGTATTGGCTGGAATGCACTCTGATGAGATATGCTTCCACTGGAAATCTTTGGATAACTGCTGGATCTGGGACACTCGATTATCGACGAAGGTCTTGAGTAGGTTTGGAGAGGTATTAATCCACTTGTGTGAAAGCGATTGTAATATATGACCATAACTGCACAGACTCCAACTGCATCTTTAAAGCTGATTTGACCCTGTGAGAAAGCTTCAACGAAAGAAAACATGCACACAGTTCGAGTCTTGGTATCGTCAAGAGCGTCACGTGATTTACTGCACAAGAGTTGACAATTTGATTCCTTGGCGATTGACATTGTTTGTATATAAATCACTGTACCATAAGCTTTAGAGCAGTGATTCCCAAAGTGGTCTATATAGACCCCTAGGGGCCTATGACGATCTACAATGGCTCTAGGTTAGCGAAAAAATAATTTGGGGTCTATGGCAGTGGCTCTTATTAAACCAGAGCGTGACAATCTTTAAAAAAAAATTTGATCTAGTGGAATCCAGTTTTCTCCCAACTTAACTGATTTATTCACTACATTTAGTGAGGTTAACGTGTGATTACTAGATGGCAGCATAAATTTTATGAAAACAAGGATCATTTTAGCATTTCTTTCAGAATTCAACTGAAAAGTATAATATTGGATGTTGCGAATTTTCTCAATTTGTCACTGGCAATCCGTCGGAATATTTTAACCTATGTTCAACATTTAAATGCACTTTACTTAGATTTTCAAACTAGGTTTGAGATTACTTTTTTTATACCAATACCATAATATACAATGAATTCATATAGTAACATTTAAAAAATGTCATATTACAATAGGAACTGATGAGATTATGTGATAACAAAGATCTTAAAATTAAGTTTAGAAACATATGTCAGCAATTTTGGCTTTAAAAAAACATACCTCTTAATTTTCACGAATTATAGAATATCGTGAGAAAGTTTTTAATTGCTTTTCCTAGTGATAGGGAGTTTCAGAGAGTTGGTATATCTCAAACACACAAAGAGGGGGGAAAAAACTGGACACTTTACTAACAAAGGAGATTTAGGTTTTAACTCGACTAAATTGATATTAAATGCTGAAAATTTGTTATAGAAGCACCAGATTCATCCCGCTCATTAAGAGCATTTGTTTGTTCAGTTATTTTATGAAACAGTTATTTCTTGCATTAATTTAATTCATTAACATGCGCTTCTTAAGTTTTAAACGCTATACATCACTACAGATAGAAATTTATTTCTTTTAAAAGCAAGCAGTATTACTTGCTGTCAAAAAGACATTTAAGTTGATAAATTTGCAAAAATTCAATGTTGTGTAAGTAGAGGTCTACCCGAACTGAAAAACATGGCAAGGGTTCTATGAGACAAAAAAGTTTGGGTACCTCTGCTTTAGAGGAAGCATCTGCAAAGCCGTGAAGCACTACACTGATAGCACTGGTCTTTAGAAAACATTTTTAAGTATTTTGATTTTCTCCAAGTCAGGTAGTGTTTTATTGAAATTCTCCCATAGCTGTGCGAAATATCTGGAGGAAGTATTTCATACCAGAGTCTAATTTAAGCAGCTGTTGCATAAAAATTTTGGCTTTGGAAACTAGAAATCCAACTGGATCGTAAATTCGCTAGAATATGATAAAAAATTATCTATCGTAATTATTCTTTATTCAGTCAGACATAAAATATTTGATATTTTTATAGGATTTCAAATTAATAACTTGAATAATAGAATAACTGAAATGAAAATAATATTAATAACATTTGATCATGAAAAAATATTTGATCACACACACACGAGCCTAAATTTCTTTTATTTTATTCAAAATTTCATTTTTAAATATCGTCTGAGTTTAAATATTTTCTGTTTATTGTGTGTAAAATCTTGTACATAATCTTATCTCTTATTAAAAAATTAGAAAAATTTCTTCGTGATAGATTATTGAGGTATGCGTAGCTAAAGTGCCTAAAAAAAGTAATGCTCAATGGCAAATATTACTTCTAATTTTCAACAGGTGGCAGTGCGATAGAGCATGTTATTTGAACGTCGCACTACAAAGCTGTGCACGAAGGTTATTAGTGATGGACCTCGTAATTTTGTATTATGGTCAAGGGATGAGGACAGCACTTGACCTGGAACCCCTTCTCCTAACTTCCACTCCTCACCAATGGGAAAATGTTTGACCCTTGTGGAATTTAAAGTGCAAAGGCCCCCTTTATACGGCGAGTCTTCAGCAGCTCTTGGCTCCAAGCCGAGTCCGTGACCTTGAGCACTAAGCTACTGAGAACACAGGCAGAACAATAGAAGACATTTCATCAATATATATATACAGGAAAACAATTTTATGTGCATATACGCAGCCTCCAAGACAATTATGCAAGCTCTGATGAATGTAAAACAGAGTAAAGCGATTAAATCGGTTGTGGATATGATATTTGGAGGGGCTTGTCGGTATGTGCATGAGATGGCCATTTCACCCATGTTGAACAACGTAGTACATAATGAACATTTGAAACGAGCGTATCAAGTGTATCAAAGTAATGGCAAAAAGGAAGAAAATGATGCTGAACTAGAAATGAGGTGTTTATTGCATTGTATTCATCAAGTGTTGGAAAAGGAAGAACACTGTATTAAATTGGTACATCCTTTTTAAGCTCAAATGTCTGAGCAAATGAAAGCCATTAGAGAATATGTGCTTGCGTTGTTGGTATCTGTAACAGATCCCAAAGACACAAGTCAAAATGAAGTTGTCTTGCACTCGGTTACAAACTAAAACTAAAAAAAAATTTTTTTTTTACAATTGTATTGCAACAATTTGATTCATACACTTTACTCGACTGAGGGCAGTGTACACCAAATTCAAATCTCGACTTCCATTAAAGTTCATAGCGATAGCATCATCATCCATCGTATCTCCTTGAAATTTGTGAATAGTTCCGGCAAATCCAACGACAATAGGAAATTCTCCTTTTAAATTTCTTTGCACTTGTATTAAAAGCTTTTTCACCGGATCCATACATTCAATACAATCTTGTTCGGCATTATACTTTTCAAACAACAAAGGTGTGCCATTTGAAGCTAAAGATAAACCATTTTGAATAATAAATACATGGAATACTACCTTTACATCCACATAGGTTGTATCCATGACTTTTTTCGTTCTGGTCCACAAACGGATCCATGGTCCTTGAATCAAACGTTTCAAATAGAAATTGTTGTACGATTCCACAGTGGATTTTAAATAAGCCAATGCCCGAGTGCATTTTTGTAAAATGGTCGTATCAATGTGTTCCACGATGGGAAATTTTCCACAAATGTATGTAAATAAACCCGTTTCATCATTCGTATCCACATAGTAACGCAACTGTTGAATAATAGATTCATATTCGGGAGAAAATCGTTTACTTTCCTTTAAACCAATGCGAGTGATGAGTATATCCAGAGACATGCTAAATATGTTGTGATTGGTTTTGACTGGTCTCCATTGGTTGGGTTAGTTAGTTAGTTAATATTAACGTCGCACTGTTCAGCTACACGAGGGCTTTTGGCGACGGACCACGTAATTTTGAACCATGGTCAAGTGACGTGGACGACACCTGAGCTGGCACCCCCCTCTCCTAACTACCACACCACACCAACGGGAGGACGTTTCAGCTCTCGACAGATTTAACGTGCATCGCTGCCCTACACGGCGGGTCTTTAGTGGTACTGGGATCGAACTCATGACATGCCTGCCATGGTTGGATACCTTAACCACTGGGCTACCGCAGCCCTCTCCATTGGTTGGGATCACCCATGGCTACTCATAAAATCGGTTTTGGACGGTGGAAAAAGTATTGTATCGTCCAATGAGCCAACCAAAAACTTACAATTCCAATTTCATCCTCCAAGATTATATCGGGTGATTGTGGACAGTCAAATGTTCCTAGCAATACTGCACTTTTTTCCATACACACGGCTTCGTCCGTTTCGTGTTGCAATTCCTTTTCCAACGTATTTAAAACTGAACCTTATTTCCAATCTAGTTTCAGAGCCGAATGAATGGTTTGTCCTCCAATAAATTGTGCCACTCGAGCTGTGGGAGCCATACGTAATTGGGAAACTGATATACGATCTAAGCAACTCGACGCGGCAAATGTTTTTCCAGATCCAGGCCCACCTGCTACAAGAATGACTGCATGCTGACGATTTAATAACCACTGGTGAAACAAGAAAGGAAATGTTTGTTGACTCGGAGTCAGCGTTTCAACATGTTTGTCGAACCTCTCATGATAGACGGGCAATTCCCGAGAGTGACTCATGGTTGTCCAAATTGTACACCCAAATTGATTACTTTGGTTTTTGTCAATGACCAGCAATGTTTAGAATATACACTCTTGGTATACGAACGAGTGGCCGTGTCGTATCTAATGGATTTGTATGCTTTATTTTCTGGGGTTAATGCACTTCGAATGCCAAATACTCCCTTGAAATCAGTCACCACTTTAAACGTGGATAAAATCCTGGAACCTTACAAATGGTTATAATGTATTCAGTGGACACGTTATCAATAGCAAGGTCAAAAGGTGAGCTTGGAATGGTTTAAAGCCAGGACAAATATAAACAGGAACATTGAAAATAGCGACCCAAAAAGAAAGCATCGGATTGAAATGAAATTTAATACACATAATGACACAGATGAGAGATTCACTTGATCTCAAAAACAAGACAATTAAACGAATACAGGGTGTGCAACAACACAAATACTGGGCAACTTTAATTGCGCGTTGGACCACCTCCAGCTGTAATACATGCAGCCACACGGTCCGGCATTGAGTTGATTAAACACCTTATGTTGTCCTGAGACAGATGGGCCCACAAATCTTGAACAGCCAACTCTAAATCATGTACAGAGTGACATGATGACATCTGCCGTTTTAGCTGATCCCACACGTGCTCTACAGGGGACAAATCGGGGGAGCAGGTCAGCCATGGAAAAGTCTGAAAATGACGTAGGAAGTCTTGAGCAACTTTTGCTGTATGCGGAGGAGCATTATCTTGCTGGAAAATTGCCCCTGGGAGACCATTTAGGAAAGGTCTTACATGGGGTCGAAGAATATCATCAACGTAACATTGGCCCGTTAAGGTTCCACACATCATAATTAAAGTGGACCGCCTATCATAGGCTATGGGCCCCCAGACCATTACACCAGCTGTGCGGGCAGTGTGACGTGGAACAGTGTGGGGGGAATTGTACCGCTCACCAGGGTGCCTCCACACCCGTACACGGTTATTATCTGTCCCCAAAACAAACCGAGATTCATCACTAAACACAACCTTTTGCCAATCTGTGACATTCCACATTGATCTGGCTTGGCACCACTGTAGACGCAGTTGCCGATGTTCCGGTATTAAAGGGAGTGCACGGAAAGGGTGCTTGGATTTAAGAAGGTGTCTGGAAATTGTTTGTGGAACAATTGCTACGCCTACGTCTGCTCGTATCGTTGAACGAGTCACTGTGGGGTCCACAAGTGCTTGCCGCACGATCCTTCGATCCTCTCTCCTCGTGGTCTTCCTGGTCGCTCCAGAACCGGTTTTCCGCGCGTGGGTACCTTCTCGTGTCCCCGGCTCCCAACAATTTCTAACAGCCCACTCCGAATGATTCACCTGGCCAGCAACACGGCGCGTCGACCAGCCTGCAGTTTTCATCCCGATGATAAGACCTCTCTCAAACTCGCTTAACTGTGAGAAATGTCTTCTAACACGTTCACCTGGCAGGTTTCGCTTACAAATGTCTTCCTACAATTGGCGGATAATCGTCACGTTTATGAATCTTCGAATTTGCGCTGGCTTATATAGCACCCTCTTCCTGATTGTAGCGCCACCTCGGAGTGTATGAGCATGCGTATTGGCACAAAACTTGGATCATTTGCATATCATATTACATTGTACTTATTTGCAAAGTTTCGCGATTGTACTTAGCCTCCTTCTTGGGTCGCTATTTTCAATGTTCCTGAGTGTACTAAATGCTGATAGTGATCATATTATCTCAATCTCCAGAATAACATCTTTTTCAGTTCTCCCATGCAAAACATGTGTCAATGATTTCAAAAATCTCAGGAGAAAAATTCACCAATTCAAACTCTATAAAGGGTTTATTCGATGAAAGAGTTGATCTCTTGATTTTCAGGACTTTTATATAATAGCGCGCTACTGATGCTTTGAAAAACGAGCAAAATACATCCATTGCAGGTATTACAGGAAATTTCTTTTTCTTATAGAATTATCACACAATAACTCTATTTTTACTGCTAAAGCTTTGGCTATTTGCAAAGCTTTAGATGATTTGACTGTTTCAAACAAAAATCTGCTAATTTTATCTGATTGTCTTTCTGTTCTTTATGCTCTCCAAAATTACTCGATGAAGTCACATAGTGTTACTCACAGATTAGCTTGTAAGATTTATATATTATAACAATCAATTGATTATACTGTGGACTCCAGGACACTCTAATATACTATGGAATGGACAAGCGGATTATCTCACAAGATCTGTCACATAGTCTAACGTTTACATCGACTAGATTGTCTCAGAAGAAACCAGTAAAAATATACCAAGAAATATTTAAAAAAGCAAATGATAATTTTTATTCAAGCAATTTTTTTTTAAATTTGGGCAATATTCCAAATATTGGCACCATCTCTAAGTGGACTAGAAAAATAGAAAAAAATAAATTATATGTACTCGAATCTTTAGTAAAAGGATCCTTAATCTAGGTCTTCTACAAAAATTCAAATTATCAGATAATGCAAATTGTAGCTCTTGTAATTGTTTAAATGACTTAGACCATATCTTGTTAAGCTGCAGTAGATATTTATTTGTTTAATCTTTTAGAGGATAATAGCCCTTGTTGCCTCCATATCCCCCCAAAAAATAATAACTGTAATTATTTGAAATTAAAAAAAAAAACTTACCTTTATTTACACAATTTGAACAGTAATATCTTATATGAGTTTCGCAAATGTGATTCTTACACTTATAGCATAACATATTCGTTTTATTGTCATTGCTGGATGGACAGAGAGCTTGCACCTGGCACGTTTGACACAGAACGAAGTATTTTCAGCAGATCTCTATGGTACGTTTTCCCTTTCCCTCCCCCTTTCCATTTCCCCCTTTTCTCTTTTTCTTTCTTTAACAGGTTAAATGAGTTTGTTTTCCCCAATCATCACATCACAGTGATTCGGCAATAAATAATACCTACGTTCCTTCTTAATAGTCGGCCGCGGTAGCCGAGTGGTATAGGTATCGGACCGGGGCTTGCCTTGTCACGAGTTCAAGCCCAGTGCCACTAAAGACCCGCCGTTTAAGGCAGCGATGCACGTTAAATCTGTCGAGAGCTGAAACGTCCTCCCGTTGGTGTGGTGTGGTAGTTAGGAGAGGGGGTGCCAGCTCAGGTGTCGTCCACGTCACTTGACCATGGTTCAAAATTACGTGGTCCGTCACCAAAAGCCCTCGTGTAGCTGAACAGTGCATCGTTAATATTCAATCAATCAATCAACCTTCTTAATAGTCATTTTGGCTATTTGTATACATCAGTTATTAACTTCTGGTAAGTAGTTTTGGTTAAAAAAACTGGATTCCCCCTCCCCCATTTTTTTGCAACATTAACTTGAATTTTGGGCAGTTCGTTGTCGAATATCTGTTTCATGTCTATAGACCTTGACTCCTTCTCCAACACTGCAGCTTGCTCCTCCATTTTCATGCAGTGCAGGAATAAACTAATTTTTTGCTGAATAAATTCATGTAAAATTGCGTATTTTGACACTCCCGAACACACCGCAAAGTACAACTGACAAATTCTGAGCCTGAGGCACACATGAAAACCAAGCGATTGTGCCTTACCAATAGATAGTCGAAACGAATAGGAAATGTCTGGGCCGGCGCTAGGGGTGGGCAACCCGGGCCCATGCCCGGAGGGGCAACCTTAGGAGGCGACAAATTGGCTTTGAAATTAAATAGTTTATGAAGAAAATAAACCAAGATTCATTTAAATCTTATAAAAAAATTAATATGTTGAATATTTAATATATATATATATATATATATATATATATATATATATAATAATATATTTATGTTTACGAACTTTTAAGTATTTTAAACGTCAAAATATTTGAAATTCACGCAAAGACACCGCTCACAAGCATAAAAAATTTCCATTTAAATAAAAGCTGAAAATGTAAACAAAATCACTCTTTTTATTATAATTTAAATAAATTGTCACACATACAAAGTTGTAATAGAATTTTTTACCATGTGTCCTAATTTGTCGAAACATGTATGAAAATGCGGGCGGGTGCAAAAACTCAGTCCTGACAAGCTTTCACGCGCTTTAAACCGTGACTATAAAAGGAACAAAGGCAGAGTTCTATTGTTTTATTTATGGAATAATTGCATTGCAGATTAGTTGCTAATGAAATAGAGTGCGTTATAATACAGTTATTATTTACTGGACCTTTTTTAAACTTGTGTTATAAAAGTAAGGTGAGTAGAGTAATTAAAAAATATTCAGTTTTTCTCAATATTTCAATAGCTTCTACAGGATGTTTCTTTTGAAACGAAGTTTTTTTCATGTATTTTTAACCGATTTCAAAAAAGGAGGAGGTTATAAATTCGAACATTTTTTTTTTTTTTATGTTCGCCCGGTGATTACTTCGGCATATCTCAACCGATGTGAATGTTTTTTTTTTTGTTTGATAAGGTATATTACCGGATTGGTGGAATTGGAAATTCCGGACGGGAATTAAAAAGGTGGTTTAAAATGTCATCCCTTAATTTGGGGGATAACATTTAGGGGTTGGTAAAAAATAAAAGTTTCGGAAAATAATTAAAATTTGATGTGAAAAAAAAGCCACTGGGAATCCAAATAAAACGCAAAATTCAAACTTTTAAAAACTACCCCTTTCATCTTTGGGGTTAATATTAAGGGGTGGAAAAAAATTAAAGTTTTCCGATTAAATAAAGTTTACTTTCCGAAAAAAAACCATAAGGCCCCGATTTTAAAAATATATGGATTTACTTTACATTACTTCCGTGAAATAATTTTATACTTTTTAGTGCTTTTTTTTAAGTCGTTTCTATATTTTAAAATATTTTATTAAAATGGTTTTTGAAAAAAAAAACGCTCAATAGAGAATAGATTAATTTATTGATATAAACCAGAGATCTTCAAACTGTGTTCCATGAAACCCTGGGGTTCCACGAATCAAAATAAAAATTCGAAGACAAAAAATTAAAAAAGTGTATGCAAAATATTCACGTTTTCTATGTTGTCCTAGAGTATTTTTTTAACGAGTATTCATTCGTCTCTTCCCATGGGGAAGGGGAGATGGGGCGATAAAGAAGAATTTCGGCATCCGGGGATCCTTCTCTTTCAAATAATTTCCTAAAACTTTTACTGCTCTGTATGCGTGAATTCGGGTACGATTAAAAGAGATAGATTTTGGCAAAGATTAGTCTCAACAAAAGTAATGAAAAGCACGTTCAAGTTTTATGGATGAATCATGAATGAAAAGAAAGGGGCAGAATGACCCTGAGAAAAAGACCCTTTTTCGAAAAAAACTGAGGGAAACTTGTGTCAATTTGACTTCGGAACTAATTCTTTTTGCTTCCTGTGCTTTTGCAGACAAGACGAAGTAGCACAACAAAAAAAGGTAACAATATTTTCATTTTCAAATTCTCTTTTTGATTTTTAAGGTTAAACGCCTAGGGATTTTAATCATTGCGTAAAATAAAGTGAAAAAAGTTATTTTGTTGCATTTGGGCTTTTTCTATTTTATTTGTTTATTTTTCGTTTTACATACATAAATATAAATGTCATCAGTTTCGTAGAATATTTTCATGTTGATTAACATATGTGATAACGTATGTGTGTTTTCGTTGCTTGAATGTACCTTAATAGTCTTAAAACATTTTCGATTGACATTGTTATTCAAATGAAAAAAAAATATTATTTGCCTCTTGTATAAAAATAATTTCGTTCATAAAGGACGATAGTATTTCATTTAAAATGCAAAACATTAATGAGCTTTTGAGTCCATTCATTATTTATATTTGTGATTTAAAAGATACTCTTCAAAACGACGCACTCAAGTATTGTAAAGATCTAGAAACAGTATTAACTGATGGGAATTCATCAAATAAAAACGCGGTGGACCTGGCAGACGAGATAGTAGCGGTTTGCTAAATAAAAAAGAATGTCCAATCGAGATTTTAAAGTTCATATCGAACCTAGATTTTGCTCCAAATCTCAGTATAGTTTTAAGGATATTGCTTACTCTCCCAATAAGTGTGGCAAATGGAGAAAGGAGTTTCTCCAAATTAGAATTAATTAAAAAAATTTTAGCCTCCACAACTACCGAGGATCGGCTAAGCGATTTGACAACAGTAGCCATTGAATATGAACTGGCTGAAAAAATTAATGTGAAAGACAATATAAGAAAATTCTCAGAATTAAAAGTGAGAAAAAAACACCTTTAAGTTTAACTCTCTGTTTAAATGTATTTTTAATATGTAATTAAAAGTTTTAATATTTAGTGGTTCTGTAATTTGTTTTAGTACTTTTTTAATATCTGTATTTTATAATTATACTCTAGAAATGACTTTTTTTCTGTGCAACCCTAATTTTAATTTAGTGCCAAAACATAAATTAATAAATTAGTATTTTTTGCTAATTAAAACTTCAACATAATTGATAGCAATTTTTTTTCTCCCGTTTTATCTTACCATTAAGTGTAGGAAGGGCTTAGGTTACCTCTTTTAATTTTTGTTATAAACGCGCGGCATTTTACTTCTTTGCCCGGGGTGGAGAAACTGCTAGCGCCGGCCCTGGAGATGTATTTCCTACTTTTCCGATTTCTCATTTGGCCTTCTATGGAATGCTAAAGCAATGTGTGAAATGTGAATCATTTCATACTTTGCACCGGCTAGTTATAGGCATTATATAGGCGTTGAATAGGTGTTGCTTTTTTGGGCTTCTGGACTGTAAAAACAGTCCTCAATCCCATTTCTGGACAAGTCTTCGATGAGGGGCATGGCGAAAGTGGGGTTTTTCGTTCTGCTAGGTGGCATGACGGCGATTGGTTGGATGATGGGATCCGGGAGGCGTTGCTTCTGTGCTTTGTCAGGATGGTAAGTTTTGAAAAGTTTTTTGCTTTGGCTGAGAGCTAAGTGTCTGCTCTCTGATTGGTTGCTGGGTAAAGTGAACAGTGACTCCCCCCAATTGGCTGCCCTGGGGGCTGAGGCATTATATACAATGCCGGATTTCATATTTTGCCGGTTTAAGCTCCTTCTGAGCTTTGAGGGCAGAATATCTACGTCCCCCCCCTTGGCACTGGTGGATCCACGAAGGGGCTCTTGGGTCCGGTAAGTGCAGCTTATCTGGGCCTTTCCGGGCCCTAAGCGTGCAATGGATAAACCTGCATTGCTTTGCCGGTAACTTATACAGTAACTGTTCAGTCCCAGGAAAAATATTAACATATTGAGCTCAGCAAAATATTGATTGGTTGATTGAAGTGTGTGGACAACAATGCGGCTATTGTCCCTATTTTTCAATGTAAATATTCTCCGATCAATATCATCTTCTGCAAAGGGAAAAAAATGAACTTTCTTTAATCCGACATTGCTTTCTCCTAAGACTCTGTCAAGGGAATAGTTCAGAAATCAATTTGGAGAATGTCCCAGAGATCATCCCTGAGGAAGGTAGGATTCATGTAAGTAAACAGAATGTGATCCAGATAATTTATTCCACTGTAGGTAAAGCAATCTACGTTATCCTATAAATCGAAGTAACCTCGGTAGCCAAGTGGTCATAATCCCGAAATCGTAAATGGCGCTGCCGACTCGCGAGTTCGAGTCCTAATGTCACTGGGGAAATGCCATGAAGAGAGGCTGATGTCGTCAAATCTGTCGTGGCTCAAAAAGTCCACTCATTGTTTTGGTGTGGAAGTTAGAAGAGTGGGGTTCAAGTGTTGTCTCCTCGTCACTTGACCATTTTTAAAGGAAACTACTTTACATTTAGTGTTAACTTGACTTGTTTTATGCCAATAGATGACGCTTGTATATTTTATATTCATTTAGCGTTTCTTTTTCGTTATGAAAAATCACTTTAGCTCTTGTCCTTGATAGTGTAGGTTGTCTTTTATCTCTGCTATTGTTGCGTAAATAATAAACTTAAACAAGTTATGGGCCAGTACAAACTTAAACTATGCTTGAAATATCAAAGACTATGGGTCTTTTATGATAGAAAATGTAGAAAGAAGTCGTGGAAAAGTTTCGCCGATTGAAACTGCATTCACACCAAGGCTGTCAGCATCGAGTATTAAGCGTCTAGCCCAGGGATGGCGAACCATTGGCTCGCGTGCCATTGGTGGCACGTGAATATTTTGGACACGCCACCTATCAAAACGATCAATCGTGATTGATTCTTCAATCAAGAAATTTTCAGTGAGACTTTCTCAGTTCAAAAAATTTATAGAAATGCCCAATTTTATTATGTCCCCTGATGTGACATTATTTGATAAACTGAACTTGCCCCAATTCGATTGGTTGGAAATTGAAGAATTTGAAATGCAACTTATTAAATTCTAGTCTAGTTCAATATGGATCCAAAAATTTATTGAAACAAGGAAAAAGTTAGAATTGATTGAAACAGAAAGATTAGCACACAAGAAATATAAGTAAAAATGACAGTAACGAAATTTTGGAAACATTCCATTCCATTCCAGATACGTTTAACTGTTTGAAGACGCATGCTCAGGCTATTTTAACCATACTTTGATGGACTTATGCCTACGAGTCATTATTTTCAGAGATGAATAACATTAAAGACTCGCTTAGAAACCATTTGGCAGATGACTCCAATTCAGCATACATTCTGCTAAAAGTAACATCTTACCCAATCCTAATATAATTTATTTGTCATCTAATCTGCAACAGCAGAAATCACACTAATGTTACTTTATATAATTTGAATTACACGTTTAACTAAAACATTTACTATTATAAAATACAAAATGTATTTTTCGGTAGTAAATAAAGAGTTTTGTGTTGTTAGTATTTAGTTTTTTATTATTTTTCCAATAATAACCAGTCAAAATTATTCGGTGCGTGCGGCACGTCTATACCTCATTAAATATTTCTTTAGAAAAAAATGGCACGTTGATTCATAAAGGTTCGCCACCCCTGGAGCCAATCAAAGACTTCATTTCGGACTGTCGAAGAAGTTCTGATCGCGACTATTTTAACTTAAAAATGAGTTAACTTCAGGCGTCTGAGCGTGTATAGTTTAGTCATATGTGCACACTAAACCAATCAATAGGATATTTATTGTTATTTTTCTTTACTCTAATTTTTAAATTGGAACATATTGCAAAATATTTAATTAAAAATTTATTTCCTCCATCATCCATTTCTAAGAGTATAAATGTCATCAGAAAAAGAGTCTAGTGTATGTTGCTCTCTATCATATTCATCACATTTGGCATTAATATTTAAATCGAGAAGACTTCAAAATGTTTTAATTTGGGAGAGCAGGCACGCACTCGATACTAACATTTATAGTCGCGCGAAGTGACTGAGTTACCCCAATTTTTACAATTATATTAATTGTATACTCGATAAAAATCACAATTCCAATGAAAAATGTAACTAAGAAAAAATATACTTACCTACTTTCAAGGATTTTTCATTTTTTCTTTGATAATTTGAGAAAAATCCATTAAGACTGAACTAAAATGTTTCAAAGGTAGGTAACCTTAATAAAGAACACAAATCACAGACACTTCACTAACATTACAGGAATGATATTTGCAAGCAAAACAGTCCTATTTTGTTAAAATTATTGTAGTTTTGCTGTCCTTTAAGCCCCGCGCGACTGCTCCCGGGTTTTAAGTGTATTCAATATAAAAATATGTATGTTAATTCTAAAGAAAGAATTGAGTAACATGCGTATTTCATCATGATTTATATGTTTCAGAATACCCATAAAAATAAATCTTAGCCAAATAATCTTTCAAAGTGCTCTCTCTCTCTCTTTCTCTATGCCTTTCCAAATATCATATAACTCTTTCACATGGAAAAAAGCGCAACAGTAATAAAAAAATTATTTACAACTTCCCGAAACGAAAAACAAAAACATAATAGAAGGGACAGAACTAATCATACCAGTATGTTCTAAGGTGAAACGATGAAAACGATGATGACTGACGCAAATCTGCTTTCTGAATAAATCTTCCTTTTTTTTTCTACAACTAACCGCATTTCAATAATAATTACAGTGATGAATTTTTTATCTTCCTAGAATTTTTCTCTGGGTCTGAGTTTTTTTTTCTGAAAGAGTAGTATTTTTGGTTTAAAAAGAATCTCTCATCTTGGGATTACAGCAAATCAAACAAAATTGTTTTTTTATATTTATTTCTAGGATCAGATACTTAATGATCGTATCAAAGTGGAAACTTTATCGTCAGCTGATAGATATAAATTACAACAATGTAATTGTATATTTTTTTTATATGTCAGAAAGTATTTTGTTTACTTCGTTCCAGCAAATTAATTTTTTAAACCTTTTATTTTTGATATGCTCGCACCCCCCTTGTAGGAATATCACGCCCCACAGGTTGAGAAACACTGTCCTAGTGGCAATACAGCTGCTGGGAATGAATTATTTGTAGCACTTGGGAAAGGTACTGTAAAAGTCAAATGAGCCAGGAAAATACCAGGAAGTTTTTCTAAGAGATGTTTGGTAGATTCCGAAAATCTATAGAAATTTGTTCTCTGTACTTGCTACTAAGACAGAAATCAAAACTATTATAGAACTATCAATAGAACTATTCTTAGTATGTTTTATAAACAAACAGGCTCCTGGTTTTAAATTTTTCAACTCAAACAATTATATAATATTGATTTTAGTGAAGCCCCACATGGTTTATTTATACTGCTTGAATGACATAATTTTAAACAAATAAGATATAATGAAACTTATAAATGCACCAGTGACAAATGTCCTTTACTATATTTTTTAAAAATAGGTCTTCTCTTCCTTAAACTATATAATACCAGTCAAGATAAAAAGAACATCTATGTTTAGATTTAATATTATTGCTTATGCAAAATCATATACATCTGGGTTTCTTCTTTTATCAAATGGTTTTTGTGGGCATAAGTTTGATAATTTCTTTACCAGAGTAGTTGTATAGTTTGAAAAAATGTGTAGGTGTAACTATTATACGCTGCAGAGTCATTTGAATTTTTATTATACTACATATTGAGAAATTTATCATCTACAAAACATTTCAATTTTGCAGGCGTGAAGAAATGAATCATGTTAATACTTCTGTGACTTACTCTGAATACTCTGATAAATATGCAATTGACCACTTCTAGTTTTTTTTTTTTTTTTTTTTTTGTCTTTAGATAATTATTTTCAATATACAGTCGGACCTCAGTTTTACAAACCTCTATTTTACGAAGTTTGTCCTGGAACTAGAATATAAAGTATATTAAAAATGAATCTATTTTACGAATTTTCCACATAACAAACATTTTTGGGGATCTAGTGACTTTGTTAAATTGAGGTCCAACTGTATTTTGTAGGTGTTATATTTAGATCAAAAATTTAAAACTTAACTTTCTTAATAAAGAAATTATTCTGTAAATTTTTAATTTTCCTGAAAAATATTCTTATGAAAATTATGTTTTTAAATACATTTAAGTGAGATTAATATATAACTAAAATTACATTTACAAAGTTTATATGTAGTTTAAAGAATAAACATTTATAAATGTAAAAGCTATGCTGGATAAACCACAGCTGTGCATTGTATGGTGAGAAATATTGCTTACACAATATTTCTTTGTAGTTTGTAAAATTCAAAACTCACTTTTGCAGAAATAGGGGAATAAATCAATACATAATACTTTTGCCAAGAGAATAATTATCTTATAGAAATATTAAAAGTCTTATTTTAGTATCTAGATTTTTAGGAGCATTTTTAATGCCTTTTACAAGCATTATAAATTATATAACTGATAAGGAAAAATTTTTAAATATGAATTTTACTTCATTACAGCTAATTTGTTTTACGATATTTTCCACTACATGTCTTTATAAGATATAAAATTTATAAAGTAGTAAAATATATATGCATAATTATGTAAAATTAATTTTTTTTCTTTCTTTAATTACAGGGATGATAGATGTTACATTATTATTAAGGCAAGTACTTTTCCCATTCATTCCTAGATGGGCTTGCATTTCATAAAGCTGAATTAAACAAGTAATATATATATAAAAACTAAGTCAATTCCTGCTTAGGTCAACCAAGAAAAATGTTATTTTAGCTACTTTTTATTAAATAGTTACAATTAATATAAATATGTATATACATATATGACAGAAGCACAATATTAAGTGACAAAATGGAAAGCAATTTTCCTTGCAATTTTCTTTTCTACATATGGTGTTGGACTATTTTTGTTTGTTTGTTACTATTTATTCATTAATTAAATGTAATTATTCTAATAAAGTAAAAAAGAAATTAAAATCTCAGAAACTAAGCCATCCCAGGTGGGATTCGAACCCACGTTTTTTGGATTAGAAGTCCAACGCGTTATCCATTGCGCTACGGAGACACAACGGACGATTTTCCTTTCTATATAAATTGTTAGACTTATTTTTGTTTGGTACTATTTATTCATTTTTTAATTTAATTAATGAATTAATATTTGAAAAACTGGGTGCTAGTTTGATATCGGGGGTAATAGTGCCAAGTTGTTGTTTATGTTCGCCAAGATGGGCGATAACATTACAATATGATTACCTTAATATTTTTTTATCGTCTGTCGATGTGGTTGCCATGGGGATAACGTATATTAGAAATAACTTTTATTGGTTTTTTCTCGCTGTAACCCTTTTAAAATATCAGACGATTTTAATAAAAATTCTAACTTCTGTAAAAATTTAACCATTTTCAGTGTAATTTTCCTAGTGTTTGCGCCTTCTGTTTTAATTCTGTGCTATTTTCGAATATGGATATTTCTAAAATGAGTGAGTCCTAGAATATTTTGTGCTTTTAATTATCGCTATAAATCGTTTATTTTCGTTTTAAAAATGTTTTTTTTTTTTTTTTTTTTTTACGTTCCTTGTTCGATGAAATTCTTTGAAGCAACTTGCAGTGCAAGTTTCATATTGCAAGCTTTCACTACTTTGTAATTGATATTCTTAATTAATTTAAACATCTCATTATGTAATTATTTTATTTAATTAATTTTAACATCAGTATGTAATTATTTTATTAATAATGAAAAAAATGTAATTATTACTATGTGTAATAATCATTTAATATTCGTTATTTATATAATTGTTTCTTTTTCATTCATTTATAAATATTATTACATATTTCGTTATTTATTTATAATTATTATTGTTATTTATTTAAACTTATTAACTAATTTTTTTATAATTATTATCTTACTTATTTATAATTATTATCTTATTTATTTATAACTATTTCTGTTGTTTATTTAAAGCTATTCTAATGTTATTTTTTTATAATTATGTAATACGAGTTCTCTTATACATTACTTTTTATTTTTTTACAATTCGACGCGATTATTCTTTTTTATAATTACTATTTAATAACATGATATGATTTTTATTTCTAATAACTGTTAAAAAATCGTACTATATAAATATAATATATAATTACAATAAATTAATATATTATATGCTGTTCATAACACTATTATTAGTACATGTTACTTTTTACTACATAATATTATTATTCATTATTTATTTATTGCTCTAGATTATTCTCAATCTCTTCCTATATCCTTTATTTGAAATACATTTCAATGTATTTCAAAACAATTCTTTAAAATTATTGTGTATCATTAAATTACCGTTAGGCCGCCATATTGGATTTCATTCCAGCTACAGCAAACGCTGCTAGGCGCTATCTTATCGCGCCAAGCAGCTCTTGGCACAATTATCCCCGATATCAAATTAGTTCCAAAAACTGTATTAACATCAAGTGTCAGCCACTACAAGTTTATATAGAACGATACACACACACACACACACACACACACACACACACACACACACACACACACACACATACATATATATATATATATATATATATGAAGCGAGTGAACTAATAGTAGGAATTGAAAAAGAGCAGATAGATACTGTCGACAAAAATAAGTTAATTTTAAAAAAAATATTCAAACTGTGTGTTCTGTGTATGAAAATCTTAACAGGGCTTCATTGCATGAAATTTTTTTGTGTATTTAAATTTTTAAATATTGAAATTGTGTCAATGTGTCCACACAAAATACTATTTTGCGACCCATTTATATGTTTTAATTAAAATTAGAAAAGGTATGTCTAACAGATAAGAAATTTTATTTGAAATTTTCTTCTCTGCAGTATCAAGAATTTAAAACTTCATAACAACAGTTCTTTTTGGAAAATTGAAATTATTGAACACTTTTTCCTGCCAAGAAGGTTGTTTTAGAAGCAACACCAAAACACTTTTTGTTGGAAAATAAAGATTTTTTAGATTAATTTTTGGATTGTGTAAAGATGTAAAGAATTTTAAATTCAGAAACGAAAGAGCCTCTTACAGCAACAGATGACATTTAATCATTGAAAAATTCTAATACCTTGAAAGGTATGATAGGTATTAAGCCTTCAAGTTCTATCTATTTCATATCGCGCTTATGCTCTGATAGCATGTCGGACAAGGAACTTTTCTTTCAAAGTAAATTGGTGGGTTTTTTTTAAGCCAAATGGTGTTTTTGTGGCTAGTTCTACTTGATTGGAAGAGTGGTTAACATTAGTTGTGAGGTAAATGCCCTCTTTTCTTCAAAGATAAAATTCAAATTCATTCTTCTGAAACTATTAATAACTGAAAGTTATCTTACAAGCAATTTGCTGTAGAAAGGGCCATAATATCAAGTATTATATACAGCATGAATATTTTTTCAAGATGCTTCTCCTTATGAAAGATTGCATAATTTTGAGATTTTTTATGATAATGTGTGTAATTTTCAAGATCCCTTAATTAATGTAACATAAAAAAAGCTTTTAATATCAAATTTTTTACTCTAGCAATTTACTTTTATGAATAAATACAGATATTTTATATACACTCATGTCCATAAATTAAGGATAATTCAGAATCACACAGAGAAATTGAACTCTAAAATAAAAATTTCACCTGTAAAATTACCACACACATCTTGAAGAAGAATATGCAAATTACAGGAAACCACCAGATGGCGCGGATAGTACGTCACAATGACGAGAGGGTAAGAAAGGAATATATAAGGAATGGTGGCAAAGAAGTAAAATTGTTCACAAGCGCTTTAAAAGCCTTTTAGTGCGATAACCGCATAGTTATGGCACAAAGGAAGCATTTGGATGATTTTTTACGTGGTAGAATTATTGGACGACTGGAATGTGGTCGTACCCAGCTGGAAGTATCCGAGGAACTTGGAATCGCCCAGAGTGTCATCTCCAGGCTTTGGCAACGATTCCAAGATGATGATAATGTGAGTAGATGTTACAGCACAGGTCGCCCCCGAGTTACAACGCCGAATGAGGACCGGTATATTTGGCAGTTACTGCCAAAAGAAACAGACGGATCACAGCATCAGACCTGTCTCGTCAGCTCTCTTCAGCTACCGGTACGACAGTTTCAAGGCAGACCATGTACAGATGCTTAGGGCACATTGGTCTATATGCTCGTAGGCCTATCAGATGTGTTCCACTTACCGTAACTCACTGTCGCCTGCGATTAACCTGGAGTAGAGAGCATGCATTGTGGATACCACAACCTTGTGTGATGTTTTCCGACGAATCCAGGTTTAGTTTGCAGTCTGATTCCCGCCGGACTTTAATATGGAGAGCGCCAGGTACCCGTTACCACCAAGAGAACACCATTGAACGACACCGTTACGGTGGTGCAGAATGGCTCGTTTGGGGAGGAATTATTCTTGGTTCCAAAGCTGACCTGCATGTTCAGAGTGTAACGATGACAGGCCACATCTATCGGGATGTCATTCTGGAATAACATGTACGTTTGTTTCGGGGCGTCATGGGTGCTGAATTTCTATTTATGGATGACATCGCCCGTCCTCACCACGCAAACATTGTAGACGAGTGCCTCAATTGGAGGATATCACCCGTATGGATTGACCAGCATACTCACCGGACTTGAATCCAATAGAGCATGTGTGGGACATACTTGGCCGACGAATTGCAGCCCGTCAACCCCCTCCCACCTGTCTACTGGAACTTCGGAGGGCATTGCTTGATGAGTGGTGTAATATTCCCCAAGATCAGATTGATAATTTGATACTCAGCATGCCTAGGCGTTGTGAAGCCTGTATTGCATCGTCCAGGAGACATACTCCGTATTAACCATCATATTAACTATGCTATACTGTTTTTTGTAAATAGATTCTGTTTTGAAATTTGCTCCAGGGAGTAAAAATCGCAATTTTTATTAATTATGTCGAAACATATAGCATCTTTTTTGCTCTTTACCTTTTGTTTAATAAATAGACTTTACAAATAAGTCAAATTTGTTTTGCTTCTGTCTCTTTCTTTGCCTGAACTTCATTATCCTTAATTTATGGACATGAGTGTATTATTGAAAATATATTATAATTATATATATCCGCGTGGCGCACTTAAGGGGGGGATCCTGGGGATCCGGACCCCCTCCCCCCAAGGCCTTGATTTTTTTCCGATTGATTATAATTCTAAGTATATAGTATGTAAAAATTTAATTATTTGTTATTAATGATTAATTTTATTAATTAATGCTAATTATTTATTCAATAATTAGTTTTTACTGAGTTTTGTTTCCGAAAATCGACAAAATCAAAAGGAGCATGATACAAGAATGGTGAATTTTTGACCCCGGACCCTTGGAAAAATTCCTGGGTGCCCTACTGATATATATGTATATATATATATATATATATATATTTAGTACTGTACTTTTAACTTTAACATTAGACATTAACATTGGAAATAATTTTTATTTATATATTTATAAGCTACTTTGAAAATAACATTTTATTCTTTCATTAGTTATATAATTTAATATGCGTTGATATTCTTTTCATTCCTGCATGCAAATTGCTCAGAGACCTCGCATTTTTGATCCACGATCAAGTGACGAGGATGACATCTAAATTGGCACCCCACTATCTTAACTTTCACACCCCGCCAACGTGAGTTTGAACAATGATATTTATTGTGCTCCAGCCCGTCAAGTGGCCGCGGTAGCCGAGTGGTATAGGTATCAGACCGCGGCATGCCTTATCACGAGTTCGAGCCCAGTACCACTAAAGACCCGCCGTGTAGGGCAGCGATGCACGTTAAATCTGTCGAGAGCTGAAACGTCCTCCCGTTGTGTGGTGTGGTAGTTAGGAGAGGGGGTGCCAGCTCAGGTGTCGTCCACGTCACTTGACCATGGTTCAAAATTACGTGGTCCGTCGCCAAAAGCCCTCGTGTAGCAGCTGAACAGTGCGACGTTAATATTCAATCAATCAATATCCGAGATCCAAAGTTAACAAATGAATGCAGTATTTTAAAAAGGTGTGGCCCTCCATTTGGAAAAAAACATTTTCCCACCCCTAGGTGCTTTAAGTATAAGTAATTAAAACGAAACACAATAATTATATAAATAGCTGCTGAATCATTAATTTTCCTGTTTGTCTATTGCGAATCCTTTTTCTAATGAATAATATTTGCTTTTATCTTAATGTGTAGATGGTGTTCCGATCTATGTAACTGTCTATTTAAAAAAAAAAAAAAAAATTACACATTCTTTATTTTCATGGAAAATTGTGGAGTTTTTATTGAATTAAAATAAAAACAGTACACTACATGTTAATTTACAGGTTTTCTCATGTTTCGTTTAAGAAACAAATGTAATAGCTGAGCATCATTGAAATCACATAGATACACCCATCAGAGTATCCAGATAAGGGAAACATAACAAAACTTTCAATTTTAGAGATTACTAGTCAAGCATTAAAAAAAAGATTTTTTTTTCAAATGAACAGAAATTCTATTTACAACAGATTTAATTTTCTACAACAAACACAGCACTATGCATTGGCCGTTGAGTTACATGCAAACGTTAGGAAATTTGTCTAAAGGAAAACACATTTTTCTAAATTAGAGATGATATCGAAGTATTCCATATATTCACAATATAAATGATAAAAATAAATACGTAACACAAGAAAATATAATATGCTTTTTTACTTTTAAAAGATCCAAATTATAACCTTGATCTTGAGTAAAATTAACAAAAATAGTATGTGAAAAAATATAAACGAAAACCGTTTAAATTAGTTAATTTCTAATTAATAAAAAAGTTGATGTAAAGAATTATATTAGATTTTAACATACCCAAACTTAATGCATTTCAAAGCTTTAATAGAATATCATTTCTGGGGAAAAATTATACAAACGAGAAGTGTTTGAATCCACTAAAAAAACACCTGAAAAAATCTACATGTTCCAATACATGATAGAATCTGACATCATAAGGAACACAGAAGTTCAGAGGAAAGTGCACGCATGTAACTGTGTATACAAGGAACACATACATGAAATATTAATTACACAGAATATATCATGAGTTTTAATACATATGTCACAGCTACAGAAGACATTTAAGAATTTATTTATAATAATTTAAAGGAATAAATCATTCTAGTGTCTATATATGTATAGTGTTCTCGATTCTTAAGTGGATACATTTTCAGGCAAAATAACAAATACACATGAAAACATTGGACATATCGATCAACACACACAGTTCAAGTTACATATATATTTACAAGCATCAAATACATTTGTGAATAAACATTTTATTTTTCAGATACATTTCATTCCAATATATCCTATTTTACATATTCACATACACATTTTTTCTTACCATCACTATCAGTTTTATGAAACATTATAGCAATGTGAAAATGATTAATGCACACACTACAAAGTACAAAAGCAAAACACTAATTCTTTATATGGCTGTGCTAAAGCACAGCAATCTCTATGGCAAACATTTTTGCAATCAGGTCCGAAAATTCAGCTTCAAAGCATTACAAAAAGAGATCAGTGCATCCTATTTTCTCACAGAAAAATAAAACAGAACTATATTCGTCATAAATAAAATGCATAAAACTGATGTTAAATGCTTTTCACATAAGTGAAAATGCTCTTGTGTCTATATCAATATATAAAAATTTATATTGTCTTTTAATTTCTTTTTCTCTAAAATGAAAGTCTATGACATTACGTCAAAAAATTAAAAGTACAGCTTATTAAAAATACCTTTATGTTCTGTAAAAACATAGAGCAATCACACATAAATTGAAGTTAAGATTTTGGCAGCAGTCAAGAAGGCTTTGTTCCGCAGGTAAGTTCAGATTACCCAATTTTTTTGTATAAGTAAACGAAGTTTAAAATGCAAGGGGTACAAACAGGAATAACAAGCCTCCTCAGTCACATGAATAAAAAGGAAATGGATAAACATATTAGTTTTTAATGGGGGGGGGAGAATCACGTATAATATGATTCTTATTTAACAAAGTTTCTTACATGTAAGCCATCTCTATATTTAACACACCTTTATTGAATAAGAATACATACTCTGGCTTTTGATTTAAATCATCAATACATTTCTATTTTTACCTTAACATCAATATTTTTATTGATTCGACACTAAAAAGATACAACTGAATCGCAGGGATTTTATTAATTTTGCTTTATATATCAAGCTATTAATTGCTCATAAATTAGGGCAAGAGATTTTTCACTTATAAATTTAATTTCAGAAAAAATCCTCCCCATTCCCTTAAATTATAACAATAATTGAAATAATATGATATTTAAAATTTATTTATAAACTCTGAAAAATCCCCCCAAAAATGGGAAACATTTTTCCACTAAAAAAAATTCATTAAAAATATATATTAATGTTATTATGAGAACTACAAATAAATTTGTAGCAGATAAAATTAATGAAAACCTCATTAAAAAAGGAGAAAGCCCTTTTTTGTCTATAACTTTTAAAATGAGAGATGGAATTAACTTAAAAATGATGACTTAATTTATTCAATATATCTCGTCAAAATAAAAGACTCATAAGTCAAATTTCCAATTTAAAATGCATTGCATTAAAATGAGAAATTTAACTAATTAAAAATACATCATTATTACATGAGACTAAATGATTAACATCTAATTCAAGACAGTAAGCAATCTGCAAATATGTATGGAATTTGCTTTAAGATAATATATATATTAGGCATAAAAATTCTAATTAATATATTCATTCAGAGAAATAATGATGTGTCGGTATTATGTAAACAGTATACCCATGTTTTCAGTATAAGATTGTTTAATAACATAAAAGTACGTCAAATACATTTAAAAAAAACTACAAAATATATATTGCATAAAAATACATTTCGGAAAGAAAAAGAACAATGCAGAATGGAGTGCAAAACAGAGTCCAATTTTTATAATCAATTAAAAAATAAAAGTTATTTCAATTTATACTACAAAAAGCTACTTCACTCAAGAGAAATAAAGCAGATCTAAAATTTCTGTAATAAAGAAATTCAAATTACGTTCAATATATATAAATAAAAATTTTGACAATGTAATGTATTTTTCAAAACTTTATATTTGAATTTATCATACAAATATATAACCATCTAATTTATATTTACATATTACATAGCCATAACAAACACAGTCTAGTTTATAATTTATTCTGCTTCAGTTGTGGTGCCCGACATAGAAAATTTTATTCATTTTTAAAACGCAAAAATTAACTTGTTTCATTTTAAAGAAATTTAAGATACTTGAATACAAAATTATTTTAAAAAGCAAAAAATCTTAGGATATGAAATTATATTAATAACTATACCAAAAAAATTATTTTTAACTAACACAATATTTTAGAGCATCTGATTAAAAAAAAAATAAAAGTTTGATAAATAATTAAATCGTACTACAGAACACGGCTCCTCATATTTTTTTTAATCTTTTCAGTGGAGCACATATTTTTGGCATACAACAAATAAATGGATTTGAATTATAAAAAAGATTTGAAACATTTACTTGGAAATAATAATCAAGAAATTTATTTAAAAAGAAGAATTTTATTCATAATTTCCCATTGATAAGGTTAAATATTCGTAATAAAACAGTTATATTTATTTACTTAAAGTATTGAATTTTGGGCGAATATTTGGTATTTTAGAATGTAAAGCTGTTTCACAACACTTAGCAGAATTTAGCGATTTTTCAAATTTATATGCGTTACAGCTTAAAATACCACTTTGCATTAGTATATCCAGAAAAGCTTATGCTGTGCATTTAGGATTGTTTTGAATAGTAAAGTCGCACTGTTCAGTTACACGAGAGCTTTTAGCGACAGACCTCGTAATTTTGAACCATGGTCAAGTGACGAGGACGACACCTGAGCTAGCACCCCTTTCCTATCTACCACACCATACCAATGGGTTTGAAGTGTTGAAAATTGAGTCTTATAGCACAAAATCCAAAATTTGATAGTATTTTTTTTTTTTTAAAAAAGAAAAAGAGTTAAAATTGGGTCGCTTTATAATTCTACAAATTATTCTTGAATGTTCAAATGTAATTGATTAATATCAATTATTTCAAAAAATTTATGGTAATTTTTTTTATTTCTAATATTGAAACTTTATGGAGAGTATTTTTGAGATGAAGGTTCCAGAGAACACAAACGATCAATTACAAATTTTTAAAACTAAATTTTTGGAAAGGTTATTTTTCATATTTAAAGCATATACAGCTGCTAATTTTTTATACAATTTCTGCGATTTCCAAATTTAGTTTCGTGACTTTATATGGTATCGAAACTCACAGTTTGAGAAGCCCTAAAATATAACTCTTTTGTAATACGTATATAAAAGCTATATTTTTTACAAGTCTTTTAAATTATTTCTATATGTTTAATTTCAAAAATCCACGCTTGTGAATTACAATGCAATATTGACAGTAAGCGAATTATTTTTGAGGAATGAAAGTGTAAAATATACTAAAGCGATTATAGAATGAGCAAAATTAAATCTGCATTAAAACACAAAAGTTATTTTCCACAAAAAATAAATAAATAGCTCTCCAGCATATAATATACATTCAAAAGTCATTTAAAAATAAATGACCTATTTTAAAAAAATGCCACCTTCTCATTATTACCTAAAATATCCACTCCATATAAACATTTTATTCATACGGCATAAAAGATAGCTCCGAGTAGTTTTTTAAGAAACTATAATTAGTTATTATAAATATTCATGTAATATAAATATTTGCACTTTTCTCTTATGTCAAAGTGACTGAAAACTATTTGCAATAGATTATATATATATACCAGTATATTTCATAGACGTAAATAATGAGCAAGTATTAATATTTTTAGAAACTTTATTTTAAAAAATAAATTTTAATTCTTTTATACATTGATTATTGTTTTAAATACACTGTATTTTAAAGTTGTATAGTTGAATCAATAGTTAAAAATAATGGCAAAGTTGCAAAATATTTGTTTCAAGCCCCCATGAAAAATAGGACAAGTATATTCCTATGTTTTCTGAATCTTTTGGGGTTGACATTCCTTAATGAATAAAAACTAAGGCATATTGCCATTTTCATATAAATATCAAAATTATAAAAATACTAAGATAACATTAAAAATTGCACATTTTAATGAAATACTGAATGAAAAAAATGACCAAACTAATATGATAACTTATTTAACAATTTTTAAATGATATAAATTGGCCTAAAATAAAATAATTCACACGAACTCATATTTATCTCTCATTTGTAAGTATCTACTAGAAAAAATTTGTATTTTTAACTTAAATCCCTTAATCAAAGAATACTCAAAACAGAGTATTACATTTTTATATGCTTCACTTATAAATTTTAATGTAAGAATTTTTTTATAAGTTATTCCTAAAGCGAGAATATACATTCTCCTTATTTGCTTGAAACACAAGTTAAATATTGTAAGCTAAAGCGAGACAAATTAAAAGGATCAATTACTATAAATAATTCAAAGAAAGAATGCGTACGCTTAAAAAAAAAAGAGCAGAGCAGCCAGCTGAGTGGCTTAGAGATAGTGTGCCCGCTTCGAAAGCCCAAGGCAGCAGTTTCGACCCCGGCTGGAGTTTGTAGATTTTCTGAATGTGAAAATCGCAGGCACGCATGTCATATGCTTATGTGGCATGTAAAAGATACCATTGGTATATACTAATATGCATTGGTCTCACTAATATGCATTAGGGAAAAAGTGAGCGAAAGAGCGATTATTAGAATTTGAGAAAAAGACAAGACTACAATTAATATCCGTTACAATTCTAATATTAAAAATAAATAAATAATTGCAACTGATACTTTTTAATTTGTTCTATTTATATCACGAGAAGAGGGGAAAAAGTCAATAACGCATTAAAAAAGTATTAGAAAATATTAAAATCCTTTAAGAACAGAGAAACTACTTTAAATTGATTGAAAATGCAAATCATTAACTAATAAATTAAAATGGTTAATTCAAAATAAAAATCTGTAATATAAATTGCTAATTGCATAACACTGCATACATATGATGCACATCTATCTTTTCCACTTTAATGATATAGAAAATGATATAACATCTTTTCTTAAACACCATGAATGTAAACTAACCATTAATTAAATGGGGTGAAAAAATTAAGTCTTTATTTTAAAAACTGTTTTAATTTAAAAAGTAAAATGGATCTCTAAAATAAAAGCACAATTAATAATACGAAAATTTAAATTGATTGGACTGAAAACTAACAGAAGAATGGACACATTTGGAAGAAAAATTATAAACTAATAAAAAAATCGAGTTAATAGCACTTTAATGAAAGCCTTTGATTAGATTTAAACTATCAGAGCAGTGAAAATGATTAAAAGAAACTGAAAAAGGACAATTTTTTTTTCTTTTAAAAAAATCAAAAATATCTTACGTATAGAAAGAAAATTTTTTGATAGGTATAAGATATTTTTCAGACTACCCGCTGAAAAATAATAAACTGTTAACTTAAAAACAATGATTCCTTGTATAAAATTTAATGAAAACATGTTCGAACGTCGAGCTTGCTTAAACTTCGATATATGTTGCCGATTAATTTATTTGGAGAAAAATTACAAATGTTTTATAAAGTTACATACGATTTCTTCTCTCTATTGTAATGGCATATCAAACATTAAACTGTACAAATAACTGATACTTATCAACACATTTTTAGTAATTAATACTGCTAATATTTCGGCAAGAAATATCTAAATATATATGTTATTTTTTTTTCATGATTTGAAAAATTAAAATACTGCCTACATCGTGTTTTAAATTTGGGAACTTGAGAATGCAATTAAAAATAGCAAATCAAGGTTTTTAAAAATCCTGTTTGTCCCCCCCCGATAAATATAACTAAAAGTAACAGCACAATATCAAAATATATATCTACGTTGCTTAATTAAGATTGTTATTTAATACAAAAAAAATTAAGATTACCTTTATAGAAACAAGATAATTTTAAAGGAAAAAGTATAAAAAAACACAGTTAAAATTCCCTTAAAATGAGCCATTTTATTTACAACAGGCATGGCAACAATATATCCAGATTTGATCACGTAACTCTTTAGTATTATTCATTTAAGTTTATTCGAACAGCTATTTGAAAAAAAATAAAGTGAACAATGAAATTAGTATTATTAAAATGTGTGTTTTCATTTTTAAAAACGAATAACATGAGTGTCAATTAGAATTGAAAATGGAAGGATAGAAGCAAGATATTTTTATTAACCTAGTTTATGATCGATTTAGAGGGAAAAAAATTAAGAGAAAATCGAACATAACAGCGTAATAATGATTAGTTAAATCAACCAACCTTTTGACTAATAAGATATGAGGTTGGATCCTAGGAGGGCACTCTTCTAGGCAACAAAATGTTTGTCGATAAAGTTTACAATATGGCAACCCTGTGAAATTTAGGGAAGTAGTAACCCCCTACTCAGACCGAATTCTTTTCAGTTTTTCAGGATTTAAACAGCGGTTGTTGTTTTTTTTCGACGGTCATGTTGAAAGGTTTAAGCCATTTTCTCTGGAAAAATCGTGTTTTTCTTTTTTGAAGCTCGACCAATTGTTGTTTTTCTTTTTGAATGAAAGCGGTAAGAAAGAAATGATTTCTTAGTGAATGAGATTGAAAATATTTCGATATGGATGTCCGAAATACGAAAACAATTTGCGTTTGAGAGAAATTGAAGGTCGTTAGTTCATCAGCCTAAGGTATTCATTAGCTTCGCTCTTCAGTTGCGTGTTAGAAGCAATAATTTTTCAGTTTTTCTTGTAGAATCCGTTTTAGAAACCGTTTTCTTTGTAAAAACACGAATGGATTTTCTTCTGAATAAAAGGTAAGAAAGTAATGATTGTTTTTTGAATGAATGAAGGATTGATAGAATCTTGGTATGGATGTCCTAAATTTGGGGAAAATTTGTATTTAATTTCTTATTTTTCATTTAATGTTTCCTATGTTGTTCATTTTAGAAAACACGTTTTTTCAACGTTTTTCGTCTCTTGACGCCAATTTGAAAACCACGTTTTCCCCTCTTGTTTTCGTCTTTGACGCCATTTTGAAAAACGCGGGTTTATCCTTGACGCCACTTGGCGCCAAATACAGCAGCGTGCAGTCCTACAATTTTACCAAATATCAAACTTTAAAAGTTAAAAAAATATTGTTATCAAAATATTTTTACACAAAAATTCAGTTTTTGAAACAACTAATTTGCAACATAAAGAATCAAGTAACATACTTCGTTCAAACGTAGAAAATATTAACAAGTAAAAAACAACAACATTAATTCATGAACTTATATTGGTAATATTTTTAATGAATGAGAAACCCTGTGAAATATTAATATGAATGAAATTATAAGCAAAACCAAGTTTTATTAATGTACAACTATTGAGTTGAGATACAAAGGTTAAAACTGTAGCTGAGTTTAAGAAGCAGTTTTAATACACTTATTAAACTCAAATAAGTCAATTTATATATCAACAAAAATAAATAATACACACAGAGCAAAAGAACTATTTCATGTTGTTAAATGTTCTTTTTTTTTGACACTGTCGGTTGAAACATCAGTAAAAAAAAGCCCCGATTTCAAGGGATAAAATGTTACTGCCAAAGAACGAGAAACAGTATCTGTATAAATACGTATTTTCTGCATTTTTTAATTGTAGGGTAACTCTTTAATAAAAGAAAATTAAAAAAGTATTTTGATTAACAAATTTTTTTAAGAGAGATAGTTTATTAAAAATTATTAAAATAATTTCATTCAATATCAGAAAAGTAGAAAAAACATTAAAATATAAATAAACATACTTTGATGTTGCTGTAACTGATAACTTATCTTAGTATGGACGAAATGAAAAGTTTGAATCTATAAATAAACTCCGACTGTAATATTTGGGCATGCATTAAAACATTGTGTATTTTATATACATTGGAACATGTTTCAATCAAACAGTGAAGTGAGGCTGTACTACTCGCGCGTTTTACTATACTACTACTATTACTACCAAGTTTACAGCCTTCATGTAAAAACATTACAGCAATAACAAAAACGCATTTATTTTTTATTTGACTGCAGCAGTATTTAATATTTTAGTAAGTAATCACTTATTAAAAGACTAGAAATTAATTGACATTTACCACAAAAAGAGATGTGCAAGGATGATTACGTCTCTTGCACAAGCTCAATTTGATAAAACAATTTATAAAAAGAATAAAAATAATGAAAATTTCTATCAAATGATTAAAGGGAAACAGAACACACAGGCTTAACACAAAGATTTCAAAATGTAAATAAAAATTTATTTAAGATTCTAATATCAAAATGATTTAAAATATAAACTTTTTATATAGAAAGAAAAAAATAACTACTAACATGTACTTAAGAAAAGTACCAGGATGAAAGTAAAAGATGCAAACGAATATATATGTGGCAAAAATGTTTTATAAATGAAAACTTCATAAACAAAACATTTATATATAACAAAAAAAACCTGTAAATTTACTATATTTTAAGTCATTTTGATGCTGACTAAAAACTGACTGTTGAGAACTACGTTTTCAAACAAAACAAGAAAACTATACATATACAAAAAAAAAAAAAAGTTAACTCAAGTAAATGATTAGTTTTATGTTTCAATCAGTAATATGCGCAGATCATGGAAACACATGGACATTCGTGATAATATAATTACACCTTGCTTTAAAACAGATAAAAGGTCAACAACATAAAGTAATATATATATTTTTACACATGAAACGTATACAAGTAATTTACAACAGATCAAAGTAACATTGATTAAAATGCTTTTCAAAATAAACCTTAAAAGCTTTACAGAACAAAAATTATATAACAATTATTTTTTAAGAAATAATGTAAGGAATTGAAACAATTGCTTCTAAGCACCAACACTGGAATAATAACTGATATTGAAACCAGCAAAAAAAAAAAAAAAAAAAAATTACGTACTAACATTTAATGTACATCATCAGGGAGATCAGAAACTGAGCTCGGTCGACCAGCCCGAGAAGAATTTGTCTCGGACCACCTTCTCGACGACGTATCACTATCTTTGTTCAGAGAAAGCTCCTGCTTGACATGTAAATGTGCTGAAACTGTGGATGAATCTAAACTGTGACTGGAGCTAAGAGAAACAGGAGCATTGCCATTAAAGCTATTTAATCCAGATTCTGTTTTAGACTTTGGTCGTAGAGTATTTTTGAAGCCTTCAAAAAAGTTTCTCTTACTTTTTGGAGGGCTCTGCTGTGCTAGATTTGAGCGCTTTTCAAGTGGTAAGGAATTTTTACGCTGCCTCTCTGATGAGCCTTCAGCTCCTTTGCCTAGATTTTCATTCAAGTTAGCAGTGTCTTTATTTCCAAGCATGGAGGGCACAGCTAAGCTCTGCGATTGAGATTCCGATTTACCAACAACTGCTTCCTCTGACAAATGACCACCTGAAACTACAACGATATTCTTAATTTCTAATGCATCTGAAATTTTTTTATCTCGTCCCGGGTATCGTAAAGATTTCGAGGTAACAGACACTCCTGAACTTGCGCTTGGTAATTTTCCTGATTTATGAGCTGCAGCTGGATGTGATAGGGTTTTTCTTAGAGAAGGGTTCCATAACGAGCCTAGTTCTGGTGCAGATCTGAAAAAATTGTCTTATTAAAACATATACCAAAGTGTCAAAATGGAAGTTCTAAAAATGAAAAGGTTCAAATTAAGATTACATTTCCACCTTTTGAAAAAAAAAGATAGATAATGCAAAGCCGTATTTTATAACGATATCTTTTGTCTAGATTTAAGATCCTTTATCTTCAGGAAAATGAAAGCAATTTGGGATAATTTCAGATACATAACTTATGTAGTGCAGTAACAACTCCCTGTATTAGTCTTTTTTTATGAATGCAGATTAGAATTTGCTTTTACTCGTTTACTTTTGTACAATTTTGACAGTTAAATGTTTGCAAGATAATACATATTTAATTAAAAAAACCCTGCATATTCCATTCTATAAATTATTATATTATATACCAATACTATTTCTTTAAAGAATGAAAAAAAATACTTTTAATATTGTATATTAGGAAGATTTAAGTGTTCCTATAAATAAGTTATTGAATGAATAATCGAAGTTTGTGTGAAGTAAAAAGTTTTGTAAATGATCATATCATTCTTCAACATGAAATAAATTCACACCACCACTAGAAATCTGATAATATTCCAAAACAAAAGGTCAATATTTAAAATTTTGAATAGGAAAGCTTGAAATTGTTGTTTTTATTGAATTTTTTTCATTAATGTACAACCCATAATTCAGAAAGATTGTAATTTTCATAGCTGTTAGTTTGAAAAAAATATAGAGAGTGTATTTTAACAATAACTAATAAATTCACTAATAAATATTTAATAAACTCTCGCTAAAAATGTTTTATATTATACATAAACACTCTATTGTCAATAGTAGTCTAATCTATTATTAAGTATCAATGGATAAAACTGATATTTAGAATTTGTTGCGTATTTTATAAAACAAAACGAGAAAAAAATGTTGGAATTTTTTGGATAGCAAAATATTTAATATTGCAAAGAATCAAAGAAAAACTTGGAACACTTAAATTATTTATTCCGATAGAATTTAAATTTTCCAAATACTGAAAAGTTTCCGCTGTACGATATACAGTGGCGTTACGTACACCCCCGAATCGTGGTAGGGATTTGTTGACGTCACGTACGGCTTGATTTGACTTTGCAGGAGGACCCCAAGTCCTCTCCGTTACGCCACTGACGTATATTTTTTTGCATATATCTCTGATAGTTAACACAAAAGTTCGAGGGTCAGAATTCAGATTTCAAATATTATCTTAAATAATTTTGAGAAAAGGTATATGCTTAAAAAGTTTGAGACAAAGCGCAGTCCACAAATACGAATCAAAATATGAAAGCAGCACCCCAATGTTTAATAATTTGCAATCGGTGAAATGTGTTTAGATGATAGTGTATTTCTTTCTCACAATAATACGATAGCAATAGAATATATAAGTATGTGTTATGGCTAATGCCAACCTGTCTGACGTAGTCAGAGTGGGGCCCACGAAATTCATCGTGGCAAGGAGCTAGAAGTACGCCTGTCGTTGGCCTAGGCCTTTAGCACCATACAGGTGACAGTACGACTTAGCTCGGCGAAATTCCCCGAAGGGACGATAGATGGCGACACCACCTATCTCCACCTTCACAATTTTGCCATGGGACTGGAGGGAAGGGAAATATTCTCCAGTCCCCTGCACTCGTGATTCTGCCCACAAGACTTTCGGACCCACTGATTTAACAAGCACGTACTCGGAGGGTATTTGGTGACGTCGGGCATCGAACCCAGGACTTCCGGTCTGGAGTCCGATGCTCTAACCACCAGGCTACCCACGGCCGCGAAGTATATAAGTATAATTAGTATTAATTAGGAGAAACAGATGCTTACACATCTGAAAATTCAAACAGATACAGTGAATGCAGAAGCTCTAAAGTAATTTTGGAGGTAATGACAAGATATGAATAAAGAAAGTTATGCATTTATGGAATTTCAAAAAGGAAATGGAGCATATTGAAACGAAAATGCACCCCACTCCGACTGAAAATCATTTCATTTATCTTATTATTATTTTCAAAAATCATCTGGAACAGATATTTTACCCTCATAATGAATATTTATTACATCAAAAAATCAAATTTGAAAAATTTCACTACTTATACTTTGCACGAAAGTAAAGATTTAGAGTGTGATGCCCTTAGATAATTTTCTGAAACTCATTTTTGTCTCGCAAGAGCACGAACACATTTTTATATCTGTCAGTGTTATTTTTTATAAAAGATATATTAATATAAGTATTTATAAAGTGTATGTGTGAATTTAGCACAAATCCTTTAATCAAAATTAATAACAAGGAAAGGGGATTCAAAAATGAGAATAAAATTTTATTTAGTTTGGTTGGTTTTTACTGCCGCACTGGCCATATTTGGATAAGATGCAGTTAATAATCGTTAATTTAAGGAGAAAAGTGTTGCTTTTTCAATGCTTTTACAAATCAATGATGGGTTTCATATTAAAATAGCTCTAAATATAAGGACAGTTGAAATGCATATGCATTAAAATCTGAATGTGTACCTCAAATTGCATTAAAAATTCAAATTAAAATCCTTTACAAGAAAAAAAAGCCGGGGTCACATCAATAAAGACCTAGCTGACACATTTCATAAAACTGAGATCTGATGCATTTGTCAAACACAAAAACTTTCAGATAAATCTCATAGCTACTTTTAAATACCCGTCAAATTTTATTTTGCTTCAACAAAAAGAATCAAGATTACTTTTAAGAAATAGGCTCATTTAACATGGCTGAACAGCAAATAGAACAGTATCACTGTAAAAATTGCAACATTAAGATGGAGTCATGTAAATTAAACGAAACTTATTGGAAATACAACACAGATTTGGACATGCAAATAATTAAAACTACAAAACGTTCCCGCATGTGTGGACCGAGAAAAACTTTCTAAACTTCCAAGTGAAACATGTATAAATAGCACAGTAAAAGTGCATTGGATTGTGTGTACCACTCTGATTGCAGTTACTTATTCATTACAAATAAATTTGCCACGCCAAAAAGAAAAGGAAAAAAGTGTTAGATGTGAAATTAACGAAATTCAATCCAATCCGCATGAGCAGCTTCCATGAGGGTGGACCTCAGTATCGTGAAAACGCTATTCTTACGAGTGTAATGCCACAGAAATGATACGAGTGGGAAGAGATAGACAGGTCGAAACTTTGACAATGGATCAAGCAGTATGACGTTGCCACGGGACGACAGACATCTCATCTGCATGGTAGTCACTGCAGTATGTCTGCACATGTGTCATTGTTTTCCTCAATGATTCTTCGACGTCTGCTGCTACATGGGCTATGTGCAACAATTTTTCCTTGACGATGAATCACCAATGCTTTGGTTACAATGGGCTCAGCAAATACACCAATGGCTGCCAGTTGGAAACATTATCTTCTTAGGTATGTTCCGCTGCAATCGACTATAAATGCATATTCGTCTTACCCTATAACAGTGAACGCTTTTTTGGAGTGTCTTATTCAATGTCATACTGGACGAGAGTCCGGAGTTATGGTCTAGAGTGCTATTGGATTTCACAAGCGATTCCGACTATTCTAAATTTTGAGGATCCTGAACAACGAGTGTTACATCAGAGGAGTTACAGTGTCTGAGGCCTTATCCCTTCTGCAACGTATTCCTGGAAACTTATTTGAATACAACAATATCTGTCCTCATGTTGCTCAGAATGTACAAGCCCTCTTCAGCGCATTGCAGCTTCTGCCATGGCCTTCAAGTTCTCCAAATTTGTTGCCTATTGAGCATGTGCGGAATTATATCGGCCGACGACTCGCTTTCAGCAGAGAAGGCGGCTGAATTTTCACATTAGATTGAGGCCTTCTGAAATATCATTCTTCATCAGTATGATATTAAGAAGCTGCACGATTCGATGATACGACGTGTACAAGCTCTTATCGCTGGGGAAGGGAGTAAAAGATGTTATTTAACATTTTTTCTTATCGCTCCATAAATTTGTTTATTTGAATTACTAAAAGTAATACGTGACAAAAATTTCATTTATTTCTAGCGATTCTTTCACAGAATTGGAAATTTCCAAACATTAGGGTATTAGTAATTTCTAAGGAAATGTCTTTTAAAATACTTCAGTATTACTAAGGAAATTTGATTAATAAAAATACATGAAGGAAAAAAAAATGGGGAGAGCTTACATTGGTCAGAAATCGTATTGGATATAAGGGAAAGTTCTGTCGTTTTCGAACACGTGTAATTTTAAGTGTTGTCGATCTTTAGCAGGAATTCGGATTCGACTGAAACCGGTTTAAACATATTAGTATACTATTGATGATTTATACACATTTTTTTCGCATTTAAGTCAGTTTTTTTAAACTTCTAAAACTGTTAACATAAGCGAAGAAAAAGTACACTTAAGACATTGTATGTTGTTTGAGTCCCCAAAAGGTAATAACGAGACAAAAAGGAACTTGTATGACATGTTTGGAGAGGGAGCAGTTATAACTAGAACATGCCAAAGATGGCTTGTGAAATTTTGCTTGGGTGATTTTTCTTTGAAAGAGGAACCCAGATCATTAAGACCATCAGATGTCCGTGAAGGACCAGGAGAAATCCTAAGTTAGCTTCCACAGAGGTGGGCTTCAAGCTTGGAATTCATCAGACTATTGCTTTGGATTGGTTACAATTAAAAGCCTTGTTTTTGTGTTCAAACTCTGTTTGGGTGTCACATGAATTAAGCGAAGAAAAATTTAAGGGATAGAATTTCGATATGTTATTCAAATCTTACTCGCCACAAAAGGGGACCGTTTTTGTCACTTGGTGACTGGAGATGAAAAGTGGATAGTGTACAAACACGTGGTTTGAAAAAAAGCATATGTTTTCAAAAGGGAGACATCCCCAGCCACATCCAAAGTTCGCGTGCATCAGAAGAAGATTATGTTGAGTTGTTGGTGAGACAGCAAGGGTATAATACACTATGAGTTGCGGAAAGAAAATGAAACGGTCGTTACTGTTCGCAACTTGATGTTTTGAATAAATAAATTAAACAACCCTCTTTGGCCAACAGAAAGGATGTTATTCTTCATCACGACTACACTTGGCAGGAAACACCGCCACGTGTAGAGTTGGGTTGAAAAACTTTACCTCACACACAGCCAGCATATACATTTCATATTGCATCATTTGACTATCATTGTTCAGGTAGCTTCAAAAATTTCTTGATGAAAATAAATATGTAAACTATGAAGGTGACCAAATGGCAAAGGAAGAATACTTTGTCTACAAAACAAAGAACTTCTTTCCCAGGGGTTAGATAAGCTCCCAGAATGCTGGCAGACAGTTGTAACTAACAAAGGACATAATACTTTCGATTAATTTTAAATAAAAAGTGAATGTTTTCTTGTTTTTCCTACAGAAAAAAACGACAGAACTTACACACAATAAATATCTTAAAAATATTTGGAAATTTAAAAATGTGAAAAAAAGAAATTAAGTGAAAACCTGCGACCTAAATGTACATGTAAGTAAAAAAGGATGTACACCTTTCGAGTAAAATTATTTTATTATGTACTTCACTAAAAGATTTTCATGATTTTTTATTCATTCCTTGAAGTCTAATAGTTTAAAATATACCAAAACTAAGTACCCAAAACTTTGAGTACTGATCCTTAAAACTACTAAGGGTTTTCTTTTGCAAAAAAAAAGCTATTTTTAATTTTTTTAGCTTATACTACATAGTGTTAATATCTATCGTGTTTAGCAATAAAAATTTCAGAAAACTTGATTATAAACAAGATATCAAAGATATCCCTACCATTAGAAATATGAAAGTAACAATTAAGTAATAGAAATATGAAAAAAAGAATTTATATAAATTACACTTAGACTGGATTATTTTGCAATAAAAACAATGTTAACCAACCAATACGAAAATACAATTTTTTTTATATAATTTAACTCTTAGAACAAATAATTTAAAATTAAAAGTATAATTTAAAGGTCTTTTTTAAAATATTAGTATTAATCAAAGGCATTTAGAAGGTTTTAAGAAATGTTTCAAAAAAGCTTTTTTTAAAAATTGAACTTTTGTAAAGTATCTGCATTTTTCACATTCATACAATTTATTTATTTACAGTTAATCCAGTTATTCTTGAATAAGAGTGAAAGAGATGTCATCACCTTCGCACCACAAACAGAACTATGACTTGAAAGATTTGTTGGAACAGTATTAGTTGAGTTTTCTCTCAGTAGATGGCAGTACTAGTCAAACTAACTTGCTTATAGTTAAAAAAAGAGGAAAAGAGAAGTTTCACAAATCATTTATAATTATAAATTAGGCAATATAATGGGAAAACACGCACTATACGTTAATGTAAATAATCATTGTAAACTTCTTTTTTTACTTTTAGTTTAAATTTATTATCTTTATATATATAATAATATTTTACTTGCTAATTGTAATCATTGTAGCCTAACTGTATGTGGTGCGGTGTAAAACGTGTTTATTGCATCACTTCGTCTGTGGCATACTGATGTGCTGCTGTTTTTTCTGATTTCTGGAAATCATGATAAAACTGTTCAAGAACAATAAAATGTCGTGAACTGGTCATCGTGTAATCCCTTTTTGTATCACGCAACCTATCCAACATATTTATCTTTTATAATATTCCCTATCAGGAGTCGCACACAATTGTGAACCAATAGTAATGAATAGATTATTCGAGAATTGAACACGTATAAGAAAAGACAAGAATGAGATTTGAAACTTAATTTTACAGTTTCGTTGCATAATAAGTACGGAAATTTACAAGGAAACCAATTGAATTTCAATGACATAAATTCTGCATTAAATTCTATATTAAGCACGAAAGAATGAAGTGGCACATTGAATTAACAAAAACTTGCATGAATTAAGAAATAAAGTTAGAAGAAAAAAAAAAATTTAAGTACACTTTGCTGAAAAAATACATATTGCATCGAGATAATTATTTTCTATAACTCTTAATTATTACTATAAATTAATATCATTAACTACTTAATTGTTGCAATACATTTAATAGTTACTATAAATAAAAAATGTCACTATCACTTACAGGTCTTTATTTTTATAAAATTAAAAATGTATAATCTCTAAGTATAAAACTTTAATGTTCTAATTGAAATGTATTCATTCATAGGCTTAACTGGATGCCAAATATTCCATTTCTTTTATTTTATTGACCTTTATGGAAGTTTTAGTATCAGAAGCATTTTCAATCAACACACAGCGTTTTAAAAACACAATAACAACCAACACAATAATTTTTTTTTTAAATAACAATTTGATTACAAAATTTTACAACTTACCATTTCCATTTGCCTGTCTTAAATTTTTCGAACACCTAGCAATAAAACACGAAGAAACAAAGGAGGGTTTAATGTTGCAAAAAATAAAAATGAAAAAGTAATTTGAGATCTAAGGTTAAGAATGTTAAAACTAAAGAAACTAAATAAAACCATAAAACAAAATTGAAAAATAGCATTATGGGATTGAACAAGATAATGCAAAACAAAACTATAGATAACTACATTGCAAAAAATATAAATTGCAGCATTTTAAGAATAACATACATGAAAACATATTTTAAGAACATAAAATCACTAATAGAATGGTTTTTACTAATAAAGCAAAATGTGAAGTGGAAACAGCTGCTGTGGCAGAATTGATCATTGAAACAAAAACTCAAAATGAGTCTCATTGTTTATAGTAATTTGTTCATAAATTTACATTTGATCTTATGATACATCTGTGTCCAGAATACACACATTATGCTTTAAAATAACTATTGAAAACATAACTAAACAGATAAGCTTCACATTGACACAATATGCCTTTTAAGAGTAGCAGTATCTAGTTATGCACAATAACAATAAGAAAGCAACTAAATATATATATGCATTTATAGAAACTAATTTCTAAACCAAAGAAAACAGAAAATCTAAACATGAATATTCTCATCAGTTGGCAATAAAAAATAATAATCAGATGCTACAAAACAAAGTAATGCTGAATGTGCTATGTGTGGTGGTATCTACATAAACCAGTAACAGTCTCCGGACAGGAGTGATCACTTTTGCCTAGGGCTATGTTGCATGCTTACAAATCCATAGGTCGCGGGTTCTAATCTCCAAGATTATGTTTAATTGTTTTATATGGCAGCAATAATTCCACGTTATTTCAAACATAATTCAAGAGATAAAAAAAATATAGATTTTTTAACAAATCAGATGGTTGATCCTCATTTTTTTTTATTTCATTCAATTAAATATTGCATGTTATGTTATATCAAAAAATCCTTTAAGTTTAGCAACAAAATTCTGATTGTAGCAATAAATATTACATATTATCATATAAAATGCCCTGCTGTAATTTTTCAATCACTGGACATAAAGATTAATAGCACCGAGTAGCAAATTAAATTCTAAAGATATGTTTGAACATAAAATCTTAAAGTTATGAAGAATTGCATTGGTATTGTCTCGTGAAATCTGAGAGCTACTGCTTTTTTAATCACTCTCAAGTACATGCCATTTGAATATGTAGCAATTATTTTTTTACACAGTGAATATCCATCAAATCATATTGAAAAATAAACTACTGTATAAACAAGATCACTTGTTTTAAAAATTGTTATAAAAATAAGATATTATAATTTTATATTAACCAACTAAATATATAAAAATTATATGCACGTACAAAATTAAGTTTAATTTTTAAATAATGGAATACTTTATGGTTATATAAATACTTGAAAAATAAGCTTAATGCTTGTTAAAGCAGTTGTCATTTGCATGTATTAAGCAACATGTGTTCATTGTCATGTGTATTGATAATGATTTAGAAAATAGTGATGTTTGTTATAAATGTAATGTATTTTATCTGTACAAGATGAGAAGACAAATAAGATTCCTCATTAAAATTTTTTTTTTAAAGTTTAGATATTTATTACATACATTTTATAACCCATTGATATAGCACAACGTTGTTCGGGTTAAGCTGATACAATCTTAGATACAACAATGATAAAAAATGTTCAACAAATTGTTGACACATATTTTAAGAAATCCCAGTTAAAAGGAATAAGCCTTTGATGTATTAAAAAATAAATACTGTTAAAAATCTGTGTGTGAATAATTTCAAAATAAGATAATGTGACATAATGTATGAGATAATAACTACACACAATGTGCAATAATATCCCAGAATTATTGGTATCAGATAATTTTACTTAAGTGATTAGACTGATGTCTAATATGTAGGTATAGATGTTTACAGTGTTACTCTGAAATTTAACTGTACTTGTAATGTTATTATTTAAGGTATGAATTAAGAGAACACTTTTACATATAAATTAAAACCATACAATATGCTGTTAGTTATTTAATGTTCTCTTTAAAAATAAAACAAATATAAAATTAATCACTGTTTATATAATTGATGGCAGTGCTAAAATAATTTATTTTTATCAGGATTTAAAAAAAAACAGAAACAATTATGCAAGAATTACCTCTCTCTACTTTATAAGTATCTTTATTTAATCGATGCTTTATGTTGTAGAAATTCTTTTAATTTAAAAAATTCGATTTAATTAATTCAGTTGTAAAAAAGAATTTTAACTTTAACAACTCAAATTCTCCCCAGATGGAGCCTCTACTAAATACAGGGCATTTTCATCCGTCCTCTTGCAGTTTTCAATAAAAAATAATAGAATAATTTACCTCACTAATTCAGTCATTTGTTAATTTTCCTATTATTCAAAAACGTGAACTTTATGAAATGTAAATATATGAGTTCCTTTAACTGCTATAAAATTTGAAACCCCACCCTACTCCATTCTGGACAGAATCTTCTGTTACCAACTAATTTACCATGGATTGGCTAAAAACTTCCTAAGAGTGGCAATTGTATAAATATGTATGCACAAATTCCACTTTGTAAACAACAACACTGAGCTGAAACCGAATAACATCCACTCCTACTTCCAGTGTAATGTTAATCTATGGGAAAACATCAAAACTCAACTGAGTTTTTCAAAATTCTAATGAAAGTTTTTAGAACTTCTTTTGAACTACAGGGATAGAAGATTATCTGTAGATTCCAGATTCAGGATTTTATATTGTTTATTACGATATCTTTTCTAAAATACCTTGTATACAAAGCAATGGTGATTTTGCAATAACCGGAAGAAAAGAGGTACTAATGACTGCAGCGTCCCCATATTAAGACTTGTGGCGATATCTAAATATGCCAGAAACAGCCTCTGGACAGGGGTGATCACTTTTGTCTATAATATCTGTATTAGGCAATAAATCGATAGGTCGTGGGTTCTGTCCTCAGGAATAGCTCTACCACATTGTTGACCCAGATGTGACTGTAGCGTGCCTCGACACCCACCTAAATCCCCTTTAACTAGAGCCAGCTTGAGAGCAGAGAGAAGTGAACCGATATGAACGCACACTCAAAAGACTGTCTTCTCGGAAATCTCTCACACTTCTCTGCCTGACTCGCACGAGAGAACAGCACGCGGTCTTCCCTTTATTCAACTTTCATGCATTAACTTAAGTAGTTTGTTAGTAATTTTTATAATGTAATTGCAAATTAAGAAACCGTTTTACCTTTTTTTAGCATGAATTCTTATTATTATGGCTTGGATTAAACCTTAATTAGATTCCCACATCATGCCCTAATTGTCGACCCGGACAAACCTGTGTGTCCATAGAAATCATTTTCTTACTTTCATTCTTTAGCACCTTTTGCGGAAGGACAATCAGGTTTGAGTCACGTCTTAACTAAAAGGTTACAGCTTTTCGAAAATATTTCATTGTTCTACATTCAATTAGAATGTTAATTTTTACAACGATTAGTTTTTGGATTTTAGGCACCGTCTTATAAAAGGAAATAATCTGATTAGAGTAGAATTAAGATGTTTGTTTACTATCTTCATCTGTTTCAGAATTTTTTAAACAGGAAATATATACCAATTTATAAACCTAAATTAATCTCCGTCCAGTTTGGAAACTATTTGTGATTTGAGTTTTCATATGATTATCTGCAAAGATGTTTTCCCATTGAGACATACACCAACTGAAGTATAATTTAAAATTCCTAATAAAACTTTACCAATACATCAAACAATGTATTTCATTTAGGCTTTATATTCAAATAGTTCTTTCCTTTTGCATATAATATTAGTTTGACAACTTGAGTTAATTAACAGTTCCAGTTATTGAATAAAATTGAATTTTGTTAATTAAAACTATTCAAGACCTACATATAAAGAAGATGAATACATAAGCCCTCAATAAATGATTTTGATTATGTACAGCTTTACAAGAATCATGTTGAATTCCAAAGTGTGTTAAGAAGCTACACTAGAAATTGCACTTTTTTCTTCATTACCAGGTCATTCAAAAATTTCTATCAGCACACTTTGGGATAATTTTGAAACCAATCTAATTACTGAGAATAACAAAACAATGTCCCAAATAGAACAATATGGTACGAGGGCTAAACATCTCAAGATTCACATACATTGAAGAACTTTCATGGTTTAACTGTATTAGTGATGGAAGTGAGGATGACCCATGGTGACCTTGGAGACGGGGTTTGAACTGACCACCTTCGGGTTTGAAGTTCACGCATTAGACAACTGGAACGGAAAGGAATTCCTTTGCCCGTTGCGACTAGCAGGAGAAGGGGGCGTTGCAAACTAACTGAAACTGGTTTCTGCCATTAATAACACAAGTGTTTAGTAACCATAAAATTGATGTTTACGGATTTTCAATGACATAGAACATAAGGTAAATCCAACCATGGGTACCGAAGAGAATATGGCAACCCCCTCAGAATGAGTTTGAGAATCTGGCCTGGCTGATGGATTAAAAGATATAAACACACTAAGTCGATGTGTGACGAGCTTAACATTAAAATAATGTAGAACGAGAAATGCTTCTTTTTTTATAATATCAGGTCCGTGTCACCAAGTCAAAAATAGAAGCCTTTATTGTTCTACATTATTCTATGTTCAGCATGCCCTGTATAGACTTAGTGTGTTTACATCTTATAATCCATCTGTTAGGCGAGACTCTCAAAACCATTCTGAGGGGGTTGCCATATTCTTTTCGAGACCCATGGTTAGGCTTACCACAAACACTTGATATGGAATTTGAAATCAGTAAGTATTTGAAAAAGTAATACATACATAATGTAATCTGTTAATTTCTGTGTAAGAAACTTCTTGAAAAAACAGGTCTTTGCTTTATGATTTGTGGTATACAAACCTTTTATCAGAGCCAAGAAAAAATTTTCTTAGTCAGCAAATTATATTGTAAGTGGTATATAAGTACACGGAGAAAAGTTATTAATTGAACGAGTCAATGTTTGCATTTAACAGTTTATCAAAAAGTAAGCAAAGGATCAATATCGATTACGCTTCAAGAGCAATTAAGTATAGTACATCAAAAATGGCACAATTTTATTTATGGCAGGTTACATAAACGTTGATTCAGAACAATGCAATGGAGATAAACTAAATACTTTAAATAAGAATTAAAGTTATGTAATAAGAACGATACTTGTGATATTTGACTCAACTCCATAATGCAAAGACTTAGAGATCAAATTGCATATATAGCACAATTATTCACCGCAATCATCAGGATATTTGTATTTTGAAGTAATAAGCTAATATTTTGCTTAGCTTGGCTAATCAAAATGAGCCTAAAAACAGCCATTGTTTAAAAACTCTAATGTGACTTTCGTTTCTAATCAAACCGTACAAATGTAGAACACCCTGCCCTGAGAGATGTACTGATATCAATTCAATCAAATCATTAAAAAAACACCAAATGATCCCAATTTCATTGAAGATATTAACTATTAAATAATATGATGACACTTCAAATGAAGTTTTCAAATTATTTTTCTAGTATAAAAAGAAAGTTTATTGTATGTTAACATGATCAATTTCCATTACATTTAAGGAGAAGCAATGGAGTTTTTATTCTTTGTGTTAATATAAAAATCACATGTTTTTTCTTTGTTATCAAATACTAAAAACATTAAAAACAATATAACAAAAATGGTTTATCTGTAGTATAATTTATAAATAACTTCTGACATATCATAGCTTATAAACATATATTGAAGAAGTATGAATTCAATCAGATTTTTTAAATATCAAGAGTGTAAATATGAAGGATATTACCACAAGAGTCTTCATATATTTGTTTTTAATACCATACTTACAAATGTTTCCACATAAATGATAAAAATTATAATTAAAAAACTCACATAAATGATATTTTTACTAATATGCTTTAAAAACACGAGACTTTTTGTTTCACCAAAAAAATAAAAGTTCCATGGACAACTTAATAAAAAAAAATTCCTTATTTAATGAGAAAATCAGAATATTGGTTGTTTAATTAACAAAAGCAAGAACTAAGTATAAAACTTCAGTTTTAAGAAATGAAAAAGATCATTACTTTATGCTTGTAAGTATAAATTTTGATTTCCCACAGTAGTGATACATAGCAATGAACAAGGTATTTAAGTGTATAAATATGAATACTCTGCTTAAACAATTTTGTCTATGCTTTTTTGTATAACAGGGATTTAGATGAAATATATAAATCAAATGAAACATTTAAAATAAAATACGAATGGCAAGAAATTAATCAAGTAAGGATAAAAAGATTGAGAAGGCAAGTAACAGAAATGAACCTGTTTTTGAATGAAAAGCATAAAAGGGGGACATTAAAAATATCCATCATACACCAAGAGTTAAATTTCTTTATACAGCACTTCAATTGGATTTATTTTTACTAACCTGATACTCAGTTTCATTCATATTCTGTAATAATAAGTAGAATATATAACCTCCAGTTAAATTTCATAAATTTTTTTGGTTGATGGCTTAGCAACTGAGTAACCCATAAGAAAATTCAAATTTCCATAGAATTTAAGAATAGGAAGCATAACCGTGGAATATTTTAAAGATTCTCTATTAAAATAGAATAAACAATATTATTTTCTCTTCATTTATGCCATAGGGGACACTTATACAAAACATTATGAAGTTGGAGTTAGTTTCAGATCATTAGACAACAATTACAGATCTATAAAAGGAAATAGGAATATACTGCATATATATATATATATACTTTATTTACATTGTTCGTAATATACTTACATATCTTTGGTCAGTTCTTTTTGATAAGCGATTGGCGACTGCAAAGCTAAAACAAAGATGTTTACAAAAAATGAGATAAATGATATTTAAGTAAGCTAAATATAAAATTTGAATAAAAACAAACTTAGTTAAACAGAATTAATTCAATGAAATATAAAACAAAATTTACCTCTGAGAAAATCAAGTTGTGTATCTAGTATGGCCCTTAAATTGGCAACCCATTCATTCCTGTCTTCCACTGTTTTGCCCTGGATAATAAATGCCAATCCAGCTTGTAAAGGATCTTTTGATTTGAGCACAAATTTTGTTGGATCACCATCCTCAGAGCGTTCTTCAAGGGCCATCTTATTCACCTAAACATATGAAATGTTTTAATATCCTCCAGTTAATATCAAAGGACATTCTGAAATGAGTTATACTCGTTTTAAGGATTTTTATAGTGACTGAATCTGTCTGCAATTCTCCAAAACAATGAGTGGTCATCGAAAATAATGTTAAAAAAAGTAATTAGGGAAAGTTGTTTTTTAATGCAACTATTGTTTAAGAACATGGCACATAATAAAGGTAAGTTCTAGTTTCAGATAAACTGGGATACAAGACCTTAAGGAAATACACAGTGAAGTCACAAATGTATGTATTGCGTTGAAAACGCAAAAATGTAGTTAAAATGTCAGACATTCCTGTTGCTATTAGAGATGTTTACGAACTTAGAATGACAAATAACAGTTTAAACACTTTCAACACTTTTTCGGTGTAGGAGCTCGTGAGATAGTCTACAGTAATTTAGAAGCAGAAACGAAGTTATGATTTTCATTCACCATTGCTAAGATGTACCATGAATGCAAGAATTTTTTGAAAACTTCAAAATTACAACAATACTGTTACCGTATAAAGACGTTTTAGGTGAACAGAAATATCCGTTGCTGCACACGAATCAGCATGCAATATTCTCACACGTAACATCGAAATTTAGTGTTGTAGCCTCAATATGCATTACCATCAGAAACTGGAAAATGCATTTAGCAAGTCATGGGTTTTAAGAGCTGATATTCTAGACTCGAACCCCTTGATATTTAACTCAAGTTCGGCAGTTGTCTCTGCAATTGTTCTGTAGTTGTGTCGTTTGGGCACAGTAATACCGACATTAAGCACTTCATGTTAGGAAACGAATAATGGATATAAAGCAGATTCAAGAATTGTTTTGTGGCTCTACACCACAGAAGTTTTCGATTTCGCCTGCCAATTAGAAAGTGTATTATATGATGGTATGTGTGGTGGGGTAAATCCTTGATGGCATGGGGTTTTACCTGGAAATCATTGGAACCTTTAACAAGTTCATAAACATCTATGACTGTGTACGTATCCTTTCTGATGAAGTAAAATTCCTGCATTCATATTGATAAGTCAGAAATGTTTCATTTGGACAATGCACTTTCAAAAAGCATTGGATGCTACCTTATGATTATAAGAACATTAATCCAAATATGGAAATTTTCCATGCCTATTAATTCTCTAAATCTTAACACAAAAAAATGCATTTCAATGACTATCAATTGGAGAAATCTAAACCCTGGGAAAATAGAATGTTTTCCAGGAAATAAAGTAAACATTGTCTACAACATATTTCCAGAATTTTGTAAAGTCCTTGCAGCTTATTTTTTGAGACCTTCCCTCTCGTTGTGAACTCATAAAACACAAGATAGTTTAGATTAATAATTTTTGTTTACATTTTTTTTTTCAGGAGTCCCTAGCAAGGGTGAAATGACAATTGCTTGGTTTGTATATGTAGAAAAATAATTTATATTGGTGAATGAGTAATAATTGTCTTATGTGTAGACTAAACACAAATGACATCAAAACACTTGATTTTAAAAATCTTTAAAGTGAATTTCTGTACTTATTTCTAAATACTTTCATCTACAGAAAGTACGAAATGACATATGAATAAGCAGGTTTAATATTTGAAGTATATGTAAATAGATGAATATATAGTTAAGAAGCATTCCATTTTTAAATATCACCAGAAATGCTGAGGACATGCATTTTTCAAGAATAATAGTTTAAATAGTTGTTATGAATTACCATAATACACATCATGTAACATATTACAGTTATTGTTTGGTTCAATTAATATTAAAAATTGTCCAATTGGCTAATGGCAATTAACCTCATATGTATCATAGTCAGATAGATAATACGGGCAACTCCAGAACTTTTCTCAAATTCATCTAATTCTTTGACTTTTAACTCCCTCAGTTGGAGGATTTGTGGACCCAGTTCATTTAATATGATTTATGCTGATTATTCATTAGGTTTTAAGTCTGTGGTGAGTATTAATATAATACATACAACTTAATACCACATAATTCCATCCTAATTATAATATTATATAACTACCATTCCCTATTATTTTTTTGCGTTTTAATAGTGTATTGCACATTCATTAAAAAAAAGAAAATTCTTCAAAAATGATTTCTTAAGAAATTTCAACTTGCTCTCTCTGGGAAACAATTTAAATTCCCTTAACTTATATAGTAGTGCACTGACATACATTACATAAATAAATTTTTCCAAAAACTTGTACTTCAGACCCCTCTCCCCCCTCCTCCAAATCATATTGGTCAAAATTGAGTTAAATAAATATCAATTTCAATATTGATATATTTATAGTTTAAAAAATTATAGAACTCTTCAGTACTTGATACAAATGTCAGATAAGCCATTTCAAAGTTAAATTTAAAGCATTTTTGTAATGTAAATTATAAAACACTTCACATATACATGCCTGGATGTGATTCTTGTATATATATACAGGAGCAGAAAACTGTGATTTTGGACCAATGAAGTCACTAAAAATTATGATTTGTTCGAATAAAAACACTTGTCGCTCTTTCATTTTACCAGTAGAAGGGTCTGAAACCATCAAGATGCCTTGCTGCAAAAGCTTTCCTTGAGCTGTTATTTTTCCCTAAATAAAAGATAAAAGAAAAAATAAGAGAAAAGGGACACGTTTCTTCACATTATTTCATTACAAATTAAAACACTGCAGAAAATATGTAATTTTTCAATCCAAACTTAATCGTATATAAATAAAACTCACGTTAAAACCTTGCAGACGACCAACATTCATCATATCATTTGCAGCCTTAGGAACCACATGCATTATTTGAACGGCTTTGCGCAAATTTTGAGCTTCCTCTTCAAGACCAGCTTTTTCAGTATACTTCAAAATATCCTGGTAAAAAATTTGTATCATGAAAAATAGATACTTTAGAGGTACACAAATATACCGCTTTAATTCTAGCACTTACCTTCAGAAGCAACTGATACTTCATAATTCTTTGTACAGGTTTAATAAGTAGATCAGGCAAAGTCAATTTGTGTCCCAACTTTTGTCGAATGTCCTAAAATCAAGCAATTTTAAATTTCAACATACAAGCTTCTCTGAAAATTAAAAAAAAATACTATAAATTTCTAGTTCATATTACTGTATATTTCCACGATTAATCCGCTAATTTTTAAAACTTTTTAAAGTTAGAGCAAGGGGAGTCGACTAATGTAAGATAATAACACTATTCTCCAAATAGACAGTTTAGGAAAAACGTTTTTTTTAACACTTTATGTTAGTCATGTACAAGCAATTTTGATCTTTTCAGCTGTCTTGAATGGAACTTTTATTCTATAAGAAAAGAAAAGGGGGGAAGGCACATAAATCCTTCAAAGTCAGTGTCTAAATCTGAGTTTTCAAATTGTTCGTAAGACTCGCATTCGATGTCCGAATGCGAGTAACCCGAAATAAAACTATCACTGTTGGCATCTGGCGTTTTACTTTACACAGCAATTTGATCAGAAAATATTCGAGCCATTTGACAACATTTCACCTTCATGATGACATGTTTGAATATTACAGGATCCTACCTCAACTCACCGGATTTAGGAATTTCAGAGTTTTCGGTAAATTTTTGATAAAAAAAATGCGCTCTTGGCTTATATACAGATCGACTTGTAATCAAAAATATACAGCAAATTGAAACTAGAAAAAATATAGATGAAAATATTCTTTAATCCAAGAAGTGATGATCATGTAAGAATTTTAATACAAATGCATGTGCATGCATAGAACATACAAAAAAAAAAAAAAAAAAAAAAAAAAAAAAAAAACTAAATTTACCTCAAAGAAAGTATCAAGGTATTCTGATACAATATATTCAGATTTTGGTTTGTTTTGGCAATAGACAACATACATATTTAGGCGACGTTCATATCGTCTAAACAAAATTCCCAGTCGCTGCGGTTCTTCTATACATTTCTCAATCTCAGCACAAAAGGAACTAAAAATAATAGAATAAGCTCATTGCAAAAGTGATACATAGAGAGAATGAATTGAAAAATTAAATTTTACATATATAACAAATACATACTCTCTGTGCCATTCATATATGGCTTCCACATTTCCAAAAACTATTTTATCTTTTCCATTCTTTAGATCTTCAGGAACAGGGACCTCATCATTACGCATCGAATTTAAGTATCCCTACACATTAAATAAAAGAAAATTTAAAAATGTAATGATTGTATTAAAGCTAAAAGTTTTACAAACGAGTTTCTACGATGTTTACAAAAATGATAATACTACATTGCCCACTCTGGAGAAGTTTGAGAATTATAAAATTTGATGAGTTTATTGAAGGCGGTTTTAATTTCATTTACAAATATTTTGATATGAACATACCAGACATGTGTTACACATAAATCCTTAGCATATAGAAATAAGTATTAATTATTTATCTATATAACAAATAGCTCTGGATTTGCGAATAAGGACCATAGGCAAAATCGCGGCAGAGTTGTTAAAACTTAATTTCTATTTAAACTATAGCCATCATAACATGAATAAGAACTAAATAAACAAAATGGCTTACAATAGTTAGCATATAAACATACATGTTAGATAGGAATAGTTATAGCAAAAAAGTCTCTTACAAAGTTCAAACAATAAATGAAATGACATTTAAAAAAAATTCACCACCATTGCCCACATACAAATTGAACAACAAATTCGAAATTGAACGGAAAAATCTAATTGTTGCAAGTAAATTCGTTACAATAAAAACAAAGAAAATTTTAAAAGTTTGATGTTCTTTCTCTTAATGGCAGGGCAGGGGGATATTTGCAAAAAATATGCTAATTAAAGTAAACTAAAGGCAGAGTCCAGATATATTTCAGTAACTAATAACAGAAAAAATAAAATTGATACAGAAAAAAAAAACTATGCGAGTACAAGGCTTAATTTATATTTTTCTCATAAGAAGCTATTGGCTTTAATTATTATAAGACAAATAATCCTATATTTATTTAAATTAAACAGAAGCTTAAATTATTCTTCCTACGCTCCAAGCCAAAAATAATCATTAGAGAAAATATATCAATTGGGCAATAATATTAAAATAAATTGAGACTCCTTCAAATTATGGAAACACAGGGAGGGGACTTACATATAGAACAAGTGGAGAGAAGATGATTTTTCATTCATATTTAAAAATATACCATTAATATTTAAACAATAGAAAGTACTTAAAAATTCTTAGGTTAATTTTTTTCATTTCGTTGGATTAATTGTGAAGAATTACTTTTATTGGTATGAAAGTTGAATAGTTATCAAATACGAGAGGAACAGAAGCAAACAAATTTGATATACAATAAACCTTGGACAAATTCTTCTGAAATATAAAAAAATGCTTTATTTTCTAGATTATGGAACTGATTACAAGAGATTTGAAGTTGCTATATATAGCGGAATCACAACTATAGCAAGCAACTCTTGCAATCTATTGATATTCTCCCATAAAAAAAACACAAAAACGATAAAACGCTATTAAGTTCAAGTACAAGCTTTTTAAAAACGAGATATATAACAATTAAAAAAATATCTAAAACTCCCATCGGTAAGATAATATCAGCACTTAAATTCAAAAATTGTATATAAATCAAAACAAAGTCATTCTTAACTTAGCACTTTTCATCATAGCTGGATAAAACTGGTTTGCTATATTTACCTAAAAGGGAGCTAAATTATATTACTGGATTAATTAGAATAGTTAATAAACTTTAAAAAAAAAAAAGAACTAGCTGCATGGCCCAGCGTTGCTCGGGCTTTCTCTACTTTATATATATATATATATATATAAACTTTCCCTTTCCTTCACAAAATCAGCACTTCTAATACACTTTTTCAAAATGACTCCCCCCTCTCCTCTGCTTAGCCCGGCATTGTTCGGGATTTTACCGAGTGTATAACTTAAAATTCCCTGTTTCGAAATTTTTTCTCTTCTTTTCTTTGTCAGAAAGGTTTATATATTTCCCTGGGTTGCCTGTAAAATTGCGTTTTTGTTAAAGTTTTTAATTTTTTTTGAGGGTTACGTTTTTAATTTAATGTCTTCAAACTTCATATATCGATTGCAAATAACGATAATTTTTAAACAAAAAATGTAACAAAAATATGCTTAAATATTTCTCGCAGGGAAAGACAATTTTTTTTAAAAAAAACATTAATTTTTCAATCTTTGTACAGATTACGGATAATGTCGTTCTACACACGGAAAAAAAGTTTCGTGAGATTATTTTTATAAATAAAGAAGTTATTAAGTATTTAAATAAAATTTTGAGTATTTTTTGAAAAATCGTAAAAAAAAAAGTTTGACATTTTATTGTTTTGATGACTGATTCTAAAAGAGAAAAGCATGAACTTTTTATAGTGTAGAATTTCTTTCTATTAATTTGAAAGAAAATGCAAACGGAACGATTTGGAAATCATTTTCATAAAAACGTATCAATTTTTAGTCAGTTTAGAAAAAATCATAAAAAATAGAAAATAAAATTATTTTGTAAAATAAATTATACCGTATAGTGGCGAAGTAAATGATGTTTCCGATTCTGTAATTATTTTTTGTCTGAATCTCATAAAAAAAAATAAGATCGTGTTTTAAAAACGTCTGGGATAATAAAAAAGGTCGGAAAATTGGAACTTCGCTGCCTGGCGGGAAAAAATGGCAATAATTATGAGTTTTTAAGGTTTTCATTTAATATCTTTTTAACTAATTGCACTATCAGAATATAAATGGTCAAAACGAATTCCGTGGATCATTTTTCCGACCTTTTGGTACCTTCCGCGAGTTTCTGTGTCGTGAGGTTCATGAGAAGATACACCTGGTCGTACGGTCAGTCGCATACGTTTGTTTACCTTCGAATTTTAATAGTGTAGATTTTCATTACAGAATTTAACCTTTTTGCAGATTTACATAGAAATTTTTTTTAAGTAGATTATTTTCTAAATTTCATTTAAATATAACAATTAGTTCTAGAGATATTCGGAAAAGACCGTAAGGCATGCATTAGATTCCTTTGCAAATGTATACTTTTTTCGCGTCAAAGTTTTCTAAAAAAAGTTTTGATCTTAAATAGAAATGATAAAACAATAAAAATATTATTAAAATGAAAGGTATTTTTAAAATTAATGTTGTTAGTTTAAAAAAAACGGATCACACGAATCTAATGTTTTCGAGGGCAGTGTGTTAAATAAATAAATAATAATTAGATAAAATTGTTAATGAGAGCAGAACAATTACCAACTAGTAAACGATCTCTTTACGCTTACTTGATTAGAGATAATTTTTTTCAATTTTGAATTTTTTCTAAGCCATCAATAGGTTTCAAAATTCGAGTAACAGTAAGTACTGACATGCATACACGGAATATTAATTACCTGTATTTTAATAAAATAAACTGTGCAAAAAGATTAACACATGTTAAGTAAAGATAATTTTTCCCCTCAAGGAACAAAAACAGGAAAAAAACTTTTTAGTGTAATAATATATGTATAGATGTACTTGCGTAGAATATACAGAATATAGCTACATTTCACGTTTAAATGTTAATATTTTAAAAATGTGAATAAATATTCACATTTTGAATATTAATAGTCATGAGAAACTGGAAGAATCTTCTAAGACATTAAATATTTTTTAAAAATAATAGTATAGCGGAATAATTTTTTAGAACGAAAGGATTTTGTAGAAAATCGAAAAGAAGACGGTAAAGCCTATTACAAACAAAATTACAGAAAATAATGTTAATCTGATATTCACGGGATTTATTATTAAACTGGAACTGAGATATGTTGGAATCTATATCATTTAGAAATAATAGCTAAGCGTTACTACTCAATTATTGGCGAAACATTTTAACTTTCAATCAAAGTCAAATGACAAGGATGATATAAAGGGTGTTTTTTTAGAGGTATAGAACTTTAAATTGCAATAAAACAACGATGTATTATTCGATTGACATGAATTTTTTTTTATTCGAAAGATAATCTTGTGGCATTACATTTTAAATATGATTTCTGGCATAGGACTGCCACGGCTGGCTCGGATGTAGTCCAATCTGGACGTCCAATTTTCGATGACTTTGATTGACCAACATTTGTGGCCGTATATCGGCAATAACACGGCGAATGTTGTCTTCCAAATGGTCAAGCGTTTGTGGCTTATCCGCATAGACCAATGACTTCACATAGCCCCACAGAAAATAGTCTAGCGGTGTTAAATCACAAGATCTTGGAGGCCAATTCACAGGTCCAAAACGTGAAATTAGGCGGTCACCAAACGTGTCTTTCAATAAATCGATTGTGGCACGAGCTGTGTGACATGTTGCGCCGTCTTGTTGGAACCACAGCTCCTGGACATCATGATTGTTCAATTCAGGAATGAAAAGTTAGTAAACATGGCTCTATACCGATCACCATTGACTGTAACGTTGTGGCCTTCATCGTTTTTGAAGAAGGATTCCACCAGCCCATAAATTGCACCAAACAGTCAGTTTTTCTGGATGTAACGGTGTTTCGACATACACTTGTGGATTAGCTTCACTCCAAATGCGGCAGTTTTGTTTGTTGACGTAGCCATTCAACCAGAAGTGCGCTTCATCGCTAAACAAAATTCGCTTATGAAAATCGGGAACAACGGCAATCTCGTTTTGGGCCCATTCGACGAATCTACGCCTTGCTTGATCATATTTAAAATGTAATGCCACAAGATTATCTTTCGAATAAAAAAAATTCATGTCAATCGAATAATACATCGTTGTTTTATTGCAATTTAAAGTTCTATACCTCTAAAAAAACACCCTTTACAAGTTAAAGAGAATGAACCTTATAGCATAATGATGATGATTGGCAAAAAAACTCTCAAACCTATGATTCCCTATCTATAAATACATGAATGTGTCCCACCCAACAAACTCTAAAGACTATCCTCTTTAAAAAGTATCATATATGCCCTCTTATAAATTTGCACAAATTCTCGTAGACAATCCTACCCAATTTTTATAGGAAAGCACAACTGCATCATCATTAGTTTGTTATTTATAATATTGAAATTATCCACTGTTTAAATTTACAAAATATTACATCACGCAAATGAGATAGATTTAATTTTATATCAGAATTATATATATTTAGTAAATGTTTTGTATCTTATTAAATTATGTGTATGTAAAATATCTAAAATCTCTCCATGTTTGTTAATTTACATATTCCCTTTTACCATAACTTCAATTGTTAGGCAAAAAGTATACAATTGCTTAGCACCAAATACAGTAAGTTTTTATTTCCTAAATCATAGAGAAGTGAAATTCAGTAGTTTCAACTTTTTATCATGTCAAAAATCCTCACATAAAACAAAAACCTCAAACTAATACTGCTCATGATATCCTTGAGATGTGTGAATTTTTACATAATCAAATACCAGCATGATACCTGATCAGTGCAGTACACACAGTTAATGTAATACAGTCAACAAGAACTAATTGTACACTTACGAGAGATATTGGGAATCAATTAACATCATAAGTATGTATATATTTTGAGCAATCATATCTTTTGTGAAGAACATCTAATATTTAATACAAAAGTCTTACATTCTAAAATACGACACAATTTTAGAAACATTTTAAGACTAGTGTTCATTTAAGTTAGTTGTAACGTACCGTTTGAGAATTACTGACGTAACGACGTAAGGAAATGACGATTACGGTATGAAACTCAAAAATAAGAGGAAAAAAAAACACATACTTACCTTTACTCAAGTATTATTGAACAAATGGTATTTGTCTTAAATATAAATTAAATACTAGTATTTAGGTAAATTTAATATATCAAAATATAGGTTAATAAAATATAGAGAAATTACATGTAAAATAATTTAAAACTGATGGTTAACTAGTAAAAATACTCGGTTACAAGAACATAGCAAACAGTTTCAGAAAGTAGATTTGTTATCTTTTGTATATGAAAACTTTTCAATAAAAAACTCTTATGATTTCTTAGGTTATAAAATTTATGGCAAAAAAGATTAAAATATACAAACCTCCACTAAACATCCAAGATCTCTAACGTAATCTCTCTCAGTGTCTACAAGTTCTTGAAGAACAAACCTGTAATTAAGTAACTTATTACATTAAGAAAAATTACTGCACTTTTTCACAAATTTACACATTTCTCATTTGTTATGCATTTTACAAACATAGAAGTTTAAAAAAATATTTATTTGTACTAAAACTTCATGATCAAACAAAATATTACCCACTCAATATCGTATATAAAATCACAAATATAAACATTTCACAAAGTAGTTTTCCATATGAATTCACAACACAATTCATTCTGCAACAGGATCATTCAAATAACACCTTCCAGTTCATCAAAATACTTTTATAAACAGAAAAGAATAAGATGCAAAAAGGAAAGGAAAATATAAATATTAAATGATGAGCTCTTAAGAAAACTACCTGAATTTGAACTCTGTTGAAACAAAAGTATTATTTAATAAAAATTTCAAATTCCACAGTAACTTAAGAAACCTTTATATCTCTACCACTTATTTAAAAAGTTTTGAAACCTCAACATCTTAATATTTAAACAAAAGTATTAACTCTCTAAAATTACCAAGAAATAAAATTTAGAATTTTCAGTTAAATTTTTCTCAGACAAATAAATAAAATAAAAAAAAGCAAAGTCTTTTCAAGTAACCGAAAAAAGAACTTTACCGAAAGTCCTAGAATGGAGTGAAAAGTTCTATCATTATGGTAAATAGAATTAGACATTTAGAAAAAACTATAAAGAAAAGGCAATAGAAAAAAAATTAGGTTAAAAATGTAGACACATTTTAATGATTAGTCAAGCTAGGATTAAATTGAGTTAATCAATTATATAACAGAGAAGATTCAAAGTAAAAGAATTTTAGGACATCCAATTGGTTGCCGAAAAATTTGATTGTACTTCTTACTGTTGGAATAAATAATACTATAATTTTCCTTGTAGCGCAATGCATGAAAAATTAATTGCAGCATCAAGATAATTTAACACACGCATGTTTTAACTTTTACACATATTTTTAACAATTCCCTTGGAGCAGGTAAGCCTACACCAAGTTCAAAAAGAGCTGCCACAAAAGTTTCACATATACACCACCCTGCACCTCACTTCTAATGCAAGATTTTCAAAAGTAGAACTTTACAAAACAAAGCTCAAAGAGGATGAAAAAAAAATTAATCTAAGTTAATGGTTATACAGTAAATTAAAAATTTTTAAGCAATCTTATTCATCAAGATGTTTACTTCCAGAATTAAACAGCAATAGCAAGTAATTATGATAACATATTTCAAGGCTATTAAAATATTTAAAAAGTTGGGAATATGTATTGATTAGCTTAGATCATCTTCTCTCCCACTTAGCATAAAATATTCACAATTTTATAACACTTGTTATCAGATATATTTATAACACCTGTGAGACTTTTTATATTACCGTAAAATCCAACGAATAACGCGCACTCTTAACACAAAAAATAAGATCGAAATTATCGGTGCGCGTTATACGCCGGGTATAAAAATGAGAGTTTGAAAAATGAAAAAAGATGAGCATAGAAAAAAAAATTAGACTTCTACTATATAGAAATATTGTTTATTTAAAAGAATCGATATTTCTTACGAACTTATAAGGTTGTATTTCTAGAAGTATACAATTTTTTCAAAAGCCAGCCTCGAACAAATGACTTCAAACCATACAAGCATTGAATATGTGCATTCCTCGTAAAAAAGGGTCTGAGCATTATACGCCGAATGCATCTAAAAATTAAAAATTACAGCTCTAAAGTATGGGTGAGCGTTATACGGTAGTGCACGTTATACGCCGGATTTTACGGTATATTTCAACTATTGATAATTAGATGGTGAACTAAACTCTGGATAAGAATACTAACCTGCGTTTGGTCAAAGCTTTTTCACGTTCTTCTTCCTGTGAAGGTAACAATTCATTCGGCCCTTCCAAAAATGGACTGCCTTCCTGACTTAAGGAATCTTCTGGTTCTTCTGAAGTCTCTAAAGGCTATTGCAATACATGAAATAAATCAAATATTCTTTATAAAGTTTAAAAAAAATTGGTACTTACGTACTATCGCAACTCATGCCAATTTTCAAGATAACTCACCAAATTGGCAATCCCGATTTTGCACGTATCGTAGGCGCTGAATCAGTGCCCATGTGCTTTATTTCACATTTCTCAGCTTGTCACCATTCTACGCCTAACCGTTCGTTGATATGGCACGTTTGAATGCCAAAATGCGAATCTGGGATTGACCGAATTCTTAAGTAATACAATTGATAAAAAGAATAAAACTATTTACAATATAATTATTTATAATAATTACTATTATATGTAATAATATTATAACATTAATTAAATAAAGAAATAAAACTAAATAATAAAAATTAGTTACTTTTTTTCTTTTATGGATTATATATTTATAATTACTTATTTTTCCCACAGTATTTTTCGACTACGCGCTACATATTCCCGTCAGCGTATTCCGTTTTTAGAATTCGTGTGGTTTTATTCAATGTGTCGCCTAGATGGTTGAGATAGTACGTAAGTACCAACCTTTTTGAATACAGAAAGTGTATTACTTGTTCTAAAGCAGAAACACACAGATAAAGAAACTTAAAAAAAACCCCTGAAGAAAAACCACGAGCATTTAAGTTTTTATTAAAAAATGCTTGTTATCAATTAAAAACAATAGAAATGAGGACATATTAGATTCAATTCATTTAATTAATATTTCAGTGGAGGTATAACAACACAAGTTATATATTGGAAAACAAACCCCTCATAATTTTACACTTTAAAACTGAAAGATTGATACTGACCAAAGATAGTTGATAAAAATGTGGATACTAATTTTATCTTATTAATTACAATGATTATTAAGCAGGGGTACAGCTACCACCATATCAATGACACAGGCCCCCCAAGATTTGAGGGCCCCAAGACGTGTAAGTAAAAAATCGCAAATTGTTAAGGTAAGGGGCCCCTAGAATGTGCCTCCAAGGAACTTTGATACAGGATCCACTCAGAGTAGCTAATCCACTGGCATATGTGTATGCATGTTTTAACACTTTCAAATAAGTTTTATTAATACGATCATTTTATTTATTTTCCAAAAAGGGGGCCTCAAAGGATTTTTGATGCGGGGCCTACACAGGGCTAGCTACACCAGTGTTATCAAGTAACATTCTATCACATGACAAGAATGTCATATAGAACTGAACGTTATATTTTTTAACTTTAAATTCTAAATACATTATAGCGCAGTCAAAAACGTATAATAATTACACAATATTAGTTTTTAAAAGAAGAAAATCAGTGCATACAACGCAAAATTAAACTGTTATATATATACATAACACTTTCAAGTGATTTAAACTTCCTTAAGGTACTACAATTTCAAATAACAGTTATGACAAAAAATTATAAACCTTGGAATAATTTTTTTAATCACTTAAAAATAAAATAAAAAATTTAGGTAAATTTTAGATTTTCTTTCAATCTTTGGATTTTTCTTCTTAATTACATTCATAAAATTATCATAACTTTGATAAGTATTCTTAGCCAAAAATTTCTCTTATATAAAATATTTTCATTTAACCTTTATTTAATCTAAATTAATCAACAATTCTGTGTGATCTATTAGTGACACATTACGATTTTGAGTTCCATGTAGAAGAAGAAAACACTTGAATAAGTACCTTACTTTATATGCCTTCCATCCAAAACAAGCACCAAAAATATTGAACACTTACCGAGGCTCCAGGTATTGCATCACTTTCCAACTGCTCCTCAGATATAATGCATTCACTATTTTCGGCGGCATTATTTGTGTCAGATTTCTCTTCACTGGGAATAAATACATTGTCCTCAACTTCATTTTCTTCCGCCTGAGTCTAGAAATAAAAACAGATTTTTTTTCTCAATTCCTACTACAGTAGAACGTCATTTAACCGAATCAATTAGGATCGGATAACCGAATGTGATCCATGCAGTATATGAAACCGGACACTATACGAATATTGAAAATATTCACATGCGGGAAATATGTTCGAAGAAAAAGCAAAATAGGTGCAAAATGTCGAAATTTTAACTTTATTGTGGAAAATAATCACTTATTTTTCGCTGCAAGGTTTCTGATTCTCATGAGCAGCAGTAGTTGAGTAGGACAGGACTCTGATTGTTGTTTGTATCACTCCATAGCTGTCTCTAACGCAGAAAACGTATCAGTATTTGATGGACCCTTTTTTTATGTCAGAAATTGTTGACTCTCCAACATTCTAAAACTGTGCCAGAGACGCTCCCCTTTCTCCCTTCGCGAGACGGTTCAGTATTTCCAGTTTTGTCTCTACGTTCAAGACGCTGTGCTACTGTTTTGAATTCGAGGCCGTAGTAGTTCAAAACTCAATAAAAGAGCACAGATACATTCCCTCACTAGGAAACAAGCTGACCCAATATTCTGCACAAATGTTTACCAAATCACACAACTGAAATTCCCCAAATATCCCTGATCTTGGGTTTTCCCGTCACTTTCGGCCTCACGCGCAACAACTGTTGAGCTTCGCACTGTTCGAAAACGTATTCATATACTGTACATGTAGTTAAAAAAGACTGGTCCGGATATTTGACGCTCCGAATAATAAACATTCGGTTAAACCACGTTTTACTGTACTAATTTTTTTCAATTACACTCTCTCCTTATACCATGTATATATATTTTGTTCAAATTTTCAATCATTAATAAAATACTTTCTATCCATCCATTTAAGTTTAAATATATTTTTTAAACTTGTAATGGAGGACACTAGATGTTACTACAGTTTTTTCAAATATTAATTCATTAATTAAATTAAAAAATGAATAAATAGTAACAAACAAAAATAACAGTCCAACAACATATATAGAAAGGGAAATCGTTCGTTGTGTCCCTGTAGCGCAATGGATAGCACACGTTGGACTTCTAATCCAAAGGTCGTGTTGGCGCTGCGATCGTCACCCCCACCTCTCTCACCCATACTTGTACATTCTCTTGCAAGGGAGACACTGCACAAAGCAGTCGCAATAAATGTTTATGCCTTAAAACTGGCATCTTTAATTAAATACAGTACCATTCTCATAATATATGGTCCGTCGACCACGCAGAACTTCAGCAACTTATGGATATCCAATTTTAAGGCTTTAAACTATAAATTATACATACGCATAATTTGCTTAATTTCGCAGAATAACGCCCAAAGTTGTTCCAACATCGCAAAGACATTCACTACATCGACAGAGTCAAAGGTCACAAAAAGGACTGCGTTCCCTCGCTCGCGGTTTTCGTTTTTGTGTTCGTTTCACCCGACTGCAACTTAGATCTGTTTTGAACTGTTTTCATTCTCTCGCAAGAACACATCAATTGGATACCATTCATTTGACTTCATCTCGCAAGGCTCCGCACTAAAATAGAGGTAAGCCATTTTCATACCTCTATTGTTTATTTCATTGCAAAAATTATAAATCATTCTTTATTACCGCAAAAGTCAAAATGAATCCAATTGAAAAAATTAAAAATAAAAGAGCGCCTATACGTTCTGCCGTAACAAAATTAATTACGAAAATACAAAATTACATTGAAAATAACAGTGATGATGTAGATAATATCTTAGAATTACAAGATCAACTAATCAAAAAAGAGCTCTCATTGAAGCAACTTAATTCAGAAATGGAAAATTTAATAGTAGATTTTTCTGAGTTCAATACTGAAATTAACGCATTCGAAGAATATTCGGAAAAAATTATTAGCATAAAGTATAAAATTAAATCGTACATTGAACGCCGTGAATGTAATTTAAATGTTCCAAATTCAACACAAGTTTGGTCAGATCAAAACCGAACACAATTATCAATTAAACTCTCAGAAATCCCCTTACCAAAGTTTTCTGGAAAATATGAAGAGTGGAGCAACTTTAAGATACAATTTAACATTATCTCAACAAATTCGCAACTCTCCTCAGAGCAAAAATAGCATTATCTTAAAGCAGCATTAACGTCAGAAGCAAAGAATTTAGAGACTATTAGCGATTCATTTGAATCTTTATTTAAATCTTTAGAAGAACGGTATGAAAATAAACGTTTGATAGTCGAAACGCACGTAAAGGCAATCTTAAACCTAGTGAAATTAAATAATGAATCAGCAAAAGATTTAAGATACTTAATTGATGATGTAAACAAAAACATGCGCGCTTTGAAAGTATTAGAATTTGAAAGAAACAATCTTTCGGACATTTTAATCTTAAACAGCATTCTTCAAAAACTGGTTAAGGAGACTTTAAAACAATTTGAATACAGCCTTATATAATTCAACCGAAGTTCCTAAATTTGATGACTCCCTTTTATTTTTAGAAAAACGCGCTCAAGTTTTAAGCAATATAAATAAAAATACTTTCGTAAAACCAATGTTTATACAAGATAGAAATAAATCAAAAAATGTCCTTATAAAATCTAACAATTATGTGTATGCATGCATTTTGTGTAAGCAAAAACATCCCATTTTTAAGTGCGATTCCTTTTTGAAATTAAATGCACTACAGAGAAAGGAAATCGTCACGAAGCATAATGTGTCTCAATTGCTCAAGTGATCAGCACAGAATTTTGAAGTGTAAATCAAAACATTCTTGTAGTGTATGTGGCTTTCGACACAACTCTGCTTCACAGGCAAAAGGGGGAATTCTCCAACGCTCCCCTGATTTATAGCACGTCAGAACTACAAGGACAGGAACTGAACCCCAACGCAGAGGAGTTTCACAGTTCTCAGGAAAATACAGTCGCATCCCTCTCTTGTATCAGTAGAAGCAAAACCGTAATTCTACCCACAGCAGTAGTTTGGGTTTTAAATCATTTTACCGGAAGTTGCATCCAAGCACGCGCAGTCTTGGATTCTGGTAGCATGTCTAATACTGTTACGTTAGATTTCGCAAACAAATTAGGGGAACCACAAAATAGAATTAATATCCCAATTTCCAGTTTAGGTGGAAATAAAACCACAGTCAAGTCAAAATTAAACGCTACAATAATAAATGGCAACAGCTCATTTTCTACAACTTTCGATTTTTTGGTTGTCTCAAAAATTTTACAGACTTTCTTCCTGTTTCTCAAATAAACCTCAATAATTTAAAAATACTTCAGGAACTAGCATATCCAAATTTTGGTGTTACAGGAAAAATCGATTTGGTAATTGGAGCAGAGGCATTTTTTGACATAATTAAGGAAGGAATTATTCGCACATAAGACAACGCACTTGTATTTTGCAGCTCAGTTTTCGGATACATCGCACAACCGGAACCACACATTCATACAAACAAAACCAATATTGTGATTTATATCAGAAATGCAAAACATTGATAATTTACAAAAGTTTTGGGAGATAGAAACAATTAACGAAGGTCAAAAGCCATTAAGCAAGGAAGAGGAATATTGTGAAAATCATTATCAAATGACTCACACGCGCAATGAAGCTGGTCGATATGTAGTACAAATGCCAGTTAAAGACATACAAGGCTTAAGACACTCAAAAGGTTTAGCAATGAAGAGACTAGATCAGCTTTGGAGAAGATTATCTAAAGATAAACAAATGGAAAATTTATATAGGGAATTTATGCAGTAATACTTAGACTTGGGGCATATGGAAAAAGTGGAAGAACATTCAGATGAAACAACCGCAAACAATATTTGTTATTATCTTCCACATCATGGAGTCTTTCGGCCTGATAAAACAACTACCAAATTAAGAGTTATTTTTAATGGTTCAGCTTCTGCTACTTCAGGTTTAAGTCTAACTCTTGAAAGGTGAAGTGAAGGAAGACATTTTTGAAATCATGACACGATTTCGCACACACAAATATGCCTTTACAACCGACATCCAGATGATGTTCCGACAAATCCTCATTGATACAGCTCAACATGATCTTCTCAGGATTATGTGGGAAACAGGCGCTAATGAGGAACTAGTCATCTATAAATTGAAAACTGTCACGTATGGGACCGCCAGTGCTCCCTTTTTAGCTGTACGATCTCTCAAACAGTTAGCTATGGATGAAGCTTCTAGATTTCCCTTAGCTTCCAAAGTAGCTCTTCAAGACGTGTACATGGATGATATAGTGTCGGGTGCACAAGATCTCGACACTGCTCGCCAATTACAATGCCAGTTGCAAAATATGCTGGAAACATGTGGAATGAAATTACATAAATGGAATTCCAATTCGAAGGAGCTGCTTAATTCATCTTCAGATCAAGAGCATTCCTTTTCAACCAACGCGGAGTCAGCCATAAAAACCTTAGGTATTAGCTGGAAACCAACAGGAGACTATTTCATGTCCGAAGTCTCAATCCCTTCAATAGCATCTTATACAAAACGAGATGTTTTAAGCGTCATAGGAAGACTTTATGACCCTCTTGGACTAATAGGCCCTGTCATCAGCAAAGCTAAAATCTTTCTACAAAAATTATGGCTTAAAAAATTGAATTGGGAAGAATTCTTACCGGATGCAATCGCTCCAGAGTGGCTCAATTCTGTGTCATCTCTTAAAGCCCCGGAGGAACTCAAAATAGATCGATACATTCTTACAGATTCCTACGTAAAACTCATGCTTTTAGGATACGTAGATGCTTCGGAGTCAGCCTATGGAGCCGTAGTGTACATGCACAGTGTCAAAGAAGATGGTACCACCACAATCAAGCTTATTAGCAGCAAATCTCTTGTCGCACCAATCAAGGTCATTTCCATTCCTCGCCTTGAACTCCCAGCGTGTTTACTGCTGGCTCAATTAGTGGAAAAAGTTCGCCTCTCTCTACAAGTACATTTAGCTAAAGTCATCTTGCACACCGATTCAACCATAGCAATTGCCTGGATCAACACTCCAGCTAATCAACTGAAAACATTCGTTGGCAATCGAGTTTCCAAGATACAAACCCTGACGGAGAACTTTGAATGGAAGCACATACCTTCAGCGCAAAACCCTGCAGATATCATTTCTCGAGGTGTAAATCCTGAAGAACTTTCATCATTGACTCTATGATGGAATGGTCCCCAGCATCTAGACATCCCTGAACAATTTATTGATCCTTCAATTACCAGTTCTGATGAACTTTACATGTCGGAACTTAAAAAAATAATATGATATCAACTTGACATCAATCTTGGACTTTAACTTTGAAAATGATCTCTTAAATATTACAAATAATTATATGAAATTAATTCGCATTTTTATTTATATTTTCAGATTCCTGCATAATGTCAAAAATACATCTCGCCATTCAGGTCCCCTCACAAACGAGGAACTTCAGAAATCAAAACTTCATTTGATTAAAAGGATCCAGGTAACAGTTTTTAACAAAGAAATTGAAATTCTTAGGAATGGGGGAACCATTAAAAAAGGTCAGTTAACTTGTTTGAATCCCTTTCTTGACAAAGAAAACATACTTAGAGTTGGTGGTAGATTAAGTAATTCAAATTTAACATATAGTCAGAAATTTCCCATTTTGCTTCAAAAAACCACAAGTTAACTATTTTAATTATGAATTATTACCATTTGAAAAATTTGCACGTAGGTACTCAAACCTTACTTTATCTAGTCAGACAAGAGTTCTGGCCATTAGGTGGCAGAAACACTGCCAGACAAATTGTTCAAAATTGTGTTGTTTGTTTCAAAAACAAACCTAAGAATTTAGAACAAATTATGGGAAATTTACCTAGAGAAAGAATTACTCCTAGTTCTCCTTTTACTCATGAAGGAATAGATTTTACAGGTCCATTTTATATTAAATATAAAGGCCAACAAAAAGGCATTTACCACAAATATTATGTTGCAATTTTCATTTGCTTTATTGCAAAAGCTATTCATATAGAGGTTGTCACAGAACTAACCACAGAAGCTATGATTGCAACTCTCAAACGATTTTTCAGTAGAAGAGGAAAAAGTACTTCAATTTGTACTACAAATTTCATAGGTGCAAGCAGAGAATTGCAACGCTTATATAATTTGATAAAAAAATCCACCAGATATTCTTGCCAATTATTTAACAAATGAGGAAATTACTTGGAAATTTATCCCACCTAGATCACCCAATTTTGGAGGACTTTGGGAAGCAGGTGTCAAATCTTTTAAACATCATTTTAAAAGAACAGTAGGTGATGCACGTCTAACATTAGAACAATTCATAACAATTACTACTCAAATAGAAAGTATTTTGAATAGTCATCCTCTTACTCCCATGTCCTCTGATCCTAATGATTTTGCAGTCCTCACCCCAGGACACTTTCTCATAGGTAGACCTCTTCAAATTTTACCTGAGCCAGACATGACAGATAAATTAGACAATCGCTTATCTCAATGGCAAAAATTAACAAAAATTGTTCAATTTATATGGCGCAAATGGAGATTAGATTATCTTAATAACTTACAGGCTAGACATAAATGGCAATTTGAGAAAGAAAATGTACTCCCAATTCAATGGTTATTTTAAAAGATGAAAATCTTCCACCATGTAAATGGACTAAGGGAAGAATTTTAGAGATAGTTAAATGTTCAGATGGAAAGGTTAGAGTTGTTAAAGTTAAGACACCTCAAGGTATTTTTAAAAGAGGAATTTCAAAAATCTGTTTATTACCAAATGTTTAAATGTCTATTAATCATTCAAAAATGTACGCATTAATATTTTATTCATATATATATGTTTATTTTCATGTACAATTTTTTCATATTGATCATATTTTTAATTTTTCATTATTTGTATTTTTATGTATGATTTATGTAACATTATTTGTTTCTTGAAATGTTATTTCAACATGGGCCGGGATGTTGGTGCTGCGATCGTCACCCCCACTTGTACATTCTCACACTGCACAAAGCAGTCGCACTAAATGTTTATGCTTTCAAACTCGCATCTTTAATTAAATACAGTACCATTCGCATAATAGGTCGTGAGTTCGCATCCCACCTGGGATGGCCTAATTTCTGCGAATGGAATTTCTTTTTTACTATAATATTTTATTAGAATAATTAAATTTAAATAATGGATAAATAGTAACAAACAAACAAAAATTCAACACCATATATATATACAGGAGAATGGAAAATTGCGAGGAAAATCGCTTCATATTTGTCACTTAATATTGTGATTCTGTTATTTATGTATATACATATTTTTATATTAATTATAATTATTATATAAAAAGAAACTAAAAAAATTTTTCTTTATTGACATAAGAATTGATTAAAAATTTTTTTTATATTACTTGTTTTAACTAAGTTTTCTCTAAAAAATATAAAATTTTACATATTCAGTTCAGAAACAATTATGCCGAAAATTAAGCAAGATATAAAAAAAGTATTGTAGTACTTACTTCAATATTACTATCTTCATTAGTAACATTTGAGGGAGGGCCTGGAGATGAAGACTTATTTCCCATTTCTTCTTTAGTGATCACAACCTTTAAAATAAAGAAATAATTGGAGTGAAAAAGGTTAAAAATTGGCTGTGCAGGAAGTTGTATAAAAAAATTGGATAAAGTCAAATTATCTTACAATTTATATATATATATTTAAACTATCTTAATAAATATTTTCAAATTTAATTATGTGTACATAAGGATTAGAGGATAAGGAGTTTTATATTTCAGTTACACTTTTGATAACTGTTTTAAATTTCGAAAAAAACATTTTTTTTACTTCATACGTTTACATCCAAAATTAAATGAAATATAAAAAAAAAGCACACCATAATATAATATATATAAAGTATATAATGAAAATGAAACAATTTTTATTAATTTAAATATTAACCACAAGACAAAAAATATACAAATGAAAAGTTTAATTATATCCATGAATCAAATAAAATATCGAATGCAAATTGAAAAATGTTTAACGACTAATGTTAGAATAACTTAAACATGCAAACTATTGTGCACTTTAAACTTTAATTGAAATTCAACTCCAGCACAAGTTACATACATATTTTAAATTCTAGTTGAATTCATATTGTAGACAAAAATAATAGCAATGCTATCTGACAATAGCAGAGAAATGGATACATTATTTTTAATATAATCCTTTTCCTTTCCATTTTGTTTTAACAATCACTTTTATGGAATCGGATGAAAAATTTTATTCTGCTACATTTATATTTTATTTATTCTGCCTTTGTGCTCATCTGTTTCGTTTTAATTTAGTGACTACACCTATCTGCGTTTTGTGTGACACTGGACAAGACATGACTGCCGCTCATTTGGACGAGTGCTCTGCACTGAATGATCTTAACTGCATTGTGTAAAAAGGTATTGGAGAGCCCGTTGCCTAATGACCTGATGGTCAATGGCCTGGCATTTGTAAAATAAATAAAAAATATTTTATTTATTCATTATTCAGTATAAACGTGGATATATTAATAGGAGGATAGAGTACAATTTGGTCCAATAAATCATATCTATAGACAAACGTTTTTTTTTAAAATTTGAAACACTAATGCTCATTGCTTGGCTAAATTATAAGTTAGGCATCCACGAAAGTGTTAATGCTTTGTAGTGATTTAAAAAGCTATTTTCAAAAAAACAATCAAGCATGCGGTATATTTATAACAGTTCAATGTACAGTAAGAAAGCAGCGTTTTTGAAATAAATTATAGTTTAAAAAAACTAAAAAACACCCTTTTGTTAATCGAACTAAGTTGTAATTTAATCTTATAGTCACCAAATCTGGAATTAGTTGCCAATTTTGGAAATGGTATCTGAAAAAAGTCGACAGACGCGAGATGGGATCTAAAAATGGGAAATCGCTAATCCTGATGAACTTGATCAGGACAATGGAACAAATTTATTAAGTCATTGTATTGTCATCAGTCCTGGACAAGTGAGAAAAATTTCGAATTAATCCGACCTTTTAAAGTGGGTAAAAACTGAGTTCAAAGATTCTCCGTTACAAGTGAAGTTATAAAAAAGGGTGTTAAAAAAGTATTTAATAGGGGAAAAAAACGATTTGAAAAGACCAAACATAGAAAAAAATGACATACAAGTCTCTTTTCTCACTCAAATAATATAAATAACAAAACAGAGAAAGGATAGATGTTTTGTACCTTAGAATCTAATGATGAATGTTTTTTGGCACATATATTTCCAGAGTCACCTGGGCTTCTATCCAGCCTTCCATGGCTGAGCTTCCTCACTGGATTACAAAGCCATTTCCTATCAAATAAAAATTAAATGAGTTAAAATATAATACACTTATTCAACTTATTGACATTGTTTATTAATCAATTGTGTACTTTTAATTAGTGTTAGTAGTTTTCCTTCTAACTATAATGCGTTAGAATTAGTAAATTGGAATGAAAAATTCTCAATATTTCAGAATAAATGTGTGTGTATAACTTTCATACATATAAGAATTTATTTAAAGTTTGTAACAATTATTTTTAATTCATTAGGCCTCAAATGTCAATAACAATACTAGATAATTAAAAAAATAATAGACAACTTAATTTCAACAAACACACACTATAATGTGAAGACTTTTAAATATTCCCATATATATATATTTAAAGTTCTCTGATGTGTGTAAATATACTTAGATTTTCCCGAAAAATGTTATTAAATATTAAGGGCAGGATTAATTTTTTTGAGAATACTATTCAATGAAATATTAATGATTTCAGGGTATTGTATGTGTCGCAGGGAAATTATTAAATTAGGGATTTCATATAAGGGACATGATCAATTCACGCAAGATGTTAAAATAAGAACTCTGTAAGGTGATTTCCTCAAGGAAAGTAAGTGATTTGATCAAATCCCTAACCTGTTTCAGTGAAATGATGAAATAATATTGTTAAGAGAAAAGTATTTATTTAGCAAATATGGTGCATTATTAAAAGTAGAGTAATTAATACTACAATAATCAATGAACTACAAATTATTTATCCGAAATTAATTAACAAAATAATTAGATAATAAAGCTGGTATTTTTTTTTAAAAAAAAAGGATATTTGTAGTAGAATTTCAAAAATTTTCTTTAAAAATTATACATTAATGTAGTACTTCAGAAATATCCTGCTATATTTGTATCACCTTTTTTTAGTTATTATTTCTCTTTTAAAAATAGCCTTTTTATTATCAAAAAGCTTTTTTTTTATCTATAAAGAGGGTGTGGTTGAATTCCCTAATTTTTCAATTGAAGCTTTATCCAGCTTCTAATTTTCAGGCATACAAAAGTGATATATCAATCGCAAGATAATAATGCAAAGAATATAACTAAATAAAATTTAAAAAATGATAATTAGGGTATTTTGTTTTGGTGTCAGATGCCTGGCACGGACGAAGGAAGAGGATGGAGGTAAAAGGGGGTGGTAATAATCGAAAACAGAGTTCTACAAGTGGTGACATGTTCGTTTTCATCATTTCACCAAAACTGTTCGGGGATTTGATCCAATCACTTACTTCCATCAGGGAAATGACCTCAAAGAGACGTTATTTTTACATCTTGCGTGAATTGATCCTCTCCCTTAGGGATCTGATGAAAGCCCTAATTCCATCATTTCCCTGCGACATATGCATAAACAAAATACAATCAACACTAATTTTCCAGTTTTGTTTTTAGGTAAAAATACTCTCTACCGAACTCGTCAGATTAGGAAATATTACATACGGCGGTAATCAAAGAATGAACTGAATTATTATTTCTTAAATACACACATACTATCAGTCACAACAATCAACATGTATGTTTTATGCCATTAAAAAAACTGAAAACGTGTAAGTGAAAAAATTATAAATTTGTTTAAAATAAATAACTTTACACAAAAGCGTGTGTACACATCAAAGAAAATAATTGATTGTTTTGATTAGTGTCGCTTTCTGAAGCTACGTGAGTGAATAGTCACGTCGCATTATTCAGCTACTCGAAGGCTTTGGGAGACAGACCTCGGAATTTTGAACCATGGTCAAGGGACGAGGACGACATCTGAACTGTCCCCACTTTCGCCTAACTTCCACACCACACCAACGGGAGGACGTTCGAGCCTTTGCATATTTATCGCGCATCGACCCTCTCTGTACGACGGGTATTCAGCGGTACTAGGCTTGAACTCATGATATGGCTGCCAGAAGTCCCTTACATTGATTTGTTCGCTCTCTCTCTCTTATTTCACTGTTTTCCAAATCATTTAAAAATAACAAGTCATTAGTAACTTTTTAAATATATATACTAAACTCAAATATTTTCGGTAATGAGTGGGTGTTTTGTCAATGTCGTACTCTAAAGCAATGCGAGGGCTATAGGTGAAGGGACTTGAAATTTTAAACAGTGGCCAAGTGACGAGGGGATGCCACCTGAACCTTCCCTTCACTCTCCTAACTACCACACTACGCCAACGCAAGGACTTCGAATCCTGATGTCACTTAAAACCCGCCATGTAGAGTGGCTGATACACATTCAATCTGTCCTTCCTCGTCCTCGTCAGAATATTGTGGAGGTGTGGAGAGAGAAGGGACAACTAAAAAGGTTCTTATCACTTGACCACAGTTCGAAACTACGAGGTTCCTTGCCAACATCCCTTGCGTTTCCTTAGACTGCGGCGTTAAAAAACGTTTTGATGATTTAAGTAAAAAAATAATTCCCAACTATAGTATTTATCAAACTTTAAAACAACTGCGCTTAATTTTATTAAAAAGAAATCAAAATCGCTGTTAACGGTTTATTGGAGATGGTGATTTGATGCACGTTTACAATTTTAACAAAAAGGCGCCCCTTAAAGTTAATACGCTCAATTATTAGCGCTATGATTTCAGGTGAAAAATCGTGATTCTTTTTGTTCTAATTACGCCAATAAAATATGTGACAGCTCTTGTAGCATCAAGGCCGTGGTAGTCTAGTGGTCAAGGATTCATAGCCGAGGTGTCATGAGTTCCGCTGAAGACCCGCCGTGTGGAGGAGGGCGATGCACGTTAACTCTGTCGAGTGCGTAGAATTCCAGAGGATTTTGTAGTCCACCCGATTTTTTTTTACATTTGTATCATTATGATAGTTTTGTATAAGTGTATCTAATAAGCTTCTGAAATCTAATATTTTTCATCTCCATTTCTTTATACAAAACATGCGTTCTAAAGGCTGATGTCTAATAAAAATTGTAAATTGTAAGAAATAGAGGGTTTTTTATCTAAATTTATCAAATCAAGACGAATGATTGCAGTCAGTCTCACGAGTGCAGATGGCGTTTGCTTATACTCGAGTGTGAAAATTACAGTAGCATAAAATACGACCCCGCTCGAATTAACTCGAGTGTACATGTTAAAGGGTTAATGTAAACTGCTTTTTAATAGCGTTAGAGGCAACGCATCTCCAATTTTATTTCTAATTCTGTAAACTTGTGGGTTCTTTTCTGATCGTGTTCGCATTGTGAATTGAAAATAATTGCAGACAGGGTTTTGTCCCACTGTTTATTCCACACCTTCTATATGGGACATTTCTTAAAATAAAGAATATATTGAGATGTTACAAGATTACGATACATCGTTCAGCCGTCTCTACTTTTCACAACCCCCGGTTTTCTTCGCCACCGCTCTCTCTCCCCCGTTCCGACCTTTTCTCCTCTGTCCTTGCCAGATCCTTCTCTTTATATCGTCTCTCGTTCGACCTGTTGCCCGGTGCAGGCAGCGGTTCCTTACACGCCCCACCTAAGAGTAAAATTTGCCCCTTGTGGCTGATTTTACCATTTCAGACACCAGGAACAGAAAATTCACAAACAGAACACACAATAATTGCAACAGTCAAAAGTCTTGATGATTGTTCTAGTCAAAGTTCCTTAAAACAAACACATGAAATAATATTAATAGTTCCCCCAATTGAAATAAGTGACTATGTTCCCAGAAAGATCTAAACTGTAATGGGATTGCAAACAGATACATGGAAAACACATTATACAAAAAAAACAACAACACTAAATATATACATTACAGTTTTTATCTTAATCTAGACAATGTTTATTTCATTAACTCATGAATGTGAATGCTCAATGAGTTCACTAAATCCATATTAAGTCCACAGTAAAAACTTTCCTACGGCTCTAATTTGCCTTTGGCCGGTATGATTTCCGACCCAACCCATCTCACCCATTCTAATACAAAGTTAATTTGTTTTACACGATTTTTCCAAATTTGCATCAGAATGTCTATGTCGACTATTCGAGATACAACAAACTGCTCTAACATTCTTAAAACCTGAGCCGTTAAATTACATCCATAAAAAGTGTATTCAATCTTAAACCTCACTTTTTTAGTCATGTAAATGTCAAACGGCATAACGCACGCGGCATACCCCTTCGTGAGAGAACGACAGAAATACCACTTCCACAAATACAGTACCGTGACCCACGATGCTGCGCTATTCTTTTCTACAAAACCTTCCCTTTTCGACAAAAGATAAATCTCGGGGTTCTCGAAAATATGTTTAACCAAGCTTCACAGGTTACCTTCGCACTGAGACTAGTCAACGGCACAGCCTCGCCCCACCTAGTGTGCTGATCAACCAGACATAAAATATATTTATGTCCCTTTAAGCTTGGCGGATCAATTGGACCTATCAGATCCATATTCCCCACCTCAAATGGCAATTCAGGCCTTGCCACAGGTGTACTGGATGATCGGTTTTTAATCCTAACCGATCGAGTGATCTGACATTCTTTACATGACTCACAAAATTTCTTCACATCGGCCCTCAGACCCTCCCAAAAGAAAGAATACTTTATTCGTTCAAGCGTCTTCTTGGGACCCATGTGACTATACTGAACACGGAAGTATGCGCTAGTCTCAACACCTCCGTTCTTCTGCACTTCGGAATTACCAGTTGCCCAATACTCTCCCCGAGTATTTTATCCCTACGAAATAGATACCCATCTACTTCGTAGTAGTTTCCTTTGCCTTCCTTAGCATACTTCCAAGCCAATGCTAACTAGGCACAACACTCCTGTTCGGAACGAAAACTATCAGCCACCATGCTTCCTTTATCCATCTCAGCTGTCACCTCCTCATCCTTAGTACCCAATGTTCCCACTTCATTCCGACATGAAGTAATATTCCTTTGAGAATCCTCAATGTGCTCCTGTGCTTTCTCTGGCAGAATACCCGATGAAACCTCGATTTCATCTACATTTCCTGAGTCAATCTCCAGGTCCTGAGAGCTTTGAGCCAGTGAATTCTCTTCACTTTGGGCTCCTCCCAACATATCCAAAACATCTGGTGGAAGCAACACGCGTCTTCTACCAAAACTTCTGCCAAAGCACATAACACTTGCTGGTGCACCACATTAACCTGGCCACCGGTAGCAAGACCAATTGTAACATATACTAAAGGACATTTAACCGCTGGACCGAAAATACCTTTCAAATAAATCGTGGAAGCTCCTTCAACCGATATTCCAGGAACTAAGTCTTTCTTGATAACAGTAATTTCCGTACCAGAATCCACTAAAGCATGGACTAATTTCCCATCTACACTGATAGATGTTTTCACTAATTTACTTAATTTGTCTTCAATAGCCCGCCTAGGAATGACTTTACCTAGCAAATCAACTCTAGCAGTGACCGTTCCATCTACCAATTCCGTCCCTTCCGTTGACACCTTATTCACATTAAGTCTTTTATTATCTACCTCTTTGTTTTTCGGACAATCCCGCTTAAAATGTTTATCTGATCCGCAGGTGAAACAAGCGAATTTTTAATTTCAGTTACTTGACCTTTATCCAAGTTTTTCCTAGAAGAAAAATTATCTGACTTTTTTTCCCCAAATGGCTGCGTGTGTTTACCCCAACTACCATTAAAAACTTCTCTTTTCACTATCATTCCATTTAGCTCTCTCAGGTTCATCGTAGGATTTCCCTTTGGAAGCGTAAAATATATCACATTGTTTGCCCAAGTCCCTGGGTTTGTACCATTCTTCCCCTTGGAGCACACCAATATGGGTCGCCGTCTCAGAATCCAACATTTCAAACATTTTATCTGCTACGATCAGTTGATTAACTGACTCAAAATCATTCGCTTCTCTTAACTTACAGTAGTATAACCACATCGATGTTAAACGGGACGCGAACTGAGAGAAAGTTTCGTCAGAGTTACGTTTGGCCTTTCTAAAATTTTCTAAACATATTTTTGGGAGGGGTGATGGTTCATACTCCTTGAGTACAACCTGTTTTAAAGATTCGTAATCTTTTAATTCTTCTTCGCCTAGGTTAACTAATAAGTTTGACACTTTGTCTCCTAACATGCATAACAAAACCTTCGGTTTTAACTCGTCGCTAACCATTTCACTAGCGAAAGCCTTTTCAAGACTAGAAAAGAAATATTCCCACCCGTCTGATTTATTGGGTACCTTTACAGTTAAGAGCCTAACCATTTTAACTATTTCATCTAAAGATTTTACACGTGAGGTTTGACCATTATTTAGAGTAGCACTCTGATTAGCGTTCCTAGATAATTCTATTTCCAAGCGTAATTTTTCAATTGATAATTAATTGTTCTTGTTGTTCTAGTTTTTGCTGCTGTTCTGTCTCTAACCTTTCGGCTGTAATAACTTCCAATAACTCTTTTGCCTCTTCCTCCTTGTAATATTTACTAGAGATTATTAAATCCCTTAAAACAATTTTAGACATAGACGGATCAGGTGACTCATCTAAGTCCCGCGCTAATTGAATTAAGTCAATTTTCTTACTTCTAATGAGAAATGCCATTTTTAATAAAGCTAAACCTAATGCCAAATTACCTTCTGACAAATTTAAATACAAACACTTAAATGACCCAGTACTATATATTTAACAAGCAAAAAAAAAAAATAAATAATACACTCGTTTTTTTTAAGAGTACTCAAATTCCAGAAACACAATTCGCAATATGTTTACAATAAAACTTATATGCGACACAGTTATTTGTTACTAATCAGAACGCAGAACCTTTTTTAAAAAAAACACAATTAACAACATACTTTTAGCTACATTACCATAGAATTATTCCTCAAATCATAAATCTACTCTTAGTTTCTTTTTTTTTTTAATTAAAAGAAGAATCTTATGCAGGAAACAAAAGACCAATATACATATACATCCTAAATTACGAGCAAAGGAAATAACCTCAGATTGCATTAAACTATCAACTAACTGACAAATTGCAACACTTTTACTTAAAATGAAAAACTATCATATAATATTCAGAAAAAAAAAAAAACATGCCATATTCTGAGTCATAAATAACCTACAAAATCTCTTATTTACAACATTTTAACAGGAAGTCCGTCTACTTGAAATACATATACACATTTTTTTTAATGGATATTTTTCACCCACTCAAACATACATTTTTCGCAACCATTATTTCAAGATAAATTAATCTAATTCTTTTTTTTAAAAAATTCTGAAAACTGAATTGTTATGCAAAACACTTTCTATACCCAGATTTTAATTTTTGAGACAACTTCAAAACAGTAAAGAATGATGATAAAAAAGAAATTATAGTTTAACACTAGAGAACTCTAAATACCATATTTTACAACATTTAAAATGATACCCTATCATTTCCAGGTAAAATAAGTACACAATTTTCTTATTTCATCTACACAATAATCCAACAACATAGAATATTGCAATAAACCAATGAAATTTTCTTTTTCAGATATATCTGCTTTTTCTATTTTATTTTAAAAAAAAAACAAATTAAATATGACTGCATCCCATTACTCTTTTAAATATTCACACAATATTTTAACTTAGGGGAACAATAGCCACTTACCTCGGCATGAACGCTGTTTCTGTACTTGAACACTACTGGGATTTCCTTCGTTGTTTTCAGATCACGGCTCCATTCATCAGAAAATGAAGAAAAATACGACATCTGTTCGTTCATAGCCCAACTCGGCAGGTGATGGTAAAACTCCATATGAAGAAGGTCTTTTTTTTTTTACTTGAAACTGCTGCAGGGCAATTCCGGGATGCACGTGGTCATCAACTTGAAGATACACTGCAGGATTCTATTTCCTTGTTAAAAATTTCCTTTCAAACCGAATGTCCACTAGAACCTTGTTCACAATTATGTAGCACGAACACCGATCAATTTGAAATATTTTATTCATTTAACTTCTGCTCCATTGCATCCCACTTCTGACACCAGTGTAAACTTGTGGGTTCTTTTCTGATCGTGTTCGCATTGTGAATTGAAAATAATTGCAGACAGGGTTTTGTCCCACTGTTTATTCCACACCTTCTATATGGGACATTTCTTAAAATAAAGAATATATTGAGATGTTACAAGATTACGATACGTCGTTCAGCCGTCTCTACTTTTCACAACCCCCGGTTTTCTTCGCCACCGCTCTCTCTCCCCCGTTCCGACCTTTTCTCCTCTGTCCTTGCCAGATCCTTCTCTTTATAGCGTCTCTCGTTCGACCTGTTGCCAGGTGCAGGCAGCGGTTCCTTACAAATTCTATTCTAAAATGACAGTAATATCAAAGATAACTCCTGATCAATATCCAAGCTTTTTCAAAAGGCATTTGGCGTGGTGTGGAAATTCGGAGAGGGAGTTGCTAGCTCAGGTGTCGTCACTTGACCGTGGTTCAAAATTACGAGATCCACTGCCAATAACCTTCGTGTTGCTATACAGTGCGACTTAAATTAAAATCAAATCCTCAAAAGGTATAAATACGTCATTACGCCTTGGTTGTTTCATCAACTATCAAGTTTCTAATGTAGACTTTCCGTCATAAGCAAGAGCTTTCAAGACAGCGTTCCCCATTCCTAATCCCGGAAAGTGATGTTTCAGGAGATCAGTTCGTAAACCATTACGTTTATCTGTACGAGGGATTACTACATGGCACAAAATTACTTCAGATAAAATTTATTTTAATTAACTGAATTGTTTCTTGTATTTTTCCCGGGCGTATATATTGGATTTTCCTTTACAAGGGATAAATCAATTCAAATAATTGCTTAGGCCTCAGCGTGAATATAAACTATCAATTAATATTACATGAGGAAATATATTTACCCAAGTCTTGGTAAAATTTAGATTCCTTTTAATCCATAGGAATATCGACTCAGAAGGCAAAATTTACTTACATATTATTGAAATTTTATCAGAGAAAATTACATACAGTAATTTTTGCAAAAGCCTTGAAATAAATCTTGGTTTACAAATAATGTACTTTTTCTTAGAAAGATATAGCCGAAAAGTTTTGAACGGCATAGAAAAATGCTTGTTGATTAAAATTAAAAATGAAACAATCTTTGTTTCAAGCTCAAATACAAAAAAAAAAAAAGACAAATCTTCATAATTTTTTCCATTCCATAGAATATATATGAATTTTCTAAATGCAGTTCTGTAAAAATGAGAAAACCACTTAAAAGAAACGTTTTGACTGTTTTACTGAAAAACAGCAAATACTTGCGAACCTACAGCGCACTCACGATATGAAGATACCAATTAAGAGCCCTTGATACATTCTGGAACAAAGCGGCAAGCTAGATGCCCATGAACGTGTAAAAAATATCGATATATATAATTGCAGTTATAGTAAAAAAATCCAACAACGTGTCTGTAGATAAAGATTATGTATTTTTTCTGTAGTCAGTATATGAATATTTATTAATATAATAGAAATTAAGAGTCCCTTTATAAAGCATAAGAAAATATGCATAATTTTCCCACACAAATTTATGTTCAATAACTATGCTTTAGAACAAACAATATCTATAATTTGTAAATTAGACATTCATCCAGTAAAACTTGTTTAATTTCCACAGTAGCATTATTTTGCAGATAAGTGTATATAAGTTATTACTAAGCTCAGGAAAATCAAAATATAACGGTGCTTATACTAAGAATACTTTTATGAAAGTTTTCTTTAAAAAATATTGATTTCACATTCGATATTGATCCGGGTGTATTATTAATATAATCTGTGTTTAACTAGAACTCTTTTTTTTTTTACGAGAAGTCCTTGCACTTAAGATTAAGAGAATTTGCATATTGAATCGAATTTCTTAGGAAGTACTGAAAGAAAGGTAAAAATAATAGTTTCTAATAAGGATGAAAACTTTTAATTTTGATTACGTAAGTGTACATGTGGGTGGGGTCTGAGCATTTCAAGAAAAACATACCAGTTTCCAAGTTTCTTTGGTTTGAACAACTTTACCTCTTCTTTTTTTTTTTATTCTTATTAATCGTGAAAATACAAAAGCAGACAGTTAAAATGACTAACTGCCAATAATGGGATAATGGAATGATGTGGCATATCTTCGGAGTCTTAAAGCAGGAAATCTTCGAATTTTATGTTAGCCTTTCCATGGTAAAGTTGGTCTATATTTCATTTTTATGCATGATGATGCTCATTCATCCACATAATAGTTCATTTGGTTGACAAATTGTTGGAAATTTGCCAAATGAATTGGCCCCATCGAGGTCTTAAACTTATAGCGCAGAGTGGGCAATTGTTTTGGCTTGAGGGCCACATATTGGAGGGCCGCACCTTTTAAAAATGATTGCATTTATTAATCAACCATGCATCTCAGAAAAGGCGCACATTATACCACAAAAATCCATAAATATAGGTGAAATAAAAATTTTATTTAGTTTATTTACTGTGCTAATTTCATATCTATAGCAGTAAGCAAATTTAATTTTAAAAAACAGATCAACGAGACAAATATACATCCTATTACACATGTAAGGTATTCGCCCGTGGGTGATACCTTACTTCTAAGTTATCTTCGTGACCTAGAGGTGTGGAAGTGAATGAAGAACCAGGCGTTGCCATGATCTTAAAATGTCTTTATTAAGATCTTAACTTAAACACTAACTATGATAATATTTATATTACAACTAAGCGGATCTGAGGTGAGAAAACACACAATACGCATTGCCAAATAAGCGCGACTTTAATCACTATCTTCCCGCCTATTTCTAATCTCAACTTATACACAGTCCTAATAGATAACAGAATTATATCCTACCTTAATCTCTTGTTTAACCACAATCCTCTCGTATCCTAGATATATTTTGTATATCTCGCGTGGAATAATATCCACCTTTTGACTTGATCGCTCTATCACGGATAGCTTCAAACTCAATGACGGCTTTTTTCTCTTCCTTCAGTTCACGTGGTTAAACTCAGACTAGCATAATCACTTCCCAATAGATCATCCGCTTTCGTTAAACTTCTGCTATTTAAAAGGTTTCCAATTTGCATATTCATGCCTCGCTTCTGGATTTGGTTGGAAAGAATTTGCCTTTTTCGGCTCCAAAGAACCCAAGAGGAGCTTTTAGTGGAAAACGCGATGAGCCCGTCACACACTTTTCTACAATTTTTTTTGCAGTCAGGAGGGATAATTTTAGGCTTGCTGAATTCACCCTCCCTCCTTTCAGGCTCTTCAGCCTTCAAATTAATGTCAGCTAACTTGAACTTGCATATATATTTACTTTTGTTGTGACCTTCCTGCAAGAAAAACTTTGCTCACAAATATATGTGACATGCAGCCAAAAGCAACGCAGTCTTCGCGCGCAGGCGCATTGAATCGAAACTAAAACAAAAACTTTTAAGAAAAAGAGAGAAGCAGAAAAAAGGAGAACGCGAGAGGTGCGCGAGCAGGCGTTACCTTCTGAATATCATCGTCAAACTTATCTGTAAAAACTACCTTTTTAATTAATTTTTGTTTAATGTTAAAATAAAATAGAAGATAGACCAACGTCTTGGACCCCTTGTTGTCTCCCACAAATTATGGGGGCTCGGCCGGGATCGACAAAATTTCGATTTTGAACCAAAGTCTGGACAATGAACAACAGCGTCCGTGAAGGAGACGCTCCGCCATTTTTCGGAAACTTCGTTCAACCTGTGTAGAGGTTGAATTTTTCAACTTCATTCCGCCTGTGTAGAGGTCGGAACAAATAACAAAATAACCTGTGTAGAGGTATTTTTCAACGAACCATCGACAAATATTCCGCCTGTGTAGAGGTTGGAAAACCCATCGACGAAAATCCCGCCTGTGTAGAGGCCGGAACCACAATTTCAACTATATTACCTGCGAAGAGGTGACATCAGTGGAATCAACGTTTTATTGGATACATCGTACGTGCGAGCAACAAGGGAGCCAGAAAAAAAAAGGTAGGATCTTTCCAAATTTTTATAAAATGTATAAAAACATTCTTAAAGAGGATCTCATAAGAGTTGTTGAGAATCTAAACGGTACTGCGGAGAGTACTGACACTATAGTTAAACTAAAGACTAAAATTGAGAACAGTAGTACATTTGAAAGTGATCCAGATTTCGTTAAAACTTTAATTCAAAACTGTATAGATGAGAGAGTATCGCGAAACGAAAGAGAGGTAACTTTAGGAAAACAGAAAATTGAGCTCGCGAAACTACAGTTAGTACAGTTAGAAAAAGAAGTCGAACTTCAAAGGGTTAAAAATAAAGCATTAAGTTTAAATCCTGCAGCTAAAGTCGAAGAGAAACAGTTCGAAACTTTAAATAAGGAAACCGCAACTCATATTGGCATTCGAGAAGCAGAAGATTGGTTTAGACCTATTGATTTAGCTAAAGAGTGTGATATTTATATTTCATCTAGAAGCGGATCACGTAAAGAAATTCCTATTACTTATGGATATACCCAAGACCCCTTTAAAACAAAGATTAAAGAGAACTATCCCCAATATCATGAAAGAGAAAATAAAAATTGCTATATATGCGGTGATTCATCTCATTACGCAAGAGACTGTGAGAAGCGTTTTAAACCTAAAGAATCTAATGATCACATCCATAATAAAATAAACGTGAATACTTTGAAAATCGAGAGCGAAAAACAAAATAGCGATGAATGCGCAAATCTTCAATACGTAAACATTTTTGTGGAAAATCAGCCCGTAACAGCATTGATTGATTCAGGTTGCCAGATCCCAGTTTTAAATTCCTCACTAATTAGAGTGCAAACACCTTCCGAAGAGATCATAACATTAAGTTCATATTTTGGCGAACAGCGTATGGTAGAAGTTAAACCCATAAATATTTCTCTTAATCAACACTCTCCTAGCTTGAGTGTTGGAACGGCAATATCACCGACCTTGACCGAAGAATTTATTATACATCCCAGTGTATATTCTGAAATAGAGAAACTAGGCCACGCAAAGAGCGATGTTTTATTGAGTGAAAGTGGATCCTCTTTGAGTGCAGATTGTGCTATTTCTTTTCCAAATGTTTCTGTTTCAAATGTGATAGAAAACTCTAGTTATGATTTGCCATATGTTAAGAACTTTAATACTAGAAATGATTCGAGTTCTCTAATTAAGGATTATAAATGCAATAACATTAAGAGTACTAAGTTAAAATTGAGTATTGTAAGAGAAAAATGTTCTGATATAGTATTGTGTAAGAAAGCCAATGGTGCCATGAAAACGAGTTCCGTGGAATTTATCTCCCAATCTCCTACCCCTTCACCTATGAATAGTAATTATCGACGGTTTGTGTTGCTCCGGAAAATTTTTGAGCCTTGGCAGTGGAAACGAAGGAAAAAGAGAAATCATTTTGAACAGACGTCCAGAACTCTACAGAGGAAAATATCGATGCGTTCAACCAAAGATCAACTTGCCTATGAAACACAATGTTTTCCTGTGGAACCTTCCGGATGTCGAAGAGGTGCCTTCACATGATGGAGAAACTGTCTAGTTCAGAAAAATTATGATATGTTTAATCTCTATATATTTGTCGTATAGTCCTTGTCTGTTCCGTTTTTTTTTTGTATGTTTCAGATTCTCCTCTGGTCTCCATGGAAATACCGCTGCGGACAGCGTACGGTCAGAATGGCCGTTGTGACATGCAGCCAAAAGCAACGCAGTCTTCGCGCGCAGGCGCATTGAATCGAAACTAAAACAAAAACTTTTAAGAAAAAGAGAGAAGCAGAAAAAAGGAGAACGGGAGAGGTGCGCGAGCAGGCGTTACCTTCTGAATATCATCGTCAAACTTATCTGTAAAAACTACCTTTTTAATTAATTTTTGTTTAATGTTAAAATAAAATAGAAGATAGACCAACGTCTTGGACCCCTTGTTGTCTCCCACATATATGTTTACCCAAATGCAGTGATTCAAACAATTCAGTGTACACCTTACTTTTACTTGATAAATTCAACTTTCAATATAATTAACACATTACCGAGAAGAGTAAGCCTGTTTTTATTTTTACACATAAAAATGGTTTAATTTAAAGTAAAAACCAAGAATAGTCATCAAAAATCTTCTCAATTCAATAGTTTCAGAGAAGCATTTTAAATAAATGTATGCAGAGTTTTACCTAAAATAAATTGAGAACACACTTATGAAAAATATGTTTAAAACTTTCACTAAATACTTTCAAGTTGACTGCTTTTTTAATCTAATTTCGTGTAATCTTATCTTGAGTCTTTCATTGATCAACGATCATTTTTGAGTCAACGATCATTTTTGTGGGATTAAGTTTGTTCGATAAATTTGGAGCCAAACTTTTAATTGGAAAATGGCTCTTCGAAGAGAAACCGGTATTGGTGTGGGGAAATTCGTATTAAGATTATTAAAAAAAGGAAAATATTATCGGGAAATAGATGAAATTGTTGAAAGAAGCCACACTTGTGTCCAGAAAATCATTATAAAGTTTAAAAATGATGGATTGATTGAAAATAAAGGTTGAAGGAGAAGGAAACGTATTCTGAGTAGTGTTGCAAAAAGGAAAATTTTTAAAGAGAAATCAAGATTGATCTTAAGGCAACAGCAGTCAAACTAGCAACAGAAACTTCTCAAATCTTGGGTAGAAGTGTAAGCGCTGAAACTGTGGGAAATGTAATTGGATAAGCTGGATATAAAAGTCAAGTTGTTAGAAACATTTCATCAGCTTGCAAACTCAGAAAAAGCGTTTGGAGTTTGCAAAAAACTCATCAATTGAAGTCCAATAACTTTTGGAAGAAAGTTTTATTAAGTGATGAAAGTAAATACAACATTTTTGGCAGTGACGGTGGTCCCACCGTATGAAGAAAGCCCAATACCGCTTTGGATCCATAAAATTTACGTCCTACAGTTTAATATGGTGGCGGCTCCGTCATGGGTTGGGGTTATGTGGCTTCACGAGGTAGAGAATTTAATTTTTATAGATGGAGTTTTGAACCATATGGTTTACTTGGGTATACTTCGTGACAATCTCAAGGAAAGTGCTATAAATTTGGGTTCAGAAGGAAAGTTCATTTTCCAGCCGGACAATGACCCCAAACACTCGGCACGTTAAGTCAAAATGAGACTTTTCCAATGTGAACCGCAGTTAAATGCACCATTAAAGTACACATTCGAAACAGCGGTCCAAAAACATAAACCCATTAAAACAAGTGTTGCAAGAAGAATTGGGTAAATGACCTTCAGATACCACCAAAATGTTGAGTCGGTAGCACGACACTTTCTTTGTATGCGAGATATTGTAAAAATTTCATTGGTGCATTCTCAATTTTTTGAGGTAAAAATCTACATATGTTTATTTAAAATGCTTCTGAAACTTTTCATTTCGGAAGTTTTCCGTTCTCACTCTTCTTTATTTTTACTTTAAATTAAATCATTTCTAATGTGAAAAAATAAAAACATGTTTGTACTTCTCGTTAATGTGTTATTTATATTGAAAGTGGAATTTGGATCATTGTATAGAGAACATTTTCTATCTATTTGGTTTTCTGACTGTCTTGACTGGCTGCTATTGTCCACCCCTGCTATAGCGCATGCGCGAAGGATTTTTCTCTCTCAGGGTGGGCATAATTGAAATATATATTCTTTTTTTCCTTCCCTTAGCTATCAAAAACTTCAAAGCAGTGTTGTTGGAGGAGTGAGACCAATGGCCTCAAATTGAATCTGTTCAGTACGATTTTATGTTGTGAAAGTTGCTCAACTGTATACGAGATGATCGTTTTCAATATTATACACTTTTTTTGTTCCCCCTTTATTTACTTCGCAATCTGAAGCAACATAAATAATTGAAATAATACAAGCAAGAATAAATAGCACTGATGTTTCAGTTTTGTGTTTTAAACATAGTTAAGAGAAAAAAAGGAGTTGGAATAAAAGTTTTTGCATAATGATTATCTGTAAAGAAAAAATACCGAAGAGTTTCGGAATAAGTAAAAAAAATTAAAGAGGAACTACTGAAAAACTTGAAAAATTAAGAGTATTAAAAGTTCTTAAAATTATATATTAAACATTCTTATTGGTAAAATTCGGCATTTAGTATACTCGAAACTTGTATTTATTAAACAATTTTCTCTCCAAGTAAATTTTAAAAGTTTTACTAAAAAAAAGAATCAGAAATGATTTATGAAGGTCATGGGCCAATTTTCCTTTTTTCGTAATAAAAAAAAAAAACTCTGCAACTTTTTTTTTATCTTCAAACTCACAAATAGGCGTTTATTCTGTCTCTGACAAAGATAAATGGAACAAATTTCAAGCAATTTCCAATTAATTTTGCTATTTAATGAATAGTTTTGAGAGAGATTATCACTTTTTAATTGAGTAATTACAAGCATTTTTGTCCAGTATTTTCGCGTTCCAATGAGTTAGAGAAAATACTTGTTTTTATCTTTTGAAAAAGATTTTTTAAAATGAAGAGAAGAGAGATTCTTTCACTTTTTAATTGTTGACCATCAGTAAGGCGGATCTCTCTCATTTTTTCTGTTATGATGATGGGAGATAAATTTAATAAAATACTTAGAATTCTTTCTTTTTTTTTTGGTGGTGGAGGGGGATTTTAATTACAAAATTATCAAAATATTGAGTACAAAAGATGAATAGCATTGCATTACATGTAAAATATGTATTCAGAATTTTGTTATATTTCTACCATTTTAATTGCAGCCACGATATCATGTATTGAGGTCATGACCTTTAAAGCCAGAAAGTCGTAGGTTGAATCCCAACTTCACTGAGGGAATGTTTCTTAATGTCGCACTATAGGACATGAAGACTATTGACGAGGGGCCTCGCAATTTTGATCCACAGTTGGGTAACGACACCTGAGCTGGCGCCCCCTGTTCAAACTACCCCACCATGTCAACGAGATGACTTTGAGCCTCGACAGAATTAACGTGCTCCAGCCTCTCTACACGGTGGGTCTTGATTGGCACTAGGGCTCGAACCCATGACACGCTAACCACGAGCTCGTGACCATGACTACTAGGTTACCGCGGCCATCCCCACTTCACTGAAGACTGTCCTGTGGAATAATGGCGGTTATTGCATGTTAAATTTACTTAAGTCTCAAAGTTTTCATGAAAAGTAGTGTAGAAATTTCTTGACTAAGTATTAGTTAAGATTTGTTGATTGACGTGTGTTTTATGACGCAAGGGCCAATATTAGCTAAGACGGCATTTTTACCATCTGATCGTGACTTGAAATTAAGTGGTTCGTTTCCAGTAGACTAAAGTGGGGCTTTAGTTTATCAACAAATAAAACAAATAATAAACGTTCTTCTTAAATTGAGTTCAAAAATCTATTGCAACTATTTGCTGTCTTCTACAAGAAAAGGTGTCTTCTACAAGATGGTGTTTTCTTGACAAAAACTGTTCTCATAAAAGTTGCCTAGATAAAGCAAGACGTAGAGGAGCACAGATCTTAGATCAATTAGCATTCAACAACAAAGAAGTCAAATTTGAGCTTGAGTGCATGGAGATTATTGCCTTAACTAAAAATATATTTTAGATGTAGCATAATTAACTTAAGACATTTAAGGATTGATAGAAATAGAAATATTCCTTTAAATTTATTGTATCATATCAAAGAAGTTACTTTCAAGCCGAAATCTCTCTTCAATTTACCATTTTTTTAGGAAAGAAAGTTGTTTGATTTATCACATTCATTTATTCCCAGTGGCGCACACAGGAATTTTTCATGGGGGATGGGGGGTCGGGGTCGAAAGTTCACCATTCTTGTATCATGCTCCTTTTGATTTTGTCGATTTTTGGGAACAAAACACAGTAAAAAACTAATTATTGAATAAATAATTAGCATTAATTAATAAAATTAGTCATTATTAACAAATACTTAATTAAATTTTACGTACTATGTACTTAGAATTATAATCAATCGGGAAAAAAATCAAGGGCTTTGGGGTTGGGGGTCCGGACCCCCAGGACCCCCTTGTGTGCGCCACTGTTTATTCCCATTGTATTATATCAATGTATTAAAAATCAGGATATGCTTTATTAAATATTAAGAGTACCGAATGGCATAAATTTCAAGTAATTTGGCCAAATTCTATAATAACTGACGTCGTATATACATTTTAAATAGCCAAGAAATGAGCCCTAACATTCGAAAAATTAAGAGAAAGGTACCAATGTAAATTGCTACAGTGGACAGTTAAAATGTGGAAAATTGACTAAAATGTCGTAAAAGTTTTTTTGACTTATTTTAGTATTATATATTAGCCTCTCTCTCTCTCTCTCTCTCTATCAAACGCAAAATAATTTTTTTGGTTTCATGCATTTTTTACTGAGTTATGGGGTAGTTCCGATTTAGTCATCCATGACCACGCCCCTTTGTTTACATTCTGATGTCATGCTAACAAAGCTGCCTTGTACTTTGACAGTACGAATTTTATTTACTGTAGACATAGCCTCTAGTTTTTATTTTTAAATGTTAATTTATCAAGGTCTGGATGGCAACAATTTGTTTTAACTGTATCTGAGACCTAAATTGGCATTATTTGTTTACAATTCGTTCGAACTTGCGTTTGCATTTTTCGTTCAATTTTATTCAAACTTTATATCGATTTTATCAAAACAAAAAGTTCTTTTCAGAACTAACGTTCATTTTAAATTGCCTTTGTTGTTTAAAATTATTAGTATGGATCTTATATCATCGAGATATAGATAACCTAAAGGTCGTCCTACCAAAAGGAGAAAGATGTTGGCTGAAAATAGCAAGAAGCGATGGCAGAAATTTCCTGAAACTGATGATGAAAAAAAAAAACAGTAATAGTATGATATTGCAGAAAGATCCATTATATCTGAACAGAGTACATCTCCCCAACCTAAGGCAAGCTATATTTTCCTCCACAAGGCTGTGTTTTCTGAACTATAGCAGAAAATTCCTTGTAAATATTGTACAAACTGTACCCTTGTTATAAAACAACACCATCCCATGGGGTATTCTACAAAGATGAAACTTTTATACGAATCATGTCATGAAAGCTATGAAAGTGCTTTTTCAAGTTTCCAAGAAGAGAGGCCAAAAATTCACATGATATAAACAGCAAGCTGGTGAGTGCCTTCTTATCCATAGGCAGAGGGCATGCTGCTATGGAAACTTCATCTGTGCTCAACATGCCAACAATAGACCGAAAAACATTTGCCAAATGCATGCCCATCTTATCCTTGAAAAACAAAGAGGTGAAGAAAAAAATGCTCGAAATGTCACGTCAAGCAGCTAGAGAAGCTCACATAAAAGTTGATGCTTATCTAAAAAAATCAAGAAATAATTGATGTGATGTGTCATATGACAGTACTTAGCAAAAGCGAGGACATACATCTAACCTGGGATTAGGAATAATCATCGATGTCCTCGACTTTGAAATATTGTCGAAATACTGTCAAAATTGTGTAGTTACTGGTGGAGATACGGGAGTCGATAGTGTAGAGTTTCACATATAGCAAAAAGGACATGTGGATGAATGTGACAAAAATTTTGATGGAACTTCTGGAGCCATGGAGATGCACGCTACACTAATTGTGTGGAGACTGTCAATTACTGATTGCCAAATGAGATTCGTTTCCATGCTGAGTGATGGTGACTCAAAAACTTTTCAATTTTTGTCGGACAGTAAAATATATGGTTCCAATATAAAAATCGAAAAGGACGAGTGCCTGAATCATATTGCGAAGAGGCTAGGCAGATCGTTACGCAACTAAGTGAAAGAGTGGAAGGTGAAAAAAGTGACTCTTGGTGGGCCTTTCACTTTGTTGCATCTTACAGATAAAAACACCACAAAGTTGCAAAGTTACTATAGAAAGGCAATAAAAGGAGGCTGATAATAGCAGTAACAGATGCCATCGAAAAGCACAATTTGAGCTATGTGAAATCTCTTGAATCGAAAGAGGACTCATGCCTAAATGACAGTTTTTCTTTGACTATTTGCTGAAAGACAAGATAAACGACGCATTTCTCAGAATATTTCTACGAAACAAAAGAAAAGGAAAATAAATGCCACCAATACAGATGCAGCCTATAGTGCCGGTGTTTCTTAAAATTTTTTTATCAGACTTAGCAAACAGTTTTCTTGTCATGTGTAATTGAATGTTATTTTTTTTTTTTTGAATTCTTGTAACTTAATTGTATTGAAATACTTTATTTTTTCTCATTGTGATTAATGAAATATATAATATATCATCTGGTTGATGAAATAATAATGAAGTACATTCTGCTAATTTACTTTAGACATTATTAGAATGTTCTTCCTTACTTCAATTTTTATCACTATATATATTACGTGTCTCAATGTGACTGTTACAATAAATATTGTAGAATCTTATATATATATTTTATGTCTATCTTAGCTTTATAATATTAGTATTTTCAAATTTATATTTATGTCTGTAATTGTTTTTTAAAAAAACTAAGTTATTTTCCTTTAGAATAAAAATAGCTGTTTTTCTAAAAATCAAAAAATTTCCTCGAAAATGTTTAATTTTTGTAATTTAACCCTATTGAAATACTTTTTTTTATTCATTGAGATTAATGAAATATATAATATACTATCGGGTTGAGATGAAACAATAAAGAAATAAATTCTGCTAATTTACTTCAGATATTATAAGAAAGTTCTAGCTTATATATATACTTCAATTTTTATCACTGTATATACCACGTGTCAATGTGACTGTTACAATAAAAATATTGCAGAACTTTATATATATATATTCTGCATCTGTCTTATATTTGTATGATATTAGTGTTTTTCAATTTCAAATTTATATTTATACCTTTAATTTTTTTAAAAAGAAAACTAAGTTAATTTCCCTTAAAATATAAAAAGCTGTTTTTCTCAGAATCAAAAATTTGCCTCGAAACCAAAATTCAAAATGTTCCATGCGTTGCAATTTTTGTCGAATTATAACAAAACTTTCCAAAAGTATTCATCTAATGTATAGTTATAAATTCTTGGATGTATTGTAGTAATAGTGATAGGGTGAAAGAAGAAATTAGAGTTTTTTTTATGTAGGAAATCATTAAAATTCTTGAAATTTTTATACAAAAATTTGCGTTTACCCATATTTTACAAATTATCATATAAAACATTACATTGCATGCATACATTTGTAAAGAATTGCTTAAAGTTAAATCCGGTGAAAATATGAAATTTAAAAAAATCAAAACGCATGGAACGTTTTGAAATTTTTGTTAAATTTTTTTTAAAAATTTCTAAATTCTACTCATTTTTTTCTTCCCAAATTTTTTATATGGTTTTAGTTCTAAGTTACATACAGCCAGTAAAAATTTGGGGCATGTTTGCAAAAAATTAAAAAAAAAATTACTATCCACTGTGTAGCCTTAAAAGAATTAGATTGGGATAATTTTAAAAATCTTGATATTAGTTACGGGTACTGTGACAATAATTGTTGATACGACATGTTATAAGTTTAATTGCATACTTACAAGACAGTTTCGAGAACTGGGTACTTACGAATTATACCATCGACCGCTTCCTTAAAATAAAAAAAAACGTCGCAAAACGCAGCAACATGCAGCTAATAGTGGAAGACTACTACGCAGATTAAAACAATCTTATACGCGCAAGCTCAAAAATAACAACATTTATAATTCGTAATATACTTTTTTTATTTTATTGTAAAAAATGCGAGTAGAATTTGAAATCTATTTTTTAACACGCTTTCATTAGCTTCACCTGTATGTAACGGAATCTTTGAACTCGATTTTTGTCCACTTTAAAAGGTCAGATTAATTCGAAATTTTGCACACTTGTCAAGGACTGATGACAATACAATAATTTAATAATTTTGTTTCATTGTCCTGATCAGGATCATCAGGAATAATGATTTCCTATATATTTCCAGATTTGACGACTAAAAGATTGTTACAATCCTAAAGCGAAAACGCTCATGGTTAATACAACAAAGTTCGATTAACTATAAAAGTGTGTTTTTGAGTTCTTTTAAACTATATTTTATTACGGATGAGAAAGCAGTTGAGTGTTTTCAAAAATGCATCCTAATGCGTTAGTACCCGAAAGACTGAATTACAGCAAAGTTGCAAAACAAGAAACATCGTGAATCTGCCAGATAACATTAATATTCGTACTGATGCGAATTCATGTAACGTCGCGCGCGCGCGCGTATACATAAACGAGTGTTTTGTTGCGATTTTAAATGTAGTTACGGCGTTTTGGCTGCCTGAATAATCTAGTTTTTCAGTCTTGGGTTTATTTCAAGTGTGTTTTATTAAATACAATACTTAATTTTTTCTAAATCTTTCTTATTTGTCAACGAGTTAATATGGAAGGAGCATAAAACAATGATAGCATTGGCGATGTTTTTTGATTTTGCGAAATTGATAGATGGTATAATACGTAAATACCTGAGAACTACCAATTAAATGACAAGATACATGGTTCATACCGTTTGACATTTACTGTAAAATACTTTAGATTCGAAAGCCAATTTTCTTTTACTTTCATTTCATTCTTAGACTTTTATAGCTTAAAGCGTTTCTAATTTTATTTTTGAAGTTTTTTTTACATTCGACACTGCTAATAAATCAAGCGAAAGCTTCAACATACTGGTACAATCTAGTTAACAATGTTTACTTTTCAGCAAGACTTAAGGTTCCATGGTAACCCGAATAAAACTGAGAAATGACTCTCCCAATTACCAAGATCACAAACTTAAAATTGAGAAGATTTTATAACCATTTCCCAGTTGAAGGCAAGCAGGAGTAAAAACAAACATTTGACGAGGACACTAAAAAGAAAATTTTTTTTTAAGTGGAAGAATACACCAGACAAAATGCCATAAAGGATGCACAGTCAACGGCGAAAAGTTATTTTGAAATAAAAAAAAGTTTAGAAGCCTATAAGAAGAAATGTTTACTTACAATATAGTCACTACAAGTAATTGTCAAAAATATAGAGCAGAGCTAAAAAAAGAGGTAATGGAAAAATTGTGTATTTATTATAGATGCTATATAACACGGAATGAAATTTTACAGCTATACCCGGAACATTTGTGGTTTGTTGGAAAATAAACCATGCTGTTCGGATTTTTTAAATATTTTTTTAATCTTTTCAGTAACATAAATTGTGGAGAAAAAAAGCCAAAGCTTGTTCTTTTTTGGCAGCGTTCCTTTTTCTTTTGCCTTCCGGTTTCCTGATTACTACAGTTCAGCATGAAGAGGGATTACGTTTCTTTTTCATGCCTTTTTTTATTCGCCTTCACCCGTACACAATGCCAGTTTTCTTGAGAGAAAGTCATTCATTTATCAGCTTTTTAATCCAAAACAAAGATACTGTGCACGCAGTATTTCAAAGTTGAGTTCTAAGACTTGGAAAGGGTAAGACTCAGGACTTACCGGATTTCTATTAATAGGTTTTTTGGACACTGGATTGCAAAAGTTTTTAAAAAAAGATGCATTTTGATCGGCATTTTTACTTTTAATCATAATAGTTGAATGAGTGGCTCAGTGATTATTAATGTCAAACTCTAAAGCAACTCGAGGGGACGGACCTCTTCAGTTTGAGCCTCCGTCAAGTGACAAGGATAGCGTCCGAGCCATTACCGCTTTCATTTAACGTCCACTCCACGCCAACGCGAGGACTATGAGCTACGACAGTGAATAAGTGAGAGTTATATTATCGTCGTACTCCAAAGCTGCTCGAAGGCTATTGGCGACGGACCTCGTAATTTTGAACCATGGTCAAGTGACGAAGAAGACACCAGAGCTGGCAATCCCAATCTCCTAACTTCCACACCATCGAGAAGATGTTTGAGCCTCTCCAGAGTTAACATGCTACGGCCCCCTCTACACGGCGGGCCTTCAGCAGCACCAGCTCGAACTCATGACACGCCAGCCACGAGTCCGTGACCATGACCACTAGGCTAACACGGTCACTTGAGCCACAGTGGATTTTATGTGCATTAACTCCTCTATAGGTTGGATCTGCAGTGGCATCAGAACTCGATCACGCGACTCGAGAAAACTAGACATGAGTTCGTGACTATGACCACTAGGCTACCGCAGCCGTATAACAGTCGAGAAAAAGGGTTTTGGTAAGAACAGTGTTTCAAAAATTTATATCTTATTCAGTTATAATACATCCTTTTATCAGCAAAAATTTGAGAAATTAAAATTTTTGAAATCATAGTCAATAAAGGAATCGAAAACTATATACTGAGTGTATCAATTGGAGAAAATTCTTTTAATTGGTTTAAAGTCGCAGGAATGGATTTCCCCCCACATGACGACTGAAGAGGAGAATAAATGTTGACGATCCCTCGACAGCACGGACTTGGCTATTGAGACATGATCCAATTCCCACACTTCCAGGGGATTGGGTTCTCATGTTATGGTGGCGGGGACTCGGTAGTGAATAGATTAAGTACATATGTCGGTCTCAGATTCATCGGTTCACATATGTTCACTGCATTAAATATACACACGCTCCACAGTCTAGCAGTCGCTCTCTGCCATGGTTTTTCAAGCATTCAACTAAACAGTTTTATGTTATTCGTTTTTCGGTGGTAAAAACAGTCATTTAAATGAGGGGTACAATGCCAAAAACAAGTAATAAGAATAGAAAACATACAATTTTAATACCGCAACACCTTCAAAACATTAGGAGTAGCCCACACCTTGGAAAAGTTCACCCACCCTTGACGTAGATGATTAAGAAAATTGAATTGAACAAGTTTATTCTGATATCTATGAAGGAAAAAATATTTATAGAAATTTTAAAAAATCTTGCTACAAAGTGCAGTAAAAGTCCAAACGAATTTACAATTACCTATTTTTTTTAAAGGATCATCTAATAAATTTACACATTTTGTTCTGAAAATCAAGATAAGGATGAAAACCTAATGTTGAAATTTGTGATGTATCAGTCAAAATAAACTGTTCAAAAACTCGGCCTCAGGTGTATACTGTAAATGGATCAACTATCCAGAATGAGACAGAAATTTGTTAGAAGATTCTCTTAAAAAGAATTGTGTTAGCAAAGTTGAGTTTTGCTTCAGCTGTGTTGGTAAGACAATGTCAAATGACTACCTCCACAGAGAAATTCTCTGATTTGATTTTAATTGACGCCGTACTCTGAAGCAACTCGATTGCTATAGATGACGGATCTCGACATTTTGAACCATTGTCACGCGACGAAAATGGCACTAGAGCTGGCACCCCCTTATCAAACTTCCACACAGCGCCAACAAGAGGATCTTAAGCCTTAAGATTTAACATGCTATCAACCCCTCTACACGGCGAGTGTTCAGTGGCATACAGAGAAATGATCAGCAGATGTTGTAATGTGTATCAGTTTTATAAAATAATAATAATAATAAATGTTTAATCATATACAGCAATTATTGCAAACTTAATGCTCAATACTTCATCACATATCTTCAAGTTGAGTAAGCTTCACAGTTGAGTAAGTTTAATTAAATCCTGCAATATCATATTATGATACGGACGAGATTATGTAGCTGCTTCCAATATAAAACATTTTCACTTCAAACTACAATCGGTAGTCGAGTGGGAGTAGTCACGGCCGCGAATTCGTAGACGGAATTGTTTCTGTCGAATCGCGGGTTCGTGTCCTGATGCCACTGAAAACTTAAAAAGGGACTGAACTATAAAGGGACTGATCCTCGTTCAATCTATCAAGGTTTAAAAATTTCACATTTGTTGGCGTAGAAGTTTGGAGCGGTGCCAGCTCAGGTGACGTAATCGTCACTTGACAACATTCAAAATTAGGTGGTCCGTCACCAGTAGACCTCGTGTTAACTGATTTGATTTTTCTTACTCCTACGAATATATATATATATATATATATATATATAAACTCCATAGATATAGAAGACATGTTTAAGATTCTTAAAATAGCATATAGCAAATACTTTTTGAATAGGATAATAAAATATGTTTGATAAAAATATTTCTATTATTCAATTAGTATTAAAAGAAACTTATATTTTCCATAATAACGCTTATTATCAGCGAATTAAAGGTTTACCACAAGGAGGACCAGCTAGTAACTGCTTAGCAAATATTTACTTGCATTTTTATTAAACTGAAAGTATTAGTTATGAATCTTGTTACTTTTTTAGATACATAAATGACTTAATTATGTTTAGTAATATAGTAGACTTTGTTCCTAGCTTTAATTATTATATATCCCCACTATTTAAAATTATTAAAAACTAATTATAATAATGAGTCAGCTAACTTTTTGACTTTCAATTAAACGTTAAAAATAATTTGCTAATAAGTAATATTTTTGATAAAAGAGACTCGTTTGATTTTAACATTGTAAAAATGCCTTTCTGGGGTAGTAACTTACACCTTTCAATACTTAGAAATATTATCTTAAATTTTATAAAAGAAACAATGATTTAGTAACTGATAATATATATATATATATATATATATATATATATATATATATATATATATATTAAAACACAGTAATTTTATGAAATTTTGCAATAATTGTTTAGAATACAATTATCCAAGTAGATTTATTTTTAAATATATTTCTATTTCAGATTAATTCTAATTTTAACATGGTTCAATATTTTATTCAAAGTTTCTTCTGTTTAGCTTATTTTTAAAAATATTTTAATATATTTTAAGCGCTTAGTTTAATTGCAATATAACTATCTTGAATTTAGCTATCCAAGTAAATTTATTTTTAATATATTTCTATTTTATATTAACTATTCTTAACTTTGTTCATTATTTTATTTAAAATTTCTTATGTTTAGTTTATTTTAAAATTTCCTAGTGGTCAGTTTAATTGCAAAATAACTATCTAGGTGGTGCCACGGTTTTTTTCTTCTTGTGTTGATGTTCCAATTCTGAACCCAATTTCGAGTGGGATCTTAGCTTAGAAGGTTGCTATTCGGTATTCAATGTTTTATTTTTACATGTAAGTTTTTATCCTATTTTTTAATTATTCCTCTCTTTGAGAGATACATTATTGTTCTCTTTGCATAATTTCACTTTACTATATTGTCAGGTTTATCTTCCACGTGTTAGAAATAGGCTCAACTTTTCAACACGGCTCTAATTTTTTTTTCTATTACTTGGAAAATTTTTGCTGTACGGGGAATGTAGATCCATAAAGCATTGCTTAACCATAAATCGTTGGCTAATTCAAAGACAGCTTTAGAAATCATTATAGGTCTCCAGTTTAGTCCAAAGACCTTTTTTGTATCTACATTTGTTGTGTCTCGTGAACTCTAATTTCTTTCTTCTTTGTCACTGTAGGTTTTAGAACTTTTTCACTTTTATTTTATTATAATGTATAATATCCTGTTCAAATTTTCAATCGTTAGTAAAATACTTTTTATTCATCCTCTAGCTCAAATACATTTTTTAAAACTTGTAGTGGGTGACACTTGATGTTGATACAGTTTTTCAAATATTAATTCATTAATTAAATTGAATAAATAGCAAAAAACTAAAAATAATAGTCCAACAGCATATATAAAAAGGAAAATAGCTCATTGTGTCCGCGTAGCACAGTAGATGGCGCGTTGGATTTTTAATCCAAAATTCGTGGGTTCCAATTCTACCTGGGATGGTCTAATTTTTGAGAATGTGATTAATGGGTGAATAAATAGTAACGAACAAAAATAATACTCCGACACCCTATATAGAAAGGAAAATGAAAAATCGCTTTCTATTTTGCCACTTAATATTGTGATTCTGCCATACGTATATACATATTAATAGTAATGGTAATTATTTAATAAAAAGTAACTAAATATAAGTTTTCTTTGTTGGCCTAAGTAGAGGAATTAACTTAATTCTTTTTTATATTATTTGTTACGTACATCACACTGTCAAGCAACATTAAGGCTTCTGGCGATGTACCTCGTCATTAAGCACCATGGTCAAGTGAGGAGTACAACAACTGAATTGGCACCTTACTATTCACACTATACGCCGCATTTAACTCAAACACCACGCCATTTCGAAGATTTTGAGCCTCGACAGATTTAACGTGTATCAGCCCGGCGGGTCTTCAGTGGCACTTGGTTTCGAGCCCGTGGCTCGACAGTGCCATTTTACGACCATGACCACTTAGCTATCGCGGTCTTATTGATTGAAGAGGGATTGAAACTCCAATAAAATTCTGGTTCAACAGTGCCAATTAAGCGCCCTGGAAGCAGAAGACCTACAGGATCCCTTGGCACGTGAGAATTGAAATTTATAACCAGAAAATCTGGTTTAAGTCCAGCTTATCCGGGTCCTTCTGGACACCTCCAAGCCCCTGGGTGCTCGCCCCAAGCGCCCGATGGATAAACCGGCAATGCTCTTTCAAATATAATGATAATTTAGTTTTATTTATTTTTAGCAGAAGTTAATTTTCTCCATTTTTATTTAAGAGTAAAAATTTAATTGTTTTTTAATGAGGATGAAACATTTGAATTTTTTAGAAATATTTGTAAAGGATAAAAAACACATATTTTTCTAAAAAATTATACAGAAAATATATTTTCTTTCCTACCCCCCCATCATATTTAACAGTTTAACATAAATTAATGGCTTTTAAGCAACACTAAAGTTCTGGCTGACAAGATTTACTCTGCTTAAAAGTATAGAGACATCAAAAATATATCTCACACAGCTATAAAAGTTTATTGAAACGACTTCTACGAAGTTAAACTACACTTTAATATAATTTATAATGCCTAATGAACTCAAAACACCAAGCTCTCAAATTATGAAGTCACATTTCTGAGGTATGTAATTGTTTCCCCTCAATCAGTGAAATTTTCGAAATTGATTCTTGGAATTTTCCTGTACCTTCTATTCGAGTTATGAATTATAATTTGCTAGATGAGTAAGGGGGATAAATGCTTTATTTGGGTGATAACTAGAAATTCGAGCCCTCTTGAGATTAATCAGAACCGAAATTGTTGTGAAACGTAAGTACCTTAGAAGTTCAGTATTATATTTCCCACGAATATTTAACGAGTGCACGAATATTTCGTGGTACCGAAACATTCCTCTTCCAACGAAAATAAATGATTTCCAATTAGTTCCAAAGATTAACGCATCAATTTTTCTTCCACGCTTTCCCGAAAATTTTACTGTTTTTCTATCAAAACGGAATGCTGACATGTTAAAATATTTCGTAAAATATCAATGCTATAAGAAAATCATTAAAATACAAATGTGGATGTATATAAGGAATCTTTAACGAAGCTTTTAAATAAATTCATGGTTTGAGTTCAATTTTTTTATAGGACTTTAAATAAAATTTACATTGCAAATTATAATTAAAATTTCACTGAAGTTATAAGTTGTTTGGATTAAATTATAAAACATGGTACGATATGACGATAAAATTGTAATTTTTCGATACGATGAATTAACGATCCACAACCCTCTCAAACTAATGCCCTACTAACCAAATTTGTTAATTAAGCATTCAAGGGGTTTTAGACCTATTATAGTTTCTAATACTATTGTTCGTGAGAATAATGTAGGGGGTTTGGTCCATAGACGACAACGATGAGAAGAGAACATCAACAAGATATATTTTAAATCAAAACAGCACAGCAAAACACATTAAATTCTTTTCATCCATAACACTTTTCATCCATTACACTTTTCAAAACAAAAAAAAAAACGTTTTTTCTATCTGTTGCCACTCCCTCACAGAGAAACTTACCTCTCACGGTTTTTGGATAGGGGCGCAACATACTACCCACCTTGAGTTTGGGGATGCAAACTCAAAAACAAATAAACAAAGATAATATGTGCATACAATTTTAGATTACAAAAAAAGTACATACAAATATTTCAAAATATTGGAATGAAATTAATTTCTTAAAGTTCTAATACGTAAAAAAAAAAAAAAAAAAGTTCAAAGGTGTTTTTTAAGTGTTTATAAATTTCTTAACTGGTTTGATGTTACTTCCAAAGGGTACAGTCGTTGGATTGGTCTTAACATGTCTCTCCTTTCAGTTCGCAATTTCACAAGCCTAATTATTCCATCTTTTCCTGGAAAGAGTTCCAGTACTCTTCCTAGCAGCCAATGCAGCCGTTTCTTATCACCTGTACCAATTAACACAATGTCACCTTCATTTATTTTATCTTCTCTTTTGATAACTGAAGAACGAAGGAAACCCAGATACTCTCTTTTAAATCGTTGTTTTAGATTTTCGCGAACCTTTTGAATATATCTCCATCTCAAAACAATATTAGTCTTTTGAATTTGATCCAAATCAGGAACATCATTTAATGGAATGTCCTGAAGAAACATTGAGGGAGTCAAGGTTTTCAGCTCTTGTTCCTCGGATATGTAGGTTAACGGTCTGCTATTCATGACCGATTCGCACTCACAGACGAGAGTTTGCAATTCCTCGTAAGACAAACAGGAGCGCCCAAGATTTTTCTTAAGAGATCCTTCAAAATTCCAATCAAGCGTTCCCAGAAGCCTCCCCACCATGGAGAAGAGGGTGGATTAAACTTCCAACGTATTTTTCGTGAACTCTAAATTCACTTTCAATTGTAGTCCAATCTAATTGTCTCAAAGCGTTGTTTAGACCTGTGAAATTAGTACTATTGTCTGAATACATCACAGAAATTCGTCCTCTTCTGGCAATAAACCTACGCATAGCTTGAATGAAGTCAGTGGTACTAAGTGAAGTTATTAGTTCCAGATGGACCGCTCTAAATACGGCGCAAGTAAAAAGTACTGTAGGATCCAATAGTTCTCAAGATAACAACGCAGTCTTCGCGCGCAGGCGCAGCTAATGAGAACTGAAACTGTGGAAACTTTTGAACTAGTGAAAGTAGAACCAAAACTTTTAAGAGAGAAGAGAGAGAACGAGAGAGGTGCGCGAGCAGGCGTTACCTTCTGCATATTATTGTCAAACTTATCTACCTTTTTAATTAATTTTTATTAAGTTTTAAAATAAAATAGAAGAAAGACAAACGTCTTGGACCCCTTGTTGTCTCCCACAAATTATGGGGGCTCGGCCGCGATCGATAAAATTTCGATTTTGAACCAAAGTCTGGACAATGAACAAAAGCGTCCGTGAAGGAGACGCTCCGCCATTTTTCGGAAACTTCGTTCAACCTGTGTAGAGGTTTGAACTCAGCATGAATACTCCGCCTGTGTAGAGGCCGGGATTGAAAAAAAAAATTTCGATTTTGATCAAAGTTTGGACGGTGAAAAAAAAAAGCCGTCCGTGGAGGAGACGCGCCGCCATTTTTCGGAAACTTCGTTCCGCCTGTGTAGAGGTTGGGACCATCGACAAATATTCCGCCTGTGTAGAGGTTGGAACCATCGACAAATATTCCGCCTGTGTAGAGGTTGGAACTAACTCAGTGTGAATAATCCGCCTGTGTAGAGGCCGGAACTACAATTTCAAGATATAACCTGCGAAGAGGTGTCAATTCGAACAATTTCAACTATATTACCTGCGAAGAGGTGAAATCAGTGAAATAAACGTTTTTCTTCAATTATTGGATACATCGTACGTGCGAGCAACAAGGGAGCTAGAAAAAAAAGGTAGGATCTTTCCATATTTTTCTAAAATGTATAAAAACGCTCTTAAAGAGGATTTCATAAGAGTTGTTGAGGATCTAGACGGTACTGTGGAGAGTACGGACACCATAGTTAAACTAAAGATTAAAATTGAGAAGAGTAGTACATTTGAAAGTGGTCCAGATTTCGTTAAAACTTTAATTAAAAACTGTATAGATGAGAGGGTATCGCGAAACGAAACAGAGGTAACTTTAGTAAAACAGAAAATTGAGCTCGCGAAACTTCAGTTAGCAAAATTAGAAAAAGAAATCGAACTTCAAACGGCTAAAAATGAAGCATTAAGTTTAAATCCTGCAGCTAAAGTCGAAGATAAACAGTTCGAAACTAACATAGAAAATATGATAAAAAGTATTAGAACTTTATCTCTTCCTGTTCCCACAAGATCTGAAAATTTTAATCTGTTCTTCCAATCATTAGAACGCGCATTTTTAACCAAGAAAATAAATGACGAATATAAATCTGAAATTTTAATAAATCTTCTGGGCGAAAGAGCTCATAATGTCTTATTGTATATTAAAGAAGAGGAATTAAATGACTATGAAAAACTAAAATCTATAGTACTCAGAGAATTCCAATTAACCCCTCGCGAGTGTTTAAACTCATTTAAAAATGCTGTAAAATCATCAGGCGAGACATACATCCAATTTGCTGCAAGATTGACGGCAAACTTCCAATATTATTGTTCGTTAAGAAAAGTTAATTCCTTTGAATCTCTATGTGATCTTATAATTTCTGATAAATTATTTGAAACTTTAAATAAGGAAACTGCAACTCATATTGGCATTCGAGAAGCAGAAGATTGGTTTAGGCCTATTGATTTAGCTAAAGAGTGCGATATTTATATTTCATCTAGAAGCGGATCACATAAAGAAATTCCTATTACTTATGGACATACCCAAGACCCCTTTAAAAATAGATCACAAAACTTTATAAACCAAAGATTAAAGAGAACTATCCCCAATATCTTGAAAGAGAAAATAAAAATTGCTTTATATGCGGTGATTCATCTCATTACGCAAGAGATTGCGAGAAGCGTTTTAAACCTAAAGAATCTAACAGCCACATCCATAATAGAATAAACGTGAATACTTTGAAAGTCGAGAGCGAAAAAGAAAATAGCGATGGGTTCGAACAATTTCAATATGTAAACATTTTTGTGGAAAATCAACCCATAACAGCCTTGATCGATTCAGGTTGCCAGATCCCAGTTTTAAATTCCTCACTAATTAGAGTGCACAAACCTTCCGAAGAGATCATAACATTAAGTTCATGTTTTGGTGAACAGCGTATGGTAGAAGTTAAACCGATAAATCTTTCTCTTAATCAACACTCTCCCGGTCTAAGTGTTCGAACGGCAATATCACCGACCTTGACCGAAGAAATTATTATACATCCCAGTGTATATGCTGAAATAAAGAAACTAGGCCACGCAAAGAGCGATGTTTTATTGAGTGAAAGTGAATCCTCTTTGAGTGCAGATTTAGGTGCTTATGCTTATCCTAGTGCTGTTTCTTTTTCAAATGTTTCTGTTTCAAATGTGATAGAAAACTCTAGTTATGATTTGCCACATGTTAAAAACTTTAATACTAGAAATGATTCGAGTTCTCTAATTAAGGATTATAAATGTAATAAAATTAAGATTACTAAGTTAAAATTGAGTATTGTAAGACAAAAATGTTCTGATATAGTATTGTGTAAGAAAGTCAATGGTGCCATTAAAACGAGTTCCGTGGAATTTATCTCCCGATCTCCTACCCCTTCACCTATGAAGAGTAAACATCGTCGGTTTACAATGCTCCGGAAAATCTTCCAGCCCTGGCAGTGGAAACGAAGGAAAAAGAGAAATCGTTTTGAACAGACGTCCAGAACTCTACAGAGGAAAATATCGATGCGTTCAACCAAAGATCAACTTGTTAAAAAAGACGTTCTTATGCCTGTGAAACACAATGTTTTCCTGTGGAACCTTCCGGATGTCGAAGAGGTGCCTTCACATGATGGAGAAACTGTTTAGTTCAGAAAAATTATGATATGTTAAATCTTTGTATATTTGTCGTATAGTCCTTGTCTGTTCCGTCTTTTTTGTATGTTTCAGATTCTCCTCTGGTCTCGATGAAAAAGGAAAAAAGGAGGAAGTACCGCTGCGGACAGCGTACAGTCAGGATAGCCGGATGTAGGATCCAATAGTTCTCAAGATAACAACGCAGTCTTCGCGCGCAGGCGCAGCTAATGAGAACTGAAACTGTGGAAACTTTTGAACTAGTGAAAGTAGAACCAAAACTTTTAAGAGAGAAGAGAGAGAACGAGAGAGGTGCGCGAGCAGGCGTTACCTTCTGCATATCATTGTCAAACTTATCTACCTTTTTAATTAATTTTTATTAAGTTTTAAAATAAAATAGAAGAAAGACAAACGTCTTGGACCCCTTGTTGTCTCCCACAGTACTATCCACGCCTTTTGCTTAGATTTAGTCAACAAAGGTCCAGCCAAGTCTACACCTGAAACTTGAAAAACTGCTGCTACTTCTGTTCGGTCTTTTGGAAGAGGAAAAGGTACCTCAGGATGTTTAATCTTTTGTCTTTTACATATGTTAAGCATTCTTTGATAACACTTCGGACAGTTCTTTTCCCTTTCACTATCCAAAATCTTTCACGTAAAATAGTCAGAAGAGTTAATGTCCCAGCATGTTTGTTAACGAGATGTTCTTGCGCTATAAATCTTCTCACTGCCAGATGTTTCGATGGTAGAATTATTGGAGAAATAAAATCTTTCGATTCTTCTTCATTTATCAATCTGGATTTCAATCGTAATATTCCTTCTTCATCTTCAAATATTAGAAGACCTTTTAAACTTTTTCGTGTTTCTTCATTAGAGTAACATTCCTTTTGTATTAAACGGAAAATAATCTTTTGTGCATTTAACAATTCTTCATTTTTAAGTTCAGCACATTTTCTTAAGTCTTTGGCCTTTGGTTGGAAACGCAGTATCCAAGCCATAACCCTAATCATCTTTGAAAGTCTAGAAAATCTTCTGGCTAACTGTGATGAAATTGATTCTACCTCAGTGTGTTATTAGCAGAGATGACTGACTTTCGTTTTTCTATCTCTACTTCTTTCTCGTTAATATTTACAGCTGATTTCGGCCACTGTTCCTTCGAATTTTTTAACCAATCTGGCCCTTGCCACCACTTGCGTTTCTGAAGTTGTTTAGGTCCACAACCTCTTGATAAAATGTCTGCTGGATTCAGGTCAGTTGAAATATGGAACCAATCTTCCGAAGTTGTCAATTTTCTAATCTCACTTATTCTGTTGGCAACGAATACCGACCACTGTTCTCGACGAATTATCCACGTAAGAACTGTAGAAGAATCGGTCCAAAAGTAAGTCTTGATATTGGAAATTTTCAGGGCATGCTTCACAGAAGTAAAAAGCCTGGCCCCGATGGTAGCGGCCATTAATTCAAGACGTGGTATAGTAATAGTCTTCATGGGAGTTATTCGTGATCTGGCTTGAAGTAATTGAACGGTCACTGAGCCCGTATTGGATTCACTTCTTAAGAAAATGCATGTCGCATAAGCTGTTTTACTGGCATCGACAAAAGTATGGATACTCAAATTGGATTCCTCCATCACGCCTAACCATCTGGGAATTTTTATATTTTTGAAGTATTTCAGCTGCCCCCTTCCCCATTTTAAAAATTTCTTCCTTATTTCATAATTCACTTCATCATCCCATGCATCTTTAGTTTTCCAAGTGGCTTGCAGCAAAATCTTAGGTTGAATCATAACAGGTGCCAAGAAACCTATGGGATCAAATACTCGACTAACCAGTGAAAGTATTTTCCTTTTAGTTATCTTTTCTTTTTCATCAAATTTCAAAGATTCTGAATCTATTTCTAAAGTATCAGAATTTTTGTCCCAAATCAGTCCTAATACTTGTGATGTCGTACTTTCTGAAGGAATGGCGGAACTTTCTCATCCTCTGAGATCAAACATTCCTTCTTTCATTACATTAGTTGCAGATTCGACGAATATTCTAAGTTCGGCATTATTTTGTACTCTAGTTACGCAATTATCGACATAAAAACTATCTTGTAATTTTTTAAGAAATTCTTCAGAGTAACGTTCTTTTACTGATTCTTTTAATAAATGGTAATTAATAACCGCCATTAAGAGAAAAGGACTGCTGGTGACTCCAAAAGCAACTCGAGCATGCCTGTTAGTTCGTATATTACCCTCATTGTCATACCAAAGAAATCTTACGAAGTCTCGATCTTTTTCATGTAAAGATATTTGGAGAAAAGCTCTTCTGATGTCTGAAATTACACCGATCGGTTTCAGTCTAAATCTAGCCAAAATAGCAGGAACTGATTCAATTAAATTATTTCCAGTCTCTAAACAGTCGTTTAACGACGGATGGTTATTGATCTTAGCAGAAGCGTCGAAGACCGGTCTTATCTTCATTGAAGATGTTGCGGATGTTTCCTTGATGACAGGTCGGTGTGGAAGGTAATGGGTACGAACAGGTAACTCCTTTCCAGGAATTTCCTCAATAACTCCTTCCGCTAACCATTTTCTAAAGACTTCATGATATTTTTCTCTAAAACCGATCTTTTCCAACTTCCTGGTGGTAGATTCAAGTCTTTTTAAGCACAACTCATAATTGTCTGTTAGAAAGGCCCGATCCACTTTCCAAGGCATATGGACCTCGTATCTGCCATCTTCCTTTTGCCGGACTGTTTCTAGAAAGTGAGACATAACCGCCTTTTCCTCTCTTGAATTTTGCTCAATAGTATCCCGTATACCAAGCATTTCTAGATCCCACAGTGAAGAGACAGGAATATATTCTTGAGATAACATAGTTACAATATTCATACTTGTATCCTTTTTGTCGGTATATCGGGGTACTTTACCCATTAAAGTCCAACCTAACTTGGTTTCTAATGATACTAAGCCTGTCTTTAATTCTTCTCGTCGACCAGTAATTAATTTACCGGCTACGTCTGCACCCAAAAGTACCTCAATGGGACCTGTGTTTTCTTGAATATCTGTTAAGAATATGTTTTTAGCTTTCAATTCATGTATCCAAGAACCATTTTTTGCACTAGAAATGTCATTACAGATGACATCATGATCTAAAGCATCCAATTTACAAATATAGTTACCATCAAGACTATTCAAGTAGATTTTATAACACTTGTGTTTATACATCCTTGTTTTAGTTCCGCCAAATAAGGAATGGCGAAATTCCTCTTCCCTCTGCAAATTAAAACCCAACTCTTCAGCTGTAGATCTCAAAATATACGATTTTTGTGATCCGGTATCGATGATAGCCCTAGCTTTACGCTCTCTCTTGATGCCATGTACATTTACAACAAGAGTTTGTAATATAACTTCATTCGTTGCACGAGAATGTAACGAATCAACTGTGTTTTCATTAATATTTTTATCATTCACATCTTGTTTGAGAGAATCAGACTTATTACATTCAATATTTGGGCACATGAACTTTACATGTCTTTTAGAACACAACTGACAAGTTATTTGAGATCGACATCTAGAAGCAAGATGACCTTTAGCCAAACAAATTCGGCATAATCCTTTCCTTTTTATTATTGCAATCTTTTCTTCTAATGGAATAAAAAACGCCCTTTTACAAAAGCGAACCGGATGATTCTTTAAACATAACACACATATTTCGTTTGTGTGTGGTTCATTGATGAATAATTCATTAGCAGACGGGAGTGAGCGTTGGCTCTCTGCCAACTGCTTGCATTCGCGCTGATAGTGAAATATGTCCAATCTACTTAATTTTATTTTTTCTTCTGATTGCATTTCGCTCTTTAGAAACGAAACGATAGAATCAAGTGTTGCAGTCTCATTATTTTTTCTTTGTCTTTCAAATGAACGCAATATATGGGTCGGTAACGCACTTTCGACTAACGGATATAATATTATTCCGCACTGATCTGTGGTTATACCTAAACTACTTAAAGCCCGAAGTTGAGTAGAAAGTTTATCATACAAACCACTTAAAGAATCTTGTTTTTTTTAGTAGCGTTATTTAAAACAAGTTTTAACAACTCTCGTACATAAAAATCAATTAATAATTCATTTCGTCCATATCTTTCAACTAAGCTTTCTATCGCCAAAGGATAGTTTTCATTTGTTATAGGAAAAGATTCAATAAGCTCTCTGGCTTCCGATTTAATTTTTGTCGATTGAACTAAGTAATGAAATTTATCACAATTAGTTAAATTTTTATTTTCGTGTATGTTTTTAAACTGATTCCAAAAGGTTAACCAGTCTTTTAATTCAGATCCAAATTTATACAGTTCAACTTCAGGAAGTCGTGGGGTAATCGCTTTATACGGATTTTCGCAATCAGCCAAATGAGAATTATTACCGGAATTACTACCTTCGTTATTATTTTGTTTACTCTTAATATTCTCTAATACACGTTTAGACTTTAATTCTATTCTCAAAGCCTTTTCTCTATATTCTTCTATAATATTAAATTCAATTTTGAATTCTGTTTCATCTGTTAAAGCATCCAAATAATTATTATGTGTTAACTCTAACGAGTTCGTTTTTTGCTTAAGCAAATGTAAACACATATCAATTTCTTCCGCGTCAGCGTTTTCATTTTTATCAACACACTCTCTAACTTAGTGTATGCTTTCGTAAACGCAGTGCGCTGTGTTGTTTTATTTCGTTTAATAATTTCCATCTTTACTATCTTATTAAATAATTAAATCAGTTCATACATTCAATAATAAATATATGTCTATGTTCAAGATATAATTATATCAATAACTTCAAAATGGAAATTCAATTCGCTTACCGTTATCAAAATCCAAACCAAAACCCGCCCACCCGGGGGCGCCAGAAATATAGTTTCTAATACTATTGTTCGTGAGAATAATGTAGGGGGTTTAGTCCATAGACGACAACAATGAGAAGAGAACATCAACAAGATATATTTTAAATCAAAACAGCACAACAAAACACATTAAATTCTTTTCATCCATAACACTTTTCATCCATTACACTTTTCAAAACAAAAAAACGTTTTTTCTATCTGTTGCCACTCCCTCACAGAGAAACTTACCTCTCACGGTTTTGGGATATGGGCGCAACACCTATAGTTCTTTTTTCAATTCCTACTATTTGTTCACTCTCTCTCTCTCTCTCTCTCTCTCTCTATATATATATATATAGTTGATGTTAATATATATATATGTGGGAAATTTCCACATGAACATTCAATAGAGGGCGCTGTCAAGGCAGCCACCAGGAGTTAACGGAGAAGAGAGAATTCAGCGAGCGGACTCTAGATGAGGAGGTCGATGATCCGGGGCTGAAGGGAGAGTAACGAGAACGGTGGCCGAGTAGGGACCCACCAATCCGTTGTTCACGAGAGAGACGCGCAGGTCACTCTCAGCACGAGGGCTTAATCGAATTGTAAATACTGTACTATATGTGTAAACATCTGTCTTAGTGAGTAGAACTGTGAAATTAAACGTTAGATTAGAAACAAACAAGAGTGTGATTATTGAATACCCCTAGAACTGTACAATAATCCCACAAAATATGGGGGCACGGCCGCGATATGAACTGTTAGGACTGTTGTTAATATTTCAACAAACGCGATATGAACTGTGAGGACTGTTGTTAATATTTGAATAAACGCTATATGGACTGTAAGGACTGTGTGTGAATACTGCAACTAACGCGATCTGGACTGTGAACATTTGCATGTGCATTTGTGTGGATACCTATTTGCCTGTGCATGTAGAAGGGAGCTCCACGAAAGAAAAAAAAAGGTAAGATACCTTTTAATATCCTTCTATTTTAATAAGTATAATTGTATATAATATGTCGTTCCACAAAAATACAAGAAAGGAGGATTTAATAAATGTTCTCAAGGAAATTGGAGAACAAGCTACTTATAAAGAAACAATAATTGAATTGAAAACCAAATTGGAAAAATCCGCAGCCTTTAAAGACGATCCCGATTTTGTGATAAATCTGCTAAATTTGTCCGTCGAGGACAGGCAGGCGAAAGCCGAACGGCAGCTGCAAGAGACCAACTCACAACTAGAGTTAGAAAAATTAAACTACAGCAAATTGAACGAGAAATTGAACTTCAGAAAGCTTTGGCAGAAGGGCAAGCAACACAACAAAGTTCAAAAGGAGATACAAATAATTTAGAAAATTTAATTAAGAGTGTAAAAATGCTGACTATACAAATCCCAACAAAAACTGAAAATTTTGGTCTTTTTTTCCAATCCCTAGAACGGTCATTTAGAGTAAAAAATGTCCCCGAAAACTTGAAAGCAGAAATCCTTATTAATATTCTTGGTGAGAGAGCACACAATGTTTTACTGTACATTAAAGATGACGAAATAAAAGAGTACGATTTAGTTAAATCATTAATTTTAAGAGAGTTCCAGCCCACTGCGCAGGAGTGTTTACTTAATTTTAGAAAAGCCAAAAGGCAAGCAGATGAAACCCATGTGCAATTCGCCACACGTTTAAGTGCGATGTTTAAATACTACTTAAAAATTAGGAACGTTGTTGATTTTAAATCCTTAGTTGACTTAATGATAAGTGATAAATTTTTAGATACTTTAGAGCCAGAAACTGCTTCACATATTAAAATTATGCAGGCGGATCAATGGATGACGCCAGATGAATTAGGAAAAGCGTGCGATATATTTTTCATTTCGAAAAACAGATCGCTACATGACTCTCGGAACCCCAATACTTTTAAGAGTAAAAACGATGATGTTTATAGTAAGAACCGCGCGAACATGGGTTATACAAATCAATTCCAAAGACAGTTTACAAAACATAACCAAAGTGTTAGATCAGACAAAACAGTATCGTGTTATATTTGTGGAGGCCCGCATTTCGCAAGGAATTGCACGAAGAAAACGATGAACTCAGAAAAGAGAAATACGGATACAGGTCTCATGCCTTAAATCAAATTGAAACTTCTATTTCTAATCAAAATGACTTCTTATTTAATGAATTGCAGTACGTAGATGTAATTGTTGATGAAATCCCACTAAGGGCAACATTGGATTCAGGTGCGAATTCAGTAATTATCAATTCAAAGTACGTTTCGGAAGGAAAAAGAATTCATTCTCAAATCGTGTTGACGAGTTGTTTTGGAGAAAAAAGAGAAGAGCGAATGTTTCAGAATTTACGATCTCATTGAAGGGTGGGGAAAAGAAAAAAATACTAGCGGCAGTGTGCAGGATCGAGGCAGCAATATTGTTACCCTCGAAGGTTTTTGAGTTTTTAAAGAGTGGCTCAGGAAGAAGCGGGGTCAACGAACGCGTCGTGCACGCCGGTGTGTTTACAAAATGAAACAGGGGAGAAAATGACGTGGACCTGACAGGGAGTGTAACTAACTCGGGGAAGATCACTGATGGGTCTAATTTGTTTTACTTAAGGTATCGGAGACGTTTGATGAATGTTTATATGATGTATCTCACATTTCGAACAGTGGAATAAGGGATAAAGTCCAGACGTTGATAAAAAAATTACTGTCCGAATAAAACAGAGACAACTGCTCTGAAAATGAAAATAATTCTATCGGATGAAAACCCATTGCGCAGAGGTCGCGTAGGCTATCTTTGCCTGAAAAGAGAGAGGTCGAAAAGCAAATAGATGAGTGGTTAGAGCAGGGAATAATTAGAGAGAGTTGTTCCGATTTTTCATCTCCGGTTGTGGTGTGTAAAAAGAAAGATGGAACAATGCGATTGTGTATAGATTACAGAAAATTAAACAAGAAAATAGTTAAGGATAGATATCCACTTCCTATAATTGAAGAGGTTTTAGATAAGTTAGGAATGGCAAAATATTCACAACGCTTGACTTAAAGAATGCATTTTTTCATGTAGATGTTGATGAAGCCAGTAGAAAATATACCGCATTTGTAACGGAAACTGGCCAATATGAATTTTTAAAAGTGCCATTTGGGTTGTCTATTAGCAGTAACTATTTCCAAAGATACATTAATTACGTGTTTAGAGAGTTGCTAAGAGACGGTACATTAATTATTTATTTAGATGATATAATAATTCCGGCTACTGATGAAAAAGAGGCTTGTAAAAAATTAGCTCGTGTGTTAGAAACCGCGTCCAGATACGGCATTGAACTAAATCTAAAAAAAAATGTCAGTTTTTGCAGGGGAAGATTAATTTTTTAGGGCATGTGATCCAGAACGGTATAATTCAACCTTCGGCGGAAAAGACAGTGTCAGTTTGTAACTTTCCGGAGCCTAAAAACGCGAAAGATGTGCAAAGTTTCCTTGGGCTAACAGGGTATTTTAGAAAGTATATCCCTTCATACGCCATGATAGCTAGGCCCTTAGTGACTTGTTAAGAGGAACAAATCCTTTTGAATTTGGGCATGCGCAAAAAGTAGCTTTTCAAAATCTAAAGAACGCTTTATGCAGTGAACCCGTATTACATCTTTTTAAGGAAGGAGCTAAGTTAGAATTGCATACGGATGCATGCAAACTAGGGCTAGGTGCTGTACTTTTACAACAAGGTGAAGATGGACGTTTCTATCCTATCCATTACATGAGCAAAAAGACTTCCATTCAAGAAGAGAAACTGTGTAGTTATGAACTAGAGGTACTGGCGGTTATAGAGGCTCTGAAAAAATTTCGAAATTACCTACTGGGAAGGAAATTCCGAATTCAAACGGATTGTGCAGCATTTGCGAAAACCCTCGACAAGAAGGAATTAACACCAAAGATGGCTAGGTGGTCGATTTTTCTAACAGATTTTGATTACGAGGTAGTCCATCGTCCTTCAAAACAAATGCAACATGTAGATGCGTTGAGCAGACATCCTGTTACGCTAGTGACTAATGATGAACTAACATACAAGATCGTGAACGCTCAAGAATCTGATGAATATATTAGGACTATTAAGAAGCTGTTGCAAGAAGGTAAAACTTCTAAATTCATCGTTAGTAATAAAATCCTGTACAAGATAAGTGAGGATCAGGAGTTGCTAGTCGTTCCAGAGATGATGCAAGTGGATGTGATTAAGAAAGCTCACTCATTTGGACATTTTGCAGCGACAAAAACTGAGGAGTTGGTGAAAAGAGATTATTATTTACCGAACATGAGAAGGTGTATCGAAAACGTTATTAAGAACTGTGTTGAGTGCATATTAGTCAATAAGAAGAGGGGAAAGGGAGAAGGCTTTTTAAACCCTATTCCTAAAGAAGATCTACCGTTGTCGACATATCACGTGGACTTTATTGGACCATTACCAACGACCAATAAAAATTATAATCACATATTCACTGTTATTGATGCATTTACAAAGTTTACGTGATTGCATCCAACCAAAAGCACTACAGCTCAAGAAGTCATTGAAAGACTGAAGTTGCAACAGAAAACTTTTGGGAATCCTTCACGAGTGATTAGTGACAAAGGAGGAGCGTTCAGATCTAAAGAATTCGAAGACTACTGTGCTGATGAGCAAATTAGCAATGTGCAAATAACAACGGGAGTACCAAGAGGGAATGGAGAGGTTGAGCGAATCCATGGAGTACTAATTCCAGTATTGACCAAGATGTCCATCGAAGACCCGACTAAGTGGTTTAAGCATGTAGATTCACTACAACGTGTACTGAACAGTGTGCCTACACGCAGTACAAAGTATTCACCATTTGAATTGCTCATAGGAATTAAAATGAAGAATCCTGAAGATGTCATGATAAGAAATCTGCTTGAAGAAGACAGTCAAGAGCAACTCTTCCAACATCGAGATAACCTGAGAAGAGAGGCAAAGCAGAACATTTTGAAGATTCAAGAAGAAAACAGAAGAACTTACAACCATCTGTATAAGAAAGGTGACTTGGTGGCAATCATGAGGACTCAGTTTGGAAACAAATTGAAACTGCGAATAAAATATTTTGGACCATACCAGGTGACCAAAATGAAACCCCATGACCGATATGATGTGGGAGATATGATTGGAGACCATGAGGGGCCCAATGTTACGTCAGCATCAGCAGACCAGATGAAGCCATGGACTTGGCATTGATGAGAAAGGAGGAATGAACTGGTTTCAAATGTTTGTGTAACTGTATATTAACCTTTGTTCTTTTTTCTTTTTTTTAGTTTGTTTATTTCAGATCCTTAGTGCGTGAGCAGTGAGGACACTGCTTGTGTGGATGGCCGAGAGTTGTGGGAAATTTCCACATGAACATTCAATAGAGGGCGCTGTCAAGGCAGCCACCAGGAGTTAACGGAGAAGAGAGAATTCAGCGAGCGGACTCTGGACGAGGAGGTCGATGATCCGGGGCTGAAGGGAGAGTAACGAGAACGGTGGCCGAGTAGGGACCCACCAATCCGTTGTTCACGAGAGACGCGCAGGTCACTGTCAGCACGAGGGCTTAATCGAATTGTAAATACTGTATTATATGTGTAAACATCTGTCTTAGTGAGTAGAACTGTGAAATTAAACGTTAGATTAGAAACAAACAAGAGTGTGATTATTGAATACCCCTAGAACTGTACAATAATCCCACACACACATATATATATATATATATATATATATATATATAACTATATATATAATGATATATGTGGGAGACAACAAGGGGTCCAAGACGTTGGTCTATCTTCTATTTTATTTTAACATTAAACAAAAATTAATTAAAAAGGTAGATAAATTTTTACAGATAAGTTTGACGATGATATTCAGAAGGTAACGCCTGCTCGCGCACCTCTCGCGTTCTCCTTTTTCTCTCTGCTCAAAGTTTTTTCTCAAGAGTCTCTGTTTTTACAGTTTCAGTTCTCATTAGCTGCGCCTGCGCGCGAAGACTGTGTTTTGCTTTTGGCTGCATGCCACAACGGCCAGCCTGACTGTACGCTGTCCGCAGCGGTATTTCCATGGAGACCAGAGGAGAATCTGAAACATACAAAAAAAAACGGAACAGACAAGGACTTTACGACAAATATTTAGAGTTTAAACCTATCAAAATTTTGTTGAACTAGACAGTTTCTCCATCATGTGAAGGCACCTCTTCGACATCCGGAAGGTTCCACAGGAAAACACATTGTTTCACAGGCATAAGAACGTCTTTTTTAACAAGTTGATCTTTGGTTGAACGCATCGATATTTTCCTCTGTAGAGTTCTGGACGTCTGTTCAAAACGATTTCTCTTTTTCCTTCGTTTCCACTGCCAAGGCTCAAAAATTTTTCGGAGCAACACAAACCGTCGATAATTACTATTCATAGGTGAAGGGGTAGGAGATCGGGAGATAAATTCCACGGAACTCGTTTTCATGGCACCATTGGCTTTCTTACACAATACTATATCAGAACATTTTTGTCTTACAATACTCAATTTTAACTTAGTACTCTTAATTTTATTACATTTATAATCCTTAATTAGAGAACTCGAATCATTTCTTGTATTAAAGTTTTCAACATATGGCAAATCATAACTAGAGTTTTCTACCACATTTGAAACAGAAACATTTGGAAAAGAAATAGCACTAGAATAAGCATAAGCATGAGCACCTAAAGAGGATTCACTTTCATTCAATAAAACATCGCTCTTTGCGTGGCCTAGTTTCTTTATTTCAGAATATACACTGGGATGTATAATAAATTCTTCGGTCAAAGTCGGTGATATTGCCGTTCCAACACTTAAGCTAGGAGAGTGTTGATTAAGAGAAATATTTATGGGTTTAACTTCTACCATACGCTGTTCGCCAAAACATGAACTTAATGTTATGATCTCTTCGGAAGGTGTTTGCACTCTAATTAGTGAGGAATTTAAAACTGGGATCTGGCAACCTGAATCAATCAATGCTGTTACGGGCTGATTTTCCACAAAAATGTTTACGTATTGAAGATTTGCGCATTCATCGCTATTTTGTTTTTCGCTCTCGATTTTCAAAGTATTCACGTTTATTTTATTATGGATGTGATCATTAGATTCTTTAGGTTTAAAACGCTTCTCACAGTCTCTTGCGCAATGAGATGAATCACCGCATATAAAGCAATTTTTATTTTCTCTTTCATGATATTGGGGATAGTTCTCTTTAACCTTTGGTTTAAAGTTTTGTGATCTATTTTTAAAGGGGTCTTGGGTATATCCATAAGTAATAGGAATTTCTTTATGTGATCCGCTTCTAGATGAAATATAAATATCACACTCTTTTTAGCTAAATCAATAGGCCTAAACCAATCTTCTGCTTCTCGAATGCCAATATGAGTTGCAGTTTCCTTATTTAAAGTTTCAAATAATTTATCAGAAATTATAAGATCACATAGAGATTCAAAGGAATTAACTTTTTTAACGAACAATAATATTGAAGTTTGCCGTCAATCTTGCAGCAAATTGATGTATGTCTCGCCTGATTATTTTACAGCATTTTTGAATGAGTTTAAACACTCGCGAGGGGTTAATTGGAATTCTCTGAGTACTATAGATTTTAGTTTTTCATAGTCATTTAATTCCTCTTCTTTAATATACAGTAAGACGTTATGAGCTCTTTCGCCCAGAAGATTTATTAGAATTTCAGATTTATATTCATCATTTATTTTCTTGGTTAAAAATGCGCGTTCTAATGATTGGAAGAACAGATTAAAATTTTCAGATCTGGTGGGAACAGGAAGAGATAAAGTTTTTATACTTTTTATCATATTTTCTATGTTAGTTTCGAACTGTTTTTCTTCGACTTTAGCTGCAGGAGTTAAACTTAATGCTTTATTTTTAGCTAATTGAAGTTCGATTTCTTTTTCTAATTTTGCTAACTGAAGTTTCGCGAGCTCAATTTTTTGTTCTGAAGTTACCTCTCTTTCGTTTTGGGATACTCTCTCATCTATACAGTTTTGAATTAAAGTTTTAACGAAATCTGGATCACTTTCAAATGTACTACTGTTCTCAATTTTAGTCTTTAGTTTAACTATAGTGTCAGTACTTTCGACAGTACCGTCTAGCTCTTCAACTACTCTTATGAGATCCTCTTTAAGAGCGTTTTTATACATTTTATAAAAATTTAGGAAGATCCTACCTTTTTTTTTTTTCTGGCTCCCTTGTTGCTCGCACGTACGATGTATCCAATAAAAACGTTGATTCCACTGATTTCACCTCTTCGCAGGTTATATCGTGAGTGGTTCCAACCTCTACACAGGCGGAATTTTCGTCGATGGGTTTTCCAACCTCTACACAGGCGGAATATTTGTCGATGGTTCGTTGAAAAATACACCTCTACACAGGTTATTTTGTTATTTGTTCCGACCTCTACACAGGCGGAATATTTGTCGATGGTTCGTTGAAAAATACACCTCTACACAGGTTATTTTGTTATTTGTTCCGACCTCTACACAGGCGGAATGAAGTTGAAAAATTCAACCTCTACACAGGTTGAACGAAGTTTCTGAAAAATGGCGGCGCGTCTCCTTCACGGACGCTGTTGTTCATTGTCCAGACTTTGGTTCAAAATCGAAATTTTATCTATCCCGGGCGAGCCCCCATAATTTGTGGGAGACAACAAGGGGTCCAAGACGTTGGTCTATCTTCTATTTTATTTTAACATTAAACAAAAATTAATTAAAAAGGTAGATAAGTTTTTACAGATAAGTTTGACGATGATATTCAGAAGGTAACGCCTGCTCGCGCACCTCTCGCGTTCTCCTTTTTCTCTCTGCTCAAAGTTTTTTCTCAAGAGTCTCTGTTTTTACAGTTTCAGTTCTCATTAGCTGCGCCTGCGCGCGAAGACTGTGTTTTGCTTTTGGCTGCATGCCACATATATATATAGTTGATGTAATATATATATATATATATATATAACTATTTATATAATGATATATATATAGTTGATGTTATATATATATATACATATATATATCATTATATATATAGTTATATATATACATATATATATCATTATATATATAGTTATATATATATATATATATATAGTTGATGTTAATACAGTTTTTGTTTTCATATATTAGTTCATTAATTCAATTTTATTTTTTAATTTTAAATTTATTCTGCGTCATTTCTGATGAAGTTCGATTTAGCACCAATAGATGGCACCCGTAAATTTTCTAACGAACTTTTTCTTGGCTTCACACACACACAAATCTATTTTTTTTAAACTTAGTGGATGATACTTGGTGTTGATATAGTTTTTTTCAAATATTTATTATTAATTAAATTTAATTAACTAAAATAAAATTTTTTTGTTGATTTAAGTAGGAATTGACTTAATTTTTTGTTATATGTTACTTGTTAATCTTAAGTTTGCTAGTTTGATCTTTGAATTTTAATTTAAGGATTCACCTATTCGTAAACTAGTAGAGAAAAATTACCTGAAATTCCCCCTGAGCTTAGAGCTGCTAGTTGAACTATCAGGGTAAGTTACAAAACCAATGTCAGTAGAAATGGTCGACGATTCTGAAATAAAAATAAGAAATTTTTTGCTGTAAATACAAAATGTTTGATAAAGTACAATAAAGAAAAAGCGTGCAATATTATTTTTTTTGAAAACTTTAAAAATAAAACTATAACAATTCAAACGTACATTTCAGAAAACTAGCAAATAATTTTTAATTATTAAATATTTAAACTGCAAAAGTCAAGATGGCATCTTTTCATAATAAGAAGAAGTGAAAAAGAAAGAATCATTTTTACGAATTAGTGTCATCTTAATTTTAACAATTAAATTTTCTGAAAACAAGAGAGTAAAAGAGAATGTAAAAAGATAACCAAATGATTTTAAAATGATTTAATCGGATTAATAACTCATTTTTGATCATGAAGCATTCACAATAATTGTTAAGTATTTCTAAATATGATTAAATATTTAAAGATACATAAGTAATTAAGATGCGAAAGATGTGAAACAAAATTTTCATTTAATCAGCTTAGAGATGAGTTTTAATTCTGAGAATAAATGATAATTTTCAAAGATAAATAAATAGATACATGAAACGAAATACCCCGAGGAGTTTTTGGAAACGAAATCAGTAATCCTATTACCGTATTTAAGAATGCATATTTTTGCAATTGCTTTTAATTTGCTTTTGGATTTAATTCAATTTTAAAATCTTATTAATCTTTATATAAGTGAACACATATTTCAAATTGTATTAAAAAGATGCAACTGTTTTTTTTACTACCAGCATTTGCTATTACTTGTTAAAAGATAATCATTAGAATTATAGTCTCAACATTTAAAACATCAAACACAGGATAGAAAAATTCGTTCACGAGATTATAAAATACTAATAAAATAGTATGTATGTAACAAGACTTATAAGTAAGTACTTTTTAGAAATATTTAAGGGAAAATAAAAAGGATGGCAATTAAATTATTCTTTAAATTTCTGACAGTTAAATCTGTTAACATTACAACTACTCTTTTTAACAAATCAAATATTCAAATAAACACAAGAAATGAAAAGTATCAACTAAGTAATGATATTGATGTATAATTTTTTAAAAAAAATGTTATATTAAGGGATAGCGCTTTCTGAAAATTATTTAAAACTAGAATTTTTGAAATACATAACTTAGAAGTGTGTTTATCCATGTTTTACGACAATAGAGGGGAGAAATTTTAAGAAAAAAACGCCGATAATTATTTCAACGGGTTGTAACTCTGAAAACAATGTGAATTTATCAAAAATCATAGTTGAGCCTCTGTACAGAGGTCTGAGCTACATACACGCAAAATATTATTATAATAGAAGCATTTTTCATAAAAGGAGAACATTTTGAAAAAAGGTTATTCTAAGTTAATTTTTTGCCGAAATATTGTATTTAAATAATTTTTTTTGTCAAAATGTCCTTACAACAATTTTATACATGTATTCTAATCTAATTGACACTAAATATCATGAAAAGTATCCATTTATGCGCTTTTTTAAAAACATGACTCCGAACGTAGTCGGATACCTTAAGAATATTTTTACAAAAAAAAAATACTTTAATGCAAATTTTGGTAAAAAATTAAGAAAGAACATATTATTAAAGCATTCTCCTTTGTAAAATTACTTATTCCTCTTCCCCTCCCCCTCACAGATAAAATATAGCTTCAAATTTCGATCTATGACTTTTAAAAAACAATATTGCATTAGTTAAAAATTATTAATGTGAAGCAATAAAAAGAAAACGATTCTTTAGTTTGCTTAAAAATGTCTCTGTGAAATGTATTTTTATCTAAAATAATAGACAATGTACTTTTTTAATTAACAAATAATTAATTTAGTAATGAATTAATAGAAATACTTTTAAAAAACACATAAGTTATAAAAAAACAGTATGGGGGAAGCGTAGATATATATTTACATGTACTGAAAAAAAAAACATTCAAAAAGAAAAAAAAACTAAATGATAAAAACATTTTGATATTTTATTTTAAAAAAAAAAATTTCATAGTTTTCCTTCCACTGTCATCGTTACAAATTTTGTGTAATGAAGGCTTAAAATAGTGTAAATAATTTATATCATGAAGTGTAATACATTAATATTACTTTTTGTTGTATTTATTTTATGTTAAAATCTTGCCATCACCTCTCCCTTTTATTATGAAATAAAAATAGTGACGACATTGATGAAGGGAATCAATGAAAAGCGAATCCAATGAGAGGCGACAGGTAGAGTTTTCTGATTAATCACGCTTTATACTCCATCGGACGGATGGTTGGTGGTAAATACGGCATGAAACGTCTAAAAGCAAACACCCTGCAACAATTGCTGGCAAGGTTCAGGCTGGAGACGGGAGCATTATGGTCTGGGGAATGTTTTCCTTAAATTTTCTGTGTTTATTCATCATTGTGGAAAGCACGATGGATCAATAGAAGTACGCATCTGTCCTTTCAGACCATGTCTACCCCTTTATGCACATTGTTTTTCCTCAGGATGGTGGCATCTACCAGCAGGACATTGCGGAGTGTCATACAACTGACAGCGTACGTGCGTGGTTCAAAGAGCACCAGGATCAGTTTATCGTTCTTCCGTGTCCAGAAAACTCACCTAACTTAAGCCCAATCAATAATCTATGGAACCCTCTCAATCGGGTTGTTCGCGTCATGGATCCTCACGCGCGTAATCTAGTGCAGCAATAGAGTCGGCATGGCTCAACATCCTAGTGAATACCTTGAGGATCCTAAATGACTATTTTCCCCTCTGCGAAAGATGGTTATTCTGGCTTTTTACAGTGGTCACATTAATATGGCTGGACTGTGTATATATATATATATAGTCCAATATAAAAGAATTTTTTCAATATATAATCATATACATATACATACACATATATATAAATTTATACATCTATATACATATACACAAATACATAAACAAAAATATAAAAATAGACATATAGTTATATACCTAAGATAACTAAAAGTAGGAAGGAGGCACATAGTATAAAGACAAATTCCTGGCCTTAGGAACCAGGATTGCAGGTTTAAACAATATATATATATATATGTTTTTTAAAAGTATTTCTATTAATTCATTACTAAATTAATTAATTGTTAATTAAAAAAGTACATTTTCTATTATTTTGAATAATAATACATTTCAGAGACATTTTTAAGCTAACTAAAGAATCGTTTTCTTTTTATTGCTTCACATTAATTATTTTTTAACTAATGCAATATTGTTTTTTAAAAGTCATAGATCGAAATTTGAAGCTATATTTTATCTGTGAGGGGGAGGGGAAGAGGAAACAGTTATTTTACACTAAAAAAACCGTGTTATGCCGGGCTAGAGGGAGGGGAAACAAACCTGTCTTAAATCGAAAATATGTGGAACAAATTTCGAAAAAGGAAAATTTAATGAAATAATTGTAGAAATCACTCACATTGCGTGCGTACAAACACACACATAATTGCTGGCGTCATGAGGGAAAGAGAAAGCCCGTGCAAAGCCGGGCCATGCAGGTAGTATATATATATATATATATATATATATATATATATATATAAATTATAAAAAACAGTATGGGGAAGCGTAGATATATATTTACATGTACTGAAAAAAAAAAACATTCAAAAAGAAAAAAAAACTAAATGATAAAAATGTTTTGATATTTTATTTTAAAAAAAATTTCATAGTTTTCCTTCCACTGTCATAGCTACAAATTTTGTGTAATGAACGCTTGAAATAGTATAAATAATTTATATCAGGAAGTGTAATACATTACTTTTTGTTGTATTTATTTTATGTTAAAATCTTGCCACCACCTCTCCCTTCGAAATCTAGTTTTATTATGAAATAAAAATAGTGATGACACCGATGAACGGAATAAATTAAAAGCTAAAGCGCACTGAGGTATGGCGTAGACAAAACAGAAGGGATAAAAAAGATAGATGAATGCTGTCACGGGCTTTTTTGCAAATGGCAGAATTTTTTCCTACTTTCTTTAAAATTGTCGTTATATTTTGAAAACTTCTCACAATATCTTTATAAATTTTAGCCTATGTGTTATTCTGATGTATAAGCTATATTACTGTAAAGTTTCATTAAAATCCACTCAGTTGTTTTTGCGTGAAAGACCCACAAAGATACTCACAAACTTTCACATTTAAAATATATATATTAGATGAATTTCAAATTTAATTCAAGTGAATTACTTTTTAGATCAACTTTTCCAAACAATTGTTAATAGAAGTTTTAAGATGGAAAAAAATCGTATTTTTGGAGTAAGAGCAAAGAAATTTAAGATAAAGTATATATTAAAATAATTTAATATTGATAAAATGGAAATAATTCGTAAGTACTGAAATTTGCAGTAAGACAATACTCGTTTTTTCTGGAACCTTCTCCAGTAAAAGAAAAATTTGACATTTTTTAAAATCATTATTTATAATTCCAACCTAAAAAAGTCAATAAGAAGCACAGTTAAAAAAAAAGTAAAAAAAGAAAAATGACTTGATATAATACCAAAAGCTATCTTCATCCGAATGGTACAAAATTTGAGCTAGGTATTAATATGTTAATATCAAAACATCAGCCACAAGGACCTCATTATTACAGGGATACCAATTCAATACCTTTGATAAATTTGTATATGTTGTTTGAAAATTAATTTTAACAAATAAAAATATGTGTTAGTTTTTTTTTATCAATTAAAATTTCCAAAACTTCTGATTTATATTGTGTTATATTTTATTGGAATTATTTAATTATAGATTTTAATAGCCTGTAAAATATTTCATTTAGGAATTGCTTAATTGTTTAATTGTTACTTTTTAGTATTCTAAAAATAAATATTTCATTTAGGAGTATATTGCACATGTGTATGTCTCCAGTATGGAGGCATGAATCAAAAATTCATTTAAAAACTTAGAAAGAGTTCAAAATACAATTATTAGACAGGTCTTCAACACTAGATTGCCCAAGTCATTTTGACTGTTTTTTAATTTCAATTACATAAACAATTACATACATAATGCATAGTTTCTTAGAATTTTTTAGAACATATTTTTTTCCTAAGGGAAGTAAATTTTTTTTATTGTTAATATTTACTAATAACTTGTTATGTGACTGTAAATAATATAAATAATATCAAAAGTTAATTTTAAACAAATTTCTTTACACATTAATCATTCTTTCACAATTCAGTCATTTTGACTACTTTTGGGCAATATAGGTACTATATATATATATATATATATATATATATATATATATATATATATATATATATATATATATATATATATATATATATATATATATATATATAATATATAAGTTTCAGTCTTTCTAGAGTTAACGTACGATGGTTTATGAGAAACTTCGACCTTATGATGACAAGTAAAATTAAAATTCTTAGACAATTTATTAAAAAACAACCACTAAAAATTATCAATCACATGGGTAACTTGATAAATTTGGCTATTAACAAAATTGATAGACACATTCTCACATTAAATTATCATAGGCCACGACAATTTGGGATGAATCCTGAGTTCTGCTAAATCACCACTGTTATTCCATTACTTAACTACCACTTGTTTAGTTCCACATTTTTGTGGTACTATTTATTGATTTCCAAATTTTTTCAGTCCTTTCCAAACCTTTAAATATATATTTGTGTCACTTGTGACACTCATTCAAAATATTTCTTTTATCAGCACAATTATATTATCTAAAACTAATATTTTATCATTTTTCGGACTTTTTGCTGCATCCGGATTGGCTAGGCTTCCCCCGCCTACTGTCCTAATCCTGTTATTCCATCCTTTTTTTCGTTAAAGTTCTTTAAAATTTATATAAAGTAAAATTTTTTCAAAAACTAAGTTCCATTTTAAAAGTTAAATTTTTCTATTTTAACGGAATTTTTTTTAAAGATTGAGTAAAGAAGAATCTTGTACGAGGCCATCTTATATGTCAATGAAGATAACAGCCCTTTTAGACTAAGATATATGTATAAAAGAGTCCAAATATTTAAAGTTATGACTCGGAGGAAGACAGGTCTACAAGTAGCAAAAGACGTAGACCTCCTTGACCTAGATCAATACACCCATGGATGATAACCACACTATTGGAAACAAAGGCTGGGATGTAAATGATCTCTCAATTTCCTCTTCCAAACTTCCACACTACGCTAATGAGAGGATTATGAAGCAGCAAAATATTTCGTATGCATCATCATGGCAATCTCTGGTGAAGTTTAGTTTTTACAAATCTCCAACTACTGAACTACAATGCTACTAATCAACAAGTAGAAGTTAATGTATACACAAATAGTTGAATCAAGAAATCAAGTAAAAATTACGAGAACTTAATCTATAACTTTATTGAATTAAAATTAAATAGAATTATAATAGACAAAAAAATAAAAGAAAAATATTAGGAATATTTTGTTATACTTTTAGTATGCTTCAAAAGAGAGATTTTATTTGTTTTCATTGAAATTATAAACTGTAGATCTGGAAAAGAAAGGTCATTTTTATACAATACTACCATAGTACTTTCCGATACTTTTTTTCCAAAAAAAAATGTTGAACTTATAAAATATTCTACATTCTTCTATTAAGGAAAATCTGTAACACAAAAGGAAAGAAATTATTTAAGGATATCACATTTGTTATAGAGTGGACACATCGAGTTTTCACTCAATTCATTCACCGATGTAAAAATATCAGTTAAACAATATTTTTTTGAAAAAAAAAATCTATCTTGTTTTAAATTGACTTGGTTCTCTCACTAGGATAAAAATTTTCTTTGAAAAAAAGACAAACTATTTTTTAGCTTAATCTAACAAAATAAATCATTTTTTCTCAATCTATATACTTATTTAGATCTATGTTTTCATAAACGTGTTTGGTTTAAAATGCAAACCTTTCACCTTCCAAGAGTTGGAAAAGTTTAACATATTTTTCGAAACTATAAAGTATGTCACATCAAAAACTATATGAAAGTCTTTCAACCATAAAAACAAAATATTCAAGTATACAAATACAGATTATAGAATAAAATATTGCAACATGATATATGTAAACGCAGACGTCTTATTTTACCAAGATTAAAGAACCTTTCAGATGTTCAACTTCTTTTGCTAACATTTTTTGTTTCCATACGAATGAAATAAAAATAAATCTTTAAGTTTAGAACCGAGAAAAGAGAAGAACAAACAAACGTTGAACATTGAGTTGACATGAAAAACTGGAAAACCTTATAAATATAAAAACTGACAATTTTCTTGCACTAGTATTTCTAATAAATATACAAAGTAACTAGAAATAACAGCTGCAGGCTTATTCAACATAGCTGTCAATGCGTAAATGCTATAAAATAAATAACGGGAAAAAAAAGAAACGGAGATAGTTCCTTACCATTTTTTTCAAAAAACTTCTTTTATACATATATTCAAGCATAATAATCACAAGAAAAGATTACACGCATAAAAAATAGGAATAACAATACACATTTAAGATTTACACTCCTGTTACTCCTGATAAAAATATTAAGTTTTTTTAAAAATACATAGAAAATAAAAAAAAAAAAAGATTTGTTTTCTCAAGGAATTAACTTTCAAAAACAGCCAATAGTAATCCATCGAACATTTCTCTTACAAACGAATTTCTGCAACAGTTCTAAAGATAAACATTGCAAAAGAAGATTACTTCAGATATTTTACTTAAGACAAAATAACAGTTGGATAGAGCAATTTGCATTTAAAGCAAAAAGCGTGTCACAATTCTTTATAGTTCTGCGTTAAAAATTACATATTTTTAAAATTAATAATTATTAAAAGCTGGAAAAAGAATAATTCTGACGTAAAATTTATCCAAGTTACTAAAAACATTATATATATATCTAATATATATTATAAATGTGAAAGTTTGTGAAAATCTTTGTGGGTCTTTCACGCAAAAACAACTTAATGGATTTTAATGAAACTTTACAGTAATATAGCTTATACATCAGAATAACACATAGGCTATAATTTATACCATAGGCCAGGGATGGCGAACCAGTGGCACGCGTGCCATTGATGGCACGCGACACAATATTTTTGGTACGCCAGTGATCAAAATGATTTGTATTTTAGTTCAAAATTTCAAAGTCCACTGTGAAGTATTGCGAACAAACGCAAATGATCGGTCGCGAGGAGCACACTCGTTTGTTATTGCCTTGCCTTAGTCACGCCGTGGACTACAATTGCTTATAATGTAAAGTTTGTCTACGCATAGCATAGTCAATTTCATTGACGCACAACCATATTTTAAAGTTTATCTGCGTTATATTTACGATTTTTAACTGTTATTTTTTACATGGCAAGTGCGGCAAAAGAACAAAAAGTACAAGATAGTAAGTGTAATAGAGTATTTCGAATTTGGAGTACCAAGAAACATGGCATTATTAGTAAAGGCAACAAAGCGGTGTGTATTTTATGTTCTGGAATAGTGGGATGCAGAACATATTGTCTGTAAAACGTTATTTTGAAACAAATCGCAAACCCTCTTGTCAAAAAAGTGGACCAAAGCAAAATAAATAAATAAATTAATTGCTTAGAAACCATTTGGCAAATGACTCCGATTCAGCATACGTTCTACTAAAAGTATCTTATAATCCTAACATTAGTTATTTGCCATCCAATCTGCAACAACAGAAGTCACACTAATGTTACTTTAATTTGAATTACACGTATAAATAAAACTTTTATAACTATACAGTGCAAAAGGTATTTTTTCGTAGTAATTAGTGTTGTTAGTATATTTAGTTTTATTATTCTTCCAATAACCGCAAGCCAAAATCATTTGACGGCACGTCTATACCTCATTAAACACTTCTTTAGAAAAAAATGGCACATTGATCCATAAAGGTTCGCCACCTCTGACATAGGCTGTAATTTATAAAAATTTGTAAAAAGTGTCCAAAATATAACGCTATTTGTCAAGTAAGAAGGAAAAAATTCTGCCATCTGCAAGCAAAAAAGCCCACGTCAGCATATATCTATCTTTTGTTTGTGAAAAACTCTTTTTGTTTTCGCTACGCAAGGGAATCGCTTCTAATTAATTCCTGTGATCAGAATAATACCTATTTTTTTTATTTCAGAATAAAACTAAGTTTTGAAGGCAGAAGATGTTATAAATCTCTTTATTTTAATGGGTTTTTTTTTATGATTTTATTATGCACATTTGGTAGTAAGAAGTTGATCTATTTTCAAAATAACTACTTTTATCGCTTCTGGTACTTAAAGTAAATAAACTTTCTCTTTCACACTACATCATTTGGACAAACTTTCATAATTTTTTTGTGGTTAGTAGTTAATTATAACGCTGTAATTTTAATTGAATATGCAGATATTGCATTTTTAAGTATAAAACTAATTATAACTACTGCACTGTATTTTTTGCAGTGAGTGAGTGAGGGAATATTAACGTCGCACACTGTTCAGCTACACGAGGGCTTTTGGAGACGGACCACGTAATTTTGAACAATGGTCAAGTGACGGGAATGACACTTGAGCTGGCACCCCCTTCTCCTAACTACCACACACCACACCAACTTACCAGGAATATTCTACCAATACTTAGCAGGAATATTCTTTGAAATCCACTCTTCCAAGATATATGGCAACACGGGTTCTATGATGAGTATTTTAGTGGGGAAGGCGAAAAGTTTTGTAGCAGAAATTGCGTTTTCAGCGGATTGCAAAGATTATTATTTTTGTCGCAAAAAAATAGTTAATGTCAAAATTTAAGTGTCTTATGGTTTTGTATGTTAATGAAGACCTTGGAAAATGATTTGACTACTTATTTTAAGTGAACGGTGTACATAATTAATTTTACAGTGGAATATCTTTAATTAATTTATTAGCTCTAACGGATTAAATTTTCCAAAGTGGAGTATTTTGTTTATGTATATCCCTTAATTTGTACATGTAGTGATCCAAAAAAATTGTATGAAAAAAGCTGCAGTAAATCATAGTGCGGTTGGATAAAGTATTAACGTGCATCCCGCCCCTACACGGCGGGTCTTACAAAGCTCTAATAAAGCTCGAGCTACGCAAGTAGCTAGGCATTTGCCAACTTGACTCTATCGTTAACATTTCGCTATGTTTTTCATTGAATCGCCATTATAATTTAAGAAACGGCGTTGCTTGCGAATATTACAATTTTAAAATAAAATAAATACAACAGAAAGTAATATTAATGTATTACACTTTCAGATATAAATTATTTATACTACTTTAAGCGTTCATTACGCAAAACTTTTAAGAATGTGTTACTTTTGCTGAGCAGAGATCAGCTTAGGGAGGTATTTTGAAAAATCGACCCTCAAGAGTGTTACGAGGAATTATAAATTTAAAAAATCATTTTTATCGGCTATTAGATCTACATAGTTAAAATTTAACAAAGGTGTTTGTTTTCTTTCTTTTTTTGTTTAGCTGAGATATGCAAAAAGCTTTTTTTGTTTAATTTTCAATTCACATAAAATTAACTCATTAAAAACTTCTTTTTCCTTCAATCTGTGTTGTTTAATTTTTCAGTTCACCCGTGTGAAGAACGGGTATACCAGCTAGTATATATTTGATTATAACTAAATTCGTGCTTTCACTCCCCAAGTTTATATTTCACGTAAATAAAACACACGAAGTCAGTTGCATATTCGAATACCCAATATTTTTCGGCATATCACCCTTAATTTCATCACTCAAATTATGATTATTCCATTTACTGTCAAATATTGAATTTCTTTCAAATATTAGGATTCACACAATTTAAAGTTATCTGAAAAGACTTAAAACAGTTACTGCATTTAAATGTTTTTGGAGATACGTATAAAATATTCAAAGTTTTTTCCCGCTTAAATTTTCGCAGTATAGCCAAACTTGACTCTTGCGCCAAAAAAAATCAACAATCATCAACCCACTTAAATTTAAAGTAAAGTAATATATGATCACAAAAGAACAGGTAAATATATTTAACTACGAAAAATTTCTTAGAACTGAACTTTTTCTGTACAAATAAAAATTTGCTTTAACTCCACTAAAACCCCATTAAGACGTATAGAAGGCAATTAAGGGAACTGTGAAAGTTAAGCTCTCTGCTAATGAGGTAAACAAGATTTTTTATTCATTTTTTGCAATTTGAAACAATTAAAATATTTTGATTCCAAGTATAAACAACTCCGTATTGATATTTTTGCTCTAATATACATATCGATAAAAAATGGTTTCATTTTTAAATAAAACAATTCGATGAAAAAATTAATAAAAATTAAACATTTTTCTCATACGCACAAGCATTTAATAAGTTTTTAAATTTGCTTCATAAAAACTGTCTAAATTGATTCAGTTTTTTCCCCTTTCAGATTTCTCTACTAGAAAAAAATCTTCCGCGACAAAAACATTGTAAAAACCATTAAAAAAAGTTATTAAAAATTGTTTTCCACTCGTTAATAGCGAGACTTAGCTATTAAATTACGCCAACACATGCGCGATCACGAGCTTTTTTCTTTCTTTCTTTTTTTTTTTTTGCAAAGGACTTTGAAGCGTGATCTTACTAAACTTGTAATAAAAAGTGCACCCCCGAGTGATTTCTACGTTTTAAAAATTCAAAATCTAAAATCTGCGTTTTTAATTATGTTTCCATTGAGCCAACTCAGTTTTAAAAGTAGAGATGAAGTTACATTATTCCAGAGAAACATAATTTTGGATATATGGATACGGATTAAAAGTGAACATCACAGAGTAAAAATTCCTCAACACGCGATGTTCGTATTCTCCCTCATATTTTATTAATTAATCAATGGATTGATTGTGCTCAGAATGTAAAATTAATTAAGAAAAGCCATTTTAATTTCAGAAAATATTTTGTTTCCCATTCTTTTCTACATTATTAATTTGAGTGAATTTTTCTGCTCTAACTGTTATATATATATATATATATATATATATATATATATATATATATATATATATATATATATATATATATATATATATATATATATATATATATATATATATATATATATATATATATATATATATATATATATATATATATATATATATATATATATATATATATATATATATATATATATATATATATATATATATATATATATATATATATATAATATATATATATATATATATATATATATATATATATATATATATATATATATATATATATATATATATATATATAATATATATATATATATATATATATATATATATATATATATATATATATATATATATAATATATATATATATATATATATATATATATATATATATATATATATATATATATATATATAATATATATATATATATAATATATATATATATATATATATATATATATATATATATATATATATATATATATATATATATATATATATATATATATATATATATATATATATATATATATATATATATATATATATATATATATATATATATATATATATATATATATATATATATATATATATATATAATATATATATATATATATATATATATATATATATATATAATATATATATATATATATATATATATATATATATATATATATATATAGCATATATATATATATATATATATATATATATATATATATATATATATATATATATATATATATATATATATATATATATATATATATATATATATATATATATATATATATATATATATATATAATATATATATATATATATATATATATATATATATATATATATATATATATATATATATATATATATATATATATATATATATATATATATATATATATATATATATATATATATATATGTATTGGGTGAAGTTTATTCATATTTGAAAAAGTTTCGACATATCTGGGATGAGAAAAGCTTTGAAGAACAGTTTTCAGCAGTTGTTATGCCATTTTATTTGCTGTTAGTTTGTTACAGTAATTAATCTGAACCTCGAGTAAAGTCACTTCATAGTAATAATTTTAAATGTGAAAATGAGCCTATCTTGCAAATCAAAGAATTTTTAAAAAAGAAAGTAAAATTTAATTCGGTTTACGTTGAATTATACCTGTAATGTAGGATATTTATAAAAAGCCTCATTCTTCAGAAACATGCTCTTAAAACAAATTTATTCTAGAACCCTTACTCTAGAAACTACCACAAAAAGCTAGGGCACTGTAGCCGCGTGGTCATGATTGCGAACTCATGGCTGGCATTAAGCCGCATTCACACCAAGGCAGTCAGTGTCGAGCGTTGAGCGTCTAGCCAATCAGATTTCATCTCGGGCGAAGTGAAGTCTTATTGGCTAGATGCTAACAACCTTGGTGTGAAGGCAGCTTTATTGAGTCGTAAGTTCGATACCTAATAGCACAAAAGACAAACCATGTAGAGGAACTGATGCCCATTAAATCTGTGGAGGATCCTCATATTAGCGCGGCGTGGAAGTTTGGACATAAGATTCTCGTCATTTGACCATAGTTCAAAATTCCGAGGTGACCGCGGTAGTCTAGTGGTCAAGGTATCGGATCGTGGCTGGCTTGTCACTAGTTCGAACCCAGTACCGTGTTGGTGAGCGATGCACGTTAAATCTGTCGAGAGCTCAAACGTACTCCCATTGGTGTGGTGTGGTAGTTAGGAAAAGTGGTGCCAGTTCAGGTGTCGTCCTCGTCACTTGACCATGGCTCAAAATTACGAGGTCATACGCCAAAAGCCCTTGTGTAGCTGAACAGTGCAACATTAATATACACTCCCTCAAAATCACGAGGTCCTCCACCAATAAATAAACCTCGTGTAGCTACAGCAGGGGTGTTTGTGGGACCCCAAAAAATCCCCTGAAACTTTTACGGACTTACTATCGACATTTTGGAATGAGTCATAACTCGCCATAAGGAAAGAACAAAAAAGAAGTTTTTTCCCCCTTTTCACTGCCTTTGGAGAAAGAAAGGACAAGTTTTCACCACACACACTGACCTTGCGTTTTCTGCTTTCAAAGCAAACAAAATAACCCAGATCAAAATAAATAATTCATTATTATTCCTACTTCCTTTTGAACGACGATCCCCGGAATTTCCCCTGCTACAGAGTGCAACGAAAATAGCTAAATGTTCATTTTAATTTGGGAAACTCATACCGCAAAGACCCAGTGTCTGAGTGGTAGCGTATCGCGCTTCCACACAACAGGTCCGGAGTTCTATCATCGGACTGGGCAAGGTGGACTCATCCCTTCAGTGTGTCGATAAATGAGTACCAAGCTTGCTTAGAGGCTAAACAGTGGGGGTTTCACTTCAGAGTGATCACCTGATTGGGACATCTGCTCATTTACCTCAATGGTCACGTATACTGAGATAGGCACAGTAGGCCTTGGCCCTCATGGGCTGTTGCGCCACTGAGTTGAGTTGATACCGCCGAACGGTTTTGAGCACAACTAAGCTTAGTTCTCTAATATCTATGTTTCCACCACACAAGCTAACACTACTAATAATTTTAACAAGGTCACTCAAAAAGAAGTTAATACGAAAATGATTGAAAAAAAATGGCCGCCGAAAAAGTCAAACCAGGGGAATGAATAAAAAGCTTCCTTTCCCTAAAGACAGCATAGATTTGATTCAAAAGATCTTTGCATGAAGATGATATGCTGATCGGGAGATAACATTTGAATAACAAATTCAAACATTTCCATGACATTTTATTTTTTAAAACTGAGACTTATCAAAATTTGCACAATTATTGTGATCATATCTTTCAGATTAAGGAAATTATTACGCAATTTTTGTTTTAATTTTTGGGTACTTTCAATCCATTCAACTTTTGAGGGAATTTTAGAAAATTTTCTAAAATATTGAAAATATTTTTTGAATCGCAAGATCGCAGTTGAATAAAATTCAGTTTTGTTCTTGGCAGTCGTCTGCATTCGAGAATCGTTGTGAGAATATTTTAATTTGTTGCTGTGCTATGGGGATGTATGATGAAAGTAGAGCAAAGGAATAATTTAAATATATTTACACTTCCATATAATTATTTTTAAAGTAATTTTCAGGTCATCTTGAAGTGTTTTGCGTATTCTATAGGGTACGTTTTGCAATTTGTTTAGGTACTACTATCCGAGTTCTAGTGATAAATGAGAAAGAAAAAAAAAACTCTGTATAGTCTAAGTTTTTTTGCATCAAGTTACGTAAGAGATTTATAGTCTACTTAAAAGCTTAACGTTTAAGGAAATATTTTCCAGCAATTCACTTTTCAATTGATAACACGGTACTTAATTATTAATGTTCTAATATTCTATTATTTGTATATGTTCTTATAATTTTTATTATATCTTAATGTATATATTCATTTGATTGTACTAAAAAGTTGCATTTCTGAATTTTACTCTTTTTGAACAAACTGCAACAGCATTTAAGGCAACTTTCCATTTGCTACATTGAACGCTTAAGATATCAGTCAAATACATAAGCAGATAATAAAACAAATGCAACTAAAAGCTATACACGGTAAGATACGTACTGGAAAATTACCTGAAAATACTGCATAATAAAATATTCCATAATTATATAGAGGGAGGAAAACCGCTCATACACTCATTTACCTGGACCAATAAAAAAATTTGTTTTTTTTTTTTTGAGAAAAGAAATTTTTTATAATAATTGCGGAATTATGTTGAAGTTTTAAATTCAGTTCCGCCATTTTAGAGGAAAATTACCTTTCATCTTAAAAACTTTGTTTCGAAACTTAAGTTTAGAAAATAATCATCGATTTAATGATAATCAGAAATAAATTATAATAGCTTCACAATAATTTCAACAGAGATAAAGTTTTCACATGATCAAAGAGAAGATACAAAATTAAGAGAGAACGATTTATAAACACTAAAGACAAATATTAAAGTGCCTTCGACAAAATGAAAGATGTGAAACTAACATTAGTTGGTAAAGGAGAAATTCACATGCCACTGTTAAATAAAAAAAAATTTTACAGATAAAACTCACCAACGCGTCAAGTACAGTTGACTCCAATAATCAAAATCTTTTAAGAGGATTTAATCCCTAAATATTAATTCAACCCAAAGTAAACGAAGCATGGGGGAAAAGATGAAAGACATTTAAAAAACATGCAACCATTTGTTAAAATAAAATCAGTCTCATCTTTCTAACGCCTGAGCAAAGTAATAATCTGCACAATATTTGAACTCAGATAAGCTCTACGTAAAATGTGGATTTAAACTGGGGAGATTCGGAATTAAATGGAGAGGTAAGGACTTTATGAGAGCGCTTAATCAGTTCTCTGTATTATCAAGCGAGAAATCGTTAAGATAATACCCATCAATGCAACACACACTCCATCTTTCTTTTCTTCCTAGCACATCTGTTGACGTAACTGAAGCAGAGTCAATTTCCTGAGGCAACCAATTAAGCAAAGGGTCTGAGGGTGGAAAGGAGGAAAAAAACAATTTACAGTACCTCTCGAGCCACCCAAGTAATGAGATAATTCCGTCAACAAATGCAAATTATGGAGTAAAACTAGGGAAATGGAAGGGAGGTTAAAACGATTAATTCCTCACCCCTTACTAAGTAGAAATGTATTTATTGTTGTAACACACACGCTAAGTGCAAAAATGTAGTTTCCTCGTTAGCGTGTTTGAACATAATGAGACACGCGAATGAATCAATGTGAGATTATGGAAGTCCTCTCATATATATATATGTGTGTGTGTGTGTGTGTGTGTGTTTGTGTGTTTGTGTTTGTGTTTGTGTTTGTGTGTGTGTGTGTGTGTGTGTGTGTGTGTGTGTGTGTGTGTGTGTGTGTGTGTGTGTGTGTGTGTGTGTGTGTGTGTGTGTGTGTGTGTGTGTGTGTGTGTGTGTGTGTAGCGTCGTGGGCCGGTGTTGGTCGTTTTCGAATAAGTGGAGAACTTCAGATTGCATTTTATTCTTCTTTATTTTCACATGAAACATCAAAGGCGTTACGACTTCACAAAAGCATACGTTCACACAAAGACATAAAGCTGCAGCTATTTACACATATTCAAGACGAGCTACTGGAGACAAAAACTGCGACGATTACATGGCGAAAGCAAAACAGACAAAGAGCGACAAGCAGCAGCGACATTCTACATGACAAAACACAAAGACAAAGAGAGAGATCACACAAGATTTTCGCCTTATATACCGGCAGTGACAATCGCGTGATTATTATGTAATAGTAGCTCTGATTGGTTAAAATGGGCGGGACAGGGATTTCGGATACCAGTTGATTACGATTAAGATTAAGCATTAGTTTTGAACCAAAGAATTAAAACTTGTTTAAATATTATTAAAAAGAGTTAATTAAAAGGATGCTAGAGAGAATTATATATATGCACAACTCCTCCGCATTTTGCTCAACGTTCAACAATGAACAGCATATACTTAATAGAAAATAATATAAGAGATTTTTTTAATTAAATGCCAGTCACAGTCAAACATGTAGATTCAAAATAAACAAAATATTTTTAAAAAAAATCGCGCTTAACTTCTTAACGTGCGCGATCGAGTTAATTTGATCGCGCTAATGTGGTCAAACGGTGCACAATAGAGATAATTAGAGCGGGGTCATATTTTATGCTGCCGTAATTTTCACACTCAAACATAAGTGATCGATGTCTGCATTTGTAAGACAATGCAATCTGTTGTCACGATTTCGTAAATTTAGAAAAATATTATAAAAAGAAATATTCTTCATATTCAGCTACACATCAGCATTTTGGAACGCATATGCTTTGTATAAAAAATAGAGGTGGAAAAAAATTAAGATTTCAGAAGCAAATTAGTAGAAAGACTTAAACAACGTTACCAAAGCGATACCAATATAAAGGGTGTTTTTTTAGAGGTACAGAACTTTAAATTGCAATAAAAAAACGATGTATTATTCGATTGACATGAATTTTTTTTATTCGAAAGATAATCTTGTGGCATTACATTTTAAATATGATTTCTGGCATAGGACTGCCACGGCTGTCTCGGATGTAGTCCAATCTGGACGTCCAATTTTCGATGACTTTTTCCAACATTTGTGGCCGTATATCGGCAATAACACGGCGAATGTTGTCTTCCAAATGGTCAAGCGTTTGTGGCTTATCCGCATAGACCAATGACTTTGCATAGCCCCACAGAAAATAGTCTAGCGGTGTTTAATCACAAGATCTTGGAGGCCAATTCACAGGTCCAAAACGTGAAATTAGGCAGTCACCAAACGTGTCTTTCAATAAATCGATTGTGGCACGAGCTGTGTGACATGTTGCGCCGTCTTGTTGGAACCACAGCTCCTGGACATCATGATTGTTCAATTCAGGAATGAAAAAGTTAGTATCATGGCTCTATACCGATCACCATTGACTGTAACGTTGTGGCCTTCATCGTTTTTGAAGAAGGATTCCACCAGCCCATAAAGCGCACCAAACAGTCAGTTTGAGGTAACGGTGTTTCGACATACACTCGTGGATTAGCTTCACTCCAAATGCGGCAGTTTTGTTTGTTGACGTAGCCATTCAACCAGAAGTGCGCTTCATCGCTAAGCAAAATTCGCTTATGAAAATCGGGAACAACGGCAATCTCGTTTTGGGCCCATTCGACGAATCTACGCCTTGCTTGATGATCGTTTTGATGAATTTCCAAACCAAACTGAGAATAAATCACTTGACAGCTGTTAAATCGGTCGCCATCTTGGAAAGTAATGCCAACTTAAACTTCTATACCTGGAAAGAAAACACTCTTTATATATATAGAGAGAGAGATAAAATTGGGTAGACCAAAATCTTCTGGAATTCTACGACTAATGGAATGTCATTTTCACAGTTTTGTTCCACCAACATAAAAAAATAAAAAATTTTTTTTTTAAATAAAACAAAAAAAGAGACTCCTTCAAAATAACGTACAGTGTGTGTATATTGTGCTAAAAGGGATATAGAGGAAAAAAGAAAATATCGCAAAATGTGTAGTAATTGTAATGTTAATTTATGTGCTTCCAAATATATCAGACAAAAGAAAAAATTTTGAATAATTTTTAAATAAATACTACCATAATTATTTTTTCTGTTGATAAAGCATAAATAAACATTTTTAACAATAGAAATGTTTTTCAAAATTATTCGAAAAGGCAGGTAACAAAAGTTGATGTACGAGCAAGATTGCAATATTCGGCTCATATCTGCAATGTGGATTAAGAGCCAAAACTAAAACTTGAGGATTGATTTTGTAATCCCTTTTCATTTTTTGCCTAAACAAGGCTCTGAAATGAGGATTTGGATTGGATTATCTGGAAAAATTGGATTTTTTACCAGTTTTTTTTAAAAATAAGTGTGCCTTAAGGGGTTAATGTTGAAGTTTAGAACTCAAATTTGGAACCTTTGAGACTATAATTGCTCACAGATGCCAAACTTTGAAGCTACGCGAGGGATAGAGGCAATGGAGGATTTTCTTAACTTTAAACCACGATCGAGAGACAAAGACAACACCTCAGCTTGGATACCCTCTTTAAACTTCATCAGCACCTCGACAAAAGTATAACGATAATCAAACCGTCTTGTTTCTTCTGCTTAGAAAAGAAACCTTGTTAAATTATTGTTAAACACTATTTAGGCAACGTTTTAGACTGCACTGATCAAGATATATACATCAGAGAGAGACACATAACGCATGTCATCTCTCTAAACTGGAAGTTCATTAGGTCCCATATTCAAAAAGAGGTATTGAGAACCATAAACTTAAGACTTATTTGTTATTTCTATTTATAAGGGAAAGAACATGATTACACAGTACGTCGTAATTATCTATCACATTTTTTAATGCTAACCAGTATTCTGAATAGAAAAAAAAATGAAAATAAACAGGAAATTAAATTTTAATAGTTTGAGAAAAGTGGATTTAAGATAAAAACCAGATATTAATTCTTGGTCGTTTCAGAAAGCATCTGCTCATTTCAAGCAAACAAAAATACGTTCCTACTTTTGCATGTTTGCAGAAACTGAGAACTACAAGTCTAAAAAAAATCTTCGAAATGTATTCCTTACTACTTTTACTTAAGCATTCAAAGCCTGAATTCCCGACTTAGATGAATTATCAGAGCAGATTTAGCTGCAAATACATTTCTTACAGATATACATTGAATTTGTAAAACGATACAGTTTTGCCGATGAAATGCTATGAATATTTATATGATGTATGGATGTAATATGACTAACTTAGACATAAATTTTGACCAAATTTCTTAGCTAAAAATGTATTTTTATGAAAAAATTTTTTTAAAAAAATAATGGCAGGTTTTTGTGTAGTCGTTTTTTTTCAGCTTTTAAAATTTTTATTATTTTAACAATTTGTAAGTTTTCGTTAATTACAACTGTTAATGTACTAAATGTAACATTTTTTTTCATTGCCAGTGATCTTCATTCTATCAAGTACAAGAATATTTTGTCTCTTGTAGAACAGAAGAAAAATAATTAAGAAAGACTTGCTATTAATTTACAAATTTACTTTCCCATGTAACTTTGTGTAACTTGTAAATTATTTTAGAAACTTAGATATTTTCTATTTTCGCATTATCAAAATAGAACTTTTACTCATTAGTTTTAGCAGCTTAAGACATTTTTACCCATGAATTAGCCATCGTATAGTTGGTATAAATATGAGATATTCAAAATATTTATCTTTTCTTGGAATTTTATTTTGAAAAACATTCACGATCAGTTTAATCTAGATGAAAATTATTTGTACAAGAATAAATGAGATGAATATTTATTCAGAAACAAATGTGCTAGTTTAAAAATTTTTAATTTAAGAATTGTTAAGTTAATATAAAACGACGATAAAATTTTGGAATATTGTATGAATTATGCAAAATATATGTTTATTTAAGTCGAAAATAATAACACAGCAAAAAATTGAGACTCAATCATTTTCTCCTTCTTGAGCTTTATATCACAAAATACACTGCTTTTTTATTCGATATACATGCCTTAAATTTCAAACATAAAAGACTTATTCCATTCAAACTGCGATGTTGATTCTCTGTTTAGATAAATTTAAATATTCTGAATTGAGAACTTTATTCAGTTTTTCACACCTTTAAGAAACTAATGCATTAAATAACCTTTTTATTCAACGCAAGATCTTCTTTTGGAAGAAATTTTTTTTCCCAAGTTCAGACTCAAAATGTTATTTACATGCAAATTAATCTCCATTTTATGAAAGACAATTTCTACCTTAACGAACTTTTTTCCTCGGGTAAAAAGTCTATTTTTAAAAGTCATTTCATCTCTTAACCACAATCTTAGTTTATTTCACGATACTTGGTATAGTTTGAGAGCTGAATATCTCTGTTTTATCGTATAAGGTATTGTTTTTTTTAACATGGAAAAGAGAACAAAATCAATCATGTTTAAAAAAAGGAAGTAACTACAAAAGACACCAGATAATTTCTTTAAGAAGATTAATAACACTTTTGAGTAGAAAAGAAAAGTTATTGTCACATAAATCAACAAAAAGTTTTAAAGAAAAGTTACACATCAAAGAACCACAGTATACATCTCTTAATTACAAAAACATGGCTAGAGACTGCATAGGCCAAAGTTAAAAAAAATATCTTACTCTTTAGTCGACCGTTTCTGTTTATATTTTATGATTACAATAACTTTGGATTACTGCCTGTCTACGAAGATTGTTTTTGTTCATCAGAAAAGAACAAATGAAAGAGAGGAAAATGCCCTGCCAGACAAATTTAAATGTCTCATGCAATTTTTTTGAAAAGTTTGAGGTTATATTAAACTATCGATTTAATTAGCTAAATAAGCTTAATTTGGCTTAGTTTCATTAACCACGCTGAGTGTATTTTGTAATTATATATGCCTTGTTATCATACTGGTAATAAGAGATTTTTCTATGCGTCGAAATTTTTTTTCCCACTAGTACATTTTCCAACAAATATGATTATAAATCTCGACTACAGACTGCTTAAAAATTGTTATGTAGAATTTGTAATTTGTTGTAAAGAGTGGGGGAAATATTTTAAGATGCTTGAAAAGGACGAGAAAATTATATGCAGAACACTTTATCAATTGATAACAAACATACTGACTACGTTCAGAGCCATGATTTTGAGAAAACGTACAAATGAAGTTTATTTTTATATACATATTTAGTGCCACCTTAAATAGAACATACATATACAATTGTTTTAAAAATACTTTTACAATAAATTTTCTTTTTAATGCAATTTTTTGGTAAAAAATGGAGAATAACATATTTTAAAAACAATCTTCTTTTATGAAAAATGCTTTTATAATAATAATATTTCGCGTATATATAGCCGAGACATCTATACAGAACCTGAACTAGAAGCTTTGAAAAATTCCCATTATCAGAGTTACGATGAATTGAATAATATCGGATCCATTTCTAAATTATACTTCAAAAATCATAGTTCAGTCTCTGTTTAGAATTCTTAGCTATATATCGGCAAATACTATCATTACTGAGGTATTTTTCATGAAAAGAGAATGTTTTGAAAATATGTCATTCTTTCTTAATTTTTGCCAAAAAACAATTGCATTTTAATAATTTTTTATTGCAATAATATTCTTAAAAAATTTATATGTATATTTTAATTCAAATGATACTACATATAAAAAAACTTATTCATTTATACGTTTTTTCAAAATCACGGTTTCAAACTTAGCCGCCTATAAATTAATAATTTACGCATGCTGTGCGATATCGAAAATATTGACTGACTTTAAGTTTATTTATGTAACCAAAGTAATTGAGTATTTTGTAGTACATCTTTGTAATAGAAAGGACTTAAGTAATGTTTCAAGAACTCAGTAAATTAAATATATTTGCTTTCACTCGTGAACATTTTCAAATGTAAGTAATCAATAAAAAGATAACTAAAGTCTATTTATCATTTAAATTAATGATCAAAATATTTCAATTCCTAATTTTGAAAATATAATAAACCTTTTAAAAGTATATGATAGGAAACGCTCAGTTTTCAATATTTTTGAGTAGCCTTTCTTTTTAAACTTTTCATGACATTTTTTTCTGAAACTTGAAAGGACAGTTACGATTGCTTTGGTCTGGTAGTCCCAATTAAAATAAGGTACAAATTCCAACTATATTAACAATAAATTAACTAAAAAGAAGTGTTTCAGAAAACTTCTATTGCTGATTATTGGTCATTACACTAAAAGTTTCGTTCTTCTTGTATTAGCTGGCTTTGATGAGTAATATTTAACACATTCCAAATCACAGCTAAGAGAAACACGAACTAAATTAGATAATAGAATAGTATGCCTTCATAATGCTGTGAAAAGCTCTTTAAAAGCGCATTGCAATATTTTTTTTTCTGTTTTTTGGAAACAATGAGTGAAAAAGAAGCTTAATTTGAGATAGTATTGTACCATTGCCAATAAGTGGTTGCTATATTCCACAACTCGGAAGAGGAAGTTCTTTATCACATTTCTCGGAGGAGGATGCAATGTAGATGTTGCAAGAACTCATCACTGACACACTTTTTTCCCCTACTCACTCGGTAACTATGACAGGCTAATTTGTATTTTTTTAGTCGTTTATACGGAATTCTTTTTTTCATTATTGTCAAACTACATCTTACGCTGCATCTTTTGTATCGTCTTTCCATACATCTGTGAGCCTTCATCAATCAACATTCTCCACTTCTATTTTCTAAACTTATGTTTACATAAAGCAGCCTGACACGGAGGAAATCGAGTTTTTGAAGAGTGTCCAGTTCCTGATCTTCTTTCCGTTGAAAAATTATTCCTCAGAAATGCGCATCGAGTTTTATAGCATTTATTTTGTAAGCGACTCATAATCATTAATGTAGAAAAATATTTAGTTGTGAATGGTGGTTCCATTATTGGCTACACTTAATTACAAGACCTTAACACGTGCTCTGTAATCTTAGAAATGATGCAATGTGCGCATCTAGCCTCTTAGCTGGCACATTTTGACGTGTCACAATATGATTTAAGTTTGTTATTGCGTAAAACTCTTCGGAAGCATAACTTTCCTCGAAATAGACGAGTAATAGAAATATATCAGGCGTATATCTATAGTGTGTGTGCGTGTAGTGAATTCATTTCTTTCTCTGGTATTTGTTGCTGTTTGTGAGTTAACCTCCAGTCAGTGTAATTCCTTATACTTCATATTATCGAGTATCTTCTGCTTTTATACATAGAAAAGGATTAATCGTATACGTCCAACTTTTTTTTATATGGCAGATACGTTCCTTAGAAAACCGTGCAAAAAAATAAATAATCGTGTAAAAAATACATGCGATGTATGGTAAATTTGAGGATTTGTTCCACAATAATTCTAAAAATTCTCAATAATTCTAAATATTTTTCTAAGAAACCGAGCAAAAAAGTAATAATGAAATAATATATTTTTTTTTCTAAGAAACCGAGCAAAAAAGTAATAATGAAATAATATATTTTTACATATTTATAAAACAAAAACATTTTTATTACAAAAAAAAATTAAAGTTATTGTACAGTGAAGATTCACACACACACGCACAGTCGATAAGCATATACAATATAAAAATTCAAATTGAAATTAGGAATAAAACTATTAACTGATGACTATTCATCGCTACTTGATAACATGCGTGCACGTTTATTGCGAGCTGGATCAATGTTACCTTTTTATTAGTAAAAAACTGTCATCAACACAAATTATACTGGAAATTTTACCATTGAATTAAACAAAAATCAATTTGAACATCAGCTTTTAGGATGTTATTGAAATTATTTATTGCATACTTCAAACTGAGCACTTTAACACAAAATACAATAATACTGAAGAACAAAATGTTGTGCTCAAGCTGAAGTACAACAAAATAAAGAAAAAAGTGATTATAAAATTCGGGTATTTCTCTCCCGAAACTCCAGAATACAAACAAGCTATGACGTAGATCAAGTCACTCACGCATGTAGGGGCATGAACCAATCATCTTCTGATTACACTGTCAAAATTAGAATTAACAAAAAAAGAAAAAAAGGTGGGGGTGATTTGTTCTAGAACAAAAAAATTCGCGTAAAAAAGTATATTCGTAAACCGTGTTACTTCAAAGAATTACAATTTATAATAAATTAGAGCTTCTCTAAAAGAGACGAGGGAATCATTTTATGAATCCCAAATTCTTAAAGTAAATGAGAAATTGAAGTAAAGATCAGTAAAAACTTTATTCCTAATAGTTTATACATTTCGCTTTCTGAGTTTTTCATGTAACGGGGGAAATAAAATATAGAGACATTCCCTGATTGATGAATATGTTTGGATGAATTAACAGTTAATTATTTGCATAAATTTTACATATTAAGCAAGAAATCTTTAGATTATCAAATCTTTCAAAAGAATATAAGCATGTAAAATAGTTTACATATTGTTTGTTTTTATATTTTTTCAAAAAATAATGGATCTAAAAATAAAATTTGAATTTTGCTATATTATCCAGAACAGCTCGTATAAACACTCAATCTATTTAAAATAAATTTAAGGTTAAGATTTTTAAGAGCAACTTGAACGTTATATTTGTCTATCCAAATTACTTTGAAAATTTATCTCTTCTGAGAATTCTATCAACACAATTATGCATTGCATTCAATCAATCATGAGAGAACGCATAAATAGTATATATTTTTTAAAAAACATTTTTGAGTTTTTAAAAATTTTTTTGCTTAAATTCCCCGAGTTAAGTGCGGTGTACCTCAATATACGCATATGTATGTATATGAAAAATGCTCCTTTTATATGTTTTTAAAAGATAATAAGAGCAATACCAATATAATATAAACAATGTAAATTATATATTTTGATAATGTTAATTGATAAAGCTGAAATCTATTTTTACTTACAAAAAATAGTATTAGGAAAATTTAATGTACTGTTTCAAACAAATCTATAAATAGGCAATAGGTTGAACAAAGAAAAAAAAAAAATTATGAAATCGAAGGCCAAGGACTATATAAACAATAAACAATGGATTGAAAATTGAAATACCTTTTTCAGAGGGGGTTCAGCTCGGTCATTGCTTGTAGGTGCTTATGCAAACATGGCAAACCAGAATAACAATAAATAAAATAATAAATTTCACCATAACAAAACCAACTGCATACTATAAGAATGATACGAATACTTTTTACTAACTTTTTCTAAATAAGCTGATGTTTATTTCTTCTTCAAGAATTTCTATGAACAGATTTTTTTTTCGTTTTCTGAAAAAGGTTAAAAAAAAAGCCCTTTCTAACCGGGAACCACTGAACTTTTCTACGTCCTTATTTTTATTATTAAATAATTTTATTAGTATTTTATCACGCGCGCGCGAACCCTTTAAGTTCATAATATGGACCCCAAAATTACAATTATACTTTTCTTGAGGACACCCACTCAAAGTTTCTATGGATCTGGATGGGAAATGCTGATTTAGTGAGACGAAATTATCCGGAAAATTTACTGGTTTACGAATAAATAAGCATTGCTGTTATTTATTAAAAATGATAAAAAAATTACTATGTACTCAAATTAATTTAGATACATATTAAGAAAATTTTTCTTTAAATTTACCTGCGGTTTATGTTGATGAACCTACCCAAACTCGAGATACCTTTAGAAAAAAAAAGAAAACGTCCCAAAACGTAATTAATATTCGTGTGGCTTAAGCGTATATCAATTTGTGTGTTGTCTTTTAAAATTTAAACATTTTGATAAATACCTAATACTTTTGTATATAGGATATAAATCTAAAGATTCGCTCACGCTCTAAACATTCATTCACACCAACGTGAGGACTTTGAGCCTCAACATATTTAACGCACATCAGTCCCTCTATATCAGGGGTACTCAACTGTTTTTTCTGCTGGGCCGCATACATAGATCAGCTATTTCACGCGGGCCGCAAATGTATGTTAGAAACTTCACGCGGGCCGCAAATGTATGTTAGAAACTTCACGCGGGCCGCAAATGTATGTTAGAAACTTCACGCGGGCCGCAAACGTAGGTTAGCAATTTCACGCCGGCCGCATCATGAGGATAAAGGGGAGGGGTGTTTAAGATGGGAAACTTGATCAAAATATTTCAAACTCCGTTTTGCATTTTTAATTGCTTTTTCTTTTTGTCACTACACTGAATTAGAATCATTTAAGAAACACTCCTTCACAATTTTTGCATCAGTAAACGGTTTCATGGGATTACCACAGTATAAAAAAATTCATAAGATTTTTTTCTTACCACTGTGACATTACCACTGACAAAACATTTTGTTACTGTTGCAAAGATTATTCAAGGAAGCCTATTTGTTACCTGTTGAAAGAGATCTTCGAGGAAAAGTGTCATTGAATGGTTCCTGTTTATTGGTATTTTTTAAATACAGCACTTTCGGGACAAATCAAACAATTACTGCTCCATGTCTGTTTTTCACTAAAAATAGTTTCAAGACGATTGGGAGGTTGACTATGTATTTTCTTCAAATATTTTTCTCTTGCAAGATATGAGAGATAGTTTAAAATTAGTTCCTCCCATCAAACTGTCACTACTCCACTGTTGTCTGTTATCACTAACCGTAACAAATAGAAAAAGAATATCAATTCGCACTCGTCTAACATCGACAGAAAAGAGCAAAATTGATGTATTTGAGATTTCTTGACACCAATTTGTTTAGATAGCTCTTAACTAAGTGAATTTTTCAGAGCAATGGGCACGGATGGGGCCACTTAAAAAGGCTCGGTGGGCCGCGGGTTGAGTATCGCTGACCTATAGGCTAGGTCAGGGGTGTCCAACTCAAAGGATCTTGCGGGTCACCTCGGAAACACCTTATCATCTCGCGGGCCGCACACAAAAATATGTACCTTTATATCAGATTTGGAAAGAAAAAAGCATTGATTGGAGTGAACATTTAATACAGAATGAATTATTATTATTGTTTTCATCATTTTTCATGTATACAGACATAGATAATATAATAATGTTTACATAATATAATCATGCAATGATCAAATGTTTAAAATATTACAGTAGTGTGTTTTGCCATTTTCTTGAAAATTACGGTGTTCCTATTGAATTCATCTTTCGTTACTCATTGTTGAAATTTGATAGTACTGTCATTCGCAAACCATTAAGTATACATTGTCCTTTATCTTAACCATCCTGAATATTTTTTTAAAACTTTAAAAACATCTCTGACTGCTTCTTGCTTTTTGGGCACTCCAAACAGAAAAGGAGGAGGAGAAATGAAAGTCGTGCATACACACAGAATCGTGTACCATCCATAGTAAAGGATATGCATAATGAATTCGAAATTTATTAAAAAACTTATTTACTTTTTATAATAAAATCAAATGTAACTGTTTGATAAAATATAAATCTATTTTAATCTAAAGGACATTTCTATTATCAAAAAGGATTTATTTTAAAACAAGAACAGGTAACAGGCAAATACATTGTATAAATTTATCCTCAAAAATAAATTTCAAAATGAAAAAAAACTTTAAAAATCTGATATTTAAAATTTTTTTAAAAAAATAGTCGGCGGACCGCAATTTACGTACTGGCGGGTCACATGCGGACCGCGTGTTGGACACCCCTGTACTAGGTAATTTGAGGCTGTTGTGTTTTCCTTCCTCACCAGGGCGCGCATCACGCTCTCCTCCAATCAGAACGTTTTTCTGGGCAGATTGCTTCTCGGCACCCTGACACATTACGACGATGACTCAAATTGAGAAATTGCCAAAGTGGGTCATATATTATGCTTTTTATATTTATTTACATGTTTAACGTAAAAAAAATGTGTTCCTGTCCTTAAGTTAATGTGTCTCTAGACCAATATTCAATTACCATCTACAATGACATCATGTGTGTGTGTGACTTGAATCAACTACTCGACAAAAATGACGTCTACAAATATGTGACATGACCTCTCGGATACCGCGGCTACTTTAACGTGCAGAAACCTCTCGTCATCAAAATTGCCAAATTCTTAAGTCAAACCAGTAAAATGACAAGAACACAACTCCTAAGCTGATATAATAACACCCTTACTAAAGGTTCAGGCAGAATTAAGGAACGTCAATTTTCATAATTGCATATAACGATCTTTGTTGGAAACTTAATCCCTCGAGCTATGATTTCCCACTTAATTATCGAATTTAGAACTGAAATATGAAAATTAAGTATTAATAAGCGTTCTCTTTACTGGTTACACAATGTTACTTAAATGGAACATTTCAGCTCTATTTAATAAATTCTTTAAGTAACAGAAGATTTTAAAATTCCTGAGGCACCTCGATAAAAATGTTTTTAGAAATTCTAGTAAATTTTATTTGGTCTCGCTCGTTAAATTGGGTTTTTAAAAATGACTAACTTGCACCAAAAACACCGATATAGATAAAATAACTGTATGTCTATACATCTGATATATATATATATATATATATATATATATATATATATATATATTGCCTCAGAAATGATGTTAACAAAAATATTCAGCCGATAAACCAATTACTACCACAGGCAGTAATAAGGTTCAGGAAAGATACCAAAACCAATGTTTTAATAAGTGTGCAACACACACTATATACACTCTCTCTAACCATTATTAAATAATTACTATACAAAACAATCACAGTCCAGTTTATTTACTATATGATAACAAGAAACATCTATTTAGTGTCAGTGTTCCTTTACATCAGAAAATGAATGAAACAGCGTTGACTTGTGACAAAATTTAATTTATAAACTTTTATTTAAAATACACATCTGAAAGCAATTTTGCCTTTGGTACGACAATCTTAACATAAAATTCAGAACACAAAAATGATGATTTTAAATACATTTCAATAACAATAAGAACATTACATTCATCTTTCTTTAATGGCCTAAATGGAAAGAAAACCGTCAATTGCAGGTTTTCTAACTCCCTTTAATGGTAGTTAAGTCCAGAAATGTTCTTTCTCTTTAAAATTACCATTACAAGTAAATGATAGCAAAAATAAAAATAAAAAAAAAATTACATTTTTTTTTCGATAAATAGTTCGTTAACGACTTTTAAAAACAGTCTTGACGCAAATAAAAACCCATCTGTACTACCAATACATTTCAACTTTCAATATCTTGCTTTCATTTATAACAGTTTGGATTAAGATTGATATATTTATTTGTTTATTAACATCGCACTTAGAAGCAACACGACAGCTGTGATAGAACATCATGATTCTGAACAATCAAGTGACAAGGACGACGTTCGAGATGGTGCCCACTCTCTAAACTTCCACACCCCACCAATGTTAGAGCTCTGAGTCTTGACGGATTTAAAGTGTATTAGGACCTTTACTCTGACCAGGGTTTAGAGCTGGCATCAAAAACTAAGACTCAAGCAGGACGTCTTTAACGACAGTTGGTCATGAGCCCACAAGATTCGACATCTCGCAAGCGTAACCACATGGTTACTACACGAATGCTATTAACCCTTATCTGAAACCCTCTAAATACACAATCTCTAACCCAAAGAATGCAGCTGGATGAATTCATACTCCTATTCTCTATATTCAGTTCCGAATAATTCACACAATGGAGATTGTTTGGATGATTGATTTTGCATTCTACCTGAATGATTCAATCAAAAATCTTTGAGTCTAATTTAGAGTGATTTATAAAAAACTTTGAAAGAATTAAAATCTGATAAATACATCCATAAATTTTACCAAAATGACGAGCAAATTCATGAGATCAATAATATTGTCTTTTATTTTGAATATCAGAAAGCGCGCATACTATATCCCTAAACTTAATTACCAAGAATATAAAGATCACGATACTTTTTAGGTTAAAAAAAGTAAATTATAAAAATATACTATAGTTAGTTTTCGTCATAAAAACAAAATGTAAGCAAAGTAATCAGATTTTATGAATATTTGTAAGAAATAATGAAGGCATGCATTAACGCTATTTTGGTAAAAATTCAATTAGATATATGTTTTTGAATAACATAGGGTTTTCAAGTTTAATTTCATTTCATTAAACTAACTTTGAAAAGATACAGCTCCACTGAAGACGGACTTCCTAATTTTACACCATGATCGGAAATGAGCATGATACTTGAGCAGATACCTCAAGTTCCGAATTTAAACAGCGAGAAGACCGAGTCCAGTTGAATACAAAATGCGCAGCATTCTCCATTATTCCAAGCAACTGAATTGGAATGAATTCATCCATCTTATTCATTACCTTTGTCAAACGTATTAAATAAAATATTTAATGAACTAAAGAAATGGTAAAATATAAACTATTTTTTTTCTATTTCGAGTGGCTTTCAAGAAACATTTGAGTCAAATCAAACATACCTATAAAAGTTTAGAATATTAGAGAAGTGTACGCTACTAAAACAAGTGATATAAAAAAATTTGAAGTCAATTCCTATTTCCCCAGATAAACTTACTGGCGCCATCTGTTGGTCCTAGTTCTAACTTCGTCAGAAATAATGCAGAATAAATATAAAATGAAAAAGTAAAATTTAACATATATATATATATATATATATATATATATATATATATATATATATATATATATATATATATATATAGGTATATATATATATGTGGCATCCAGGAAATCCAATCGTTCTCGAGATAACAACGCACGACTACGCGCGCAGGCGCAGCTAAGTGAAACAAAAACTGAAACCGATGGACATTAGAAAAGAGAGCAGAGAGAAGAGAAAAACAGAGGTGCGCGAGCAGGCGTTACCGTCATCGCATCATGCAAACCTATCTGTTAGAATAGCTACCATTTTAATTAATTTTTGCTAAGTTTAAATAAATGTAAAGAAAGACAAATGTCTTGGACCCCTTGCTGTCTCCCACAAATTATGGGGGCTCGGCCGGGATCGATAAAATTTCGATTTGAACCAAAGTTTGGACAGTGAACTAAAGCAGCGTCCGTGAAGGAGACGCTCCGCCATTTTTTGGAAACTTCGTTCAACCTGTGTAGAGGTTTGAACTCAGCATGAATACTCCGCCTGTGTAGAGGCCGGGATCGAAAAAATTTCGATTTTGATCAAAGTTTGGAACATTAACAAAAGCGTCCGTGGAGGAGACGCGCCGCCATTTTTTGGAAACTTCGTTCAACCTGTGTAGAGGTTGAATTTTTAAACTTCGTTCCGCCTGCGTAGAGGCCGGATCTATTAATCAACGTTTTTCTTCAATTGACTTTTTCATCGAACCCTGAATATTCCGCCTGTGTAGAGGTTGGAACCACTGACTTAACACCTGCGAAGAGGTGAGATCTGTGAAATCAACGTTTTTCTTCAAATATTGGATACATCGTACGTGCGAGCAACAAGAGAGCTAGAAAAAAAAGGTAGGATCTTTCCCTATTTTTTCTAAAATGTATAAAAACGCTCTTAAAGAGGATCTCATAAGAGTTGTTGAGGATCTAGACGGTACTGTGGAGAGTACGGACACCATAGCTAAACTAAAGAGGAAAATTGAGAACAGTAGTACATTTGAAAGTGATCCAGATTTCGTTAAAACATTAATTAAAAACTGTATAGATGAGAGGGTATCACGAAACGAAAGGGATTTAGAAAAACAGAAAATTGAGCTAGCGAAACTTCAGTTAGCACAATTAGAAAAAGAAATCGAACTTCAAACGGCTAAAAATGAAGCATTAAGTTTAAATCCTGCAGCTAAAGTCGAAGAGAAACAGTTCGAATCAAACATAGAAAACATGATCAAAAGCATTAAAACTTTATCTCTTCCTGTTCCCACCAGATCTGAAAATTTTAATCTGTTCTTCCAATCATTAGAACGCGCATTTTTAACCAAGAAAATAAATGACGAATATAAATCTGAAATTTTAATAAATCCTCTGGGTGAAAGAGCTCATGATGTCTTATTGTACATTAAAAAGGAGGAATTAAATGACTATGAAAAACTAAAATCTATAGTACTCAGAGAATTCCAATTAACCCCTCGCGAGTGTTTAAACTCATTTAAAAATGCTGTAAAATTATCAGGCGAGACATACATCCAATTTGCTGCAAGATTGACGGCAAACTTCCAATAATATTATTGTTCGTTAAGAAAAGTTAGTTCCTTTGAATCTCTATGTGATCTTTTAATTTCTGATAAATTATTTGAAACTTTAAATAAGGAAACCGCAACTCATATTAGCATTCGAGAAGCAGAAGATTAGTTTAGGCCTATTGATTTAGCTAAAGAGTGCGATATTTATACTTCATCTAAAAACGGATCACATAGGGAAACTCCTATTGCTTGTGGATATACCGAAGACCCCTTTAAAAATAGATCACGAAACTTTAAACCAGAGATTAGAGAGAACTATCCCCAATATCTTGAAAGAGAAAATAAAAATTGCTATATATGCGGCGATTCATCTCATTACACAAGAGATTGTGAGAAGCGTTTTAAGCTTAAAGAATCTAACGGCCACATCCATAATAGAAAAAACGCGAATACTTTGAAAGTCGAGAGCGAAAAACAAAGCGATGAGTTCGCACAACTCCAATATGTAAACATTTTTGTGGAAAATCAGCCCGTAACAGCCTTGATTGATTCAGGTTGCCTGATCCCAGTTTTAAATTCCTCACTAATTAGAGTGCACAAACCTTCCGAAGAAATCATAACATTAAGCTCGTGTTTTGGCGAAAGGCGTATGGTAGAAGTGTCAGCCATAAATATTTCTCTTAATCAACACTCTCTCGGTTTAAGTGTTCGAACGGCAATATCACCGACCTTGACCGAAGAATTTATTATACACCCCAGTGTATATTCTGAAATAAAGAAACTAAGCCACGCAAAGAGCGATGTTTTATTGAATGAAAGTGGATCCTCTTTGGGTGCTGATTCTGGTGCTTATTCTAATTCAATTTTTTCTGTTTCAAATGTGATAGAAAACTCTAGTTATGATTTGTCATATGTTAAAAACTTTAATACTAGAAATGATTTGAGTTCTCTAATTAAGAATTATAAATGTAATAAAATTAAGAGTACTAAGTTAGAAATGGGCATTATAAGAGAAAAATGTTCTGATATAGTATTGTGTAAGAAAGTCAATGGTGCCATGAAAAAGAGTTCCGTGGAATCTAACCCCCGATCATCCAACCTTTCACCTATGAAGAGTAAACATAGACGGTTTGCAATGCTCCGAAAAATCTTCCAGCCCTGGCAGTGGAAACGGAGAAAAAAGAGAGATCGTTTTGAACAGACGTCCAGAACTCTAGAGAGGAAAATATCGATGCGTTCAACTGAAGAGTTCGTTAAAAAAAGACGTTCTTATGCCTGATGGATCTGATAAAGACCAAGATAGCAAAATAAATGTTTTCCTGTGGAACCTTCCTGATGTCGAAGAGATGCCTTCACATGATGGAGAAACTGTCTAGTTCAGAAAAATTATGATATGTTAAATCTTTGTGTATTTGTCGTATAGTCCTTGTCTGTTTCGTCTTTTTTTGTATGTTTCAGTTTCTCCTTTGGTCTCCATGGACATACCGCTGCGGACAGCGTACAGTCAGGCTGGCCGGTTGTGGCATCCAGGAAATCCAATCGTTCTCGAGATAACAACGCTGTCTTCGCGCGCAGGCGCAGCTAAGTGAAACAAAAACTGAAACCGATGGACATTAGAAAAGAGAGCAGAGAGAAGAGAATCAGAGGTGCGCGAGCAGGCGTTACCGTCATCGCATCATGTAAACCTATCTGTTAGAATAGCTACCTTTTTTAATTAATTTTTGCTAAGTTTAAATAAATGTAAAGAAAGACAAATGTCTTGGACCCCTTGTTGTCTCCCATATATATATATATATATATATATATATATATATATATATATATATATATATATATATATAAGGAGAGAGTGAACTAATAGAGAGTAGGAATTGTGAAAAATGAATATGAATGAAACAGTAAGCAAAAAAACAAGCAATTCTCAGCGAGAATAAATCATTAAATAAAAAATATAGTACACAAAAGGAAAGCATTATTTTAGCACTGACTTGCAAACGGACCAGAAGAATGCTGAAGCAAATAACAATGTACCAGAGGAACAAAATCTAATAATTAAGCAAGTCGAACCACTTTACCTCTTTATTCATGTTCGAAAAGGTCCATATCCCTCAATATATTCATATATACCACAAAGCATTTATGAAAGAGAAAGTGATTTGAACGAATCTTTTGCATTAAAAGCACAAAGGAATTGAGGAAATGGAAAAGAAATTATCTCAAAGGAAATGAAAACCGTCTCTGGAAAGGGAATACTATCAGAACGATTTAGGATGATTTTCACGCATTGTATAGCGTGCAGTCTCATTAAATCTTTAATTCTGAGAGACGAGTCAAGTGTTTATTCGATGTTTTATTAACGTTGTATTTGAATTTCTTGAGCTGTTGTTGATGGATGAATTCCAACAGATTAACTAAGAGAAAAGAGGAAGCCTGAATGGAAGATTTGTTGAGAATAAGATTAGAAAAAATCCACTAGGATTAACAGTAAATTTTATAACTGATGATTTATTGTAACACAATCAGGATTTTTTAAAATTTGCCATTTTCGTCAAAAATAAGGGGGGAGAATACGCAATGTAAAAAGATGTTTTCTCTCCCCCCTCCCCTTCACAAAATACGAGTCTCAATGCAACGAAATCGCTAGATTTCAACGAAAGATTTTCGTAGCACTGAAATATGAATTAGAAATGTAAATCGATTTTCATATTTTGTTCTAAATAGTTAACATAAAAAATATTTTAAAAAAAAGACAAGTAAAAAAAATTATCAATTTTTTTAGTGATAAGACTTTAAAAATTAAACATCAGCCGTATAAGCTATTATTTAGAATTGTCAGAAATGGTATAAAGTAGCAAGAGTAAACAAGGAAAATAATAGTTTAATTTTTAAAGAAATTTTAAATATTAAAAAAATTCAGAAAGCGAAATATATTAAACATGTGTAAGTTGACTTAAAAGTAAGAATCTGAAATTTGTTCTCCATAGTATTTTTTTTTAACATAGAGAAAGATAAAGATACTAATTTTATTTTATAGAAATCAGTTTTACATGTAAATAGAGACATAAATAAAGGTCTCAATAAAATAAAAAGAATGTGAAAACTTTGTCATACGAAAGCGCAATAGAATCCGAGCGTATTTTTTATACCTTTGTTTTTTTAAATAATTACTTGAACAAAGCGAAAAGCACGGGTCAAGCTTGCTTGAAAGGAAATTTAAAGAATTTTTTTTTTAAGATCTTTCAGTAACTTAATATTTATATCTAGTTTCGACTTCTGTGTAAAAGAAAGAACAAATTACTGTTTCATTACGGCCCTCGAAAACAAATACTTGCAAGAAGAAATGAGGAAGAATCGAAACAGTCAACTACAGTTCTCGAAGGAAATAATAGGACAAACAGTATCTTTAAATCTCGTAAAGCATTCAAAAGAGCAATTTTCGCATGACACTTTTTTTTGTATGAGGAAATGAAATTAAAGTATAACTTTTCCCATGAAATGTTGTAAAACCTGTGCCGAATTTCATTTCTGATAGACTAGAAAGATGCATTTTTCTCAATAATAGTAAATTCTGAAGTGCTACACAATTTGGAAAAGTAAGCAATTCAGAAATATTTCTTTTAAAAATAATAGGATGATTTTGCAGGCTTATTTTTCAGGAGGAAATATTCTACAAATTCAATAATTATTCGTTTCTTTACCCCATGTTTTCTAAGTAGGTATTAAGCTATGCATCGACAAGTTCAAACTAGAATAGTTTTTGGATAAAATGTAAGTTCCAATTATTTGCAAATTACCTTTTTTACTATGAGAAATCCAAGCATGGTAAAAAATAGCTTGCAAAACTTAATTATAATCAAAATTATTTATCTTTTTAAAATTTGGAATTTCTTGGGAAAAAAATAAGATCAGAATTTATCGATTTGAATATTCTGAAATAATTATCAATTTACAGCGAACAAAATCAAGCCAAGTGTGAGGATATCTAAAATAAATATCTAAAAATAATAGCAGACTATTGTTTTATATCCTTCACAAAGTTAGTAAATATAACCACAAGGAAACATTTATTATATTTTCCAAAAGATCACAAATTATACAAATAACCCATATATTTCTCTTTCCCTTATACAAAAAGTATGAAATTATCAAAATAAGCTTATGCTTTCATTGCAAAATTGTTAAATTGGAGACCACATATAAATTGATCTCTCAGCTTCAGTAATGCTTATTTTCTTTCAAAACAAAATAAAAGCATTATGTTTTTTTTAAAAAAAATTATAACATTAATTAATATATCCGATAAACCTCCTTCCCTGAAAACATCAAGATAAACCAAATTAAAAAGAAAGTAAATCCATTCGGAAAAAGACAAAAATAAAAAGTTATACAATAATAAACCTAATAGGAAACGAATCCAAATTAATTTAAATAATTAATCATAGTTCGATATCTTTGAAATACTGAATTTCAAAAGAGAACTTAACGATTTTAAAAAATAAGTTAATACAAAAAAACATTGTCAAAGAAATTCACCTTACGATGCTAATGAATTTGTAAAACAATGTTCTAACACGGATTACTCCAAAAATAAGCATAAATTAAAATTATTATAAATAAAAAAAATTAATGACGCAGTTGAGTAATTAAATTTATTCCGCAATATCACAATAAGTTCCATAATTATCTTCATTTTACTTTAAAAAAAACTTTATTTAAACCTTAAAAATAATATTTCACACATCCCTAAACAATTTGAAATTAAAACAAAAGAAAACACTTTTCTTTCAAATGAATAAGTTAAGCGCTGCATGGTTAATCTCTGTTACAGTCAAACTAATTAGAATATGTTTTACAAATTATTAACAAGTAGACAACGCTTTTCAAAAAGAATGACACAAAAATGAATTTGAGCCGCTGCGACATTCCCTCCTCATTTAAAATAAAAAAAGCAATGTGAAATAAATGAAAAAAAGACAAGATATCAGATTATAGTAATTTAACGAAGCAAATGTCCCCCCTTTAGTATAGAATTATAAAGAAAGTGTGTGGTATGTATACAGAGAGAAACGATTGATTTAAATTAATTTTAAGCAGACCCTTAAAAAAATGTCGTGAAATAAATGACTCCAGTGATAATTTATTGAGCAACGAATAGTTAAACTGGAGAGGAACCCAAAACGTTTCTTTTGGTGAACTGCTTGATCGAGGGCCCTGGTGAGTGCGGGATGCTAGCTGTTAAAACAACAACTTTCAGAAGTGTTAATCTGGCATTGTGCCACAATGTTTAAACGGAATATTGAAATGGTAGTTATTATCGAAGTCGGTTTCTACTTTTAAACTGACTTATTTGCCTTGGATGGCGCTGATGATCTTAACTGTATTCGAGAGATGAAACAATAGCGGGATTCATTAAAGTGTTTATTACGATCCGTAAACCAGCATTCGCTTGAAATGAAATTATTTCGAATGGCAAAGACAAATACACGCCATCAAATCAACATCTCTTTCCGCTCTCCGTCTACGGCCAGTAATTCGCAATGCATTCAATTGTGCACAATCTCGTTAATTTGCGCTATTTCAAAGAGTTGGAAGAAGTAACTAAAGAGAAAGTAATTATCGTTGTGTAAATTTTAAGGTGGATCAAAGGGCTTCATGTAATTTAAAGAATGGAAAAATGTATCCAAGCGTACAAATTGCTATTTACATAATCAACAGAATAGAGATTACAATACATTCTTAATGGATTTGAAATGTACTGCCGAATTATAATCGAAAAGAAGTTGAATAACAAGGTAATCAAGACTGGGGAAACTTTCAGAGCCAATTAAGATTATTTTCTTATTAGCAAACACAATGAAAAAAGTAGAAAATTTACTAATAAATGTTACTCACTCAGTTCTTGCATTTGCTTATGAAAATTTTATACATAATAATTCAGACCAATACCTTTTAATTAGTCTAAAGACTTTGAAATCAATAAATTCAATTCATTAAAATATAATGATTTTAAATACACCGTCTTCAAAAAGTTAAGGTATAACCAATTTTTTGATACTCGTATTAAAAGAATAAAAATAAAGTTATAGAAAATATAACTCATATGAATACTCATAAATAATTTCAGTAAAACTTTATGAAACTGTGCTTATTATTTATTTTAAGAATTGGACACATACTGCAGTTGGAGGTGTATAACTGCGAACATCCCCCACACTTTTAATCTGTGTAGAATTTTTTTTGTTTGTTGATCTTTAATTCTTGGAATTAAGTTATTTTTGGGTATGTCTGGGAGACGTCGTCTACCCTATACATAAAGATAGAAGACAAATGGATAGATGGAAAGGGATTATCACAATCTGATGTTGAAAGTCGGCTTAATGTGTCGCGTCGTGAAGTTCAAAGACTCTAAATTCAAAAATAAGCAGCAAGTAGATCTGTTCAAGGCTGCACACAACCATTGCGAAAGATTTCTTTCGACACATTACTGTGCCTTAATTCATTGTGCCACTAAAGAGACGATAATACTGCATAGATATATTCATAATCGCTATGACTTAGCAAGACTTTTTGCGTCATAACATGATCCTTTAAAATAAGTCAAAATAGTCTGCCGTTATATTTATATAGTCTGAGAATGTACGTTTACAGAGAGAATTAGCACACACACGTTATGACTTTCTAATCTAAGGGAGGGGGAAGCCTCTCAGAAAAACAGTAAAATCTTTGCATCACTATTTCTAAAACAGCTTAAGCAGATATACAGGGTGTCTGAAAAGTATGGGTACACTTTCAAAAATGAAGAAAAAAATAAAAACAAATTTTTTTTTTTATTTAAGGTTTTTTGGGTACCATACATAAAATATTAAAGTTTCTGTTTAATAAAATGCAAAGTAGATGACGCAATGTCCCCGTTTTGCAACATTTTCGTTTCAGAATGGGTTCACCACAAGAACAAGTTGTATAGAAGGGTTTGTCGAATTTAAATCTACAACCTATGTACACCACCACACTGGAGTTTGGAAGTGAGTGAAAGTTCCTGGACGATGGATGTGAAGGAGTCCAATAACGTTGCCACTTAGATCTCTAGACAAATCACGTTTGGATTGCTTCTCATAGGGATATGTGAAAAACATTGTTTACCAATCTCCAATTCGTAACACTGATGAGTTGAAAAGTCGAATTTCAGCTACCTTTCAGATTGTTGATCCTGCCATGCTTCATAGAACGTGGCTAGAAATCTCGTACAGACTGGATGTTTTCCCGCAACTAATAGTGTATACATTGAAATCGGGCGATAAAACATATAAAAAACTTTAGTATTTTCTTCTATGAAACATAAGAAACCGTATGTGAGTACCTTTGCTTATTTGTATTTAATAGTTGAAAATGTAGTCATACTTTTCGGACAACCCATATAACATATGCTAATAAATCAATATCCTTGAAAAGAAGTGACAATTTTATAAGGATAAAATTTTTAAAAAACCCCACAAGTTTTTAAAAAAGACATTTAAAATAGCAAATAAGATCAATTAAAACAAACTCAATTAAGTTTAATTAACCTATCCACACATAAGAAAACATACATTAACATACATACACAACGATTCCTCTAATTCTGCGTTATTTTCTACCTTATCGATAGAGTAAAATATAAACTTTTTGCTAGATTTACAATTAATTACGACCAAAGCTCTTCTCGGATTTACTAATGAGCTATTTATTTTATGCGTATATGATCAGCATGTATTATATATAATCTTTACCCCCCAAAAATAATACATAAAAAGTGCACATCATCTCGTTGTGGATGATTCGATCACGTTAGGAGAAAGAAGGAAAAATATCAAAGGGGAAAATACCCGCCTGATTGCTAGATGAAAGAAATTAATCTTTAGAACCAAGAAGTTGATACACATAAGGACAATTTTCACCCAGTTGACAAAGAAACTCGATCTGAAAAATCCGGCAACGTCCAATTATAGCTCGCGTATCACATTCTATAACTTATCCATTTTATTTAAAAATAAATTCCGGATCCATTTCTTCTTACTGTTTGTATTTCACTTCTAAACCCAAGCCATGGATGAAATAAATGTATGTCATGGTTTCTCGCGTTCGGATTTTTTTCCTAGTTGTATTTCATCCCTCGACTTTGCGTCAAAGAGGTTAGTGACCTATTTGTTTGCTTCGGCACTTTACAAAGTAACTACAGGAAATACCTCATGTTTATAACAGTTGTTGCTGCAATTTCTTAATTTTTTGTGTATTATGCAATAAAAATCAAACATTATTGCATTGTTTGTTTTGCAGTGAAAACAAGTTAAAGGTGAAATAACTGTACGCAAATGAAAAATACTAATCTAGAATTTTGAAAATAGTCTTTTCAAATTATTTCGTGTTTTTCGAGTAGATATTTGTATGAATCTGTTTTAAATAATACTGGACTAAAAGAAAGAATAACAGTAATTAAATTATTTTTTAAATGATATAATTATAAAAATGTTATACGCGTATTATATACTTTTTAAACAATGATTACAAGATATAATACTGTTATAAACCTAATTAGATATTAGATTTTTGTTTATAAGAAATTCACAACAGAGCTTGTTTATAGTCAATAAAAAACAAAAGCATCATAATCTGCAAAACAGATGCAATAATAAATACTATTTGTAATTTTAAAGTACTATATTTTTACAATACATTTTTTGCACAGCATTATTTTTCTGAGTATATTTTTTTCCTTCACGTATCACTTCTAAGAACTCGACTTCATATGCAATAAGAAATAAAATAACGTTATACGAAAAACATAAACATGTAAAAGAAACCGAATGCATATTAAAAATAAATATAAAAAACAAGAAATTTAAAAAATTTTTGAGTCTAATTATTATCGCGCTTCAAAGCAGTGGCGCACACAAGGGAGGGGGTCCTGGGGTTTCGGACCCTCCTCCACACAAAGCCCTTGATTTTTTTTCCGATTGATTATAATTCTAAGTATATAGTACGGAAAATTTAATTAATTACTTGTTATTAATGATTAATTGTATTAATTAATGCTAATTATTTATTCAAAAATTAGTTTTTTACTGTGTTTTGTTCCCGAAAATCAACAAAATCAAAAGGAGCATGATACAAGAATGGTGAACTTTCGACCCCCCTTGAAAAATTCCTGTGTGCGCTATTGCTTCAAAGATATGAATAGCAAAACCTCCTCTAGATTGCAATAAAAATACTAAAAAACTCCTAAAATATTTGATTCCGTCTACCCATTTAAGAAGAAAAACATTTTTTTTCACACCACAATAATTCTAAAATATTTTTGAAATAAAATTGCGATAAAAGAAATATATACCCTTAGACAAATACATCAAAATGTAAAAGAATCCATTAAAAAAATAACAAACAAACTAAGGCTTTTAGTTGAATAAATACATCATGAGAATGAAAAACCACATTTTTTTTTCACAAACACCAGGAGCTTTGTGAAAAACTTCAGCGAAAAGCGAATATCTGCTTCCATTCTATATATATATATATATATATATATATATATATATATATATATATATATATATATATATATATATATATATATATTCTATCTAAGAAACTGTCAAGAACTGAAAGGAATCGAATGCATTGCCTTTCTTGACATGCTGCACAGAAATAAAAATATGCCGCTATTGAACACCAAAGACCCTTTTTCCCCGCAGGAAAGATTTCGACAGTAAAATGGATTCATATATTTCTTTCATGAAAAAGTATTTAATACTGGTGGGATATAAGCCTATATAACTCCCAGTAAATTTTATTATCCAGTCACATGTATATTTTATGACCTGTCTAATGTGCACATACACACGCACTCAAAACAGGTCCAAGATTAATAACTTTAACACATGTTTTATAAGACCATTCCTTATTTTGATAGAAATTACATAAGTTTAATTCTAATATTCAGTTACAACAATAATAAAACATTTTGAGCCTAAAAAATTTGAAGTTATGGTTATGTAATGTTATATATAAGTAGCACTGGCGAATGTGCATCACTAGAATATTTCTGTGTGTATCATACACTTAATGTACTTAATAGAAACAACGGTTGATTACCAATTATTTAATGAACTAACTTGGGAGTAATACTTCACGAAAACTTTTAAAAAAATAAGAACATGTTCTTCAAACTGTCTAAAACTAGAATAGCTTTCGCTTAAACAAATGATTTAAAGAAGGTAAAAAAATTACCATTCCATACAGGAAAGGTGTAATAGATTTTTCATAGAATGCACATAATTTTTGAAAATTTTGAATCTGATGAAAATTATCGATACATTTTCAAAATTTTAAACTAGCAACGTTTTTCATACTGGAAAAATAAACAGTGTTTAGTTATGCCGGATAGCAAAGAAAAATGCTTCACATTTCATTCCTTTAAAGACTATATTAAACGTATTCTAAAAACTTTTCGCCTATTCACGTTGGATAGAAGAATAACTGTAATGCACAATCACAACGCGGAACAGTTAAGAATGTCTTTAAAAGCAGTGGATTTCAATGAACACAAAGTAGGCCAAAACTAAAACACTAAGTTCCGCATTCATAGAAAAATATTGTGCAGATGAAAACATGTTCTTGAAAAATGTACAGTTAGATAAAGATGAAATTGTTAGTTAGATTACATTTTGTGCAGTGCTCATATAGTTACATCTACATATCTAATTTTATGAGAATATTTAATAGGAAATTTTCTGTTTCACAAAACTATGAATAATACGATATTAGCTAAAATTATTTATATCTAATATACTAAGTAGACACGCTAAGACAGTTATCCAGTTCCACATCTACATTAATTTTTGATTAGTTCAATGTTTATTAACGTTGCATTTCGAAGCAACACAAGGGTGATTGGTGACGTACCTCGCAATTTCAAACCACGGCCAAGCAACTAGGTTGACACTTTACCCATCAAACTTCTACATCATGCGGTCATCATGAGGTCTTCGACATATTTATGGTACATCAACTCCGCTACACGTAGGGTCTTAAGTACCATCAGGACTTGAACCCACAAATCAACAACGCTCATTAGCTCACGATTATGATCCCTCGACTATCGTGACTATGCTAATATTTGAGTAAATATTAAAGTAGATTTCAGAGAAAATAAACGTGATTTATTTGGGATGAAATTCAGGTGTATATTTCTGGTGAGTAAATATTTGACACACATTCACATATACTAATTACTATATATTCATTTTAAAGAAAACAAGCAAATTATCTATACATTAAAATATTTTTTCTTCTATTTATAATTTCTAGAAAGTTTATGAAAGTTTACAAAAATTCTAAGAGTATATATATTGCAGCAAGCATTAATTCTGTGCACATTAGAGGTTCATAGAAAATAATAAAAAAAATCACAAATTATAAGAAATTGAAAAAATGAGACTCGTTAAAATATTTGTAGATTATTCTTAAAAGGTACATCTCATCAGGAATTTAAATTGTTCTAGTAAAGAGTGTTATTTTACTCTCAAATAGACTTGTACACTTTTTCTCCTTGAGCACTCTCACAACAGATAACGCATAAATAATAACTATAAGTAGATACAACTATAAATGGAAACAAACCGCAAGTAATAAAATACGACATTTAATTGATTTTAACTTTATAGGAAAAGAAAACCTTTTCTGAGAGAAATATCTTTCTGTTTTATAACTAATTTTCCAGTTGTATTTTCGGCTAATTTCCAGAATTGTATGTTTTTCAAGAAAAGTAAACAGGATACAAGAATCTCAAACTAAAACGTAAATTTCAGAGTTTCACAAATATATATATATATATATATATATATATATATATATATATATATATATGTGTGTGTGTGTAGTTTAAACATGGAAGAAAGTATACAATTTAAAGATATATAATTTCTACGGTGTTTTAAAAATATTCTGTTTTGTGCTGGTCTTTATTAAAAGCTGAATCTTGCTTACATTTTTTACTTTAACATTTTCACTTTTTATTCCTTAATTTTTTTTTGTATTATTGTGGGGAAAATGGCCTAGTTCACTGTTAAGGGAGAATTGCTGTCCAAAGAGATAGCAAACACATGAAAAAGGATGCTACAATCGAGACAAGAAGGGTGAAAAAAATCAAGGTTGGAAAAGTTAAAAGAATATCTGCTCATATGTGCACCCATAAGAAATCGAGCTATTATCACAAAACTCGGCAGGAATGTGGTCTGCCGAGAGATTGGCAAATGATTAAAATGTCGAAGCCAATGAGACAAGGGTAAGCGCGCTATGCGCATATGAGATGCGCGACTGTGAGAGTTTAACAGTATGATTGGTCGAGCCACAGGATTATTCACACAAATCTGTCGACTTGGATGGGCGATATTATAACTAGAGATACCAAAGAGATGTAACCAGTGACAGTACCAACAATTGTTGAACTTTGACACAGGGGATTTACAGTACGCCTTAAGGAAGCAAGTTGGTCGAACAAGGATACAGGCCGCTCCTTCGGTCGCGTGAGTGAGTGAATATTAACGTCGCACTGTTCAGCTACACGAGGGCTTTTGGCAACGGATCTCGTCATTTTGAAACAAGGTCAAGTGCCGAGGACGACACCTGAGTTGGCACCCCCTCTCCTAACTACCACACCACACCAACAGGAGAACGTTTGAGCTCTCGACAGATTTAACGAGCATCACTCCCCTACATGGCGAGTCTTTAGTGGTACTGGGCTCGAACTCGTGACATGCCAGCCATGATCCGATACCTTGACCTCTAGGCTACCGCAGCCATGCCACTTCGATTGGAGCGATGTGGTAGCTGCACAGTTTTGGCAACAATGGATCACGTAAAGGATAGCCTACCATCGTGGAGGGTCTAGGCGTCCCAGGAACACAAATGTTCGTGATGATAGCGCAATCATAAGAGCCACCACGTCTTTAACAATAAGGTCGCTAGAATCTTTTCGATGCCATTTACCACAATCTAGACATTCGGTGGTACCAAGAGAAACCCTTCAGAGAAGATTGGTCGACGTTGGTATAAGGAGACGACAACTATTAAAACGACTACCCCTGGCCCCTCATCATAGGCAGTGTCAAATGGATTTTTGCCAGCCTCGGGCAAGCTGGAGCATGACTGACTGGAGGGATGTGACCTTCAGCGATGAATCCCGATTCAATCTCAATGCAGATGAAAAATGTATACGCATATGGAGGCGGTCAGGCCACGAGACCGATGCGGCATTTTTTGTCGAGAGGCATACAGTGATTACATAAGGTGTGATAGTTTAGGGAGCGATTTGTTGGGACACACGATTACCTCTAGTAGTCTTTAAGCGCACACATTAACAACACACAGTTACGTGGACGATATTTTAATGCCAGTTGTACAGCCTTTGCTATCAAGTCACTAAGTTGCCTTTTATCAGCAAAACAACATTCGTTTGCATACTTCATGACTCTCCCAATAATGTATTCAAGGATATGACGTATTCCCGTCTCCTGTTAAATCACCAGATCTCTCGCTAATTGAGCAGGTCTGGGAAGTGCTTGGAAGACAACTACAACCGTCGAGGAATACTGGAGAATTAACTGCCGAGTTGCAAAGATTATGGTATGATCTTCCACAGGAGGTCATAGGTGGCCTCATTGATTCGATGCCACGCCGTGTTTCGGCTTGCCAGAGCTGGATTGACTACCTAATGTTTTGTAGCATTTTTCATGCTATATCTTCTTAATAAAACAATTGGTTCTTCTGAAATTTGTTATCATTTACTTATCTTCTCATACACTACATACATGCTAAGTTTCTTGATAATAGCTCGTTTCCTACTGGATGCATATATTTTTTGGGGACAGGATGTATCAGCTCATTCCAAACTAGGGGTTAAAACTGCTCTCGTTCGAATAAAAAATACTAATTAAGAATTTTGTCAATTTCATTGGTAGCAATTTTAAATTAATGTGAAAAAGTGTTTGTGTGTGAGAGAGAGAGACCCCTTTTATTTGTAACATCAGTATATAGGAGTATATATAAATATATAAGATTAAGACTACGTTCGGAACCGTGATTTTTAAAAAGCGCATTATTGGATAATTTTCAAGATATTTAGTGTCACTCAGATTAGAATACATGCATAAAATTATTTTAAGGACATTGACAAAAAAATTTTTTTAAATATAAAATTTTGGCAAAAAATTAACTTAGAATAATCTTTTTTTTTTCAAATGTTCTCCTTTTGTGAAAAAATGCTTCTATTCTAATAATATTTTGCCTGTATGTAGCTCAGACCTCTCTACAGAGGCTCAACTAGAAAAATTCCCATTATTTTCAGAGTCACCACCAAGTGAAATAATTCATGGCGTTGTTTTCTTAAAATTTTGCTCCCCTCTGTTGTCGTAAAATATGAATAAACCCACTTCTTAGTTATAGATTTCAAAAATTCTAGCTGAGCCTCTGTAGAGAGGTCTGAGCTATATACAGGCAAAACATTATTAGAATAGAAGCATTTTTCACAAAAGGAGAACATTTGGGAAAAAAGTTCCAAGTTAATTTTTTTGCTAAAATATTATATTTAAATAATTTTTTGTCAAAATGTCCTTAAAACAATTTTATGCATATATTCCAATCTCAATGACACTAAATATGAAAATTATCCATTTATGCGCTTCTGAAAAATCACAGTTCCGAACGTAGTCGGATACCTTAAGGAAAGTGAGCGAGTGAGTGAGTGAATATTGACGTCGTACTATTCAGCTACTCGACGGAAGGATGGACCTCGTAATTTTGAACCATGGTCAAGTAACGAGGTTGACACCTGAGTGGTCATCCTCCTCTCTTAACTTCCACACCACACTAACGGGAGGACATTTGAGCCTCGACATATTTGTAGTGCATCGGCCTCTTCTGTACGGCGGGTTTTCAGTGGTACTAGGCTCGAACTCATGACACATCAGCCACGAGTCAGTTATCTTCACCACTAGGCTACCGTGGCCAAGATTAGAGCAAGGGTTAATGAGTAAGGAACATGATCAAATGACTTAGTTTAAATTTATACAACTCAATAGCCTAATACAACCTTGCATATACTACTAGCGCTCCACACTGCTGGGCACTAAAAACTCGCACATTGAAGTTAATGCTCCTCTTTTCGCTATTTTTAAATGCTCTTTGGTTGATTTTGTTTGACGTGTAGTAATTTTCAAGATTTTCAAGGAAAGATCTCGTGGACAAACGACGAAAGTTATGAAGTTGAAAGCAGTGAAAACTAAATAAATAAATGGTCTTAATGTGCCACCTACCTTAAAAGAAGTATTCGATTGAGAATTAAAAATATTGATTATATATATTCTATTATATATTAACCACCTTGGGTAATATTCTTTACACAATCACTATTTTTACACTATTGTTGTCAATCTTTTCGTAATGAATGAAGAAAATTTTGTTTACGATGTTTGGTAATAATAGAAAATTGTATTTGAACTTTGTTTTTAGTTTACCATAGACACAAAATTTAATGTAACCCTTTAATAACATACTATTAAAATACATAATTATTAATTAATCCGTGTATCTTTTGATACTTAGTAAAAATATAACAAATGTTTATCCCGATTGTCCTTTTGTCTCGTGTTCAAAATCATCTTGCCCAGCCACTTCTTCACTTTTTAATTTAATTTTGATTAAATTAAACAAAAAGAAATAGTTACAACTAGACCATTCTAATAATGCGTATAAAAGAAAAAAAAATTATTTATAAAAATCTGCTATCAATCAACTATCGATTTTTTTTTACCTGGTCTCTGTTAATATATGTGCACTATCTTTTGATTGGAAGCAGAATGAAATGTCAATGAAAAAAAGCACATCGGCAACGGAAAAAATATTCAATAAGAATCCTTTCAAAAGCTTTCAAGTCGATTGAAATCACTAAGCTGTTCCTGTATTGCAATGAAATTATTAATATAGCTGTTAATACTGATGAAGAGGACAATGAAAAAGTCATTACTTTCAACATGAAGATTTCTTTCTTTCTGGCAGTCAATTCTCATCAGTGTAGTTCAATCGCCTCTAGTGAATTTTCTGTAAACTGTTTCTATGGATACAAAAATACAATATGCTTTCAAACCGCTGTTTGTCAGCGGAAGTGCGGCGTAAACATACTTCTGGAACACGCACACAAAACTTTGCCACAGTTTTACAGTTAGAATAAAGAAAAATCAATTCCTAAGGAAACAATTTACCTTTCAAGGGAGTTTATTTCAGATTTTCATCTTTCACAGACCGCACGTCACTCAACTTTCTAATCTAGAAACTTTACATTGCAGCACAAGTAATTGCTATTGTTCCCATGTTTGCAATGACTCCCCTGGCTGAAAATACACAAACTTTATATATCAGTCATTTTGCACGCAGGAAAAATAAATCGAGTACCAGCTTCTCTGAAGAACGCGAACAAGTTATAATTTGGTCTTTTTCTGTTGAACCAAATTCGAATACTAACATTAATATTTTTATAGTTTTTTTGCTGTCATGTATACATTATTTAAGCATAATGTAATTACACGATTTGTTATTAACTTCCTTTATTGTTACTAGGGTCTCTCACGCACATTTTCGATTAATGATTTCCTTTCCAGAAAAAATATAAAATGTTTTTGTCGCAAAAATTGAAATTCGTATTTTATGTACTTAAACGAATAGTTTATGGCCTAATTCACTTATAAAAAAATAACTTCATATTGTTGAAGTTGTTTGCGTTGAAATAATACACAGTTATTTATACATTGTTACATTTTAAATTCTTATGTACTTTTTTCACTTCATTTAAACAGGTAATGAATAAATAGATATTTTGTTGTATTATAAACATAGAAGTTTGAATTTTTTTTCTGACAGAAAAAAAACTGTGTAGATTATTACGAAATTGCCTTTGGCCATCACTTTTTTAAAAAGTCAAAAATTCTTCAAATCTCCTTGGAATATTGTCGAAAAATTTAAGAAATGAAAATAGATAGATGGATTGTAAATATAAAACAGAAAGATGTGTAAATGCAATAAACGCATACTCTAAAAAAGTGTTTAGGAATAAAGAATTTTTCACTTCACATTAAAAAAAATCAAAGAGCTATGCAAAATATAAATTTAACTCATTAAACAATTGATATATAGGGTGCATCAAAAGTTTTCCCCTGATTATAAAAATTCATTACAAAATAATCTTTAAATGTAACAATGTAACTTTTGTATCACTGGAAAGGTCAGTTTTAGTAGTTTTTTTTTATGCAATAGCGATGAGAGTGCACCTTCAAGAGGGATTTAAGGTAACTTTTGTAAGGATGCCATCATTTTCGGCCGAAATGGCGTTGATTCCAGAGTGCTTTGGTTTCACGAAACGATTCACTCATTTATGTTCAGCATAAATTTCAACATTGTTTTGGACGTCCTGATGCAAAATCAATAAAGCGAGACATATTAAATGACATGTAACAGGAATACTATCTAGACAGTCCTCGAGCTACCAAGGAAGCAGATATTGCAATTTATTGAGGTGAATGGTCTTAGAAAAAATTCATAACAGTACTTACAATATACTCAGACAAACATGTCAAATTATAATAGTTTCAGCATAATAAATATTTATAATCAGGCAAAGAGTTTTGTGGTTAACCCTGTATATCACGATATATCAAAAACATTATTACTGTGTGAAATAAAACATTCCAGAGGGCTATAAGACTACCTTATCTTAGTCTTACACATGTAAAAACAGTGAATTGTCAAAAAAGAAAACAGTGCCGTGGAAAGTATTTAATAAATTACATCACATTTTATTCTGAGAGACTGTAGGATTACTGATTCGAAATCGAATGAGAAACATATAAGAACGTCCAATGCTCTCCAAAGGAAAGAAAAGAAGGCCAAATTATATGACAGAAACTTAGGGAAGATAGCAATGAAGTTTGACGGATCGGAAAATTGGAGTGGCGTCAATTACAACGGTGGGTGGTTCGAAGAGTGAGATCAGAATATAGAACATTAGTTTCTGGTTTGATGGAGAAAAGATTCTCATTCTACGATAACGACTGAATACATCAGAAGATGAATGACAGATTTGAAATTTCACTTTTTGCCGTGTCACAAAATGATTCAGACGAAAAAAATGTGATATATTCAGTTCAAATAGAACGAAAAGAAAATCAGAAGTTTCTTTTTTAAAACTGATGAGTTGCGATTTTTTTTAATTATTTTTTTAATTTAAAACAAATAATATGCTTCGGTATATTGCAAACTAATTGAATGATAAATGTTTTCCAAGGGGATAGATACAGTACGGTTCAATTGACAAAAATCGGTCAGAAATTCAACTAATTTTTTTAGCCTAAATTAGTTTTTATATAATCATCTATAATCTCACAAAATTTGAAAGCTCTAAGTTAAAATCTAGAATTATAACTTTTTCTGTTCACTTTTACTCCCATCCCAATGGGAAAATCAAAACTTTAAACTAATTTATCTCAGAAAGAAAAAAATAACTAATTTATCTTCATTTAAAATACTAAGACTTTAGTTTCTTTTGTGCCAAATACTTTGATATTTTTTCTACCTATTGCTATTAGTATATACTGCAAAAGTTGGTAAGCATTTTTGAATCACAAGACAATACTTTTTTTTTTTAACAAAATGTTGAATTTCAAATTTATACATTTTTTAAAGGAATTTTCGTTAAACATTCATAAAGAAAGCATTTTACAAATATCAAATATTTTGGCAGAAAGCCCATACCAAATTTTGTTATATATAGTTTGACGTACTTGTAAATCAAATTTCATGTTTATACGTCAATTATTGGGAGAGTAGCATTTTAAAATCCCTTCATAAATTTTTAAATTTCTCTTTAAAAATTAAATGGTTAGTTTTTTTGTAGTATTTTGAGTACAAAAACTGTTTTACATTATATATGTATATAGGTTACAAGCAAAAATTTTTTAAAAAGCCTTAAATCAAAGATTTTTATAAATTGTACAATGTTCCCTTAAAAAAAGAAAATATTCATTGACAAGCGAGTGAGTGAATATTAACGTCGCACTGTTCAGCTACACGAGGGGTTTTGGCGACGGACTTCGTAATTTTGAACCATGGTCGTCAAGTGACAGCTGAGCTGGCACCCCCTCTCCTAACTACCACACCACACCAAAGGGAGGACGTTTCAGCTCTCGACATGTTCATTGACAAACAGAATGATTTAAATTAAATTACCGTAGTACAACTCATCACGCAAGATAAAAGAGAAACTATAACATGCTAAAATATTCGAAGGATGATTTAAATAAAATACATTTTCTGGCTGCGTGTTATTTAAAAGAGAAGTATTATAAAGAGGCAAATAGATCACGTTCATTAACCAAACAAATACGTTTCTTAGTCACAAGCAATTGTTTATGCACAAAATAGGCAATTACATTTGAGCCGAATAGCAACTGCGTATTATGCATCAAACAAAATATTGAGTTTCATCTATCCAAAATATCGGTACCTGAATCTTAATTTTCCTCCATTGATTTTTTTCTATGTTCGACAAGCTACAGACCTTGCAACTCATTTTCATTCATGCTTCGAAAAGAAAACCGCAGTTAAACGCGAAACTTCGCCACCAAACACGGAAGTGAACAACCCCGATTCTATTATCTTGAACAAATGCTTTCATTGTCCTCATCTCAATACAGCTAGCTGTTAACTTCATCAGCATTAAATTAGGCATAGCAGCATGGGGCGTCTTACATCATATCCGTTATAAATGTTTTGCATCGGGAGAGGCTAAAAAAAAACGTAGAAGATAAAAGGAGGAAGAACTTCGAGGGCGAATCGTGTTGACAGCGAAAGGATGTGGAAGGTAAGTGAAATGAGACTTCCATCCTTCCTCAACAGGTGTCTTATTTAAAAAGGTTAACAATATTTACACTTTCTCTCCACAAATTTATTTTTCGCTGTATAGTTTCCTTTGTGTTTAACGTCTATGTGTGTGTGTGTGTGTGTGTGTGTGTGTGTGTGTGTGTAGAGAATACTGTATATTTAAAAAACTTTTCAAAAAATTTTACAAATGATATGTTTTTAAATGGAATTCTTGGTACTTAGCAATTAATCAAGAACATGAAAAAAAATTATTAGCGATTGTCAAAAACTCATAGGAGTTAAGAAACTAAAAAGGGCAAATGTTATTAAATTTATTGAAGAATTCAGTTTTTTGAGTAGTTTACATACGAGTAAGAAAAATTTACATTTTTCTTTATTAGAAGAGGAAATCTTCTGTAATAATGGACAGTGATGTTTTTGAAACTATTCATTGTATACATATAAAGAACGATCGATTATAACTGCTGGTGAATGTCAAAGTCATTTAGTAATTTTACATATGTGTATAACTTTTTGTAAGAATTAACAGGCTAAAATTAGGAGAGATCCATAAAATAAACTTGCTTGTAAAAACTTGCTGCTAAAACTAATTAAAGGACTGATTCAAAAGATATCAGAGCTTGTAAACATATTAAGCTTATATATAATTTGCTTTAGATATAATATACTATCAACATTATTAAGTTTTAATTTTGAAACTAAAAAGTTTAGTAATTAATGAAAGAAAACTTTGGTTTCTATGCATGTAGTTAAAGTTTAGGTAACACATTTCATAGAAAGTTTTAGAACTTATATTGGCAGTACAGTTTTCACAGTAATTTCTTTCAATTACTCCAAAATGTGCACTTAGAATAATCTAATCAATTTGATAATTAATTTTAATTATAAACAAGAGTTCCAACAACGGAACTAATTTAATAGATAACTTATTAACAGCTTGATTGAAATTAGAGTGTGAACTTTTTTTTAAAAAAGACGTTGCAGAAAGCTTTAATTTTCATGGCCCGAGGATAAAATGTTTAGCTCACAATTATCTTCAAGTTGATTCAATTTTACCTATCAAAATAGCTTCGCTAAAAGCAAATGAATTCTATTCGTTTTGTTAATGTATTTAATTGTACTATCTTTAAAAACTAGATTTAATTTAAGGGGAGTCATTTCGTAGAAATGAAGTTTCAAATTATATGAAAATAAAATGTTAATTACAAGATCAAGCTTTTTAATAAATAAAAAATGCTTAAAATCAAATAACTTAAAAAGCTGTTACATAGCTGTGTTTTGGTCCATTAGGAAATATAAATATTAATGAAAATGTTATATTGTTTTGGAAATGCAAACTATAAACAAGATTTCTATTAACATGCTACAAAATTTTTTAAAAAAAAGTGGAACTATGAAAATTATAGGTTAAAACATTTTGGAAAGCTTATTTTACTGCACTTTCAATTTTTTACATTAGTTAAAACCTCACTGTAACTACAGTTAATTATTTAGATTAAGTGAGGCTATTACAGTTTGAATCTCGACTTGTTGAAGTATGTTTTATTTTTCTATATGGTAATCTCTATAACGGTACTTGAAACCGAAATAGTGGCAATTTGGAAGACCTTCATTTGAAATTCTCTCCTAACTTAGTTTTATATTATGATTTTATAATAAAGTAAAATTTTTAAACTTATGAGGATAACTATTACACATAACTCTTAGATTTAAAAAAGCATACAAACTTCCATAAATATTTGAAGCCATGTTTGAAGGTAAAATGAATGATTCTGAATATTTAAATTTTCACTGAATTTTCCCAAAGGTGTTTTAAAATCCAATAAAATGGGGGAAAAACTTCTTTATTAATCAATGCATTAAAACCAAAACTGAAGTAAAGTGGAGAAAGAAAATGTAAATCACAAGGATAACAATATACCATATTTACATTTATCCTCCTTGTTGAATTCAAACTTATTCAGAAAGCTGAGCCTACGCTGATCTTCAACGGCCAAAAGCATGCCTTGAAAACATAAATAAGATTTATTCAGCTAATTCTTTTTATATCAATGCAGTTAACCTTTTTCTATAGTTCCGATTCTGCTTCAAAATCAGCAGACACAGAAAAAGAGCAAACCCAGTCATAGGCTAACCGGATGAGGAAATCGTAAAAGAGATTGAAATATTTATTTGGTCAATAAATTTCACAAATTAGACCGAAACACATGCTAATTAGAACATACGCAATTCCGCTGTTGAATAGCATTTCGTTTCGCGTATCGAAGAACGCATATTGCCAGGTTCAATACATTTATCGATGTTTAAACAGACAGAATTAAGGAAAAAATACAAGGTTTTTTAATTTATTTAAAATAAATAAAGGGGATTTGAAACAGCTATATACTTTTCTTCAGAGATCATTTTAACGACGGAAATATATGTTTGTTTAGCAATTCAATTTAATTAGGGGGATATTTAATGCTAGATTAAACTTCGCGCTATAAAACTAGGAACTTAGTATAAGTACAAATTTATATATATATAATATTTCTGCACATTTCTTAGTCTTGTATTTCTCGTAATTCTGCAAGCATATTACTGATGTGTATATGATATTTATGTACAAAATTATAGTCATAGATACAAATCATTACTAGGAAAATGGTAGAAAAATTCTATTGAACTAAGTTTTTACTCGGAATAATGCAATATCATACAATAAATAGCGTATTAAAAATTTACATCAAATGATAAGTTTTTATTTTTTTTATTACATACAAACGCGTATATGTTATTTTTACCGAGTGTACGAAAATATGGCAAATCTTTTAAATTTTAATTATAAATAAACAAATATATTCATTTATGGCTTTTTTATGTTCCATAAAGAAAATACAAAATTTTTTTTACAATGTTTTATTGAATGATTTTAATGTGAGCAGCATTAGTCGAGTGCTACACACATTGAGTCCGTACTAATAACGGCATCTTAGTTTCTGCTAGGGCGATAAGATTTTGCTTTTGACAATACGCTACCTATCGTCATAAATCTTTCATGCTACCTATAAATTGCGGATCCTAAAGGTGGACTTCATTTATAGGTATTCAGAAATTTACGCTGTATATGTGTTGCAAATTTAAATTCGATATACCAGCTATACAACTTACGCTTGTTCCTGCGGTGAAGCCATTTTGAAAGGAAAATGTTACAAAACGTGGGTGTTGTGCCATCTTGTTTGCACTTTATTAAATAGAAACTTTAATCTGTTCTTTATAGAATATAAAAAAACCGTAAGCAAAAATATTTGTTTAATTCTTTTTGAAAGTGTAGCGATACTTTTGGACACCTTTATATTTAACGTTAAAATTTACACAAAATGATAAAATTTTCGTATTATTTTCATTATATTGAAAAAACACGGAAAAAGATATAAATAGGTCATTTTGTAGAATATTTTACGAAATATATATATATATATATATATATATTACTTTCGAAAGATTTACATCTCTTACATCTTAATTTCAGAATCCTTTTGTTCAGTTGATAAGACACAGTTTCTTATCTTATAAAGTAGACTGCATCATAAAAAATTATAACAAATTATACTGAATTAGAAAACTTTTTATATATTAATGACTCATATTTTAATAAGTAAATTAATTTCCTATAAACATAGCCTATTGTAAAATACATCGATAGAATAGTTAATTTCACAATAAAGATGTTAACTTCTCAATATAGATGCAATAAAACGTTCGTGTTCCGTATTAAATAATTCTGTAAGATCCAGTAACCATGAACGAAGTAATTAAGAATCAGCAGCTTCCTCCTGAAATTAGCTTATTAAACATGTATGAGTAAAAATGGACAACTCAGTCATAAACAGAAACCTTACAGAATAGTAATAAGACAATTACTTTCAGCTCACTTGACTCTAAAGGTAATAAATGTGGAATTTTAAATACCCCATTTAATTAGCAAAAGTGGGAGAATTTACAAGCATCTGAATCTAAATTTGAGAAGTTACAAATGCTATTGTTGGTGCTGTAATATACTCGCATAATAATTCTACATTAAAAAGAAATTTGTTTCTTCTGTATTCTTGATGTTTTTGAATTCATGCTGCTTCTAATGCATACTTTGTTAGAAAGCTTAAAGATGAACAAAATACATAATCCACCTTTTCATTTTTTTAGAAAATTATTATTTTTTGAAGTTCATAAACACGAGGCTAAGGAAAATGGTTTAATAATTAAATAATGATTATAGATAATTTAAATTTCAATTAACTTGAAAAAATGTCAATTATATATATATATATATATATATATATAGATAGATAGAATGCCAAGTTTCTGTGTGTGTTTACTGATTTATTTTGATATAAACAGTTGCAACAGTCAACTACAAATTTTTACTCGACACACTGAAAAACTTAATTTAAGGGGACACTTTACCCTAAAAATGACGATTTTAACGAATTTTTTTTTATTGTCTTATTTTAGTTGTGTGACTTTTTAAATATGTTTTATAAAATTTGGTAGCTATAGCTGCATTATTTTGCGAGTTATTTAAATTTTTTGACAATATGTTGAAGCGAAAACCGAAACTAAAGACATGCCGTCTGCTTCTTATGCAGACGCTATCATCCTATCTAACAATTTCGATTGATTTACTTTTACACGCGATTCTAAAGCTTTATACTTTAATTAGAAGAGAAGTGAATTAATTCGTTTGTTTTTATGCAAAAGAGAAACGTTATTCCATTTTGCTTTGCATCCTTTTTTTTCTTATTCTAAAACCATTAAAATCAAAACTAAAGGCTTTTTCTGTTTCAAAGCCAATTATATAATCAATTTATTTCTTTACAATTTTAAATATTCGTTTGAATATCTTTTTATTAATAAGTACACTTTAATTCATCATGCCTAGACAAAAGCGATCGAGTCTTGTTAGTAAACAAAAAGCTAACAAGAGATGGTGCAGTGAACACTACAGTCATGAAACTGATGTTTTCAGAAAAGATGAAACTTCTATTTCCTCAGCATTACCAGAAAGAAATATGAGATGCCAAACTTTAGAAGACAGCTGCTTGAATGATTTAAATTGTTGTGAAAATTCTGAAGCCCCTCATTATGTGATAATGGATGTACAGTTTTTAAAAGGACTTTTGAAAAACTTATTGTGTGATGTTTGCAAATCGTATTCACTAAAAATTGACATTGGTGAAAAGCTTGGGGATTTTCCAGAAAAATCTCTGTATTTTGCACTTCTTGTGATATAATTAAATCAAGTAACTTTACATCCAGACGAATTTCTGACAGTGAAGGTAATGAAAACCAATCATTCGACATAAACATGCGCATGGTGCAATCATTTTTAAGTTTTGGGAAAGGCTATTTAGCTATGGAAAAATTTTGTATGTTAATGAATATGGATTTACCCTCAAGCAGAACATTCAATATATATAAAAAAAAGTTATGTAAATCTTTGGTTAGATCTACAGTAAAAAGCTTGGATGATGTTCGAAATCAGGTGAAAAGTGCTTATCAAAGTAATAGTGCCATTACTGATATAGATGTTACTTTAGATGGTACTTGATTGACTCGGGGACATTCATCTCAAATAGGTGTAGGTTGCGTGATTGACCTTACTGGATTTGTCATGGATTTTGAAATTATGTCGAAACGCTGCATTGAATGTGAACACGCAAAATCTGGTTTGGGAGAAAATTCAGCAGAATTTCATGTGTGGTATGAAGGACATATATCTTCATGTGCTATCAATCACGTAGGATCATCTTGTGCCATGGAACAAGAGGCTGCTCTTAAATTATGGCAAAGATCTGAAGATAGTGGTTTTCGATACACGACACTATTGTCAGATGGTGATGCAAAAACATATCAATATTTAAATACTAAGGAAGTTTATGGTCATGAGATAAAAATAAAGAAAGAAGAGTGCATAAACCATGTTAGCAAGAGGCTAGGTACATCTTTACGAAAAGCTGTTAAAGAATGGCGGGCAAGAGGTGTTTCCTTGGGAGGGAAATCCCGTGGTAGTTTAAAGGAAGAGACAATTAAAAAATTGTCACGTTACTATCAAAATGCGATCCGCTCGAACAAAGGTGACGTAGAAGCAATGAAAACTGCAATTTATGCAGCATTGTTTCATAGTATATCAACGGACCAAAAACCTCAACATTTTAAATGTCCGACTGGAAAAGATTCTTGGTGCTTTTTCCAGGCTGCTCTTGCTCGTGGTGAAGTACCGGGTCCTCACGTGATGCATGTGAAGACACCCTTGAAGGAAACTCATTTAGCCCAAATTATGCCAATATATCAAAGATTGGCTTCGAATGAACTCCTTCAAAGATGCATAAGATGTGTGACACAAAATGCAAACGAGAGCCTTCACAGCATCATATGGGGTAAATGTTCAAAAGAAACGTCGGCGACACTGCGTCGAGTAACTATTGCTGTTTGTGATGCAGTTTGTGAATTCAATTTTGGTACAAAAAAAATCATTAGAAAATTTGCAAAAGGAAAATGGGCTTGCTTCAAATAAACAGTCAAAAATGTTGGCTGTTTGGTGAGACTACCGTAGAGTTTATCAGAGGAAAAGAAAAAGATTGGCAGTGTACTCAATTGCTCGGAAAAAAATTGCGTTAGCAAAAAAGCGGCGAAATGCCTCAATCATTAAAAAAGAAGGAATCACATATGAACGGGGTGGTTTTTAATAATATTTATTTACAATTATCATATGAACATAAAATGAATGTTTTATAATTTCAAAACAATATTGATTAGTGCATTTGATATATATATTGTAATATTTTAATACATTTAATTTTAATATATTTATTTAATAATATTAGAATATATTACTGTCTTAAACTATTGACTATGACCTAAATTGCAATCTATGTAAGAATGGAGGCCAAAAAAGGTTTAGTTCTTTCATGTATTTTATTGACTTTCAAAAGTTAAAACGTTTTTCACGACTTTATATTTTTCATCGTGATCGTATATATAAATGCTAAGGCTTTTTTGTATTCATTATAAATCTTTGAAACTTTTCCTGGTTGTTTTTGTATAAAAATGTTTGATAATTCTGTGCATAGCTTAAGTATTTATATGAAGAGCTATTTTTAAAAGATCCATAAAGTTAGATATATTTTTTTTTACTGGTTTGTATCACTTCATTCCATTTAATCTTAATTTAATTTTTTTAATATGTGCTAATTCAGCATGAATTTTGCATTAAAAATGCTTAGTACAACTTGAATTTTAATATATATTAGAATGGATACTATATTTTAGCTCTTTCAATTATTTTTTTATTTCAAAAACTTTAAACTGCTTTTTTTTCTCAGCTTCTTATTTTTCATGATGACCATGTGTTTGAAATGCTAAGGCTTTTTTATATTCACTATAAAATTTTGAAACTTTTCTGGTTGTTTTAAATAATATGTTTGATAATTCTGTGCATGGAATAAGTATTTAGAGGAACAGTTATTTTTTAGAAATCTATAAAGTTAGATATAGCTGTTTTTTTACTGTTTTTTATAGTGTCTAAGAGAAAAAAATTCTAAAAATAAAAGTATCACTTGTAATACTAATCCCATGCACAGAATTGTGGGAAATACTTCCAGGAATATCAGGAAAAAATGGATCAAAAATACTCAAATTTGTAAAAGTAGTAGGAATTTTAATAACTTTAAATAATTTTAAAAATTTTAAAATTTAAAATTATTGTTTGTTTAAAAATAGTATTTTGCTTATGAAATGTTTATTACAGATGTGTTCGAATACAGTGCATGTAATTTTATTCTTATAACTATCTAAGTAAAAAAAATTGTGTACAGGGTACCGTGTCCCCTTAAAAATGAGCACACATCCATCATTTATATATTCTCATCTTTTTTTCTTATTTTAACTTTATCAAGGTGCATTTTTATCATCCACAAAATAAATAAATATTTGTAAAATAAATAACACCAAACCATAAAGCATAAAAAGTAAGAAATGTTACAATACTTTCTTATGAAAAAGATAATTTTTGTGCAAGTCAATGCCAGTTACAAAATCTGTATGAACCGGACAATGGTGAAACGATGATTGGTCAGATATTACTCAGCCCATGAGTCAATTTATATAATCAAAACACTCAGCTACAAGTTCATATATAAATCATGCTTCGCAAGAAATTTTATTGAAACAAACTGCCTATTTATTAACTGTTGAAAAAGAATACATATCTTGCTTTCTCCTGTTTCATGCCAACAAAATAAAAAATAATAAACAATGTCTCCGCGCTGAAGCAAGTTCTATTTTGCCATTGTTTACATAGCTTATATCCACGGCTTCGCTTTCTTCTCAAAAGCTAGACTAAGGAACGGAAGCAAGTTATGAAGAGATTATTTTAGTCGAAGATGAAAAGAGACGGCACTGTGTTTTAGGGGGGAAAAAAAGCTGAATTTTTCGCTCGGTTCTTTTTTCTTTACTAAGAGATTGCACAAAATCCTTCAAAACACGAGAAACTTCGCTTGCAGAAATAAAAATAAACAACAGGTAATACATGAAAGCAGTCCTTTTGTTTAAAAATGTACACAAGTAATTTGATTTTGCTTGAAACTGGCATATGTGTATAACATACATTAATATATAGTGGTATTTTGAATAAACAACATTAAATTTGAAGTAGTATCTGTTAAAGGAAAATAGCTTTAAATTATTTCTAAGTGATAGTACAAGTAGCCAGAAAAAATTGCTCTATTTTCGTATCACTGACGTTAAAAAATGAAACAAAACTCACTCAAAGCGGATTGAATAAGTTTAAATAGATTTAAATAGATAGGTTTAAATAGATTTTCCTGTATTCTTGTTTTTTTTTTTTTAGTCATTTTCGTTGTTATTTAATTTGTTTTATTTGGATTTCAACATTGGAAATAAAGATTACTTGTACATAATAATGTAAAAGTATTCCAAGTGCTAACACAGTTCCTTATTAATTGACTATTTTACTTACATTACTGAAGAGAAAAATTCTCAAACGTGTAATATACGTCTCTTTTAATTATCCTTTCAAATACTCACAAAAACTGAATTTTTCTTTTATTTCAGACAATTTAGCTTGGAAATCAAATGAAAATAAAAGTGCCTGTCATTCACACGATTAAATTAGAGACAAATATCATTTATTCTGTCAACAGGCTGTAAAGATTTCGCATTTCTTTCCTAAAAGGATTTTTAAATGAAACGCCTAGATCTGCAAAGTAGGCCGAACGCTCTCACAGAATATGATATTAGTCTGTCAACTAATGGTAATCAACCAAATTTGGTGATCATAAGAAAGCAGTACACTTTTCAAACAAAACGAATACTTAGATAATATTGAATTAATAGTTATGAATCAAAATTATTCGCTAATCGGTCAATCAAAAACACAGAGACCTTTGAAGAAGCCTCATTTTCCGATAGGATGTTTAGTTTGATTTACCGCCAAATATTGACCATAGTCCTTTTACATGAAGATTAAATTCAATTTTCTTTTCGCTCCTGAAAATACGGCCCCTTTTGAATTTTATATACCGCATTTATTCGAATGTAAGCCGACGTCGATTCTAAGCCGCACCTCAAGTTCTCAAACTATTTTTGGGAAAAAAATAAAATAGAGTAGAATGATTTATCGATATCTGATCTTTAAACAATTAAAAAAAAATAATAAAATGTGAACTAATATATAAGAAGAGAATAATTAATTCATTTTAACTGGTATTAAAAACTTAAATACACGCTACGATTTTTAATTGCTCAAACCGTCAGTATTTTGTTCAATTCCCCCATTCAAAAATTTTTTTCGCTTTCGACTTAAAGCCGCATCCGATTTTCAGTACCATTAACATAGGGGGGGGGAGTGCGGTTTACATTCGAATAAACACACACACACACGGTATTTAATACTCACTATTTCATTCATAACTTATCTCATGCAAGTCTCATCTTTGCGAAAATTTTCAAGACTTTCATAAATAAGTTTTAATTTACCTATTATTTAACAAATTTAAAATTTAAAAAGCAAATTTCATTTATATTTTTATTTTAAACCTACTTTAAAAATAAATTTCCGGCTTCAAAATAAAGGGTTTTTTTCCATTGAAATTTAACGGAAACAGTTTCCAGAAGTAAATGCACCTTTAATCTTTATCACGAGAAAAATATATCCCAAGACATTCTCAATTATTTTTTTAAACTACAATAGTAGAAAGGCATAGATAAATTTGTAAGATTTTACAGTAATTTAATTTTATCAACGACGAACTAATTACACGACGAATATTACTGGAAAAGACTCCTTTAAATTAGTATCATTCTAGTTTGAAACATAATTATTAGCGAATAAATATCGTAATTATAAGTTGGAGTCAACTAACGAGAATGCATGCTGAATTGGTTCTCTTCGTGGTTTCACGAAAAGATTTATCAGTTTAAAGTTCAATTAGATTTTAAATGCAGCAGTTAAATATCATTCCATACGATGTCTTTGATTAAACTGAGTGCAGAGCTTAGCGAATAACAGAAATCTGGCGTATAATAATAATAAAGAATTCTTCATTCAAATTCAAGATATTTTTAATGTAGTCTTACACGAAACAGAAGAGTAATTTTAACTAAATAGCAATTTTCTAATTCATAATTTTTTTAGTATAATTAGTACAAATAATAATGTGGGTCAAGCTGAAGAACAAATTGAACATTCCTTTATTAAAAAATTACAGTGAAATGCGTTAAACGCGAAAACGCATAAAACGAAATATTGGTTAACACGAAACGAAAACCGTTTAACATGAACAGATTTCCTTTCCGAGAATGAGCAAAATACGGAAAACACCAATCGGATTGAACTGCCCCTATTGTATTATCGGAAGAGTTGATTGTAGTAGATGATGATAATGTGTCTACAGCCCTAATTATGGCAGATAAACACATTGAATTTGTTTAGAGCTAAAAAAATATCATTGATGCAGATTACGACAATGGAAATTAAATGAATAATGCAGCTCCTGTTCCCACATCATTCGAAATGAGGGAATGCCATGACGAGTATGCGCAGTTATTTAGACGCACATTCCTATGGTGAAATGAATAACAAAATGGATAATTTGTTGACAATTTGATGCTAAAAAACAATGCAAAGAAGAAAATCAGATTATTTTCCAGAAACTCCGTAAATGTTTTGTTTTTCAAAAAATTTCAAAGTTTTGTTTTTAAATTTCTTTAAGTTCTTGTAAATGTTTTTCTCAATGATTTTTTTATTAAATATATGCATATATACATATCAATGTAAATAAAATGAACTCTAATAAATTTAATTTTGTTGATATATGATGTTTTTTTTTTACAATATCCTTTAACACGAAAAGGTATTTCTGTCTCTTCAGTTTCGTGTTAAGCGATTTTCATTGTTTTCATGTGTAACGATATTATATATTTCACTGGAACATCTCTTTTTACTGGGACATCTCTTAATGGACGAGGTGAGGTATTTTGTTATTGTAATTTCATATTTTTTTTATTAAGTAACACACATAAATCGACAAAGTGACACACAAGGAAACAAAACATACACAGACAAAGACAATGGACAAAAGCGTTCTTTTATACATTCCGGAGATCTTAGCTTTTATAACTTGCACCACCGGAAGCTTAGAGAATCATACGTTTTCCGTTAATTAATATTATGATCGGTTAGAATAAAAAGGGATTTTGAGGAGATAAGGTTGCGGTTAAAATGACATTTCAGGTTATGAGGAGTGTAAACTAAAAATTAATCCTCACGCAATGTTTAGGAAGATTTAAGATTCCATTAAAAATTAAATAAAACTCCTCGAAAGGAAATTTAAATGGTGAATTGTTACATACATGTAGCAAGTCAATTGAAAATTCCCATAGAGTTTTACAAAAACACATTAATTCCCGTTTTGTTTGCATGTAAACATATTATTTTCAAATATTGATCAGAAATTGTATATTCACTAAGATTGAATCAATAAGAGCGTCAGAAGTTTATAATAATAAGGGAAAGGAGTTAAAATGTACATTTAAAGGTCAGATACTATAATGCACGAGTCAAAAAAGAAAAAAGGATGCAAATAAGTTTGTACAAAATTGACAAAGCATAAGATGACCACAATGTACATACGCTTATTCTATTAGAAATACTCAAGTCGCAAAGTAATAATAGTTTTTCAGCAATACCTTGACATAGTTTATTAAATCCTTTGTCTTTGTTTAACATGGCATGTTGAAGCGACACAAGAGCTATGAGAGACAGACCTCGTAATTTTGAACTAAGGTCAAGTGACGAGGGTGATATATATATATTATATATAGCGCACACCCTTCTCTTAAAACTGCCATATCCTACCACTAACTTTGAGTTTGACTGATTTAACGTGCATCAGCTCTTCAACGCGCCAAGTCGTCAGTGACACCTTGGACTCGTACAAAACGACTTGAAGAAATAACATTGGTTGTAAGTTCGCGACTGTAACACCTAAGTACTGCAGCCATTTGTTTATAATAGGGGTGTGCAAACAATGGCCCGCCAAGGCAGTCAAAAAATAAAATAGACTAAAAATGTTCTTTACATTTGGGTAAACATATATTTGAAAGCAGTTTTTCTCGCATGGAGATCAACAAGAGTAAATGTATATTGGCTGACATTAATTTACATGCTGTGATGAGAATTTCTCATGAAATCTCACCCCACGAGTCCAGTATGATATTTTCAATTTCTACACGTACAGATTGCATATTAACGAGGTAAACAGTTGGGGTACGTATAGTAAGGAACATTTGATAAATTTATACATAAATATAAAATTAACCAAAATTTAAAAATTAGAAGAAAAGCTTTTGTTAAAAATCAGTATCTAATCTTAGATTAGTTAATTCAGAAATCAATAGTTTTAGCTCTTATTTTCACACATGAACAAATAAGAAAAATAGAAACGAGAAATATAGCAGCAGCTACTCGTAACTATATCAAATGTAATGTTTTAAAGGAAAACGAATCCATAAATATTTTAATAATCGAGTGAAGTTAAATTGGCGTTTTGATGCATATACTGAATATGTAAAAATAATGCTATGGAAATACAGACTACACATTATTATAGTATTAAATAACTCAAAAGCTTTATCTCAATGTTAACCAACACTTACAAAATGTCGAAAAGTACATCTAAATGATTTTCAATACTCTCACACGAAAGGCTTGTTAAGAAAGACTTCAGAAATGGCGAAGCGATTCACTCTTACAAATTACTCATTGTACACTGCTCAAAACAATTAGGGGAGCACATGATTTTAACAAAAGTAAGCAAAGATGTATACCAATAAGTAACATAAAATGAATCATCCATAATGTAAAGCCTACCAGGAAACGGAAGAAGAAAACTTTATATGCAAATCAAAGTTCATGACGTCAAAAACCAGAAAAGGAGATAAGGGCAGAAATCGGGATGTTGCAGAAACGTCTGTTTTATTGCCGTAACTGTAAAATTCGATTGCGCAGTATTTTTTTTTTTTTTTGAGACATGGTTACTTGAGAATGTCTCAACAACGTGATTTACCGGAATCCCCCATGGCATGGCGTGTTATAGGGAGACTGGAATCCGGGCAAACACAAGTGTCGCGGACGCTGTTGGTGTCGCCAGAAGTGTTGTTGCAAGGCTGTTGAATCGATTCCAAGAAACAGGTAATGTTAGACGTCGACCAGGGGCAGGTCGGCCACGCGCCACTACATCAACTGATGGCCGGTATATACAGTTAACAGCCCGTCGAAAAGAACAGAGAATGCTACGAAGCCTGCAAAGACAGTTGCTCTTGGCAACAGGACAGCGGGGTGTCCAGCCAAACAGTACGTAATCGGCTTCATGAGGGAGGGCTCTATGCACGTAGGCTAATGGTCTGCATTCCGTTGACCCCACGCCACCGTGCGGCCCGAAGAAGATGGGCTGCTGAAAATCGAGATTGGGAGCAACATGATTGGAGCCAAGTGGTGTTTACAGACGAGTCCCGATTCAGTCTAGAGTGTGGCACTCGACGTGTTCTTGTATGGAGGAGAGGGGGCACTCGAAATAACCCCGCATTCGTTCGTGAAAGGTGATAATACAGAAGAGCTGGTTGGATGGTATGGGGTGGAATCAGCATAGACGGACGTACGGACCTGCATATCATTCGAATGGCACTTTGACGGGCAAAGGTATGCAGACGAGATACTTCGACCTCATGTCATCCCTTACGCTGGAGCCATTGGAGATTCCTTTGTTTTCCAGGATGATAATGCCCGACCGCATAGAGCTCCTCTGGTGGTAAACATGCTTGAAGCTGAAACAATACAGCGTATGGAATGGCCAGCGTGCTCTCCTGACCTGAATCCAATAGAGCATGTTTGGGATATGCTCGGACGACGCATTGCTGCGCGACCAAGGCCACCTGCTACGTCCGAGACTTGAGATTGCACTTCTTGAGGAGTGGAACAGTATTCCCCAAAGTCTGATCGATAACCTCATCGTATCCATGACAAACAGGTGTGCAGCAGTCTCAGCTGTTCGAGGAGACCACACGCCCTATTAAAACTCATGCATCATGTCTAAACAGTACCTTATTTTTATCGTTTACATGTAACCAAATTGTTGCCCTAAATCATCCTTTCATGTTTTTTCCATAATTTCAAAGAATTAAAGCTTAAGTCCAAATTTTTTTACGCCTTGTTTCTGTATTGCGCATTGATACGCTTGTACTATGCATTGTATGCCAATACGTGGCTGTCTCACACGGTTTTCTTCACTTTTTTGCTTGCTCCCCTAATTGTTTTGAGCAGTGTACAACACGGAATTTCTCAGAGAGAACAAAAGCTTATTCAAAGCCGTATCTGAGAGATGAAATGAAAATTAGTCTTTGGAAAATGAGTTCAGCTCAACTTCTGACTTATATTCAATACACATACAACCTTCTAATAAACCACAGAGAGAGAAGCAGAGCTATTTATATTCATATTGCTTAGCGCGAGACACAAAGCATGAAGTACAACCTTTTCAGATAAAGAGAACGCATAAAACATCGTGATTCTACTTCTTAGATAAGTTAAAAGTCGGGGATATGTGGAGATTGCATGTATTTTTGATTTTTGGAGCCTTTGTGAGGTACTTTTGTTTCTTTGAATACTACGTATAGGGTGAATAAATTTGAATAGATCTATGTTGTCTGCCAACACATTAATTAATGGAACTCATTTGTTTCGAAAGTGATGTTTTAAGCTACTTTTAGCAAATGTGTGCATTTATTTTGAAAAAAAATTTTTGATGAAGAAAAAATGGATGCTGTGGTAAAGTATCTCTGAAATAGGAAATGTAAAGAGGAAATTCTTATTAAATGTTTATGTAAAAAGTGTTAGCAAGAATAGCTAACTCGACAACATACGCTTGATAAATGTTAACAAAATTAAAAGAGAAAGATTTTAGTTTAGTTATATATATTCATTGGTTTAATTTCTACAATTTTTTTGGAATTATATATAAATTTTCTAACAAAAAGAAATTTATGGGATCCCAAGTTTGGGATCCCATAAAAGCTACTTACCCTATTTCACCACATTAAGTGGGTGTGACAGCTTTAGAAAGCAATATTATTCCCATGTTGGTAAGTTGGCTTTATATTTATAGTTTCATAAATTACTATAGGGACAGAAAAGAGTGAACACCAAAGATAAAGGAAAGAGACAAATATTGGAACTTAAAAGATATATGTATGTTGTAGTATTATAAACAATGCTAACTTAGGAAAACTCTTAACAAATAAAAAATATTTTATATATAAAAGGGAGGTGTAACTAGTTTTGCAACACTAGCCAACTGTCCCCTTTCTGTTTATAATACTGAGCGAAATTGTATTCAAAATAATGGATAGAAGTTCTAAATCCATTACAGGAAAAAGGTAAATCACCTAAAGTTGCATTAAAAATGCTTAGATCACGATGAATCTGTGTACAATAAACAAATTATTGCCAGACTCTGAATCCAAATACTTATTTACAGCATAATTACACCATAGGCAAAATTAACAAAAAACATGCATTATAAAACATAACAATGAAAACTTGGAAAATAAATAGAAAGTGTAAACAGATCTTTAACGATTACAAATTTTAAAGATGCATGTACAGTCGGACCTCTATATAACGAAGTCGCTAAATCCCGAAAAAAAGTTAGGCGTGTTAGGCACTAAAGTGCAAGATTTATAACCAGTTCAAGATTTATGAACACCATAACATGTGTCAAAAGAGAGAACAACTTCAAATATCCAGAAATAATTAAAAACCGGGAGAAAAAAATTAAATCACAAAAAAAGAAGTTAGTTATATAGAAAATGCACTTCGCTATGGGGAGGTTATTTTACGAAGAAAATAGTGAAATGTTCCTCGTTCCAGGAAAAAGTTTGCTACATAGAAAATTCGCAATATAGAGGTTCGTTATATGGAGGTTCGACTGTAATTAAAATTAATGCTAAATTAAAAATTTTACAAATCTCAATTCTAAATATTATTTACTGTCTCGCAGAATTAGATCAAAATTCATCAACGACCTAATTCCTCCAGAAGCATATTGCTAAACATAAACACACTTCGTATAAACAAAGTATGTGTACTGTGTACATTGTGAGAGGAAAGCAAGGTTGCGGAAGTATGATGCACCAGATAATTAACATATATCACCGACACATCTTGACACATGCTATAAGACAACTTCAGAGTCTCGATGAAACTTCTAAATCAGTTTTGTTAAAACTTACCTTCGACACTTTTCAAATGTCGTAGCATTTTGACAGTGATTTAAACAAACTTCTGACAGCCCTTAGTTAAATGCAAATTATTTTAAGGAACACCTAATGATGTAACTTGGAAGAACTTTTTCAGAAACATTTCAGCAATCAGAAAAAAGCATCGTTGGATGCTATTTACGTTTGTGGCAGCTGTTTTCAACCTTCATTTATACAAAACAGTTCCAATTTCTGGACGGATTTATTTTTGAAGTGATTTTCATTCGACAGCATAATTGGAGTGGAAGATCGATGTGGTTCAAGGACTCCTATCGTTTGTGGCACCAAGTAAATATTTTCAGTTCAATAAGAGATCCTTTCCCTAGTATATAATTTTGGGCAAAACCACAGATTTCTACAAGAGGTTAATATTAACTCATTGCAGACATATATCTAAATGTAAACAATAAACTAAGTTCTTATGAACTGGGTTATTGTATTGAGGCAAAAATAAACTATTTTTTTAAAAAATTCTATAAAAACATTTCTTTGTAAAAAGCTAACTTTGTCCGCAGTTTTAAGCGGTATCAAAAATGTTTAAAAACACGAATTATAAAAAGTAAAAAAACTTGGTTCTTAATTTCAATTTAAAAAATATTTAGTCAATGATAAATTGAATAGTTCTTTGAATAACAGATGTTAATACTAATCGAGTAGTAATGACGAACTGCCAACTTAAATTTTGAAAAACTAATACTTTGATGCGTATTTTTTTAATAAATAATTGTATTTAAAAAGTTTTTTAGTTAAATTTTTAATAACTTGAAAAATTTAAATCCCTTTTTTAACAGCAAACTCCTTATTTGAATCAGATATATATATGATATAAAATAATTTTAACTAGACATTTACAAATCTAATCATTTCAAGGGAAAAAATGAATAAACCAGATGAAGGGTTAAACAAGATATATATATTTCCAGTTATATTAATTTTAGAAACATCTCTTAGTTCAATAGAATATATATCAGCTGCAAAAATATATCCAATCAAAAAGTATGTTACACGGAATCATTGGGTGAGTGAGTGCACTAGTATGAACAAAGGTAATTAGGTAACCTCGTAATTAGGAACCATGGGCAAGTGACGAGGACGACCACCTCTCCAAACTACCACACTACGCCAACAGGAGGACACGACATATCTAACGTTCATCAGCCCCTCTGTACAGTGGGTCTTTCTTTGGGGACACCAGGGCTCGATCTCATGACACGCTGGCAAGGAGCTCGTGATCATAACCACAAATGCCACCCATATGAATTGGGTGGAGAAAAAATAAATAATTAAAGTGCAGAATTAAATTTTTTAAATAAGTTTTACAATATAATTATTGAGAATTATTAAACATAAAAAAATGCGCATTCGGAAATCTGTCAAAAAAATATTTAAAAATTTCTCTAAATAGAAATGCACTCAAAATAATTTGTTGAAGCACAAACAAGTTCAACATAAAGTAAAATGAGAAACAATTTTGTTCCTCTAACAATTTATTCCTTTTGGTATATAATTCTATCCCCCCAGACGAAAACTGCAAATGTTATTAAAACACCGCGGCAGAATAAAGGTAAAACATGAAATTGAATTTTTACCTCGAACAACACGCAAGAATGTGATTCAACAACTTTATCTCGACAAAATTTCCGAAACCAGCAACATTCTGCACACGTTTTCTTGACAACTTGCTTTCATTTCCAAAAGCAAAATCCACAACAGTTACTTGCCTCTAGATCTCTAAAAAATACAAATTCAACATTTCTTAATAAAACTTCATGAGAGAGAGAACTACAGGAACTGAAATTTAATTGTGATCGCCGGCAACTTCCACTTCAAAAGAATGGATTATTTAATTAAATGTCATGGATAAAACCATAGATTTTCTCGTACAATAATCTAGGAAACTACTCCCCGCGTCTTTGCATGGTTTACAGATTTCTAATAAAGTTCCAAGTCTCCGATGGTTGTGCATTTTCCTATTGTATTTTGCCATCCAGTCAAATTAAAAATGGTCTCGGAGATTTATCGTTCCTAATATTGTTTCGGTTGCAATAAATTCAAAGTATTTGTCTGGATATTAAAAGTTGTTAAAGATAATCTTATTAATTTTCCCCAACTTTCTTTGAAAAGTAATATTTTGTACATAAGCAGATCTCTAATAGATAACTTAAATTTGATCAAAATGTTTTTAATATATAAAAATGAATCGTTGGTTCAAGATTTATTAAATTTTCCAATTGCATAAAACTTAAGCATGTGTACCTAGAAATTATTATCTGTGCTGAATTAGCTTTTGTGACAGATTTTTTTTATTAATCTCTCACTTTGAAGCGTGAGTGAGTGAATATTAACTTCGCACTACTCAGCTACACGAGGGCTTTTAGAGATGGACCACGTAATTTTGAACCATTTCGACAACACCCGCGCTGGCACCTCCTCTCCTAACTACCACACCACACCAATGGAAGGACGTTGAGTCTCCTCAGATTTAATGTGCACCAGCCCCCTCTAGAAGTCCGGTCTTCAGCAGCACCAGGACTCGAGCCCGTGACACTTCGACAACGAGTTCGTGACCATAACCACTAAGCTACCACGGCCACAAGAAAGAAAAGTTCGGAGATATTTAAGAATGTATTCATGAAGAGACTTATTTAAAATCAAATAGACTAAACTAATTTATCTTTTGAAAAAAAAAATCTTTAAAATACACAATAATGGTACTTTTTAAAAACTAAATTAACTGAATTCAATTTTATTCGAACTAATTTCATCGTTTTAAACGTAAAAAAAAATCTACATGTATGACTAAAAGCCCATACACAGTTAACGTTTCCTTTAATTACAATTTTACAGAAAACGTTGTGTATTGCTAATTTTTATTTATTATAAATGCTCGATACTGATTATGATAAATTAGATGTAAAATCAATGATATATCCCGAACACATTTATTAATATTCTTTAATATTTCTCAATTAAATTAATGACTGATTTCGGTCTTGTTGATTTGGCCAGTTGGTTTTAAATAGCTAATTCCAGCAATTTAATTCCAAATAAACATTTTGCAACAATTTTAAAAGTGCTTTGTAAAATATTCAGCATTTCTAGTTTGTAAATAATATTTATAAAAATAATACAGTGCATTAGTGATACAAAATTCAACCTTCGTGAATAAATTAGTCATAATCACTAAAAAGAATGCGTTTCACACAAAAACGTCCATGCACAACCAGGGGAGCTTTATTATCTATTCAATTTTAAAGAATAAAAAATATTATTCCGAATTAAAAACCAAAATATGCTTAGGATGGTTAGAATTGAAACAGTCTCAATTGATGATTTTACTCAAAAGCAATCAACATTTAGATTTTATGACAAATTTGTAAAAACATTGATTGAATATTTCTTTAAAATAACTCATAATAATAAAACAAATTCTTGACACATTTATATCAGCAAACAAAATGTAAGTTGTAGCGACTTATTTTTCGCACTGCCTCAATAATTTGAAATAAGGTTTGTGAAAAATACTGTGGTGTATTATATTAAACACAAAAACCTAAAACTCTATGTTATACTCGAGATACATATTTTTAGGAATTTAAAATAAAATTTATTGCGAGTGCAAAACGTTTTTTTTTTTACGTTTCCTTTAAATAGTAACTTTTCCGAGTATAAAACTTGAACGGAAAAATGCAAGAAATCAGTCAAGAAGAAAATATACAGTCAGTCACAAAAGTCTACATACACCCCCCAATACACACAAATCTAGCACTATACTTATATTTTCGAAAATACAACTTTATTTTCGTAATTATCTTAGATAATAATTCATATCTAATAAAGAAAATTATGAACATATTCTTTAAAATATATCAAAAATAAACAAAATATGAAACTATATAGTCACGAAAGTCTACATACAGGGACAGAACAACACAATTTTCAATTAATAAGCAAAAATGCAATGTTAATATTTTGTAGGACCTACCTTTGAAGCAATAACTGCCTGCATTCGGTTTGGCATTGCCATAACGAGATTTTTCGTCGTCTTAGGTGAAATTTGAGCCCAGGCATGTTCTATGGCCTTCCTCAGAGTTTCCTTGCTGGTTATTGCTTGTTGCCGAACTCTTCTATCAACTTCCTCCTACAGGTGTTCGGGGCCGCGGTAGCCGAGTGGTATAGGTATCGGATCATGGCTTGCCTTGTCACGAGTTCGAGCCCAGTACCACTAAAGACCCACCGTGTAGGGCAGCGATGCACGTTAAATCTGTCGAGAGCTGAAACGTCCTCCCGTTGGTGTGGTGTGGTAGTTAGGAGAGGGGGTGCCAGCTCAGGTGTCGTCCACGTCACTTGACCATGGTTCAAAATTACGTGGTCCGTTGCCAAAAGCCCTCGTGTAGCTGAACACTGCGACGTTAATATTCAATCAACCCACAGGTGTTCGGTAAGAGCGGTGGATGCAATTGTTTAGGCGTGCAGTAGAGCAGCCATTCCTTAACGATCTTAGCAATGTGCTTCGGATCGTTTGTCTTGTTGAAAGACAAAGTTGCTCTCAAGTCCCAATTTTTGGACCGATGGGTGTAGATTGCTTTGCAAAATCTTTAAGTATCCAAATTTATTCATATTGCCATCGATGAACACCAAATTGCCCACTCCAGTTGCCGCCATTGCGCCCCAAACCATCACACTACCTCCGCCGTGTTTCACAGTTGGAGTCAAATTCTTGGAGTTCATTGCTGTGTTTTTTTTTTTCTCCAGACTTTTCCGCGACCATCACTTCCAAACACGTTGAATTTTCTCTCATCAGTGAATACAACTGTTTTCCAAAAGTCAAAATCCTTGTCAACGTGTACAAAAGCGAAATCAAGTCTGTTGGTCTTCTGTTGGTTCACAGATGAGATGAACGGTTTCCTTCTGGAAACTCTACCATTGTAACCGCCTGATCTAAGAATTCTACGAACAGTTTCTGGATGTACTTTCTTTCCACTTGCTGTTGCAATTTGATCAGCTAATTTTGGAGCACTAATTTTCGGATTTTTCTTCACTTTTCTTACTATGGCTCTTGCATCACGATCACTAAGCTTGTGTGGACGACCACATCGAGATTTGTTGAGCACATTTTCACGCATAACGTAATTTCTATAGATTGTTTGCACAGTTGACTGAGGTTTTTTTACAATTTTAGCTATTTCAGAATAAAACTTCTTTTCACCTTTCAACTTTACGATCAGATTTCGAAGTTCTAAAGATGTTACCTTTCCCTGGCTCATTTTGTTGAAGTTACAATGTTGAAAAATCGCGGAAAATGAAGATTAGAATACAGAACAACACGTGTCACCTGAAACTAAGGTGATCTTCTCGAAAAAAGATTTGTACGCAAAATTCTTATCAGCCAATCGAGTGTATGCAGACTTTTGTGACGTGACAATTGCTACACATTTCACAAAATTTCCCAGAAATTATTATTTCTAAGCTTTTTTATTGTGAAAAGCATATTTTTTCGCTGAAATTGAAAGATCGATATAATTTTTCAAATTGAAACTTAATCAGTTTTAGAGATAACCCTATTTTGATAGGTTTATGTAGACTTTTGTGACTGACTTGTATTTATTTCATCTTGTAAAGAGTCAAATTAAGAAATTTTTAGAACTTAAGAAATATGTTTCAGTTATAGTGAAAATAGTTTCGTGAAAAAGAAAATTCACGAAATTTCAAAGCACATACCTTCCTATAAAATTTTCCAGGAAACTTCTAGTTTTTCTTTAAAAAGAAATGTTGAAACTTTTCCAGGTAAATCTCCTTTGAATTTAAAGAAATGATTGAGAGAAACTTCTAAATTTAATTTACAAATACCTTGTTCACAATCTAGAATTTGAAAAGAATACAAATACAGATGCTGAACAACATTCTTGATAAATAAATTCCTTTTACTTAGAAATACTTCAGAAAAAGTACTTTAAGAATTTCGAGACATTCTCGCAACAATCTTTCTGAAAAACAGTTTCTTGGAATTTTATTAATAATAATTGACAAAAACATTTCACTTCCATTTAAATCAAAGTAGTATGCGTATTTAAACAAACCACAGAAAATAAAACATTTCACCAGTGAAAACTCAAATTAAAGTGTTTTTCAACGCATTTTTGTAAGACATTTCTAAACGGAAAAAAAGATGTACGAGAGGCAAAAAATACCTCAAAGATAGAAAAAGAAAAAAACATCAAATTCATGCAATTATCTAATACTTCTTCATTACTCACGGAATCCAATGAAAGATACCAACTCATCCAAGCGAATTCTTTCAATGATTACGGAAGCTAAATTGCATAAGGATAACATTCCAAAAGACAAGAAAGCTGTAACAAACAAAAACAAATTTGTTCCATAATATCTGAAAGAAATACGAAAATTCGCCAAGCACATTTTGAAAGAGAATTCTTCAGTCTATTAAACAAATCTTTATAAACGTTTTTTGCTGCCTGACAGAGGACAACTTAATTGGCGAAAATATTTTGTAATTATTCAGTCAAATCTTTGAAAAGCGCTAAAATAAAAATCCAGTAAAAATTAACACTTTACATTCTTTCCGATTAAGATAAGCGGTAAATTAAACTGTTGACAAATAATTTTTGGTGAGCTGAAAGGGAATTAATGTGAAGTTGTTACCTCAGTCAGGGGAAAAAAAAGCAATTTTCCCCAACAGTACTTTAATTTAAAAGTGAAGTGAATTTTGCACGGGTTTCTAATTCTACTACGTTTTAATATTTCTAAGTATCATCTCAAGAGTTTAGCCACTGTGTATCAGCCGAGAAGAGGCGGCTGATACAAACTAAATTTGTCGAGCTCCATATACTCTCGATTGCGTGGCGTGGTAGTTTGGAGAGGAGGGTGCCAGATCAGGTGTCATTCTTGTCACTATACCGAGATTCAAAATTACGAGGTCTGTCTCTAGTATCCCTGTCGTGTTGCTTTATAGTGTGACGTAAATAAAGAGTGTTTTTTTCCAGGTATAGAAGTTTAAGTTGGCACTACTTTCCAAGATGGCGACCGATTTAACAGCTGTCAAGTGATTTATTCTCAGTTTGGTTTGGAAATACATCAAAACGATCATCAAGCAAGGCGTAGATTCGTCGAATGGGCCCAAAACGAAATTGCCGTTGTTCCCGATTTTCATAAGCGAATTTTGTTTAGCGATGAAGCGCACTTCTGGTTGAATGGCTACGTCAACAAACAAAGCTGCCGCATTTGGAGTGAAGCTAATCCACAAGTGTATGTCGAAACACCGTTACATCCAGAAAAACCGACTGTTTGGTGCTCTTTATGGGCTGGTGGAATCCTTCTTCAAAAACGATGAAGGCCACAACGTTACAGTCAATGGTGATCGGTATAGAGCCATGATTACTAACTTTTTCATTCCTGAATTGAACAATCATGATGTCCAGGAGCTGTGGTTCCAACAAGACGGCGCAACATGTCACACAGCTCATGCCACAATCGATTTATTGAAAGACACGTTTGGTGACCGCCTAATTTCACGTTTTGGACCTGTGAATTGGACTCCAAGATCTTGTGATTTAACACCGCTAGACTATTTTCTGTAGGGCTATGTAAAGTCATTGGTCTATGCGGATAAGCCACAAACGCTTGACCATTTGGAAGACAACATTCGCCGTGTTATTGCCGATATACGGCCACAAATGTTGGTCAATCAAAGTCATCGAAAATTGGACGTCCAGATTGGACTACATCCGAGCCAGCCGTGGCAGTCCTATGCCAGAAATCATATTTAAGATGTAATGCCACAAGATTATCTTTCGAATAAAAAAAATTCATGTCAATCGAATAATACATCGTTGTTTTATTGCAACTTAAAGTTCTATACCTCTAAAAAAACACCCTTTATAACTCACACTCTCACTCAAACGTTTAGGATACATTTATAAAATATTTAAATCATACTTTTACTTATACTCTTTTTTTAAATTCATAATCATTATTTATTTTTTAACTAATAAATGCAGTTAAATTTATATTTCAGACACTAGGAGCTAGCTTAAATTTATTGAAACACAAAAGGTCATTTTTAAACAGAAGTATCGAAATAATTTCAACAAACAATACTACCTGACGAATTCTTCGCACTAATGTGCGTAATAAATGTACATCAATATTTTGCCACATCTTATTTTTTACCCTTCAGAATTTAAGCGATGTACACATACCTAAAGTTTTCTTAAATAAACATTTTTCAGTAAAAATCAATTAATAAAAACTCTCAAACCTATCATTTAGGCATTAAAATATATATAGTTATGATATAATTTTAATCAATTAAATAACTTTAAATAGAAAATTATTAAGATACTATTTTTAAAGTTACTGTTTTCTATGCTAAAAAATTCTTCGAAATAAACTTCAAACAAATCGAAAAAAAATGAGAACTAGATAAAGGTGAAACAGAACTAGCAGTAAATGAAGTCCAGAAATATAAATTACAGATAACTTCGAACCCATTTTTCTTAAATTTCAAAGAAAAGTTTTAAAACATGTGTCTTAGAAAAAATAATTTTTGAGGAAAAAAAGAATTTACTTGCAATTTTTAGGTACATTTCAAATTCTTTAAAGCATCGGCAACATTTACTTGAACATTTTACATACATTTTGCATATTTTTTTTAAAAAAGTCACGATTCTTTGGTAAAATACAAGTTAAACAATTTTTTAATCTTGAAACAGTGAAATGCAGTGCCTTGACAATGGTAAAATAAATTTTGAGAAGAATTTCACCCGGAAAAAACTATTTCTCTTTAGCAAGTTTGATGAGGGGATTTAAATCACAGCAGTCGACTTAATCTCATGCCAATGCAACTTTTGTTTTATGCACATCGAATTAGAAGAAACGGGACGACTATTTGGGACGTACTTCGGAACCACAATCGAGAGACGAGGATGACACCTGAGCTAATACCCTCCATAAACTTCCACACGACACATCAAGTCAAGAACTTAGAGCCATGACTGATTTCATGCGTATCAGCCTCATTACACGACGAATCTTTTATAATGAAATCAGGATTCGAACCCACGACTCGAAGAAACGGCGTCGGACACGAGCTCATGACCATAACCACTAGGTAACCACGACCAAATGCCAAAGGAGACATTTTAGCTAAGTAAATTTTTATGCGGCATTGTGCGGGAGTTAAGAGAATGAGATGTCCTCCCCATTTGATTGTGGTTTAAAAAGCCCGACGCTACTATATTCCCCTTGAGGTCTTAAGAATTACATTAATTCAAAATACGCGCAATCAATAATCAGAACATGTAAAATGTTGCAATTAATTACAAAAACTCCTTTTAAAATGAATTCATATGTTGACTCATAAATATTAGAAATTTTTCAAAAATTTAAAAAAAGTTGTATTAAAATCAATTTTCGATTTCAAATATATTTAAATGCCGACGAAAAAGTACATACCATTATATCATCTTTAACCGTTTGTGACGAATCTATACGGAACTTTATCACTAACCTTCTGAACCGACCTTTTTAGGGAAATTTAATTCCCTACCTATTTCCAATCAACTCCAAAAAGCGGACAGGATTCCTTGTTATGTAGATTAGATTCAGTATTTAAGTCAAACGAAATAGTAAAGTTAGAGCAGTAGGAGATAGATATTGAAACATAGAGTTATAGTGAATTTGAATTGAAGTCTTATTGTTGTCGATAATTTAATCTCATGAAGAATTGAGATTCCGAGTGGTAAATATCATTTTGAGTTTAAAGTCTCATTAAAGTTTTAAGAGTCAGATTAAAGTTAAATGTTCAATAAGAACATTATTAAATATAATTCTGGGATCTCTTATCGTGGTAATTTCTGCGTGATCGTTATTTAATAAATTAATTAATTAGATCATTAATTAAGTGAGTTAATTTAAAGGATATTACCTTTAAAACCTCATAATATTAGTAAAATTATTGTTAATAAGTCTTTGATTCTATTTGGGAAAGATAACCAAATAAAGAAAGTTATTTATAAAAATGGCTACTGGTTCTTTTGTGACTCAAAATTATTCTCGTTCTCAAAGTGAGGTCTCGAGGGACCTTCACACGTTGTCTCAATATTTCGTGAAAAACAACATTTTAAGTATTATTTTTTTAATACAGGATTTAAATCGCTCAACAATACGAGGTGCAAAAGAGATATACACAAATAAAAACAAAAAGAAATAAAAATAATTAAACTATTGTTTCTAAATCTCAAAGCGCCGCCCAAATTTCCAGTCCCTTATAAAAAAAAAAAATAAATACGAAACCCCACACGAACACACCTTGTACATCAGATCCACGAAAAATTACTTCAATAAACTGAGTTTGAAGAGCGATGATCAAAAAATGACAAATGGCCCACTCGGAAGATAAACAGCGAAAGCCCATCGCGAAGAGAGAAAAAAGCAATTTCTCTCTCCCTCCTTTCCGAAACATTTCGAATTCTCTAAGTTGAAGATAGTTTTGGAGTTCCATCCTTAGGAGTTGAATCGATCCACTGCAGATAACAGGAGGGAAGATCTCTACACACCTGTAATTGAACCTTGAGGTGGCAGTAGCGTGCCCCGTTTCATGAGAGTGGACCCCATCCCTTCTTTTCGCACTCCTGCACATCAAGAGTTAATGACTCCTCATCATTTCTCAAAGCCCTTTTTCTCGGCTCCACAGAAAACTATTTCATCTCGAACGCGGATGGATGTAGGAAACGTACCAATCGTAGTAATTGGATTTCGAAGTTAAATGTACATTTAATACCCAATGCATTTTACAAAATCAGGATAAGTTAGTTCCCTTTTTATTGATTTGTGTTGTATTCAAGTCGCATTAGAGCAATTGATAACGGAATTCATTATTTTGAATCACAATCGGGTTGATATGAGATCTCAAATAGTTTGTCTCTCGTTCACTAAATTTCCACACTACACCAAGATATTTTTAAGATTCGATCGATTTTATATGGAGCAAGCAAATATTATTCTCCACAACAATTGTTCTTATAATTGGGATTTGAACTTAGACGACTACAGCCGCGAATTTCGCTTCATTTGATTTACGTAGCACTGTGAAGCAACACGTTGGTTATTGGCGACGGACCTCGTAATTCGAAGGGACGGTCATATGCCGAGGACGACTCCTCAACTGGCATTCCCTTGTCCGAACCACACCAACGGGTAGACTTAGAGAATCGACAGATTTAACCTGCTTCAGCCCCTCTATATGAGAGTTTTCAGTAGCACTAGGTCTCTAGGTTTTCAGTAGCGCAAGTCGACTACGAGCTCGTGACCATGACCACAGGGCTACCGCGGCCACCTACGAATCTCACAAATTACACCACTAGAGGACGCGGTCACGGTAATTTGAATCAATATCAACATACAGTAAAATATAAATTAAGCCTGTCTTCGGTAAAAGTACGAGAGCTCCAACTAACCACGAAACACATTTTCAGACAGAAAAATGCCTCGATTTCCATGGAAATTTGCAGCATTATAACTTATACCTCTGTTAACAATATAGTGTTTTTAAAAATTTCAAAATATTTCATGAATATTTTCTTTTTCGTTTTAATGCGTGAAGGCATATAGCCCATTTAACATTACGTTATAGGAGAAACGCGAAAATTTTATACCAGAAAAAATGAATCAACTCGGTTAAAAATTAGATATATGATCAATAATGCTGTTCTCTAAAGGATAGTGAATCTAGAGAGAGAATCATATTAATTTTTCATTTCTTTTATATCTAAAAAACTGTTCCGAATTCGGGTCCTATTCTTTAACATTAACCAAAGACAGCATTATTAGAGACAGACGGCAAGTTTGAAACACTATTAAATGACGAGATCAACACCACTGTGTCTCTGAAGCCCACTAAAGATTTAACACGAAATAATCATTCCATATGGCAATCTTCGTCGAAACACAAAAACACCAATCTATCTTATTAAACATTAACTCCACTACTTTTACCAAAATAGCAGATAGCAATTTAAAATGATAATCAATTTGATGCGATTTTTAATAACTTTACACTCTAAAGCCAGGCGAGGGCTGTCGGCGACACACACACGGCCCTCATAATCTCCAATCTCAATCAAGTGACGAGGACGACACCTCACTCTTCACACCACGCTTACGTGAGGACTTTAAGCCTATATTGATTTAACTTGCTTCAGCCTCTTTCTTCGGTGGGGCTGAAATTAATAATCGAATTAGATTCTACGTAGACGATTTAAAAATACATTCTAATATCGAAGCAATGGATGCAAAACAAAATTTTTATATTAACATTTAAAATTTTTGTTATTATACTAGAAATATTTTTACATCAAATGGAAAATATTGAACAAATTCTTACGCGTTGCAAGGTTTATTCCCAAACTAAGAGACAAAATAAAAATCAAAATATCCTAGGATTTCGATTCAGTCCATTTTGAATTATTCGAAAGTTTTCTGCAAATTCAAAAGGCGCCAAAAATCTAGATAAATTCTTAAATAAAAGTTTCGACTGCATGTCACTTCTGAGCAAATCTAAACTTTCCATCACCTAAAAAACGAATTCCAATCATCTATTCTTAACTAGAGGAACGAAATCTTGTCCTCGTGAATTTTTGGGTCCCTAAATCTTCTTTCACATCATCTGAATATTTGACAGAAGTTGATTTGAGCGTGCGGCCCATAACTCCATTTGAATCCCAGCACAATTTTTTCTTTATGCGATTTGCCAAGTTTCTTGATGCCAAACTTTTCAGGGGGAAAAAGATACTTTGAAATACATTTTATCAGGCCAGAAATGAAGAGTCCTACGTTAAGGTCTCATACTTTGACCTAAGGCTTATCTAATATTTTACGAAACTCGACGATCGCGATAACTTCTAAAATTCATTATTTTTCACGTAGAATAACTTTTAAAAAGAGATTCCCATGTATAATTTAACCTTTTTTTTAAAAAAAATTCTAAAACTAAAAATAACTTATCTATGTGTCACTTTTTATCATTTAAAAATTTTAAGTATGCTGCTTTTTATATTTTTAAGACAATTTTAAATTATTTTTAACCCAACAAAACATTTATCATTTTAGAATGATTTGAAAAACATTTATGACTTTCAGAGTTAAACATAATTCAGTTTTTTTTTCTTGTCCATCATCAACGTAAAATATCGTTTCTGTATTGAAATTTAGAGGAAGATCATTAACATTTTTTTTAATATAAATTATAAATAATTTATCCTATTTTTAATAAATATTTTTCAGATACTATGAAGAAAGTCAATGTCTTTCTTTCAAGTTTTTTGAGAAATGGTCTTTAATACTAGTTTATTTCTCTACAGACCGATTGAAATTATTCAAACGTTTATTATAAAAAAGCATTGGTTTCAGAGAAAAGGAAAGAATCCTTTTAACGCTATCGCTGGCAAGAACCCAAATCATCTCGAGGATCAGTCAAACTAGAACCTTTTCACGTAATCATGGGTTTAAAGTTATTCAATTTATCCATAATAGCCCTTTTGTGGCGACAAATGTAAACATACAGCTGTCTACTACTTTATTTGTTTAATGCTTTACAATAGACAATGAAATACACAACTTATTAAAATCGCTTAGTATCAAACTGGTATCGAATCTGCTCAGAAATTCTTGTCTTGAGGCATTATTTAAGTTATTCTAAAAGTAACTTTTTTTATGTTCACACAAAGTTTCAATATATAGCAACTAATAAACACTAATCTTATTATTCTATAGTTTATATCTGGTTACCATATAGTTTACGCGTCAATGAAAATAATTTAGAGGGCCAAGAGAAGCTATAAATAAACAAGTGTAATATAAAACCAATTTTTTTAAGTCAATTCCTACTTAGGTCAACAAAGAAAATTTTATTTTCCGATACTTTTTATTAAATAGTTATAATTAATATAAATATTTATATACATATGAGATAATCACATTATTAAATGGCAACATAGAAAGCGATTTTCCTTGCAATTTTACATTTTCCTTTCTATATAGGGTGTTGGACTATTATTTTTGTTTGTTACTATTTATTCATTAATTAAATTTAATTATTCCAATAAAATAGTATAGTAAGAAAGAAATCACATTCTTAGAAATTAGGCCATCCAAGGTGGGATTCGAACTTACGACCATTGGATTAAAAGTCCAACGCGCTATCCATTGCGCAACACGGACACAATGAGCGATTTTTCTTTTCATATGTGGTGTTGGAACATTATTTTTGTTTGCAACTATTGTTACAATTTATTCATTAATTACATAGAATTAACGAATTAATATTTGAAAAAACTGCATTAACACCAAGTATCATCCACTACAAGCTTAAAAAATGTATTTGAAGAGTGGATGAATCAAAAGTATATTTTATTAACGACTTAAAATTTGAACACAAGATATATATATATATATATATATATATATATATAGAGAGAGAGAGAGAGAGAGAGAGAGAGAGAGAGAGAGAGGAAGATAGTAGGAATTGAAAAATAATGATCTTAAAATTATGTTATAATTTGTAAACTTATAATAAAACAAGCTCGAATAACGTATATCCGTTTTTTTAGTCTTTACAGCATACAATATTTTTTGATTCAATATTTTTCTTACCTTCCTAAAACTGATACGGAATATGTCAATTCTGCTCGGCAATATACGGTACTTTTTTGCAATCTAAAATTTTTATATTTAATATATTTACTTCCGAGAGAGACAGCAATGTTATATAAATTTATCTTTTGCAAACACAATGTATACTTTAGTTATTGCCTAAATAATGTACAGAGACTTTCTGAGCACACAATATTTACACAGACGCCAAAAAGAGGAAAGAAAAGTTAAGTATTCTGTTAAAAAATTCAAATCTTTTACAAGATTTGCGCAAAATAACACTAGTATTCTTTACGAATACTTTCAATTCATGAAATCTTCGTGTATATATGTAATATCCACTCTATTATTACGTACATTTTTCCCACTTTCACTACCTTCTTTCAGATTACCATAACCAAATAGTTTTTTTAAGAAAACGAAATAAAATTTAAGTAATGTTTTCATCACATATTCGGATGAAAAACCTCATACTGCGAGAGAAATTTCTCAATTTGATTAAACTAAAAAAAAAAGTTATGTATATCTATGAAATCTATTCTTGTATTAAATCTAAAAGGAATATAAATCACTCTATATTCTTGCAATTTTTTTTCTGAATTTCCCTGAATTAAGATTCTAGGTCGTATTGTACTTAGAGAAAGAAATTCCGCGTTGAATAAAATATTCCACCAGTCACGCTTCTAACATTTTTCTTCTTGGATTTTATATCCTTTAGATTTCTCGGGTGGAAGTAAAATTTTCTTGAGTTATCTTTTGATGATGTCATCTACATTCGAAATATACTCGATATTTTACACCACCGTTAACTTTTTCATTTCTTGCACATCGAATTTTATTTTATATTTAATATGAAAAAGATATATTAGACACTTATCTCTACTCAAAAATCAAAATGCTTTAAGTAAAAATGCTACTTTTTGTATATATCATTGATTTTTCGAGATTTATTTATGCAAATTCAAAAGAAAAATGAATTCCAGAAATAAATTTATACTGGAGTTAGAGCAACAAAAACAAAATTATCATTATAACTGATTAGATATACCGTATTCAAACAACTATTCTAACAATTAGGCGAATAAAGGCTTTGATTTTTCAAAATATGATTAGAATGAATTTATTTTATAAAGCCTTACAGAAAAATAGTAAATTTAAAAATTAAAAAAAAATTAAGCTAAAATTTTTTTAAATCTGTTTACTATGCGAAAATTTCATTATAATTTTCATATAACCTTATTGATGATACTTCATTTATAAGAGATTGTATGTGAATTAATGTTTTTTCATTAATATCGTACAAGAGACTACATGAGGGATTTTTATACACTCATGTCCAAAATTATCTTTACATACCCAAAAATGATGATATTCAATGAAATATCCAATCAATGTGATACGTATTTGCAGGGAATGTGTGAAAACCAAGCCTAATTACATTATCCAATCAAAAGTAATCAAACGGTTTGTGATATGCAAATCTAGGCGTTACGTCATCCAAGGGTGAATCAAGCGCTTTGCGCAAACTGAATATTTGAGTGAATTTCTGCAACATAGCGTTTGATTTCAGTGTGTAGGGACTCAAAGTGGTTTGTTATGGCTTCGAGGTATCATTTGGAAGAATCTGTAAAGTGGCGAATTATCGGCCGTTTAGAAGCAGGGCAGTCAATCACGGAAACAGCCACATGTCTGAATATTTCAAGACAGACAGTCTCTAAGCTATGGAAACAGTTTCAAAATGATGGAACTGTTGTAAGGAGGCCTGGACAAGGTCGGAAACGAATGACAACTGCTTCTAAAGATCTGTAACTGGCATTAACTGCCCGTCGTAACAGAAAGGCTACTGCTCGCCAGTTAAGTTCAGAGCTTGCAGCCGCCACTGGAGCTGTTGCATCACGGCAAACAATATACAGAAGGCTTAACGAAAAGGCCTTTATGCCAGAAAGCCAAGGGTATGTGTTTTACTGTCTTCACAGAAAAAGAGGGATCGCTTTAATTGGTGTAAAGAACATCAAAACTGGACTGAACATCAATGGTCCCATGTTCTCTTTACTGATGAGTCGCGGTTTAGTTTAACAGGTGATTCTAAACGTGTTTACATCTGGAGGGAGTCAGGAACACGAAATGATCCCTCGAACATTGTGGAGCGTGACCGTTTCGGTAGTGGAGGTGTGATGGTATGGGGGAATAATGATCGATGGACGTACGCCTCTACACGTGTTCAGAAGCGGATCTGTGACAGGCCAGATATATCGGGATGAGGTCTTAGATCCTTATGTAAGACTTTTCAGGGGTGCATATGGACGTGACTTTTTATTTATGGATGATAATGCTCGTCCACATCGAGCAAACCTCGTTGATGAATTCCTTGAAAGTGAAGACATTAAGCGAATACCTTGGCCAGCAAACTCTCCTGACCTTAACCCAATAGAGAACTTATGGGACTACCTTGGAAGAGCCATTGCCCGTAGACATCCTCCTCCTAGAGATGTAAATGGCCTGAAGACTGCATTGCTGGAAGAGTGGAGTTTAATTCCCCAGACTGTGATTAACAACGTTATTTCCAGCCTTAAAACACGTTGTGATATGTGTGTACGAGTCAGGGGAGATCATATTCCATATTAAATTCGTAAGACTTAATTCTTTTTCTGAATCATTCCTTTTTTTCTTAACTCTCTTTGTTACACTTTATTACCATTTTTATTGTTTCATGCTACATGTGGTAATCTTCAATTTTTTCTTTTGCATTTATGTGTCATAATGTTATGTATCATTCCACGAAAATTCATTAAATTATAAGTCATAGTCTCTGAGAAATCCATGAATTTATGCATGTAAACATTATTTTGGACATGAGTGTATATATATATGACAGACCTTGTAATAATGAATCACGATCAAAAGACGAAGACGACACTTCAGTTCAGTGAGAGGGCGTTATATCAACGTCACATTATAAAGCAACAAGAGAGCTATTGGCGACGGACCTTATAATTCTGAGCCTCGATTGAGTAACGAGAACGAAACCTGAGTTGGCACCCCTCTTCAAACTACCACATCGCGCCAACCGGAGGTTGATTGATTGAATATTAACGTCGCACTGTTCAGCTGCACGAGGGCTTTTGGCGACGGACCACGTAAGCGCCAACCGGAGGACTCTGAGCTCAACATATTTAACGTGCATCAGCCCTCTCTAAGCAGCTGGTCCATAGTGGTACCAGGACTCGAACACGTGACACGCCAGCCACGAGTTCGTGACTATAACCACGTGGCTACCACCGTCACGACACCCGAGTTGAAATCTCATCTTTCTTAACTTCCTCAGCTTATCAAGGCAAGCATTTTACATCGCAACAAATTAAATGTGTATCATCCCATCACACGACAGTTCTTGAAAGGGGGAACCAGTTACCCTTCGATTACATATCTGTTACTGTAGGAACCCGGCTATTGCAGCCACTTATAAATTAATGAACGCGACGTTAATTTATACAATCTTTTTCTTTTTTCACGTTTTGATTTTGTTTAAACTTTAAGCTTCTGAAATCCACACACACACATACGAATCTGTCTGAAACAATTTTCAAGTGCCGGTAGAAGTAAAAATGAAATCTTAGTGACGATTATTAACTACGGCTCAATTCCGTTGACTGTTTTTAGGCAATAAATTACATCTCCTACATTTTTTTTTTGAAAAAATTAAAAAGAAACTACTTTATTTATACAGTAGGTCTTTTTGTGCGATTTGTTTTATGTGATTTTGTTTTTGTGCGATCGTTTTTTATGCGGTATATAAACTTTAACGGCTTTGGCGGCACTGTCATGTTTTCTATCAATGTACCAGTGGCGATCGGAGAATGTTAGCCCCCTGCAAAGTCAGATTTTGCCTTTAATATTTTATAAATTGGGTAAATACGTACTTGACGTTAGTCAGGCCTTAGTTGATTAGATCCTTATCTCTTACTTTATGGTGCCAAAAATAAATCGATTTAAATTGTATCTTCAAGTGAAGAAAGCGATTTTGAACTTATTACAGGAAGATGAGCGATTTGGATTACGATGAGTAACAGTGAATTAAATTGTGTGTGCGCATTTTGAAAACTTTTTCCATGTATACAATGAGAAACTAAATGTTTTAAAAATCTTTCCATGTGTAATTTAATTATTCATTTTGCTATGGAAGTACTTTTTCGTTAATTGGCATATTTTCTAAGTGTGACTTTTTTTATACGGTCCTTCTCCACCGCATAAAATTTTTTTCTGCAGTATTTTGACGAAGTTGTTTGTTACATGTAAGAATTTATGAAATTATCGAATATTTTTTTTGCGCGGTTTATTTTTATGTGGTTCCAGTTTACCGAACAAAAACAGGTTTTACTGTGCTTGTTTCTTCACTAAATTCGAAAAGGGAAACTTAGCACTTTTCCGCAAATATAGCTCAAAAAGACTAAGAATTAAATATTTATTATCATAATGAAATATAGTTAAAAATTTAATCAAATGTCTTGTGCTTCGAGAGAAAACCATTCCATAACCATTAAACAGATCATTTCAAAGATTCATTCATTTTGCAGTAAAAACACAAGAATTCCCTCGCTCAAATATTAAAAGTCTTTTTTGGTCAGTAGATTTCGAACCTATCTAAAATTCACCCGGAAAAACAAGTTAATGACTATTGCATAAAAATAATCGAGTAGGACAGAGAGAAGAAGCGGAATTATGGAGGAAAAAAGCATGCTCGTTCTACTACTCCCACTGGTCGCGATTTATGCGAGAATGATAATTAAGAGGCCAGCAGGGACTATACTACAGAGGGCTTTACTGCCACAAACAAGAGAATGAGTCACCGGTAGCAGTGAACATCGGGCTCTAAATTGTGAGAAAGAGGCCAGTAGGAATATGGGGATAATGCTGCTATTCCACAGGAGGAGGAGGAAAGGAATTGGGTTGTCCTGGCTTCTCTTTAATACTTAGCAGAGAAAAAGTTTATCGTATTTTATTTAATATGTTCGGTTTAATATCTTAGAAATATAAAATAGCTGCTGAGAGAAATTTTGTTCATTATGAGGGAAGAGTAATAGTTATGTTTCACTTTTTAGGATTTGCTAATATTTTAAGATGTCATATGTAAGGATTGGATATTTGAATTTAAAAATTAATCGTATTGGAGGAAATTAATATTGTGGCAAAAAACACGAAGAAACAATGAAAAGATATTACAGTAGAACGTCGTTTATCCGAATCAGTTGAGACTGGACACCATTCGGATAACCGAATGCGATCCATGCAGTAAATGAAACCGGACATTAAATGAATATTGAAAATCATCACGTGCGAAAAACTTGTTTGAAGAAAAAGCAAAATAGGTTCAAAATGTCGCAATTTTACCTTTATTGTGGAAAATAATCACTTGTTTTTCGCTGTACCATTGTAAACTTTCGTTTTTTCACTGCAAGGTCTCTGAAAAAACAGGTTCGGATACTTGACGCTCCGGATAATAAACGTTCGGATAAACCGCGATTTACTATATTAATAAAATAAATTTAATTTTACACAAAACTTTCCTATTTATTTCTTTACGCCGTATTTAATAAAATCTAAGCCGCACGCCCAAATTCCCAACACGTTTTTTTGAAAAAAAAATAAACAGTGTAAAAAGGTTTATCGGTATCCGTTATTTACGAAATTTAAAAAAATATTAAAATAAGAACTAATAAGTGAATAATTAATTTATTTTACCAGTATTAAAAACTTAAATGCGTACATGAACTTGTTATTGCTCTAACCGTCAATATCACGTTCAATTTCCTCCATCAAACGAATTTTTCATTCTTCGATTCTAAGCCGCATCTGATTTTCAATACCATAAACATAGGAAAAAAGTACGGCTTAGATTCGAATAAACATGATATTTTAGCGATGGAGGGTGAGTGAGCATATAAAGGGTGTTTTTTTAGAGGTATAGAACTTTAAATTGCAATAAAACAACGATGTATTATTCGATTGACATGAATTTTTTTTTATTCGAAAGATAATCTTGTGGCATTACATTTTAAAAATGATCAAGCAAGGCGTAGATTCGTCGAATGGGTCCAAAACGAGATTGCCGTTGTTCCCGATTTTCATAAGCGAATTTTGTTTAGCGATGAAGCGCACTTCTGGTTGAATGGCTACGTCAACAAACAAAACTGCCGCATTTGGAGTGAAGCTAATCCACAAGTGTATGTCGAAACACCGTTACATCCAGAAAAACCGACTGTTTGGTGCGCTTTATGGGCTGGTGGAATCCTTCTTCAAAAACGATGAAGGCCACAACGTTACAGTCAATGGTGATCGGTATAGAGCCATGATTACTAACTTTTTCATTCCTGAATTGAACAATCATGATGTCCAGGAGCTGTGGTTCCAACAAGACGGCGCAAAATGTCACACAGCTCATGCCACAATCTATTTATTGAAAGACACGTTTGGTGACCGCCTAATTTCACGTTTTGGACCTGTGAATTGGCCTCCAAGATCTTGTTATTTAACACCGCTGGACTATTTTCTGTGGGGCTATGTAAAGTCATTGGTCTATGCGGATAAGCCACAAACGCTTGACCATTTGGAAGACAACATTCGCCGTGTTATTGCCGATATACGGCCACAAATGTTGGAAAAAGTCATCGAAAATTGGACGTCCAGATTGGACTACACCCGAGCCAGCCGTGGCAGTCCTATGCCAGAAATCCTATTTAAAATGTAATGCCACAAGATTATGTTTGGAATAAAAAAAAAAAATTCATGTCAATCGAATAATACATCGTTGTTTGATTGCAATTTAAAGTTTTCTACCTCTCAAAAAACACCTTTATTAATACTGCACTATAAAGCCACATAATAGCTCTTTTAGCGATGGACGATTTAAAATAACGATAAATTTTACTTTGAAATGTAAGAGAATAAGTAAAAAGTTTTACTTCGTTGAGAAGCATGCGAATTCGTAAGATATGATAATCCATAGAACAATGAAGCTACATCAAAGTTTTTTTCTTAATTAAAAACATTTACAGTACCTCGTATACAGGTAGTATTACACAGGCTTACAGAATTAAGTATGAAACACATTACAAAAAGAATAAAAAGAAAATTTAAGCGTTATGAAGGTTTACGAATATTTACAATGAATTCGCAAACGGTCAAGAGCATTTTAGCAGGATGAAAATCCATTAAGTTGATGAAAATGTAGAGCATAATAATGGAACTTAGAACACGGGAGTACGCACGCTCAACATTATCCTCGGGGATAGCGGTAGCCCAGTGGTCAAGGTATCGGATCATGGCAGGCATGTCATGAGTTCGAGCCCAGTACTACTAAAGACCCGCCGTGTAGGGCAGCGATGCACGTTAAATCTGTCGAGAGCTGAAACGTCCTCCCGTTGGTGTGGTTTGGTAGTTAGGAGAGAGGGGTGCCAGCTCAGGTGTCGTCCACGTCACTTGAGCATGGTTCAAAATTACGTGGTCCGTCGCCAAAAGCCCTCGTGTAGCTAGCTGATCAGTGCGACGTTAATATTTACTCACTCACTCAATATTATCCTTGCCACCAACATTACAGTCACAGAAAGGTGACGGAAGCAAATTTGTTGAAATAACTTTTAAAGTTTTTATGACCAGTATATCAAAGTTTACTGTACTAAAATAACTTCAGAAAAAATATTTATATAATAAATTGGACATGAAAGAATTTACGAATTTATACAAAAAACGGTGAATTATGACGGCAAAAACTATGTATAAAATTAAAAAGTAACAAATAAGGAAAATAAGTAAATTTAATCTAGAATTAAATTTCTACACTATTTTAGTTATAACAGCCACTAAGTCTCTTAATCTTTAAAAATGACACCAAACTTGGTACGCGTTTACTGTAAATAGTTAAAATTAATATTGAAGCTATACTTGTCAGATTGTTTTAAGACGTACTACATAACGTAAAATGATATTTTTTTTAACAAGCTTGTTGGGTAAAAATGCTTCTTTACATGTAAATAAAACGGGCGACGCGATTTGGTAATCTGCCAGTTAAAAACTAGGAGATGAAATTTCAGTTCGCGTGCTAGCAAATAAAAATAAACGCTGACCATTCTTTTTTCATTATTGATTTCACCCACAGCACTTTTATGTATATATAGACCCATCACAGCTAAATACTCCCACGAAACACTCGGGGAAATGATCTTTTGGAAAGGGCGTTGACAGCACAAGCGCCCATACATTTTGAATGACCTTTTTTTTCTTTCTTTTCTCTGTACGTCTTTAAGCTCCCGCGCATATTCAGAAGTGGGCATATCATTTCTTCCACTCATTTGGGTAGACACGCCATTTGGGATAAGTCTCACCCTGCGTGCTAGCGGAGATAAAACTATGATGAGACTTCTCAACGACCAAGTCAAAATCTCGGGTGGTTTGGCAGCGTAGTAATGAAATATAGAGAAGTCATTGAAGGGAATCGTTATAATGATTTGTTTCAATTGTTATATTCTTTAATCTGAATAAGAGTTCATTTTATTGGATTGGTTTAGATGTCGTACATATGCTGCGTGACTATGTTTTGTTACTTTTATTCTTTACTCGTAGGTAGTAAAAATGAACATTCATTGTATTGAGGTGTAAGGTTGCTGTAATGGATTTTAGAGCATTTAGTTTGCTGACACCTTGTTACACTAACTTAACATATCGTAAACTATTATTAAGTACAATTTTATTTTAATAAAGTAATATATTGTGTTCCCTATTTTTAATGAACTTTCTTAAGGTCGTTTGAAAAGTATTAAATGCGTAAGTTATTTTAAGCAAAAGTTTATTTTAAACAGTAAAGTAGATTCCGAATTCCTTGCTAAATAATAAATGAATTCTTTTCGTTACACCGTATGCACAATGTTTTAGTTACTAAAACCAAGGTCTTAACGAAGATTAAAGGACACAAACCTTAACTTTCACCGAGACAGTTTTGAAATAAACTATCCTCATGAAATGTTAATCTAACAAAACGTTATAAATCTATGAGTTGATGGATATTAACTACGAAAGTTTAACTGAGAGCTTTTAATTTAGATGCAAATCACGCTGTAATCTTCCTAAAACGAACTGCCACTTACTACAGTTGCTACACCGATTTCAAATGTAATGCTGGCTATTTCTAAAGCATGAATGACCAATTTCTGTAACACACACACACATTTTACATAAATAATCACACATAAGGTAATACATTTAAAGTATCCAAATAAAATTTCAGTTATAATCTTAAGAAATTTTTTAAATTATTTTTAATGCATCTTTTAAAAGGTGTCAAACTTTTCTTGAAAGAAAAAAATAGCATTTTAATCAAATGTAAAAGTAAAAATAAGTTTAAGTTTCTGATTTTTTTTTATTTCTAAATATTTTCTGCGGATCAGAATTAATTTTGCTGCACTTGTTTATTTTTTTAAATTTATTCTAATAAACGTTTTCAATTGTACTATTTAACACATTCTCAAGCTTCCCATTTGAACAAAATAATTTTAAAAATGACAAAAAAATCAGAGTTTACAAGGTTTTATTTATCATTTTAAACACAACATTTAAAAACAGAAAAACAAGCATATCTTTCCAATAAAAAATACTTCCCTTGAAAAAATTTGTAACACAGAGCTAACGGGTGAAACAAGAGAAAGCATAAAAATGACAGCGGAAACCTAATTTATTTCATAGACTTCATCGTGATTCGCAAAAACAACATTCTGTAAACAACTGGAACATTTCCCACGGTTGCGAAAATGAATTTCAAAACTTATCGGACTGCTGAGAAGATCCAAAGTTCATCGAAAATCATCAAGATCGCAAATGCTTTCTAAGTTTTGTTCATGTGAAACAGCAAAAAATACCGAAATCGAAGATGGACTTTGAAGCAAACTTAAGTATATCGGTGTATAATAAAATAAAATAAACACAACTTACTACCAATATAAGTTAAGTTGTTCGCCTCAAAGAACGATAGATAGTTATAAAGTACAGCATTTATATAATGGTGTGTTTTATTGGCTCAAACAAACTCTCTTTACCTGTGTTATATTTCAAAAAACACGGCGAATTGTTGGCATATTTAAGAATCCCTTGCACACATATAAGACAATTAAAATTAACTCTTATCAAGAACGTTGCCAAAAAAATGCCCTTGAGGGAAGAGAGAGAAAAAATCGGGATTTATATATATAGAATTAAATCTCGATCATTAAATTCAATCATAAATCAGCAGAAACAGAATAAAGCAAACGATTTTCTGTAAAAGAAGACATGTCTGGAACGTGCTACACCAAAATTTTTCAGAAACCACAAAAGTTATTTTACTTCCTTGAAATGCACGTTTTATTTTCTTTTGTTAAATGTAGTTTAAATATTATAGCTAACTTATCTGTACAGTAAACATGTTTAAAAAACATGTTAAAAAGTAAACATGTTTCGAAAAAATCAGCTTACTCATCACCGTTAATAGCTACATACGATAGAAAACAATGAGTTAAAAAACCCAAGGATTTTTTGTATCGTACTTTTAAATCATTTTAGACAGTAATAAATGATACAAATAATAAATTATGTGTAATTAAATGATATATAGGCTTTAAAAAGTATATGAAAATTCATTAAAATTCAGAAACGTTTAAAAAAATAAAATTAGTTTAGATTCTGAGATAATTTCTTTTTTAAATGTTTTCCAAACAATCTTGTCTTTCTTTAGAATGAGCCAAAAGATTTAATTTAAACAAAATAGAATGTAGAAAAATAGAAACGTTATTTTGCCATCAAGCATAGAAAAAGCTTTACATGAAGAATTCAGTCCTTTGTCTTAAAAAACTAATTGAATATTACTTTTTATTTGATTTAACAAGACAAGTTTTTATGGTTCAATTTACACGAGTCATGTACTTTAGTTTGTTAAAAAAACACCAGTTTTAAACTTATTTCGATCATTTTATATTATAAAACATTTATTTTTTAAACAGATTGGTTTACTTATTTTGGTTATTAGGCTGATATACAGATTATTTCTACGAGAAAAATTTAGGCCCAGGGATAACAAATTTAAATATTCATTACTAAAGTATGCAAAACTTTATTTTAGATGATCAGTTATTTTTTTCTCAAGAGAGAAAATTAAAAATTTATATTTTTCGAACATCCGTATATATTTTTTAAAAAAAGTGCATAGGACAAAATCTGAAAATTTTAACAGTACCTTTCCTTTTTTTTTTTTTTTTTTTTTCTAGTTTATCAGTTTTAACAATTTGAATAGGATTCTCCCCTTTGAAATCAAAATCAAAACTGAAGAACAAAATGTCCTTCAAAAGTTTATAACTGATAAATTTACTTATGGAAAAATATCACTAATTAATAAATCTTAAATAAAAACATTTAACATTTGTAGAATTTTAAGGCTGTTCTGGTATCATTTTCTCAAACTCCCCAAAAGGACAAACATAATCCAAAAACACCATAAAAATCGACAAAACATATTTTTTATAGACGAAGTATTCCCTTCCTACAAAATCTTCTCGCTTACATTTACCGATTACATTAAATCCCACCTATACATCAAACCCACATCCCACTAATGATACTGAACGAGCAAAACGATTACCTCGAAGCTCTTTGTTTGAAATATCTTCACATTTCCCGATAGAAAAGTATCGATATCACAAAGATTAAACGAATTTTCCTGATATTTCAAATCCCCGCCATCAGTCTAAAATATTGGATGTGATATCCCTTGTTTGGGTAAAACAAGCGGTCTAATGTTAGTCCAAATCGCCTTAATCAACTATTAAATCGGTCCCGTATAACCGGTCCCGTATAACCTACCGTCTAACCGGTTAATACACTAGAGTATTTTTACCTTAGTCCTAGCTACGTATCTATGAAATTTCTGATCACCCATTGGACGCTTTAATGGAAAATACCTTTTCTACTTAAAGCCTTATTACATCAATAACCTTATTAGATGACTACATAACGCCTGCTTCGTACGACGTTTCCTATTTGCTAAGGTTTATCATAAGAAGCTCACTTCTTGATTGTAAAGGAAGATATATAAGAATAGTTTTTTTTCTTCCGGTTTTTTTGGTATGTGAAACATTGGTAGATAAATCGAATTTAAACACGTATTAGATTTTTAAATCTGAAAACTATCTATACAAAATGATTTTGAATTAATTTTCAAAATAAAGAAATGCTTAGGAATAATAAATTACACAGATACAAAACAACAACAAAAACAGAACAATCTTCCAAAGATTAATTGATTTTTTTAAATGAAATAAAAATAGTGATTCAGGTTACAGAGAATGAAAAATACATGTTTCCTGAAAGTCAGTCAATATCTCTAAGTTATCAAGTTTAAAAAATCGAATGATTTAATTCAACGTATAAAACGGAAAACTTTGGAAAGAGTTCTGTTAAAAAATAAAATAATTTCTTGGTGAATTCTTAATCTATTGACTTTTCCTTTCTAAATACAGAAAAAAAAATATTCCGTCAACATTTCTAAAGATAACATTTATTGAATATACAATGTTCTTTTCCCCCTAAGAATTCGCTTTTTCATCTTTTAAGACTTTAAAATGGAAATGCGAAGCAGATAAATTTAATTTTTAGCAGTATAATAAAAAAAGGGGATAATAGCCTTTGTTACTCCATATCCATCCTAACATCAATTAAACAGAATACTTTGTGTATAACTGTTAAGCTGAAAGACATTTTAATTTGATGTAAAAATAATTTAACGCTTCAATTGATGAACAAAATATTTATCTTTCTTCTTTATAGTACCAGTAATAATCTCGATCATTTTTTTTTTAAATAGCTTATTCTTCTGAGGTCAATTTAAAAGCATTTTAATTAAAATGCTGAATAAATCACACAATTTTTTTTAGCAAACATGGCTTTAAAATACACTTCGGTAGTTTGTATAAAAATTTCATCGTTTTAAATATTTTTAAGTAAAGCTGCATAAATTAAAGAAAAAGATGCTAGCAATGCAGAAACACAAAAACAAACTACTGTTAAAACCTTTTTCAAAAAGATTTTATTTATAAAACATTTTATAAATTAATATTATACAAAAAAAAGTACTAACTTGAGTTAAAACGTACATAACTTTTTAAGGAAGAACAAATATTTGTTTGTCTTTTTTTTAAATGTGAAAAACTACAGTCTCTTTATAACAACAAAAAATATAATTGTTTCCCTACTCTTCAATTTATAATACACTAAACACTTATTTGATCATTTTAAATACAGTAAAGAAACATGAAAAAAGCATTAAACAACAGAAGTTCATAAATAATTAAAAAGCTAACGAACTATTGAGAAAAATTGGGGTACACAGAATTAAAGTTTCGAAGTACACATTTAATAATAAATTACAAATAATTATATTTCGCTTCTTCAAGAATAAGTCTAATAAAGCAGTGCTTCTCAAACTTTCACACACACACACACACACACACAATATTGGTGACCCAATCTTCAATCGTAATTTTCATCCCGCCCCCTTTATACAGTAATGATGTATTGAATTTAATAATACTATACTTTGATGCTACAACTCCAACACGACTTAAACCTCTTAAGTGCCCCCGATGTAGATAAACGTCTCACTCAGCCAAAACGTTAATTGCCCCGGACGTATACATACGCCTTTTCGAAGTACGATCCTTTCTGTGCATTGCCATCCATAAAATTATTCCAAAGGCTTTAGAATGTAATAAAAGGAACTTGAAGCCATTGGCGAACGATTTAACTCATTTCAGAGGATTTGCCTATTTAATCCCCTCCTCTTACATCCCACACGCGTGCCTACGTGGAAACGGCGGCATTGTGGAGCGAATCGCGTCATTTTTGATCGACAGTTAAGGGATTAATTATCAAGATAAGTGTTAATTTTTGCATATTTTATAAGCCTATGGGTCGCTGGTAATTATTAAACTGGTTCTTAACTCAGTAATGTTAAATTAATCATGAAACACACTGTGCAGTGCTGATATATTTATAAGTGTATAATATCAGTGTAAATGTCTATTTTTTATTATGTCAGAATGTATTTCGTATGTTTACTTTCAGTAATATAGTAATTTTTTAAATAATCTTTTGTTTTCGACTTTTCGATATGCTCGCGCCCCCCTCGTAGAATTACCCCGCCCTCCAAGGGGGGCGCGCCCCACAGTTTGAGAAACACTGTAATAAAGTATTTCCATTACTTAAGATTAACTTAAACACGGTAAACAAACTTAAAAGTGAATTTATAAGCACACAAAAAATGAACGCAAGAAATGTAACATATATGTAACAACAAATGAATAAAAGATATGAACTGAATTAAATATCCAACAAAACAGAGAAAGCCCAAATTTTGAAACCGAAAACAAAGGGGGAAAACTAGGATAAAAAGAATATTCAACTATTGTTTCTATAGCTGTCATTGACTTAGGGCACAGAAATAGGGTTAAGTTTGCTTTAGAGAGAGAGAGAGAATCCTAACTTTCCCTTCAGAAGAATTTTTTTTGATTACAATGCTATATACATAAGATCGTTGTATACAATAATGATTAGTACAAGATCAGTCGAGCTTTATTAGTGACGAAAGGAAGTAATATGAAGGCTATTGACTACAGATTTCGTAATCATGAACTGTTATCAAGCGATGAAGATGAAATCTGACCTTTTAACTCATTTTCTTAAATTATGTAAATTAAACCGATGACAAAAAAATCGAAATTTTTAGACAATTTGTGTAATTTAGACGTCCTGCATAAGCCACATTAATTATAATCACGTACACATATTTTCAGAAAATTCATCTGGATTTTCTGTCAAATCTTTGCGATGTATTCATTATTAACTTCGTAATTTCAAACCACGCCAGGTGAAGGGATCGACTTCTGGTAAAGTATTTTTGTTTTAGGCACGGGAAGACTTTGAACCTCAGTTTAAATTTAAAAAAAAAACTCATGAGCCTTTATTAATCCATATGACATTCTTCAATGGAAACAAGAATCGAACTTACGACCTTCCAGTTATAAAATTGTGGCTCAATCATTCAGTTACTATGTCTTCTTGAAATACTTTAGATTTTTTTTTTTTTGTAAGTCTAACCAAAATTTCTTCACCAATTTATATATCTGTCGCATTAAAATGGCGAAATTAGGAATTTAATCAAATCCCTAAGGAAGATTATCAATTCTCACGCAAAATTTTAAAACGTCTCTTCAAGGTCATTTCCCAGATGATAGTGAGTGATTTTATCAAATCCCTGAACTGCTTCAGTGAAATGATGAAATGAAATTGTTAGGATTTGCATTGAAAAAATGCTGTACAGGGTGGTGAGACACCTGGGGGTCGAGTCCTAGTACTTTCTAACCATACAGGCAGTACCTATCGATCCCTTAAATATCAACCCCTAATCTTTAAAAGAATGGCACCATAGGATTAACATAGGGATTGATATTTTAGAGCGTAAACAACCGAGAGGAAATATGTTATACGTAAAAAAAAACCAGCCTAATTTTCTAATTATTTGTTAATTAGATTTGAATAAATAATTTGTATTTCATTGATTAGTGTTGTATTACTTACTTCTACGTTTAATAATGCACCCTATTTGTTAGATCAACACTTTTAAGCTCTTAACAATATTATTTCATCATTTCACTGAAACAGCTCAGGGATTCGTTAAAATCCCTTCCTTTTATCAGGGAAATGACCTTGAAGAGAAGTTATTGTAACATCTACCGTCAAGTGATCCTCTCCCTTAGGGATTTGCTGAGATTCCTTGTTTCATCATTTTCCTGCGACAGATATGGTTCAAAGATTTCTTTCTTTCTTTTTTTTATGTTGCTCTAGCCTCAGCAAGTTTAAATCTTTTTAAGTATATGTGGTTGACTACCATAAAAAAAATTCAACATTTGCGTTGACAGAGAGAACTGCATAAAGTGAGAGAGTTTTAACGTCTCACTATAAAGCTGCCCAAAGGCAGTTGGTGACGGACCACGATACTTTGAACCATGGTCAAGTGACGAGAATGAAACCTGAGCTGGCACACCCCTCTCTTAACTTCCATATCACACCAACGAGAGGACGTTTGAGCCTCAACAGATTTAACGTGCAGCGGCCTCATCTACACGGCGGGTCTTCAACGGCACTATAGGCTCGAACTCATAACACGCCAGCCACGAGTCCGTGACCTTTGACCAAGCACTGCATAAAATGAACAAATGATTGACGCTTTACTTTAAAACCCAAAATTATTTCGATTTTATTAACAATTATAAAGCACTCATCTGTCTTAAGAGCTCAGCTGAAACATTCACTGTCATGCACAATTTTAATCATCTAAACTTAGTTATAAATTTGATAAGCATGCACGTACACAAACAGCTTAATATATTTCTCTCTAGGAAAAATGCGACGAATAAAAAATAAAGAGCCGTCAGACACCCCGACGATTATTCACAAGCTCGTTTACTTCCGCTCTTAAGACATCATCACGCCTTTCGAAAAACGACAAGCTTACGAAATAAGTGGTTTTCAAAAGCAGTAAAATAACGCTTTTTAACAGTTAACAAAAGTACACTGGAATCGAACAGAAAACATACGGAAGGAAAAACCCTTATAAGCAATCATAAAAAGAACGGAAGAAAATAGCATTTAATGTACAGAATAATGAAACCATACTTTGTTTTCAAAAGAGATACTTTTGAGGCATCCTAACATAAGATTTAATTGCTTTTCTTTAGGTGCATTTTATTTAGTTTTTATGAGTGGATTTATATAAGTCATTGTTTTTAAAGTGTTTTTATTCGCCGTCTTAGTGATTTCACAACTTATATCTTGTTTCTTTTCTAAGAGTATCCCCCCCCATTGATATAAATCTTTCAATATGCATTTCTCTCTTAAAAGGATATAGAATTGCTTGGAAATTTTTAACACTATATAAATGCTCTAGAGGTGTATTACGAAACACGTGGCGAAGAAAAGTGTGTTGTCATATACAAAAAAATTTTTAAATCTTACAAACTTTTAAAAATTTAAATAAAGAAAGAGTGCTAGAACCTAAAACAAAGTTTTACGACAAAATTGTTGATAAAAATGTACATAAAATTTAAAGATAAAATCCATTTAAATCACATTTGTCAATGTACAAAAAATAAAAGGTTACAATGTATAGTTGTTAAAGAAATTCGTGGTAAAAATATATAAAACCTTATAAACAATGTGAAATCAATATGAAAGAGAAAAGTATCAAACTTATTACTTTCGTTTCCTATACTAAGTGGTGTCAATAGGCGGGGGGTTCTGTAGTTGGTTTCTGTGGTTCATAGATGGGTTCATTCAAATCGTACATAATTATACCATCGTCCTCTTAACTGTTTGATGTTGGGGCACTTTTTTTTCGATTTTCAAGGACGTCAGTTAATTTCAAAATACATGGCTGCCTTCCTAATTTAGGGTTCAAAATATTTTTAAATGTTTTACTTCCATTTTTTCTTTTTTTTCCCTGGTGAGTTTTTGGTTTTCTAGACCTAACTTTAACAGTTTCTTGTATTTGAATCTAATATGAGAATGTTACGACGATGATATTATGTCCAAATGTAATAGGTTTACACAGCTATTGTGAGAGGTCTAGAGTAAATTTCGATTCGGAATAAAATATGGACAAAATGTTTACAAAACAACAAAAGCATACATAAATTCCCTGTACTATGATTTCAGAGACTGTAAAAGCATAATATATCGATCTGTTTGTTTGGTATAGTGAAAACAGTTGAAGAGGTTAAGCAGCCTGGGCATGCTTGCGATACCAGTAAGACTATAAGTTTGCGAGATTCTAAGTAGGAAATATACATTGATTAGTTTTATTCTGTTTTCAAGTTAGTTATTTTGGACATAATTTCGGAAGGAAGCGACTGTAGACAAGTAATATGCCACGGGTCCAGATCCTAATCCATAGAAGAATATCCAACAGACACACATCTAGGAGTACGCGCTTTATCCCAGTAGGCACTTTGTGGATGCCCCAATTTTTGACACTTGCAAACAAAGCAAAATACAGAAATATGTATGGTTGTATTTGATAATTAATATATCTTTGTTTAATTGGTCAGCAACTGAAGACAGCCAAGAATTGAAGTTAAATGTATGAATTAATTATTTAATTAAGAAATTATTGAATAAATAGCCAATTATTAACAGCGCAAATCCAATTAAACATTTATTTACCACACTGTTCTATTACAAAATTATCAACCTTAATAGAAATAAACATGTATTATTTTATAAAGTTAATTATTTAATAATACAAGTTACGAAACCCAGAAGCACAGTTAACTTTTATGGAGGTTTATATAAAAGAAGTAATATGCATTAGAAGGTTCAAATACTTCGCTCAGAAGTTTAAATGATTTCCAATTTCCTGTAGAAATTACTCAAATATTATGTATTCTCTTTTTTCTCCGAATACATTTAAACGCTGGTAAATATATTAGGAAATACACGCTATAAAAAGTGCGTTATACAGGAAGTACGTTACATAAAAATATTCGCCTAAATTTTACAAGAGGAAAATATTTATAAAAAGTAAGCGTAATAAAATTAATAATAGCTTCATTTGTTCAAAGTCTCGAGCAGTTTCTTGGTTTTAAAGTTAATTTAAATAACAGAAATAGCCTTAAAAGTTCAAATAATTTCATTGAATTTTATTGTTGTGTAATATTTATCCATTTGTTTACAAAAAAAAAATCACATTGAAATTCAAATCATTGAATAAATTGCTTTGGAATGTTTCGAATTTTTTCTCTTGCAATTCAAATATGAATAAGACACCTCAAAATGTTCCTCAGAAAGGGGTTTGTCTATTTTTTACGATTCTTCCTTGGGAATTAATCTCCGGATATCCAAAGGAAAGCTTGTCAACAAATAAAAATTCTAGCAAATAAGCGAAGTATATATCCTTCCCCTCCCTCCCTCCCTCCTCCCTCACTCACTCACTCACACACACACACACACACACACACACACATATACAGTCGATTATATGAAAGGTACAGAAAGTATTTTAAATGCGATAATTATCAATGTATAAAAGATAGAACGACATTTAAAACGATAATATAGATATCTCTTAATCGTCATACTTACTCAAGGCTTTTTATTAAGCTACAACTGTCTCCGCCAACGAATAGATAAACGCTAATTAAACAACCTCAAATGAAAAGGCTGGATTTGAGATATTTATCACGTATTTCCGTTTTCACAAAATGCTATATATATACGGAAAACTTTTTACCAGTTGAGAACATGCAAGCAGACTTTCTCAAAAAATTCCAAATTTTTATTTACACTCTTGAAGGTTACGTTAACGATTACCCTAAATTTCTGCTTATTAAAACTGTTCACAATTAAGCCTAAAATTGAAAGGTGAAATACTAAGTTTAAAACTAGTCAAAGTATGTAGTGTGCAGTAATTTTGAATTGTTATTGATTAAAACCTCTTAGAGAGACATTGTTAATTAGGAAAGGAAAAGAAATAAGCAGTTGCTTGTTTGAAAACGCAATTATCTTCGTGTTAAAAGACCTTTGAAAAATAAAACAATACCCTGTACGGGCAGAAAACTAATTTTGTTCGTCCTTTTCAGCAAATTTCTTTGTTAGTATGAATCAAGTTTGATGTGTCGTTAAGATGGAGTGTTTATTGAAAGTTTTGTCTGACAGTGAAGTATTAATTGATGGTATAAAGAATGAGCTTAAAGGCAATTGCGCAATGTGTGTATTAGCTTTAAAACTTTATTTAAAATGAGAGTTGATTGTTAACAGCAGGAAAGTATATGAATTGCATATAAATGGGATATTTACAAGCATGAACAATCCATCAGGTGTTGAAATTCATAGCTAAAAAATAAAGAAAGAATGGAGGAATTTCTTTGTACAACAACAAAAAAAAAATAATTTAACTTCTTTGAAGATTAACTAGATGTGCAAAATTTAAATCATTGCTCTTTCAATTATATTATTTTTATAAATAATATATCAATTGCACGCACGAACACAAATTATATATATATATACTATTTGCTTTTTTAAAGCACACTCACATACAAAAGAAGTAGTAAGATATTTAACAGAAAGAGTTAGGGATGAAAAGTCCTTTAATTCTGGAAATATATGCTTTAAAATCTTTTAAAATAAAAAATCCTATTTTACTAATGATATATAAATTTAAGTGCAGCAAATGTGTTTATAGTGTAATAAGTATTGGAAACTTAAGCCAGAACTAAGAATTTTTTTTTCTCGAATGAAACCGATATCGGGTAGTAGGATGTAGAATTAAAGAAACAAAAAAAATTCTCCTAATTTTTAATACATTATCTTTTGGTACATTAAAAACTGGTTCAATGAATGATAATAGATGGTAATAATAAATATCACTAATAAACCATTTAGTCATTCATAGTAATAAAATGAACGGCCTGGATTTTAGAGAAAAGTCGAACACCGTTTCTATACTGGTAGAAAATGAATTGAAGTTTCAAATATTCAATAGATATGAATGAGAATGAACAAAAATATAAATTAGAATTTCAAAACTCAATGATTTTAGCCCTATTTTTTGGTTGATTTTTTTAACGTTGTTCTTTGAAGATACACGAAGGTTACTGGCGACGAGTCTCGTAATTTTGTACTTTGGTTAAATGATGAGGATGACACCAGCGCTCTGGCACTCCAATCTCCACACTTCTCCACCATGCCAGAGTGAGGACTTTGAACCCAAATTTAACTGAATCAATCCCATAACACAGCAAGTCTTTAGTGCCATCAAGACTCGACAAAAAACAAAGCCGGTAACGAGTTCGGGACCATGGTTAATTGGCTACCTTGGCTATGTTTTATGTCTTGGTGAGAATATATCAAAAAAGTGTCTCATCTATTACATTAAAACGTCACTTATTTTTTCATAAATATTTCATGTTTAGAAAAAGGAAGTTTAAGAGGACTTGGTACCCTAAAAATCACAAACCTATCGTTTTTTTTATTTTCATTTAATCTTATTCTTTGCATTATTATCTTTCGATTGATATATCACTTGTGCATGTCGGAAAGTTAGAAGTTGACTAAAACTTCATTTGAAAACAAATTAGGCAATTCAGCCACACCCCTTTTAGAAAAAAAAAAAAAAGCTAAAAAATGCTTTATGATAAAAAAAAAAATCTATTTTAGAAATAGAAATAATAACTATAAAAAAGAATGTGTAGTATTAAAAGCAGAATATTTCCGAGGCAATACAATAATGTAATTTTTCTTCCTTGTGAAATGTGTGCATGTAAAAATTTTAAATTAAGGCATTTTATAATAATAATTTTATAATTTCAGTTCTTCTTCCTGATATATTTTTCATACAAATGTAATACTTTAATATTATAAAAAGAAAAACAGCTAAAATTTCTGTCGTGACAGAAAAACAATTTTTTTTAACATTTTTCTTGAATTTTCATGGGCAATTAGTACTCTCAAAAAGTTGATCATTTATAAAAATGTGTGAGTTGAAAAAATATGAAAATGCAATTATTTTAAAGAAAAACGTATAACTAATATCTTAAAGTGGTATTTTAAGTTTAATTAAGCTTATAATAATTATTTTTTCAGAATTATAATAAACTTTAAACCTGTTTTTCTCAGTTTTTGTTTTTCGAAACCTTAGTGCATTCAAAATGCTACTCCTTCGACAATTATTTACCAATCACTTCCATTTTTTTCTTGCGTGTTGAAAATAAAGCATGTAATAAAATTAGGGATCCGTTTTGCTATAAACTGGATACTTTTTTTTAAAAAAATAAAATGTAAGACATGTTGGCTTTTTCGTTGATTTTTAGCCTGTATATCAACATTTTATTTTTTTTCTCGAAAACGAATCAAGTTATTCTAAAATCGATCCCTAAAGTTGTTTAGATCATCCATAAAGAGTATTATAAAAAAAAATTCAGGTCAAAAAATTAATTTTTACAAAAGGAGTAGGATTTTAAAATTTTCCCAATTTTCTTCAAAAAATTAAAATTTTTAAAATTGTGTGAATAATATATGAAAATTTTGATCTGGTAACATTTTCTTAAATAGAAACATTGTATAAAATGCTAAAATATAATTTTTAAATACGTAAATAAAGAAGTTTGCTCAAAGGGTGCCAAGTCCTCTTAATGATAATAATTTTACTCGTAATTATTTTGGAATAATTTTTCACAGAAAGCGAAAATAGTACACATCCAAAGTTTTAAATCTTCTCAGCAGGTTCAATAAACTATTGACATTTCTCTCTAGAGGAATTTTCTTGGCGTAATAACTGTGATTTTACCGTAAATGTACAATAAAAATATACTATTTTATGTACATTATTTTTTAAAAACAAATGAACATTGACCCTGCATTTAAAAAAGGTACATAAGACACTATTCTTTAAAACTTTCAAAAACCTTTTTAAATCACAAACAATGCGAAATAAATTGAAAATTCGAAATATTTTTTCACAACCCGTACTAAGTTAAATGAGACAATTAAGCAAAACTGATAGCCGCCCAGCCAGTATGGTGGATAGGACCTTCGGCTTGTAACCGAGTGCGTTCGAATCCCGAGTAAAACATGGTTGTATCTTCTTCGGCAAAAGAAGTCGGACTTTCGCCTGTAATGGATTCCCGTCTCGAATGGAAAGCAGCGCACCCCTTATTGTTATATGATGGGATCATCATTTGAAATAGATGTCTATGTTCTTCCACTCGTATTTCATATGTATCCCAGGATAAAACACAACAACAAGGAAAACTGATTTATAGTTCACGAGTCAATACATGATGTAAGGTAACAATAATTCTAAAGTTAGTTTTCATTTATTTCGTATATTTCTCTAGGAACACTGAAAATCCGCTAAAATTAAATTTAAATAATCAAAAATCTGAGAAAATACGCATCACCACACAATATATCATAAAACGGGACGGTTTACAGTAATGGTCAAAACACACGGTACAATATATACATTAAGTTAAAAGATTACATGTAAGCTATTTGAGACTTACAATATTACCCCTATATAACATTCAATATTTTACATCTTTTATCTATTTTATTAAAAAAATGCCCCAAATCCATTCAAGTCAGAAGGAAAGTTGAAAGTCCCAAAATACACATCCGAATCCTACAGAAAAGGGGAATAAAACAAATAAAGAGGATTGGAGAGTGAAAAAGGCCATCTCCAGAGAAAAGGCCAATTTAAAAAAAAAATGGAGGGATCCAAAAACTCCTCACCCCTTCCCTCACAGTGCGTCAAAGAAAACCCACTGCAGGACAAGGTCACGGTCAATAACTTGGGACGGGGAAAAATCGGAGGGAAAAACCGGGAAAACCGACTCTCCTCGCCAGACGATCTCGCTAGTTCTTCCAACTGGAATTCGGAGCCAATACCAAAATTCTTCCTAAAATTCAAGAAGGCCCCCCTCTTATCCAAAAGTCCTTGATTTCTGCGACCAGGCAATTGCAAATCAATATTGTGCAGGACCGAGACTAGAGGGCAGCCGGGGAAAAGTTTTCGCGGATCATGGGATTTTCCCGTCGGAAGGTTTAGGAGACAGCCTACATTCCTCCCATTTCTTGCCTCTGAGAACAATAGGACATCCCCTCCTTCAGAAAAGCATCAAAATTCTCCGGAAGACACTCTTCCTACCATCGATTGAGTCTTATCATTAAAAAGTTGACGCCGATGGTAAATATACTCCAAAAAGAAGTTTTGAACGAGGAAGGGGGGGCGAGAGGGATAAAGGGGAGAAGAGTAAAGTTAAAAAAAAACGAGGGCGTGTTTTTTCTTTAGCTTTCCTTTCTTCGAGATCCGAGAAAAAAAACACTTTTCACGTGGCAGTCGAAAATGACACTTTTTGAATGACGAGGAAGAAAAATACAAGAGCGAAGTGTGCCTCTGTACTTTTTTTTAAAACAGACTGGAACTATATATAAAAAGCAGGCGAAAAGATGACATTATGAGTCTTTTAACATGAAACACTGAAATTATGTGTTAATTTGAATCGCACTCTGAAGCAACACGAAAGCTATCAGCAAGGGAACTAATAATTCTGTGAAACGCGATGAGAACGACTCAGTTGGCACTCCACTCTCCCATATTACGGAAAGGTGAGGGCTATGATCCTCGACGGATACTACTATTGCTCTACACAGTGAGTGAATATTAATGTCGTACTGTGTTAAGCTACTCGAGGGCTTTTGGCGATGGACTTCGTCATTTTGAACCATGGTCAATTGACGAGGACGTCACCTGTGTGAGCTGGCACCCCCTCTACTAACTACCACACCAACGGGAGGACGTTGGAGCTCTCGACAGATTTAACGTGCATCGCTTCCCTACACGGCGGGTTTTCAGTGGTACTGGGTTCGAACTCATGACACACCAGCCACGAGTTCGTTACCTTGACCATCAGGCTACCGAGGCCACACTGCTCTACACAGAGTGATACCATAACTCGAACTCATGACAAGAGAGAAACAACGTCAGCTACCAGTTTGGGAACATTACCACTCGCCTAACGGAGTCTCACGTTTTCATTTACAAAAATGACTCCAAGTTGACGTTATGAAGAATTTTCAACTCCTAAATCTATGTTTAAGAAAATAGTCGAAATTATTTATTTTTGAATTTCAACAAAAGTGCTTTCCAAAAAAAAAAAAAAAAGGCTTAGAGCACACTTCATACGTGAACATGACAAATGAAAATGACGCTTATTCAGGATACTTGTTTCCAAGCATGCTTCAGCTCCCTAAACAAAAACCTCCGTAACCAAAAGTACATTTCTTCATAAAAAGTTTTGAATGGCCTAAAATATGTTTTTTTTATACTAAAAAGAACCAAATGTAGAACTAGCTTTCGCTGGTGGTAAATTTTACAACGCTTGACAATAGCGTAACAACAACTCAATAGAAAGTGGCATTCTGTGAAGTATGGATAATCATTTCAGGATCAAGAAAACTAAATCCGTATATTAGATGTTGACCAGAAAGATTATTTATAATTAAGATTTATTTCATTTATATACGCGATGTAGTAATCGATAATGAAAATGTTTTTCCTCTATAGGTAAATCCGGAAACTAAATTTAGAAGGGGAGTAATAGAAAATACTAATGCTAGAACTTATTAAAGACACTTTGTATAAGTTTTGTAGGCTACGATTCTTTATTTATAGAGTGAACGAGTACTACCTAAAACATAGCATTGACACCACTATCTCAATATTTATCTCAAAGGATACATTCGCTTACGAGCAAAGAGTATATATTAAGTATTACAAATCCTTGTCGGTTATTCGCGCGAGGATAATGTACAATATACTGAAGCGGCAAATTTAATTTAAATAAATCGAATATGATAATGCAAGTAACATATATTAATAACTTAATGCAGCATAATGCGGTAGTATTATAAACTCATCCACTCATAATCACATAGATTTAACTGAAATGAGAGTCGCAAGGGGAGATATTAATAAAAGCAATTCATGAATGTCAGGTTTAATTTCTTGTAATAAAATCACTGGACAGAACGAAGCAGATGCAAGATATTCTACGAGGCAGATATGCAAGGCCGAGTAAAAGCGATAAAGCTTACAAATAATTATATTTTGCAAAGCACTCAAAATATTAAAAAAAAAAACAAGTTTTTCTTTTTAAAAAACAATGTGAAAACACGAAATAAGCACTAAATAAGTACTAAAAAAAGACAACAATGCTTACAATAATCTTGATATCAGTAAAACGTCGAACAAAAAATCTTCACATTAGTTTTTTTACTTACAAACATAAAAAAATTTAGTACTATTTTAGGATTCATGGAACTCATTCGGTGTAAATGCGTAATTTTTAAAAAATTCTCAACAAAAATTTAAAGATTCCAAGGGACACACAGAAGAAAAATTAATTTGGCAAAACATCAAATACGCCGCCCCTCCGGTCTAGTGACGTTGACTGCAGTGCCCTAGGGGCTGGGTTCGAATCCTAGGTAAGGCATGTTGTGATCCTCTTCTTTGTGACGTATGCTTTACGCTTACTTCTATGTAATGTGACACTTTGTGGTGCATGGGGTTATAAATGTTCTCAATAAAAAAATAGCAATTTCTTAATGTCTTGATGTCTAGTCATATTTTATTCAATTCCTACTATTAGTTCACTCTCTCCCTATATATCTTGTTCAAATTTTTAATCGTTAACAAAATACTTTCTATTCATCCATTCAAGTTAAAATACAGTTTTTAAACTTGTAGTGGATGACATTTGATGTTAATACAATTTTTTTCAAATATTGATTCATTTATTAAATTAAACAACGAATTGCTGTAACAAAGAAAAATAATAGTCCAACAGCATATATTGAAAAGAAAATAGTTCATTGTGTTCCTGCAGCTCAATGGATAGCTCGTTGAACTTCCAAAGGTCGTGGGTTCTAATCCCACCTGGGATGACCTAATTTCTGAGAATGTGATTTCTTTTTTTTACTATACCATTAGAATATTTGAATTTAATTAATGAATAAATAGTAATAAACAAAAAATAGTCCAACGCCATATATAGAAAGGAAAATTGCAAAGAAAAATATCGCTATCTATTTTGTCAATATATATACATACATATATATATATATATATACATACATACATACATACATATATATATATATATATATATATATATATATATATATATATATATATATATATATAACTAAAATAAAAATTTTCTTTATTGATCTAAGTAGGAATTGGTTTAATTTTTTTATATTACTTTTCTCTTTATAATAGTTATGTGTATATATTTTCATACAATAAAAGAAACAAAGATCAAACCATTATACATTGTCCTTGGATGGTTTAATTCAATTTCTCGAAATTAGGAGACAAAAATGCATTATGCATCTTAGTGACACGAAGACAAATAAACGGAAATAATGTCGGAAGAGCCCATCCAACAAATTGACTTGCTGTACTAATCCAATAACCAAGAATAATTGCTGCCGATAAGTGCGGACAAAGTCAATGAAGTTAAGCCTTATACAAAGAAAGTACCCAAAGTATTGGCTTGAGAGAGATCAAACTGCGACTTCACTGGACTCACTGATATCCTTTTTATATATCTCCGAAAAGAATTATTCCGATTAAAAAAAAAGGCCCCCGCTATTTGTGACGACGAATTCCTTCGTCTTCTATATTCCAAAGTTTTTTCAAAGTTCGACTTTGGTAACCCTGGTCTTATATCAATCAAGAATTCGTTAAAGTTCTTAAAAACAACTCATCAGTTGATGATGATATTAAGAATTACATTCTTGAGAGTTTTCAACCTGCTATCTCACTTTTCGAAAGAAAATGCGTACGTAGTTTACTTGAGAAAAAAATGTTATTAAGTACCAAAACGAGTTCTCTCTTTTAATCAACACATTCAGTTTCACGAGAGAATGGCAGTTGTAAAATTTGTAATGAAAAATGTTTTGTTATCCAAGAGAAATTTCCAAAATTAGATCACTCATCAAAGTAACATAATTAATTGAACTTGATTATATTGATAGAAGGGAATCGAGAGAAATAAATTTCTATTACTAAAATTCCACATCTCTCATATCCTTTATGGACAATCATTAAAAAATTAATTAATACTTAACTGTGTAGAGATAATCTACAATAAAAATACCATAACTGCGTATACATTTGAACTGGTTCACTATCTCTCTCAGTGACATTAGCATCAAAAATTTAAAGCACGTACACACACATTTTACTTTGCCCGAAAAAATACATTTTTCAAAAAAATATTTATGACACAGCAAATTTTATACATTTGTTTAAAAGAATACATAACTATTTGATTTCGGTATAAAAAATATTCACGAACAAGCAACTAGTTTCTTATGAGAATATCCAGAAGACAGAAAATTTGAGGTAGTTTCATATTTTTCGTCAAAGAAATTCATGCCTTAGGCGTTTTAGATAGCAAATACACTACAGAAACAGTATAATATTTACAGAAACATCGTTTGTAAAAATAAACTATATTACATATGAAACTTAAACTATAGAAGATAATTTGAAAAGAATATAACTGTAAAAAATATATTTTTTCCCTTACGTTAGAAATTAATGATTTAGTAAGGCTTGAAAATAGCTACTACAAAATACACACTATAACAAGTAATATATAAAAAAACATCAGAAAGAAACACACACACACACACACACACAAGTAATATAAAAAAAAATTTAAGTCAATTCCTACTTAGGTCAACAAAGAAAAATTTCATTTTAGCTACTTTTTATTAAATAATTACAATGAACATAAATATGTCTATACATATGATAGATTCACAATATTAAGTGGTAATTATTTTTTATTAATTATCATTAAAGTATCGTATTGTCATCCAAAATAATCGTGTACATAAAATTTCAGTTAAAAAAAACTTTTCAAAGTTTAGATACAAGTCGCCAAAAATGATGCCACCGAGTCTGTATTTGTAATTCTTTGAATAATTAGTTTTAATCAATTAGTTTTTAGTAATTATAATTAAGTTACCGTATTATCATCCCAAACAATTTTGTATCTAAAATTTCAGCTCAAATGAGCGCTTTAAAAATGTATTTTATTAACGATTGAAAATTTGAACAAGATATATATAGGGAGATTGTGAATTAACGGTAGGAATTGTAAAACGTTAATAACGACAGACTATAAAACTGTATTTTAGTGAATTATTGTTAATACGTTTCCTAAATTTAGTTTCTTTTAGTGTAGAATACTTGATATACTTGCGTATTATTTCCATAGTACAGATTAAACGCCAAAGAATTTACGAGTTACGGTTGGTTTACGAGTACGGTAAGATATTTTTTTTTAACTTATAATCAGCTTTGTGGCTATGTTTTCAATCTCAGATTTACCAAAATTACCAATGACATTGACTTAATACCTAAATACTTAATCCTCTATTCTTCATCCTCGCAAAAAGCTCCCAAATTTGAATTGCATTAAATTATTTTTAAAATTCACTGAAAACATGTGAAGATATTTTCATGAATTTTCAGAATGTTATTTAAAATCATTTCTCCACAAATTTTATAAAATTCAATTTTTCTTTTCTTTACTTTCAGTTTTAAAAATACATTTATGCTTTAATAGCTGCTTAATAATGCATTAATGTTGTGTTATTCCCTCTCTTCACCTAATAAAATTTTTTTTCAAAGTACCTTTAAATAAGTAATAAAAAAATTTTAAGTCAATTCCTACTTAGGTCAGCAAAGAAAATTTTTTATTTTAGTTATTTTTATTAAATAATTACAATTAATATAAATATGTATATACATATGGCAGAATCATAATATTAAGTGGCAAAATAGAAAGCGATTTTTCTTGCAATTTTCCATTTTCCTTTCTATATAGGGTGTTGGACTATTATTTTTGTTTGTTACTATTTATTCATTTATAAACTACATTCTCAGAAATTAGGCCATCCCAGGTAGGAATCGAACCCATGACCTTTGGATTAGAAGTTCAACGGGCTATCCATTGCGCTACAGGGACACAACGGGTGATTTTCCTTTGCATACATGGTGTGTTGGACTGTATTAACATCAAGTGCCACCCACTACAAGTTTAAAAAATACATTTGAACTTGAGTGGATGAATAACAGGGACTTTATTAACGATTGAAAGTTTGAACAAGATATATCTAGGGAGAGGGTTAACTAATAGTTGAAAAAAGAAAGTTCAATTTCTACTTTTTACGCGCCACTTAGTTTTAATGTCAAATCAATTATAAACATCAAATAGACTGTAGGAAAAAAATAACGCAAATATCTCAGTATTTATTACTGATTTCTCAGATTATAACAATTTAGGCATTAGAAATTCAAAAAGAAATATTAAACACGTTAAGGGAAGCATCTTTCGGCATTAAAAAAAAGACAGAAATCTCTTGTGACATATTTAGATCTCTGAGAAAATAATTTTTGGTTCACACACACACATATTTTTTATTTCCAAACAAATTTCTGATTGAGAAAATTGTTAGTTTTAGAAGATAATGTCTTTCAATTCACAAATGGTTCTTTCCGAAACAATCTCTGAAAGAAATCTGAATTTTTCCATTTGAATTAAACTGAAAATGGGAGATTTTTTACAAAAGGATCAACTGACAAATTTAATTTCACCTACTGAAGAGAGAATTTGGAATTTCCTTTTATCCTTCTGGTGTTTTCTTACCAAATGTTTCACAAAGTGTTTTAAGAAAATCTCCGTTTTCCTCTTTAAAAAATAATGCTCGTTTTCTTGTAATACTTTTGAATGGGGAAACGTTAGAGATAAGGGGGAAAACGTCGAATCTGAGATTGAGAGAAATCCTTGAAACGATGAGAAAGTTTCATAAAGAAACAGATTTCCATTTTTGAGCGAAAAAGCAGTGAATAAGAAACCCACAACTGATTGAAATAAAAAATGTGGAAAATAAAATAATTGTATTTCCTTTTACCTTTAAGGGAACACAATGCGATTCAATTAACGACAACAAAAAAAGCCGAAAATTCAATTAAAATATTTTTGGCATATAAGCTATTCTTTATATAATGTTCCATTATCTCACAAAATTTGAAAGCTTCACGTAAAATAAATTAAAAGTAAAAAAACTTTTTTAAAAAACAAACTTTTATTTAAATGCGCTAAAAAGAATGAAATAAACTTTTCTTTTAAAACTTGTTACGAGATTTAAGTACTCGTATTTACTTAGTTAGAAAATTTTAAAAATTAAAATCAATCATATCAAGTTATTTAATTTACTTGTTTATCTACACAGGTAAATCTCGCAACAAGCTTTTATATCATAAATTGTGTAATGACGTTATAAGTTGATAGTAAAAAAAGTTTTAAAAGAAAATATTTTATATTTTATGTTTTCTTCTTTTTAGCGCATTTAAATAAAAGCTTGTTTTTTAAAAAAAGTGTTTTTTTTACTTTAATTTATTTTTTACTTTCTAGTTATCGCTGAACAGGTTTCTCAGTCTGTTCATCTCATTCAACGCATCATTTTTGCAAGGTCGCTTGACGGTTAATTTCGAACAATCTACCTCAGGGGTACTTAATCTTTTTCCGCCGGGACACACACATATGATAAATACTAGCTGGTATACCCGTTCTTCACACGGGTGAACTGAAAAATTAAACACAGATTGAAGGATAAAGTTTTTAATGAGTTAATTTTACATGAATTTCAAATTAAACAAAAAAAGCTTTTTGCATATCTCAGCTAAACAAAAAAAAAAAAAAAGAAAGAAAGAAAGAAAAAAACACCTTTGTTAAATTTTAAGTATGCAGATCTAATAGCTGATAAAAAGAATTTTTTTTAAATTTATAACTCACCGTAACAATCTTGAAGGTCGATTTTTGAAAATACCTCCTTAAGCTGATCTCTGCTCAGCAAAAGTAACACATTGTTAAAAAATTTATGTAATGAACGCTTAAAATAGAGTAAATAATTTATATCTGAAAGTGAAATACATTAATATTACTTTCTGTTGTATTTATTTTTTTAAATTGGTAATATTCGCAAGCAACGCCATTTCTTAAATTAAAATGGCGATTCAATGAAAAACATAGCGAAATGTTAACGATAGAGTCAAGTTGACAAATGTCTAGCTACTTTCACAGCTCGAGATTTATTAGAGCTTTGTAAGACCCGCCGTGTCGGGGTGAGATGCACGTTACTACTTTATCCACCGCATTATGATTTACTGCAGTTTTTTTTTCATACAATATTTTTTTTGGATCACTGCATTGAAAATTAAGGGATATACATAAACAAAATACTCCACTTTGGGAAATTTAATCTGTTAGAGCTAATAAATTAATTAAAGATATTCTACTGTAAAATTAATTATATATACCGTTCACTTAAAATAAGTAGTCAAATCATTTTCTAAGGTCCTCATTAACATACAAAAACATAAGACACTTAAATTTTGACAAACTATTTTTTTGGAACAAAAATAATCTTTGCAATCCGCTGAAAACCCAATATCTGCTACAAAACTATTCGCCTTTCCCGCTAAAATGCTCATCATAGAACCCGTGTTGCCATTTATCTTGGAAGAGTGGATTTCAAAGAATATTCCTGCTAACTATTGGTAGAATATTCCTTCTAAATTGGTGTGGTGTGGTGTAGTTAGGAGAAGGGGGTGCCAGCTCAGGTGTCGTCCACGTCACTTGACCATGGTTCAAAATTACGTGGTCCGTTGCCAAAAGCCCTCGTGTAGCTGAACAGTGCGACGTTAATATTCACTCACTCACTCCAAAATATACAGTAGAGTAGTTATAATTATCTTTATACTTAAAAATGCAATATCTGCCTATTCAATTAAAATTATAGCGTTATAATTAACTACTAACCACATCAAATTTTGAAAATTTGTCCAAATGATATAGTGTGAAAGAGAAAGTTAATTTACTTTTTAAGTACCAGAACCGATAAAAGCATTTATTTGGAAAAAAGATAAATTTCTTACTACCAAATGTGCATAATAAAATAAAGAGAGATTCATAACAACCTCTCCCTTCAAAACTTAGTTTTATTCTGAAATAAAAAAAATTAGGGATTATGCTGATAACAGGAATTAATTAGAAACGAGCGCCTTGCGTAGCCAAAACAAAAAGGGTTTCTTCACAAACAAAAGATAGATATATGCTGATGTGGGCTTTTTTGCAGCGCACGCCAGAATTGTTTGCATATGACAGTATTTTTCCCTACTTACTTGGCAAATACCGTTATATTTTGGACACTTCACACAATATCTTTATAAATTATAGCCTATGTGTTATTCTGATGTACAAGCTATATTACTGTAAAGTTTCATTAAAATCCATTCAGCTGTTTTTGTGTGAAAGACGGCCAAGCATCCTCACAAACTTTCACATTTATAATATATATCTAGATTTCACTCGGGCTGCAACAAGGGGATAATGGGGATGAGGGGGAGGGAATAAACACTGTAAGACTAAAACAACATTGGACAAAGTAAAATTAATCAAAGCATTAAAACTCTTTTTTTCGCTTTTACTTCAATACTGTATTAAAGACGAAAAACACAAAAAAAACTTAAAATCCGTAATTTTAAACCAATTTTTTCTATCTTTATACAGAATTTGGATAATACTATTCTACATTAGGAAAATAGGTTTCATGCGATTGTTTTTATAAATGATGAAGTTATTAAATGTTTAAATAAAAATTTAAGTATTTTTTGAAAAATCGTAAAAAAAAAAAAAAGTTTTTACCATTTTATTTTTTAAATGACTGATTCTAAAAGAGAAAAGCATGAACTTTTTTTATAGAATATCGATTCATTAACACGAAAAAGTTCATACGGAACGATTTAGAAATCATTTTCATGAAAACGCATCGATTTTGATTCATTTTAGAAAAAATCGTATAAAAAAATTATTTTGGAAAAAATATTACACCATATCGTGGCGAAATAAATAATCTTTCTGGTTCTGTAATTATTTTTTGTCTGAGTTTGATAAAAAGAATTAGATGGCTTTTTTAAAAACGTCGAAAAAATTGAAACTTCTCTAAGCTCTCAATCCTAAAAGTCACTCGGCGGAATAAAATGCAACAGGGGTAAAACAATTATGCGTATTAAGGTTTTTATCTAATATTTTCTTAACTATTTGCAATAGCGGAATATAAATGGTCAAAATATGCGTTGTCATCCAAACTAAATGTGTATACAAAATTTCAGCTCAATCGGTTGAAGTCATGAGCTTCAAATTTGATTTGCAAGATTCCACCCGAACAAATTACATTGTAAGTTAAATAAAAGCTTGTGTGTGTAAAAAATCCAGTCTTATGATAACTTTTATGCTTTTTTTATTCACATCTCAATGACAAATAAAAACTTTAAGCTGATTTACATCAGAAAGAAACAAGCAAAATAAAAAAAATTATAAGTCAATTCCAACTTAGGTCACCAAAGAAAATTTTTTTATTTTAGTTATTTTTTATTGAATAGTTACAATTAATATAACTATGTATATACGTGTGATTGAATCACAATATTAAGTGGCAAAATAGAGAAAGTAATTTTCCTTGCAATTTTTATATTTTCCTTTCTATATATGGTGTTGATTATTTTCTTTGTTTGTTTGTCATTATTTATTCATGTTTTAATTTAATTAATGAATTAATATTTCAAGAAATTGTATTAACATCAAGTGTCATCCACTACAAATATAAGACATGTATCTGAACTTGAATGGATGAATAGAAAGTATTTTATTAAGGATTGAAAATTCGAACAAGATAAATATATAAGGAGAGAGTGAACTAATAGTAGGAATTGAAAAATATTTACCATTTAAAATGCTGAGGCTTTTTTCTATTGTTCCATAGGCTTTGATATTTTTCAACCTATTGTTGTTAGTACATGTAACAAAATTTGGTATACATTTTTGAATCAAAATAATACTTATTTTTTTTAAAAAATAGTTGAATTAAGAATATATAATTTTTTTAAGGAATTTTCAATAAGCACTTACACACACAAGTATTTTAAGAATATCAATCATGTTAACAAAAACCTCATACCCACTTTTTTATTATACACTAGCTGGTATGCCCGTTCTTCGCACGGGTGAACTGAAAAATTAAACACAGATTGAAGGAAAAAGTTTTTAATGAGTTAATTTTATGTGAATTGAAAATTAAACAAAAAAAGCTTTTTGCATATCTCAGCTAAACAAAAAAAGAAAGAAAAAAACACCTTTGTTAAATTTTAACTATGTAGATCTAATATTCGATAAAAAGGATTTTTTAAATATATAAATCCTCGTAACACTCTTGAGGGTCGATTTTTCAAAATACCTCCCTAAGCTGATCTCTGCTCAGCAAAAGTAACACATTCTTAAAAGTTTTGCGTAATGAACGCTTAAAGTAGTGTAAATAATTTATATCTGAAAGTGTAATACATTAATATTACTTTCTGTTGTATTTATTTTATTTTAAAATTGTAATATTCGCAAGCAACGCCGTTTCTTAAATTATAATGGCGATTCAATGAAAAACATAACGAAATGTTAACGATAGAGTCAAGTTGGCAAAAGCTTAGCTACTTTCGTAGCTCGAGCTTTATTAGAGCTTTGCAAGACCCGCCGTGTAGGGGCGGGATGCACGTTAATACTTTATCCAACCGCACTATGATTTACTGCAGCTTTTTTCATACAATTTTTTTGGATCACTACATGTACAAATTAAGGGATATACATAAACAAAATACTCCACTTTGGAAAATTTAATCCGTTAGAGCTAATAAATTAATTAAAGATATTCCACTGTAAAATTAATTATGTACACCGTTCACTTAAAATAAGTAGTCAAATCATTTTCCAAGGTCTTCATTAACAGACAAAACCATAAGACACTTAAATTTTGACATTAACTATTTTTTTGCGACAAAAATAATAATCTTTGCAATCCGCTGAAAACGCAATATCTGCTACAAAACATTTCGCCTTCCCCACTAAAATACTCATCATAGAACCCGTGTTGCCATTTATCTTGGAAGAGTGGATTTCAAAGAATATTCCTGCTAAGTTGGTGTGGTAGTTAGGAGAAGGGGGTGCCAGCTCAAGTGTCATTCCCGTCACTTGACCATTGTTCAAAATTACGTGGTCCGTCTCCAAAAGCCCTCGTGTAGCTGAACAGTGTGCGACGTTAATATTCCCTCACTCACTCACTGCAAAAAATACAGTGCAGTAGTTATAATTGGTTTTATACTTAAAAATGCAATATCTGCATATTCAATTAAAATTACAGCGTTATAATTAACTACTAACTACAAAAAAATTATGAAAGTTTGTCCAAATGATGTAGTGTGAAAGAGAAAGTTTATTTACTTTAAGTACCAGAAGCGATAAAAGTAGTTATTTTGAAAATAGATCAACTTCTTACTACCAAATGTGCATAATAAAATCATAAAAAAACATTAAATAAAGAGAGATTTATAACAACCTCTCCCTTAGTTTTATTCTGAAATAAAAAAAAGGCATTATTCTGATCACAGGAATTAATTAGAAGCGATTCCCTTGTGTAGCCAAAACAAAAAGAGTTTTTCACAAACAAAAGATAGATATATGCTGACGTGGGCTTTTTTACAGCTTTTTTGCTTGCAGATGGCAGAATTTGTTCCGTCTTACTTGACAAATAGCGTTATATTTTGGACACTTTTTACAAATTTTTATAAATTATAGCCTATGGTATAAATTATAGCCTATGTGTTATTCTGATGTATAAGCTATATTACTGTAAAGTTTCATTAAAATCCATGAAGTTGTTTTTGCGTGAAAGACCCACAAAGATTTTCACAAACTTTCACATTTATAATATATATATTAGATAGTTTGATATACTTCTAAATTAAATATTGCCCGTGTGCATGTCAATTAACAACAGAGAAATAGCCTTTTAAATTTCTCTTCATAAATTTTTAAATTTTTCTTTAAAAAATTGAATAGTTAGCTTTTTATACGTAGTACGTTCCGAAAAATTCGGGGGACTGCGGCCATAGCTGACTACGAAAGCAAAATCCTAAAGTTAAATCACTTGAAATGGATTCTCCCAACCCTCCCTTAACTGGCCAAGTTAGTTTAGTCCATGTCATGTGACTGTACTGTCATGTGAAACTGTTATCTTCCGAAGCTAGTTAGCTTTGTTCTGCAATCTAAGAAAGATGGCTTTTCTTGAACAGCATTGGAGATTAAATTCTGTCAACGCTTAGGTAAAACACCAGTGGAAACACTAAGATGTATGGTTAATCTACCCTGGCGAGATCCAAGGTTTACGAATGACATCGGCATTTTTAAGAGGGCAGAATCCATCGAATTCAATGAACACGTTCGACGACCTTCGACTTCACGGGACGCGGAAAATGTTCTGTTGGTGTCTGAATGTGTTCGAAAAGATCGTCGCCAAACACTTGAACAAATCGTTGAGGTTACACACTTCTCGAAGACGTCGTTTGAGGGAATCCATCGTCATAAACAGCCTCAGTGCTGGCAGAGTGACGACTGGTATCTTCTGCATGACAACGCACCAACACATCGATCTCAGTTGGTAAGCGTTCCTCGCCAAAACTCGCATTAACATGAGTTAATATCCCTCCTATTCACCAGACTTAGCCCCGTGTGACATTTTACTGTTCCTATCAATGAAAAAACATTTACAGGGACGTCGTTTTGTGTCATCAGATGAAATTAAAGTAGGATCGCAGATGTTCTTACGGGAGGTTGCAAAAATTGGTTTCCAGCTGTGCTTCCAGAAGTTATATGAACGCTGGAATAAGTGTATCGTCGCCTAAGGGGACTATTTTGAAGGTGGATATGCTTCGGTGCAGTGAACTATTCAAGGTAAGGTCCCCGAACTTTTGGATCATATTACGAAGTATTTTGAGTTCAATAACTGTTTTACGTAATATATATATATACACACACAAAGGTTACAAGCAAAAAATTGTAAAAATCACGAAATCAAAGACTTCTTTCATAAATGGCATCATGTCCCTTTAAAACGGAAGCAAGGAAAAAAAAGAAAAAAAAAGAGGGGGAAGCAATGAGTTGTACGTTAAAAAAAATGAAAAAGACGATAAAAGAATTCTGACATAATATATTATTAAAATTAAATGTTTCCCGTTACTAAGTTCTAACCACTTTTTAACAGCTTTTTTTTATTTCTCTGTCCATATAAAACTCTTAATAAACTTTAAAAGTTCTCGCACTGTTCATTTTAAAAATTATTGAAGAAAGGACTCTAAATAAATTACTTCATATGTGTAGCTGCAAGAGAAAAAAAATGATGCTATGACTAAATAGTCAAGAAAGCAGACGGTTATTGACAGCTTACAATACGCAGAAGGATGGGAAATCTTTTATCAGATCAGAAACTCTACTTATCAGAATAACAAAGCCCACACTTAACGTTAATTAGAAATCCTTGAAAAAGACAAGCTTCCTTTTAACAATTTTTTCTACGGATATTTAAATATATAATATCAAAATTTAAATAAAAAAATTACTACTTAATTTTTGACGGAAAAAAAGATACAAAAGCACAATAAGATAATAACCAAGATAAGAACTATCACCGAATTAAGAAGCAATCTTTTCATAAAAAACGGAAATAAAAAAAAAAGCCGGATTATAGGGAAAAAAGCAGGCTCATATTTCCAGAAAATATCTTTGTTTCATAAATTCATTTATTTTTGTTTCGCTCGGGACTTATTTTCTGTTCCACTTTTAAAACATTTTGTAAGCTCTAAGCTATGGGATTGAACGTCATTGATTAAAATAAAGTCGCAAAATTTTTATTTCTTTTTATTCATATCATCGCATTTAAACTAAAAAGAAGTGTATTTTCCTAGTAAAAATTATTTGTTACCTATTCAATTTCGAATAAAATTTTGAGATTACGCCAGTGCTTCTCAAACTGTGGGGCGCCCCCCTAGGGGGCGTGATAACCCCATAAGGGGGCGCGAGTACGTCGAAAAGTCAAAGACACACACAAAAGATTATTTTTTTAAAAAAATTATTAATTTATTGAAAGGAAGCAAAACAAAATACATTCTGACATACTAAAAAATAAAATACACATTCACACTGATATAAATGCATCAGTACTGCAGAATGTGTTTCATAATTAATTTAACAGTACTAAACTAAGTTTAATAATTACCAGTAACCATAAGGGTATGTCATACAAAATGTGAATACTTATCTTGATTATTTGTACGGTTTATATAATTGAAGTCGTATTGTGTAGCTTTACCTCAAAGTAAATTATTATTGAATTCAATACATTGTTATTGTATTGAGGGGGAGGCGTGATGAAAATTATCATTGAAAATTGGGTCGCAAGTATAGGAAGTTTGAGAAGCACTGGATTACGCAGTATTCTTTACGTAATCTAAACCTCTTTATGTTTTATTGTTTTGAAAGTATTTCTTTTCTATTATCTATTAGATAGAATTACGTTAAATGTCGAAACAATTGTTTCTGAATTGTATATAATCGGTTTTTTTTTCATCTTTTATTGTACGACTAATAACTCGAGGAAGAAATATAACTTCGGTATTTTTTAAATGGTGGAATAAAATTATTAATTACATTTTATATCAATCACAAATTCTTGTATTTTAACATCTCAAATATGAAAATGTTAGCAAAGAAATGTTTCTAACGTGATATTCAAATATATATTTAAGATTTTCCAGCTTTTAGCTTCTATATAAAAGAGTAGTTATCGCGTAAGACTGACCATCTGACCGGAACCTCTGCTCATGCCCCTCGGTGCCCAAATCCACATACTGAGATGAGCACAGTAAGATTTGGTCCTCGTGGGCTATTGCGACACTGAGTTAGGGCTGCGGTAGCCCAGTGGTCAAGGTATCGGATCATGGTAGGCATGTCACGAGTTCGAGCCCAGTACCACTAAAGACCCGTCGTGTAGAGCAGCGATGCACGTTAAAGCTGTCGAGAGCTGAAACGTCCTCCCGTTGGTGTGTGGTGTGGTAGTTAGGAGAGGGGGAAACTCAATTTATTCAATTAAGCTTTTATCGGATGCTAAACATTGCCATCATTTAATTTTACCGAAGGGTGTCAGAGTCAAATTGAAACTCAAGCAATCTTTTACATACCACATAATCAAATGACATGCAAGTCTACGATTATTGCATCCAGAAAATCTATAGGCTTCAACCGGGATCAAACCCGCAACCTTAGGCTTACGAAGTGGGCACGCTACCACTAAGCAACCCAGCTGACTCGAAAAAACACTAACTCCATTCTCCAAATTTTCACTCACACGTGTTCTTTTTAACGAAGAGCAACCATTATTGTATCACACAACGGACTGGCCGCGGTAGGTTAGTGGTCAAGGTATCGGATCATGGCTGGCTTGTCACGAGATTTGGCCCAGTACCACAAGACTCGCCGTATTGGGGAGCGATGTACGTTAAATATGTCGAGTGCTCAAACGTCCTCCCAATGGTGTGGTGTGGTAGTTAGGAGAGGGGGTGCCAGCTCGGGTGCCATCCTCGTCACTTGACCATGGCTCAAAATCATGAGGTCCGACGTTAATATTCACTCACTTCACGCGACGGATCTTCAATGGAATCAGGGTGAGTGAATGAATATTAACGTCGCACTGTTAAGCTACACGAGGGCTTTTGGCAACGGACCACATAATTTTGAACCATGGTCAAGTGACGTGGACGACACCTCTGATATGGTTCCCCTCTCCTAGCTTCCACACTACACCAGCGAGAGGATGTTTGAACCTCGACTAATTTAACGTGCATCGGCCCGCTCTACATGGCGGGTCTTTAGTGGTACTGGGCTCGAACTCATGACATGCCTGCCATGATCCGATACCTTGACCACTGGGCTACCGTCAATGGAATCAGGACTTTGACCCTTTACTCAACTTGAGGGGGAATCTGTTTTAATATTGTACTCTAAAGCAGTACGAGTTCTTTTAAAAACGGACCTTGTAATTTTAACCATGATTAAGTGACAAAGACGACACCTGAGCTGGCACTCTCTTTTCGAACTTCCACACCATGACAACGGGAGGACTTTGAGCTTTTGCAGATTTAATGCGCGTCAACCCCCTCTACACGGCAGACATTCAGTGACACTGGGGCTCGAATTCATGACACGTAGGCCATGACCACTAGGCCACAACGGCCCTTCATTTAGCTTGATTATCGTCGATCAAAAAACTTTCGACCATAATAACTGGAATATAAATGACTGAGAAGTATATAGAAAGAAACCTGCAAATTTTCAAGCTCTTTTTAAAAAAGTTTCAAATACAACGCCACAAATATATCAAATTTATTTCCTTTATGCTAAAAATCTTTAAACTATGTACTTGTTAACCAATGAAATTCAGAATGTGAGTGAGTGAATATTGATGTCGCACTGTGTGTGTTCAGCTACTCGAGGGCTTTTGGCAACGGACCTCAAGAACCAAATTTAATTAATTAGTTCCACCTAAAATGTATCAATACTCATTCGAATTTAAAGTAGTTTTTCAAGCGATCGATGTAGAAATAGCAGGGAACTTCGAATAAAACTTCATCTTATAAACTTTTCTGTTACAAACTTCTAAAAAAAATCACCGAGTCAATTATTTTGTTAAATGAATAAAAATTGTATAATATATACATATATATATATAAAGCACAATAAGTAGGTAATAAATCGGAGAACAGTAAAATGAACAAATCTGGACATCTAAGAAATAAGAAAATAAAATTTAAAAAAAGTAGACACCGATTTTTTTCCATTTGTATTCCGGACGATCGATCAGCAAATAATTCCCTATTGTAATCCAGCTGCAGCAAAATTCGAGTTAAATTGCCCTCATTAGATATATTATAAGCAGTTATTTTTTCAAGAATTTCAATTTCTAAGCCTTATACAGTTAAGCTTCTTCCGTGTTCACGCTATAGATACAAACATTTGTATTGCAGCCGAAGACAGAAATCACCCGTTTTTTTTGAACAAACAGTATCAACTGTTCATTGTTTATCTTCAAATGTAATCCGCGTGAAAAGTGCGTCTACTCTTACGTATGATACGTTATCTTCGTCACGCATCACCTTTTCACAATTCCTCTACTATTAGTTCGCCCTATATATATATTTATTTATATATATTTTGTTCAAATTTTCAATCGCTAATAAAATATTTTTTATTCATCCACTCAAGTTCAAATACATTCTTTTAAACTTCTAGTGGATGACACTTGATGTTAATACACTTTTTTCAAATATTAATTCATTCATTGAGTTTAATTAATGAATAAATATTAAAAAAAAATAATAGTCCAATGCCATATGTAAAAAGGAATATCGCTGGTTGTGTCACTGTAGCGCAATGGATAGCGCGTCGGACTTCTAATCCAAAGGTCGTGGGTTTGAATCCCACCTGGGATGGCTTAATTTCCAAAAATGGGTCCAAAATTTTTACTATACTATTTTACTGGAATTATTGAATTTAGTTAATGAATAAATAGTAAACAAATTAATAGTTCAACACCCTGTATAGAAAAGAAAATGGAAAATTGCAAGAAAAATAGCTTTCTATGTTGCCACTTAATATTGTGATTCTGTCATACGTATACACATATTGATATTAATTGTAACTATTTAATGAAAACTAAAATAAAATTCTTTTCCTAAGTAGGAATTGACTTAAAATTTTTTTTATATTACTTGTTAATGAATTATAGTTAATCTAATATATATTATAAATGTGAAAGTTTGTGAAAATCTTTGTTGGTCTTTCACGCAAAAACTACTGAATGGATTTTAATGAAACTTTGCAGTAATATAGCTTATACATTAGAATAGCACATAGGCTTTAATTTATAGCATAGACTATAATTTATAAAGATTTGGGAAAAAGTGTCAAAAATATAACGATATTTGTCAAGTAAGTAGGAAAAAATTCTGTCTTCTGCTAGCAATTCTGGCATGCGCTGCAAAAAGAAAAAAAAAAAAAACCACGTCTGCATATATCTATCTTTTGTTTGTGAAAAACCTTTTTTGTTTTGGCTACGCAAGGTGCTCGCTTCTATAATTAATTCCTCTGATATAATGCCTATTTTTTTTATTTCAGAATAAAACTAAGTTTTGAAGGGAGAGGTTGTTATAAATCTCTCTTTATTTTAATGTTTTTTTTAACATCTTATTATGCATATTTGGTAGTAAGAAATTTATCTTTTTTCCAAATAAATGCTTTTATCAGTTCTGATACTTAAAGTAAATAAGCTTTTTCTTTCACACTGCATCATTTGGACAAATTTTCAAAATTTATTTGTGGTTAGTAGTTAATTACAACGCTATAATTTTAATTGAATAGGCAGATATAATTATTTTTACACTTGAAAACGCAATAACTATTGCTCTGTATTTCTTGGAGTGTGGAGTGAGTGAATATTAATGTTGCACTGTTCAGCTACACGAGGGCTTTTGGCAACGGATTACGTAATTTTGAACCATAGTCAAGTAACGTGGACGACATCTGAGCTGGCACCCCTTTCTCCTAACTACCACACCACACCAACTTAGAAAAAATATTCTACCAATTAGCAGGAATATTCTTTGAAATCCACTCTTCCAAGATATATGGCAGCACGGGTTCCATGATGAGTATTTTAGCGGAAAAAATAGTTTGTCAAAATTTAAGTGTCTTATGTTTTTGTATGTTAATGAAGACCTTAGAAAATGATTTGACTACTTATTTTAAGTGAACGGTATATATATAATTAATTTTACAGTGGAATATCTTTAATTTATTAGCTCTAACGGATTAAATTTTCCAAAGTGGAGTATTTTGTTTATGTATATATATATATATATATATATATATATATATATATATATATATCCCTTAATTTTAAATGTAGCGATCCAAAAAAAATATTGTATGAAAAAAACTGCAGTAAATCATAATGCGGTTGGATAAAGTATTACCATGCATCTCACCCCTACACGGCGGGTCTTACAAAGCTCTAATAAAGCTCGAGTTATGAAAGTAGCTAGGCTTTTGCCAACTTGACTCTATCGTTAACATTTCGCTTTGTTTTTCATTGGATCGTCATTATAATTTGAGAAACGGCGTTGCTTGTGAATATTTCAATTTTAACATAAAATAAATACTACAGAAAGTAATATTAATGTATTACACTTTCAGATATAAATTATTTACACTATTTTAAACCTTCAATACACAAAACTTTTAACAATGTGTTACTTTTGCTGAGCAGAGTTCAGCTTAGGAAGGTATTTTCAAAAATCAACCCTCAAGAGTGTTACGGGGAGTTATAAATAAAAAAAATCCTTTTTATCAGCTATTAGACCTACATACTTAAAATTTAACAAAGGTGTTTTATTTCTCTCTCTCTTTTTTTTTTTGTTACCTGAGTTACGCCAAAAGCTTTTTTTGTTTAATTTGCAATTCACGTAAAATTAACTCATTAAAATTTTCTTTATCCTTCAATCTGCGTTGTTTAATTTTTCAGTTCACCCGTGCGAAGAACGGGTATACCAGCTAGTAGTACATAAAATGAAGTTCTTAAAGAACAATTCAATATTTAGTCACATTTTTAAAACACATGTAAACAATCTTTTAGAACCAGAAACTAAAATATTATTTAATGGGGCGTTTATAGTTATTTACAAAACATTTCATATTAATTTGAGAAAAAACAACTGGCTAAAATCAGATGCGATTCTTTAAATTGTTAAGATGGATTATAATAACTTAATTGCTTATACAAAGGGAATAATTGTGATTGTTTTCTAATAGTTTCAAATCCAACATTCTTGAGTGACAATTTGATGAGTAATAACAATAATGATTCGTCACAAATATATAGCTTCACTTCATAATTCTTAAGAGAATGACTGAATAATACTTGAAAAAGCTGCCAAAATTTGGATTTAAAATTTTCGGGGAAATGCGTTTAAGAAAATGACTTTAAAAGCAATTCATGATTCTTTTTAAAAATCTTATAAAACAACATCCACATAGGTCACTTTTGTTATCAATAACATATTCAAATAAGGACGTTACTGATCCCCAGAATAAAAAAAATAAAAAAAAAAAATGAGAATGAGAGAGGAAAAAAAATCTTGTAATTACAAAAACTGTGGAAGGTGAATAAAATATGAATGGGAATTTCTACAACTAAGTTAGTATCCTATTTATTTCCATAGGAAATTATTCTAAACCAATAGCCTGCGGGACACACTCAGCCTGCAAAGGCACTCAGAAAACCAAATAGAAAATGTTCTCTATATTTCGGTCGACATACCGGTTCACTCCTAGGAGAGCCCACACTCTTGGCGAGAATTACTTCGGTTGGCGATAATTGCGCCATCTTGGTAACCCTACTTTTAAACACTACATATGGCAATTCTAACTATTTCTAGCATTTTCGTATTTTGTGGACGCGCATTTCGAATTTCATTTTGTCGATGGGCTCCGGGCTGGCTGCGTGTGTGAGAGAATATACTTTAGAATTTTTTACTTTGTTGAATGCGAAAGGTAAGAAAGAATTGATTGGTGTATGAAGGAAGGATTGATTGCTTCGAGTTATGAATGTCCTAAATGTAATGATCGGCATGATGTAACATGGTCGGCAATAAAACGCTTTCTTCGAAATTGTACCAGCCATGCCGAATGTATGTTCGACCATTACCTCGCAGAATAAATATGGCTCCGCTCATACGATCATTAGCTTAGCGATGAGACCTTTAAGGCTTTTTTAAAATCTGTTGTTACGCTGTTCCTTCCACTCGGAAAAGATCACCAGTAAGAAAGTAAGTGCTGTTTTTATATTTTTTTATATTAAATGTTTAATTTCTGTATTGTTTATATATATTTTCATTATACATCCACCTTATCCCACTATATTCCCTTGCCGCCATTGTCGGGTTCGCTTGGCACCATATTGTTCTAGCTTGGCGCTTTTTTCGGTTTGTCGCCAAGGGTGTGGGCTCTCCTAGGATTTTACCGACATACCTTTGTGAGCAAAGGTTTTCAAAGATCTACAAGAGTAGTGAGTGAGTGAATGTTAACGTCACTGTTAAGCTACACGAGGGCTTTTGGAGATGGACTTCGTCATTTTGAATCATGGTCAATTGACGAGGACGTCACCTGAGCTGGCACCCCCTCTCCTAACTACCACAGCAACGGGAGGACGTTTGAGCTCTCGACAGATTTAACGTGCATCGCTTCTCTACACGGCGGGTCCTTCTTGGCACTGGGCTCGAACTCATGACACTTCAACCACGATCCGATGCCTTGACCACTAGGCTACTGCGGTCACTCTACAAGAGTAAATAAAGATGTAAATTTGCTGTGTATGTGTGGCCTTAAGGCTGTCTCCGGTAAAAGCACGAGAGCTTGAACTAAATGCGAAGCATATTTCAGACAGAAAAAAGGCCTCAATTTCTATGGAAATTTGCAATATTATAACTCGTACCTCTGTTAACAATATAGTGTTTTTAAAAATAACAAAATATTCCATGAATACTTTCTTTTTTGTTATAATACGTGAAGGCATATATAGCTCATTTAACATTGCGGTATAGAAAAAGCGCGAAACACATTTTATACCAGAAAAATGAACCAACTCGGTTAAAAACGGGAAATATAATAAAAAATTCTGCTCTCTAAAGGATAGGGAAGCCATAATATCATATTGTTTCATTTCTTTTATATCTAAAAATTGTTCGAAATTCGGGTCCTATTTTTTTAACATTAACCGAAGACAGCCTTAACTTGCAAGCTGTAATGAGAATTTCACACAAGCAGCCTCACTCCTGATTTCATAAATAATTGTAGAAAAATGAGATTGGATGCATTTGTTTCATTCAACTGATTCTAAAATGAAATGTGGTTGCAACTGCAGATGACATGAAAAATTAGCACAATAAATAAATTAAATAAAACACACAGTGGCAGTTTTGTTCAACTTATATTTATTGATTTTCAAGGTACAATTCTTATATTTTTTCTGAGATGCAAGGTTAACTAAAAATGAATGCAATCATTTTAAAAAGGTGCGGCCCTACGATATCCTCCGCTTCCACAATGTGGAGCCAAAACAATTGCCCACCCCTGTTCTAAGCCATTTAAAGCATCCCCCTACACAAATTATAATTCCAGCATGATAAAAAAAATCACCACTAAAACTTGATTGTTCGTATTCAAAAAATGCATCAAATTTGTTAATGTCGAAAAAATTAACTATCGATTCCAAGAATTTTTAAAATTAAAAAAGATTAGATTAATTCACAGTTTTAACATTAGATTATAAATACTATTTATATGTTCCGTAATTTACGTATCTTTTTGAATTGCAATAATCTGATAACGACACTTAAAATTTATACTCAAAGCCTTCCAGTTAAAACTAAGCTTTATTGATCTTGAAAATCGAAACATAGCGAAGTATAGTCGAGCTGGATTAGAACATATCCTAATTCATCCTAATAGGAAGTTTCAGATGTGAATATCTTTAATGTGAAGAAAACCGAAGCGGAAAATATTATCAATTAATCAACATTAATACACATCATTTATTATAGTTCACAATTCAAATTGTTCTGGTTCGAATCTGAGAATGTGGATGTGTTTTAAGACAGAATAGTGAAGTAAAGAAAATAATATGTTGCATGAATAGAATCTATTAAATGAGGAGTGTTTGAAGCTTAAAATTAATTTTAATTATTCGTGACTGATGTCCAATGCGCATAACTTCTAAAGAACTTAATTTTGAATGATAAAATGTTGAAGATATTTTAATTAACCATCACAATTTTTAATACATAAGCATGAAAAATACATTGAAAAATATTCTTTATGTATGCATTTTATGCATATATTAGAAATATATTTTAATACATAAAATGTACAGTAAAATACAAGTTAAAGATTTCACGAAACAGCTTCAATTTCGTCATTATTTCACCTCTTACGAGCATTGAAGTATAAAAAAATTGCTTAAATTTTGAAAAATAATCAAACAATAAGGTCAACACAAGGACAGAGTTCTTGCTTAATTTTGATACGATTATGAAAAAGATACTTTACAGACATTGCAAAAATTTCACTTACAGTAATAAAAAAAAATATAAAAAACTTTGTTTTTCGAAAAAGGCTTTTGATCAGTGCTTATATAACTGAATAATAAGATCAGAACCAAACTTTTTTTAAAAATTTTAAATATATAAAGTACTTCTTAATGTCTTGTGTTTGAAGTAACATCAATCAGCCCATGAAATTAAAACATTTTGGTTTAAATCTTACTAAAAGTTTATCTTATATTATTTTTGATGATTAAGAAATCAGATATTTTACAAATAATCGGCAGTTTTTTAAAGAGTTAGTTAGTATTTGACTCTAGACATTTTATTAAATTAAAAATTAAATCATAATTTAATAATTCAAATTCAGATAAATGGTAAGTTTGAATTTCTATACGGAATGTCATGATTAAAATTTTTATACCAAGTATTGAATGATTAAAATATTTAATTAAAATTTCGTTGGTATGTAGATGCTAATATTTTTAGCTTTGGATATTATGATCAATATTTCAGTGAACTGTTATTTAAAAATCAGCATTAAATTAGAAGTAATTAAAAGTACTACTATTTTTTTAAAAGGTTGTTAAACGTTCAACAATAAAAAACAAGCAAAAACTTGCTTTTATTTCTCAATGAAAAGTTACATCAAAAGCAAATTCTAATTTTTTTTTTACTAAGATTTTAGTTATGAAAATAAAATTAATCTTGTTTCGTTCAAGCCAAGTTAACCATTAAAAAAATTTGCAGGCATTATCTGAAATGATTAACTCTTATAGGATTTCATTTATTGGGAAAATACTTAAAAAATGACAAATATAAAAAAATAAGTGAAAAAATGCATTAAATTCATTATTTTCAAATAAAGCATATATTTCAAATTTTGTAGATATATAAACAGTTTTTTATTTTAATACATCAATTCAAAACACAATACTTACGAAATGAACAGCATAAACAACACATCTGCCAAAACAATGATCGACGGCTTTCAATCCGCGCCAAAAATTCTAATAAATCGAATCCCACCCAAATATAACAAAAAGTTATAAAACACCAACTATATTACATAATAAAAGCAACTGCAAAACTTTTTCTCATCACCAAAATTTTTTACGGCTAGCGGCCGGTATGGGAATGGCAGTTTTTTCGTTCCGAAAACTAGCGCGCTATCATCGATCAAAGCGTCGAAAACAAAAACTACGATCTAGTTTACTATAAGCAAATAAACAGCACTTCTCGCAAACACAACAGCGCAAATAATAACGCGCGAATCAAAACAACTTTTCAAAAAGTTTTACTTTCAAAACTATGTAAACGTACCTTTTCGTTGTTCCCGTTTTCCTCTTCAGAATTTTCGCCGGATGATAAAAAAACAAGCCGACAAAGCTACAACTCTAACTGTCTGAGTGTAAAAGTGTGAAAAACAAAGTTGTCTTAATTTTTTAGGCGAAAAAACTGGCGCGGTGAGTCTTTATTGCTCTGTCCAGCGAACGGTGTCGGGCCCAAAACAAAGTTTTAAATACCGCTATGACGATCCGCAAGAAACAGCAACATGTCAACCCTTCGGTACAGTTTCGTCTGAGTCTGACGTAAGAGATAGGCTGTCGCAGCGATACCAGCGCCGCTTTCAATGCAACAGCTGACTGGCTCTTCTCAACTCTGAAAATACGGGCGCCACCTAGTCACTTTTTACACCCATTTTTTAATATAGACCAATTATTTAGTAAGAAAATGAAAAGAGTAAACACAAAAAAAGTTAGGTCAAAGTTGTATTACGAAATTAACCTTTTGAAGTACCAATTTTTTTCATCTGAAAATGGTGGAATTTTTTTTTTCCCTTTATACTTCTTTCTGGGAGAAAAAGTTTACTAGCAAATATACATCCGTATCTGATTATTTATTTCTTATCTTAGATATCTAAATAGTATCTCTATTTCTTTAAAAAGAACTGTCATGCAGCTACAGCCTTGTTATGTTATGTATGTCACGACGTTGATTGAATTTCTGATTAATTCAGGAAGCAAAAAACATAAAAATAAAACGTATTATAACGTAAACATAATTCTACATTTATTAATTTTTAAACTGAGACAAATATACCAATTTAAATGACATGAGAAAAATTATTCTTTAAGTGGGACAGTTGATCTTTTTTCCATTTGTTTACTAGAAAGTTATGTGAAGTGAAACATAGAGAATAAATATATTAGAAAAGCAATATGTGTACTATAAATAATATAACTTAGGAACAAAATTATCAGTATGAAAATATTTGTTGGCTTAAGGTAACAATTTATTCTTTTATATACTATATAGAGAACCACAAACATCATTCACAAGATGTAGGTTATATGAGGAAAAAGATTTAATGCAACTGCAACGTAAAGATCAAAACATCTGCTCGCCGTTTCACCGGTATTAAGTTCCATTCGAAGCTTTCATAAAGCGGTAAAAATGTCACGGTTTTTCCTTCGGCTTACAAATCAGTACGAATCCATACAGGAAAAAAATATAAAATCATCAGAAGAGATTATAAGGATGTATAATTTATAGTGATTAGTGCATCGGGCTTCCGCACCACAGGTCCTAGGTTCAAACCCAGGGCTGGGCAAGGTTGACTCAGCCTTTCATCTCTTCAGTGGGTCGATAAATGAGTGCCACGCTTGCTTGGGAACATAACAATGGGGGTTTCAGGTCAGACTGACCACCTGACCAGAGCATCTGCTCCTGCACCTCTGGGCCCAAGGTGCGCCGCTGAGTTAAGCTTTTTTTATAATTTATAGAAAAAAATCATGTAATAAATGCTTTTGTTTCTTTATTTAGCTCTTGCATAACATTAGTTTTACACAATAGAAGAGTATAAAAATCCCGATTCAACAGAGATGATCGTGCAAAGTAAATGGAACTGTTGCGTATTACATCCAATTGGATGTCTGTCTCATCTTGGAATGGTGTGGAAGCTAGGAAATTGAAGTGTCGCTGTCCCCACGGGACAATGACCTGAAATTTCAAAGCTCATTACCAGTAGTCTGCAGTGTAACTGTACAAAGACGATGATTAAAATAAAAAGTAAAAATAATAAACAAGCCTAGTGGCTGAATGGTTAGTGCATCGCGCTTCTACACCATAGATCCAGGGTTCGAACCCCGAGCTGGGCAGTGTTGACTCGTCCTTTCATCCCTTCAGTAGGTCGATAATGCTTGGGAAATTAACCTGGGGATTTCGCGTCAGACTGACCACCTGACCGGAACATCAGCCCTCTCAGTGTCCTAGGTCACGTATACGCAGTTGGGCACAGTAGACTTTGCGGGCTATCACGCCACCGAGTTAAGTAAAAATAATAAACATTTGCGTTAGAAACGCTTACAAAATAAAAGCAAATAAAGAAAAGATTTTCTGAAAAATATTTTCAATCACACACACGAAAAGATTTGATTTTTTACGATTAATAGTTAGTAAATTCGAAAACTTCTGCTAAATCCGAAAGATAAAATCGAATTGCGTTCATATTCTGAACATCACATAATTGATGATGAAAGAGACCGATGGAAAAAACATAAAAGGTTGTATAAATATTGATCTAATAATGAAAACTTTTTTATATCAAAATAAAAGGAAAAAAACAACAACAATTTATTTTGAATATTCTTCCCCTAAAGGAATTATAGTGGAATTTCAACCAGTCATATTTTTCTTTAAAGGAAAGACAAAAATGTAATTACTACAAAAAAAGAAACTTCAAACATTTTGATTCAAGCGGAACAATCACAGAAAAACAGAAAAATTAAGGAACAAAAGAAAAACTTCCAAAGTCAAAAGGATAAAATTTATAATTCAAACAAGTGGCTTTTTACGCCACAGGGCATTAAAAATAAAACGTGATTAAGAGATACACTGGTTATAAAGTTCGCTTTTAATTTATTAAGGAATAAATTATGAAAAAGAAAAATTTTCTTTGCCATGTTTTAATAATGGCCATTTTATTCTTAAAACAGGGATCCTAATTCGGGATCATGCTTGCACCAACATTGTATTTCCACAAGAATTTCTAAACATGAAAAAAATAGAGAAGTGGGAAAAACAAAAGGAATTCTTCAAATTTATCCAGAAAACTTCTCTCAAAACTAACGTCATTTTAGTGTCACATAAGAGGTGTTATTAAATGATTTCCTAATTTTGAACCGCAAGTAAATGATATCTGAGCCGGTTCCTCACTCTCCTCACTTCTACAACACGTTAGCAATTTTAGTTCTAATTCCATTTAACACACAGCATCCCGTTCATTATTCTACAAGACAGGTCTTGGGTGAAATCAGAATTCGAACTCCAGCAAAACGGCAAGTGATTTTAATCACTGAACTACCGGTATCAACACATCTCACATACAAATAAATAAGTGATATAAAAAGAAATTAAGTCAATTCCTACTTAGGTTTAAAAAGAAAAATTTTATTTTATTTACTTTTATTCAACAGTTACAATTTTTATAAATATGTATGTACATATGAATATCTGGAAGTTTCCATTCTAGTCAAACATTTAACGAACTTATTTCAATATAAATGAAGAACTTACTTTTACCGAGAGATCTCTCACACTGCGAGTGAGTGAGTGAAGATTAACGTCGCACTGTTCAGCTACACGAGGGCTTTTGGCGACGGACCACGTAATTTTGAACCATGGTCAAGTGACGTGGACGACACCTGAGCTGGCACCCCCCTCTCCTAACTACCACACCACACCAACGGGAGGACGTTTCAGCTCTCGACAGATTTAGCGTGCATCCCTGCCCTACACGGCGGGTCTTTAGTGGTACTGGGCTCGAACTCGTGACAAAGCCAGCCACGATCCGATGCCTATACCACTCGGCTACCGCGGCCTCCTCTCACACTGCAAGGAGCGGGAGTGGAGCACGTCTATCTGTCAGCTTCGCCAGATATATTACTGCCTTAAAATGCTACTTTCCAGATTGGACCTCTGAAACGCGCATGCGTTTGAAAGAGCGTAGTGCAACAAGCAAAATACTTTCATTTTTGGAACTGGTAGTTTTCATGGGACAGGACCAGGGCTCAACGATCCAGGTGTCTAATCTGGGATAAGATAGCTATTTTTAACTCATCAGACAGGCTCAAATCAAAAGCCAAATACTTGTTAAGAGGGGCTAAGAAACAACTCAGATGGAGAGAGATTATTTATTTCAATGATAAATATATTTCCCATTCTACAAAATGCATCCGTAGACCAAAACGATAATTGTTTAAATAAGGATAGTATGTATTAAATTCAAAAAAAGGAAAATAAAAGCGAATTTAATGCCTAATATTGCAAAGTAAATATTTTTCGTTATGAGAAAATCGAGTAAATGGAAACAAGTAATTAAAAAAAAATCTAAATCAGTTCCTACATAGATCAACAAAGAAAAGTTTTATTTTAATTACTTTTTATTAAATAATTACAGCTAATATAAATATGCACATACACATGGCAGAATCACAATATTAAGTGGCAAAATAGAAAGCGATTTTCCTTGCAATTTTCCATTTTCCTTTCTATATAGGATGCTGGACTATTATTTTTGTGTTTTTATTACTATTTAATCATTAATTAAATTTAATTATTCCAATAAAATAGTGTAGTAAAAAGAAATCATATTCTCAGAAATTAGGCTACCCTAAGTGGGATTCGAACCCACCACTTTTGGATTAGAAATCCAATGCGCTACAGGGGAACAACGAGTGATAATCCTTTATATATGTATGTTGTTGAACTATTATTTTGTTTGTTACTAATTATTCATTAATTAATGAATTAATATTTGAAAAATCTGTATTTTAACATCAAGTGTCATTCACTAGAAGTTTTAAAAAATGTATTTGAACTTGAGAGGATGAATAAAAACTATTTTAAAAGCGATTGAATATATATATATGTATAAGGAGAGTGTTAACTATAATATATATACATAGTGAAGGAATTGAAAATGACTTTGAAAGCTTTTAGAATATTTAATTTAATTCATATCTTCACAGAAAACTCTTATTTATTTATAATTAATATTCCGAGACTAAGCAAGACATTTTTTATTTCTATGATAATATATCGAGATATTAACTTATAACTCTCTCAGCGTCGTCTCTCTTTCATTACTTCGAAATGATATATAAGTATCACTGGAAAACTAAATATCTGGACTAAAATCAGAATATTCTGAAAGTACTTATACATACATTCGAAAGGCGGAATTTTTATCTAAATCGTGACAGGAGTCTCAAATATCAAGCTTTAGATTGGACGAAACATTTCTAGATTTCGAATTGATCTCACTTTATAAGTGAAAACTTCAAGACGAAAGTGTCCTTAAATATACTGCCAGAGTTATAAAATATTTCCAAAGATTGGTTGCGAGAAATCTGAAATTTACCAGGAAACTATTTATCAATCCGTCAGAATACCACATATATATAAGTTTTATTTTCTCATTTTAACAAAGTTTTACTTGAAATAAAAGCGGAATAGTAGCAAGGCAATAAGTATAAAATTATTTTTACAAAAATAATTATAAGCTAAAAATATTTTAAAGAATATTTTTGTAACTGCTTACACTATAACTCTAAAGGTTTGAAATTTTTTTTTATGGGAATTTGTTATTTTGAAGAGCTATAGTACCGACATCTATAAAATGAGCAGGGAGGTAATTAAACCTTATCAATATACTGAAGTATAAATATTCAAAATACATTATTTATTAATAATAACAAATTAATAATCTGAAAAAGAATTTAATCCGTACAATTTTTAGAATTACTTTGCACAGATAACTATTAATTATGCCAATTGGGTATATATATATATATACAGTCAAACCTCCATATAACGAACCTCTATATTGCGAATTTTTCTATTTAGGGAACTTTTTCCTAGAACTAAGAACATTTCACGATTTTCTTCGTAAAATAACCTCCCAATAGCGAAGTGTATTTTCCATATAACCAACTTTTTTTCTTGTGATTCAAATTTTTTCCGGCCTTTTTAAAAGTATTTCTGAAGGTTTCAAGTTATTCTTTCTTTTAACTCATTTTATAGTGGTCATAAATTTTGAACAGGTTTTATTGGGTACCTAGCTGGTTCCTTCCTCAGGTACCTTATGGGTGTTTCATCCAAGAAGTGCAACTTTTAACCCCATCGTCCAGTTCACTGGAAACATCTTCAATATCCCCTTTCGCTTTCAAAGGAGTTGTCTCGTGTCCCCGTGTCCTTCAAGTAGTCTCCATTCATTTGAAGTGTTGATCAGTGGTGCTGGGAACTTCGTTTCTTGTAGCTCGAAAATGTCAAAACGTAAGTACTTGAGCATCAAAGAAAAAAAAATCTTTAGGAAGCGGATAAAGGCATCAAGAAACTTTCCATGAAGTTTTTCTTTCTTTTTTTTATAGGTAAGATATACAAAATGAATATTATTAATTTACAAAAAGGTGTGAGAAGAATTGCTCTTTTTTAATGTACAGAGTTTATGAATTTAAAATTTGTTTTATGCGGTTTATAAAAAAAAAATGAAAGATGAACCTCTATATAACGAATTTTCCATATAACGAATTTTTTTCGGGGGGGGATTTAGCGACTTCGTTATATAGAGGTTCGACTGTACATACAAACTTTTAACGTAACATAAACTTAACCAATCCATGTCTTAACTCACCAAAAAATATGACTTGACCACACAGCTTCTTAAAGGAAATAAATAACTGAACCCCACACAGACTCCATAGATCGACTGATAAAGAAGTGTCACAACTTGAAAAAAAAATCCCTTTTTTTACCATCATAACTATAAATCATCACAACCGCTGGCAATATGCAACGTCTCAAATCGGAACTTCCCGAGATATGACCTACAGTAGATTTGAAGAAGTGAGCGAAACTGTTTATTAAATCCGGAAATGGTGAATCCAATTAAATAAGCACCCCACCTCGTCTGCGCTAATTTATCAAAGCCGAAGCACGTAGGGCGCCACGAAGATTAACGCAAAGCAAATCGGTCGGTAATAAAACAGAGCCGCAGAAGTCGTAAAGCCACTTGAGAAAGTAATAATTGAGATAAGTATTCGAGGTGAATGTTCCGCCCTTTCAACTTTGATTTTTTTGACATTTTTCTCTTTGACCTTCTACATTCTGACAAAAATAATCATATTTTAAATTGTAAAAGGAAAATTATTCTAATTTTTTTTTAAATAAGAAAAAGGATTCTGCTTAAGAAATTAGATTTTGTTATATCAAAACCGTTTCGCATTTCAATTATTCCTGATATTAAACTAGATGAACAGTCTGTAGTGTAGTGATAACGTGATATAAATTTATAGAAACAACAAAAGAATAGGTAATAAGAATTCGAATACATTATTTCCAATAATCTACATATATAAAGGAGAAAAGCGACTCACTCATTCACTCACTTACTCGCTCATCACGATTTCTCCGGAACTTTAAGATCTAAAGACTTGAACTTTGTTAGGTATGTTTCTTTCATCTTTCATGGAATAAAGATCAGTTAAGAACGGATTGTGCGAAATTCTATCCCCGAAGGGGATTGTGAGAGGTCGAGAGGCATTATAAATAAATATTCCTATTTTGGAACTATGAGACCCATATACTAGAAATTTGGTAAGCATGTTTCTTTTGTTGAATAGATATCAGCTAAGAACGAATTTTATGGAAACCGACTACTATGGGGGAGAGCAGGGAGTTACTGGGGATTTTGATAAAAAAAATTTCACTTTCTTAACTATTAAAATTAGACTTGGCAAGCATGTTAATTTTGTTGAGTAGAGATTCATTAAAAATTGGTCTTGCGGAAATCCACTTTAACGAAGGGGGTTACAATAGAGCGAAAAGTAATTAATTCTACTTCAAATTTAGAAATTATTATTTAGAAGTAATGTCCTTTTTAAATCAAGAGTTCAGAGTTATAAGAATGTTTTTTAATACAATTTATCGCTTAATGGTAGGACTTAGATGTCAGTAACAATGGCGTAACTGAGAATATTAGGCCCTCCACCCCCCTGCAAAGTCAGGTTTGAACCGCAAGCTTTACTTGGCATCAATCAGGCTCTGGGTCCCCTAGAATCCTGTCCTCCCCTGGGGTTGCCTGAATGTACGTTACGCCACTGATAAATAATTTTACATCTATATATAAACAGTATGTATCCATTTAACACCAGGAAATATCCAGTGGTACGGGAAGATAACGGGTAGTTTATTATATATATTGAGTAGAAATCATGTTTAGTGATAAATAATTTAATGTACGAAAAATTAGAAACAAAACATATCACTAACTTTTTATTTAAAATAAAGACTATTTTACGTCTTAAAAATTGATACCTGCGTGTTTATATTGTTTCTTTTTGGTTTCCCATTTTTCAATTCTTACTATTGGGGTTCACTCTATTTTCCCTATATATATATATATATATATCTTGTTCAAATTTCAATCATTAATAAAATATTTTTTATTCATTCATTCATGTTTAAATACATTATTTAAAACTTTTAGTGGAGGACTTTTTCAAATATTAATTCATGAATCAAATTTAATTAACTAAAAGAAAATTTTTCTGCATTGACCTAAGTAGAAATTGACTTAATTTTTCTTTTTTTATATATTACTTGTTCCTAATTGCATCACTAATAGTCCAGATCATATGTTGTGGAATTAAGGTCTGATTTTTCACAAGCTAGAGTATGAATTCTAATCGAGATTTTACCACTTAAGGAAATAAGAAACTTTGTTCTCAAGATGATCTTTGATTATAAACAAGATAATGCAAGCAAACTGTTGCCTTAGTAGTCTTGTTATGATCATATAAATAATTCTCAGAAGCAGAAAAAAAATCCTCGTTGATTATTGAGCAGCATAGATATTATTTTACTTTTTCCAGCTGATTCAAAGTTTGATATTAAGAGAATTCCTTAGCTCAATTTAAATTTATAGCATCCAATCAAATCAAGGCTTTGTGGCAAGAGGATATGTATATATATTTACATATATATATATATATATATATATATAGTTCTACGTTTTTAACATTTTTAATATACCAAATATAAAACTGATGGAGTTTTTATACAGCCTTCAAATGTTAAAAGCAAGGCTCATGCCTGAGATTAAAAACCTTCTTCGTATTTGAGATAAGATATAATATGGAACGAAAACAAAATATCTTGGAATAATTTATAAACATTATAAAAAGCTCTTTATTTTCTCTCTTATTCAAACACAAAGATTTATGAGATATTTTTATGGCTCCAAATAATAAAAATGGGTTTCTTTTTTATCGTTTAATGTATAACGGGAAAAATTATTCTTGGAAAAGTTGAAAACCATTGGAACAAAAATATCTAAATTTTAATTAGTATCTAAAGAAATGATACACAATTACATTAAAGGTATTTTTTACTTGGAATTGCCATCGAGTTTTCATACTGATACATAATTAATAAGTGTTGCATTTTAGGAATAATTAAAAGGCAATAAGAAAAATAAAGGAATAATTTTTTTCCCGGAGAAAAACACTCAGATCACACACAGTTTTAAGTTTTACAAAAACGTTAATGTTATAAGCAGAAAAAAACAATTCAAAAAATACCACGCACACACAAACACACACAGATGAATTGAGCAACAAGTTTTTCTATCATTGATTGAGATTGATCACAAATTTGTCTTAACAAAAGCACAACCAAGTGAAGAAATTACACAAATAATGAGTTTCTTCCATAATATTAAAAAAAAAAATCGGCAAATATATCTTATATTACTTTTATTTCATGAATTTGTTATTTTTTAAATTTCTATTTGCCAGAAAAAAGACTTTTATAAAACATTTACTGTGTCAGTTATACTTCGAGATCTCAGCTTTGATACCAATTTGATAATTATAAAAATATGATTCCCAAATTTACATTAATTTAAAAATTATTAACACTATTTCATTTGTCAAAAATTAAGAGATTGCTAAATAAGATTAAACCTCAGATTTTACGTTTTATCTTTTAAATTTCCTTACATTCGTAATTTTATCATGTCATACTTAACCTTTTTACTCAGTTTAAGGCAAGTATTTAATTGTCATAATGTCCATATAGTTACATTATGTAGGTCAATGAGCTCGATATGAATTAGAATATTGATTCTGTAATTATTTTGCATACGCGAATAAGCTGTTTATAACTAAAATTTGGAAATTTTACCGATACATTTATGCTGATAGTTTAAACAACATTTCTACAGCTTTTGAATGATTGAAAAGAAATTTTGGAAGAATCAAACATCATCAATGAAAATATTATCTAATATTAACACACACATTTTATTTCGTTCTACACTGAAACTCTATTAGAATTTATAACGCTTAATATCTTTTAAAAAGCTACAATAAAACTTTTTACCGCGAACATCATCATTAAATACCTTAATTTCATGGAACACTTTTTATAGGAAAAATATTTAAAATTGATTTCCTCTCCTATCTGAAACAAAATCGGTAGAACTTTTTATTGAAGTGAGAATAAAGAAACTAACAAAATGTATTGTAACATTAACTTCAGAACCGAAGAAGCTTATTTTAAGAGTTATTAAAACTTAAATAACATTTGAAAGTTTAATTATAGTTCAAAATTTTTTTAAACCCTGAAAGGCGAATGTTATTTTTCAGAGATGAAAGATTGTTCTTACTGTTAAAAAAAAAGAGAGTTCAATAATAGGAAAACGTCCTGCCCTACCTTTTCATGAAAAGAATAGATATGAGGTACATTGTAAATCTTTTGGATGAAGAACTTTGATCTCTCATCTTCATACAAATGAATTTAAGAACTCTTTAAACAGTGAAAAATAGAGAATTATAAAAGAAAACCAGCAATTGAAGATTATTCATTTTTAATCAAGAATAAACATTCCTTTAAGAGCATAATTTTAATGATTGGTAATTGCACTTTCGAAGAAATTTTATTCAATTCCAAATATTAGTTCACTCTCTCCTTATATATATATTTATTTATATATATCTTGTCCACTGAAGATCCAATACATTTTTTAAAACTTGTAGTGGATGACAATTGATGTTCATATAGTTTTTCAATTATTAATTCATTAACTTTATTTTACTTTTTAATTTTAAATTTATTCTGCGTTATTTCTGACGAAGTTAGATTTAGCATCAATAGATGGCACCAGTAAGTTCTTCAAAAGAATTTTTTTCTTGGCTTCAAATATAATTTTTAAGCTTGCAGTGGATGACACTTAATGTTAATACAGTTTTTTCAAACATTAATTCATAAATTAAATTTAATTAACTAAAATAAAACTTCTCCTTGTTGAACTAAGCAGGGGTTGACTTTAAATTTTTTTATAATACTTGTTTTTACGAATACAATTACACGATTAATACGGCATTGCTAAATTTCAAGTTTTAGATTACCCTACATTAAAAATTCTGGTTATACTAAGCATTAATTTTTATAGTCGTTTCTTGTTTTACTTAATTCTTGACTCATTTGAGATACATATTTTTATCAGCGTAGTCTATATGGTGAAAATTTCTGTCGGGTTTTTTAGCTTTATTTATTGTTAGGTGAGCTCGTCTGACTTGAGGAAGTGAATAAATAAATTACATAACTATGATATTAAATGTTTCTGACATTTTGTGATTTCGTGAAATATTTCACTTTGTGATGAACTTTAATCGGAAAAATTTCGTATTGTTTCTGAAATTTATAAAATAAAAAAATGATAAATTATCAAAAACAATTAAACATAAATAAGAACAAAACCAAATGGAATATTCATTTCTAAGAATAGAAATGATTAAATCAAAACTTGTACTATCATCATAAAAAAATAATTTTTAAAAAACCTTAGGAGTTATTGTTGATTGTGCATAAAGACCTTATACTTCTCTCTCTCTCAGTTCCTATCTTTAAAAATAAAAACTACAACGAATGGCCAACTACATAAAACGTAGCAACTCTTTTTAAATTCGTACGAATTTCTCAAAAATAACCAGTAGAATATATTAATATATGTACCTTTCTCCACTTTGTAATCCTTACGCCTGCAGCAACACTGACTTAATATCGCTGTTTTCATCATCGGCTCTTCACAATCAGTTTTAGCCACTTTTAAAGAGTTCCTGCTTCGACCTGAAGTCGGAGTACTTAAAAGAACTGCTCTCTAATGAAAACAGAACCTACTTTTCCACTCCGCTCTCTACCTCCATTATCTTCAGTTAGATCACTCAACGCTGGAAGAGTTATCAAAAACTAAAGTTGTGTGAAGTTATGGCCTCTCTTCTTCGATGCAACAGCGTGGTGAAAGATTTTCCCAAAAAGCAGTTCGTGAGATCTTATCACTCCGACGAATCAAATTTTGATTAGGTGGAACACTAATGTATACGTAAAAGGAGAATAACTAGCTGACGAATCACTTTACGCTTATAGTGACGTTTACATTTACAGTCGGAAATTCACGTTTTGCCTGGGTAGATAGATCTAAAGATTTTAGTACTACGCTGAGGAGAATTAAATGTTCATAAATTGAGAATTAAAATAATTGTTTAGAAAGAGAAATGAGCAGGGAGAGAAAAAACTCAACAAGGATGTTTGAGAAACTGGAGGTTGTACGTGTGTCCAAAGTATAAATTCAATGATTTAACAATATAATTTAATATGAATGGGATGAAAAAAAAAAACGAAATGGGGAGAGAGAAGTCGGTTTAAAAATAATAAAAAAATAAATTAGATTTTTATAAACAAATATGAAAAAAACCACTTAGTGATGAGCTAATATAAAAGCAAGTTGAGTAATGTTTCATAAATATAAACATAATCAGCTTGAAAATCTGATTTCCATTTTTTAGAACACATGCGCATAATGTATCGGGAAATATTAAATTGCAAGTTCCAGATTGTGTGTGTGTGTAAGATGTAAGTTTAAGTTCTAGCATAAAGCGTTCAATTGTATTGAAAAGCCTGTTTACAACTATCACCTCTTGATTTAAAAAAGACAAGACCTGAATATCTAAAATTGAAGAAGAATTTTCTTTTACGCTTCCATAATCCCCCACCCTCCAAAAGGGGATTTGTGCAAAACCCACTTTTAGCAGATCTCTACTCAACAAAATGAGCATGCATGCCAAATTTGAAGTTTAAATCTAATAGTTTAAAAACAGAATTTTTTTTATCAATTAGCCCCATAACCCCCTTCGGGAATGGATTTCCGTAAGATCCCCGTTCTTACCGGATTTCAATTCAACAAAAAAACTAATATACTAAATATTATTAGTGTAGGTCTAGTAGTTCGAAAATGATTTTTTATATTTATACGCCCTAGTATTTCTCCGCTTTACCCCCATAGGAGTCAATTTCCGTAAAATTTGTTCTTAAAGAATCTCTAGTCAACAAAAAAAGCATACTTACCAATTTTCAAGTATGTAGTCTAACAGTTCAAGCATATGAATTTTTATCTATAACACCCTTTAGAGGTCTATTTTTGTAAAATCATTTCTTAGCAGATCTCTGCTCCATGAAAGGAACGTGCCTGCCAAATTTCAAGTCTGTAGGTCTAATAGTTTTGGAATTACCGTGATAAGTGAATGATTGGGTCTCTTTCCTTCCTCATATATAAAGTATAACCTTTATTTTGTTCCTATCCAAATTCTTAAGAACAAAATTAGGTCACGGCCCGTTAGCACAATATTTTTTTTTTACAAAAAAAAAAAAAAAAAAAACGCTATTTTTTAATTAGTTCTTGAAAGATGAAAAAAGGATGGAAATCATGCTTTTATATATAAAAACCGACATTTAATAGTTTTCAACTATTGATAAACACGCTTATAAGACGAGTTCGTATTTTTGCTATTTTACGACAATAATTCTGGTTTACTTTTGTTTTACTGCAAAATATTTTCCTCTTTACATTATTGAAAAAAGGTACGTAATTGGTTTAAAGTAAACCCTTTAATAAATGTTAGAATAGAAAGAAATTATTTCAAATAGAGAGAATATATTTTCCCATTCGACGGGATTAAAAATAAATTAGAAAAGTTAAATAAGTTTCTATGGCCAACTTGCTACGAATAAATGAATGAGCACAAATTCTAATTTTCTGTTCCAACTTATCAGTGAAGCATTGAAATCTCTAGAGACGGCAGACCTTTGAGAAAACGTCAAATTACATTTCGGTGGAAAATGCAGTTTAAATCCTGTGATCGGTAAAGGGAAAAAATCGGATATCTGCCTTCAAAAATTTTAAATTCCGAAGGATGTTCCATCCTCCAACTTTAATTTTGCGCTTTTCTGTGAGAATTTTATTTATTTATTTTTTACAAACTATTTGCGCATGTCACTTTTCTATTTTCTGTTCAAAATTCAACGTAGATCCGGATTCCGTTTGATTTCCAATATGAAATCACTAGTGGGTGTCGGCTTTATGGAAGAAGTCTATTCCATTTGTTCTGTGGAAAAATAGTTTTCTTACTAAAGTTTTGGCATGGAAGAAACAACAGTTAAGCCACAAACGTTTCTTTGATAAAAAGGAATTTTTCTTATTTGAAAAGTACTTTTACTACAACAATGACAACTAGAGAAATCGAATTTTTTGGGGGGTTTATATATTTATAACAATAATTTTTTTTTACAAAAGCTTGTTTCCCGCCAGTTACGGTAAGATAAAACGCATAGTGGTGGGACATCAAATTGATAAATAGAAAATTTTTAAACTTGTGTGTATTGTCAACACTATTTTTTTCTTTATCGTACTATAAATCGATCATATCCCTGCATTATTATCCCCAAACTCCTTGTTGTAGATTTCACAACCGATATTATATAAATTCACTTCCTTCTCAAATTCCCACAACAAATAACAACTTTATTTTACAATTATTAAAACTTAACTATTTCACCCCTTACACAACCTCTTAAATTCTATTCTCAGAGTTTCTCATGTACTGCTCTTTAGCGGCGTAACGGAGAATATTAGCCCCTCCCCCTGCAAAATCAGGTTTTATCTTTAAGGCTGTCTTCGGTAAAAGTATGAGAGCTTGAACTAAACGCGAAGCACATTTTCAGACAGAAAAATACCTCAATTTCCATGAAAAAATTTCCAATATCATAACTCATACCTCTGTTAACAATAGAGTGTTTTTAAAAATTTCAAAATATTTCCTGAATATTTTCTTTTTTGTTTTGGTACGTGAAGGCATAGCCCATTTAACATTGCGATACTGGATAAAAAACACAAAACACATTTTATAGCAGAAAATATGAATCAACCCGGTTAAAAATGGGAAGCATGTTAAAAAAATATTGCTTTTTAAAGGATAGTGAAGCCAGAATATTATATTAATTTTTCATTTCTTTTGTATCCGAAAAAAATTTCAAAATTTGGGTCCTATTTTTTAACATTAACCGAAAATAACTTTAATCATTTATAAATTGGTTAAATACGTACTAGGCGTCCGTCAGGCTTTGGGCCTCCAAGAATCCTTGGCCCCTCGCTATGCGGGGGTGTGCATTACACCACTGCCACTCCTCTCTCCTAACTGTACGACACAGTTGTTAAAAAGTGTCCCCTTTCAAGTTAATTTATCACAATTGTAAATCTGTGAGTGATGGAGTGAATATTAACGTCACACTGTTCAGCTACTAGAGTGCTTTTGGTGACAAACCTCGTAATTTTGAACCATGGTCAAGAGACGAGGACGATACCTGAGCTTGCAACCCCCCTTTCCTAACTATCACACCATCCGGAGGCCGTTTGAGTTCTCAACAGATTTAATGTGCATCGCTCTTCTACAATAATAGAATAAATATTGTAATAATAGAATAATAGAATAAATAATAAAATAATAGAATAAATATTGTAATGAATATCTTAAAAAAGAATTTTTCAGTAAATGTGTTAGAAATATCTTTCAATACTCTCAGCACTTATTACTTTTCGATCGTTACGAGTTATTTTTATTTATTTAATCATTAATTCTAAGGAGAAAATGCGGATGAAAAAAATGATTTTTAGACGAATGTGTGTGTATGTGTGACAGAGTTAATTTTCAAAATAATATTTGTGTCATGCTTAAATGAAACAAAGAATAATATTCTTATTTAAATGTATCAAAATAATGCACTAATCAGTTTTAAAAACAACCGAACATAAATAATAATAATAAAAATAAGTTAATTAGAGGAATTAACTCGTATGCATTGAATAAATTTAAAACTTGTTAAAGTTGAGCTAAGAAACATAACGTAATTATACATTTAAACTTATTTAAAATTACTCAGAAAGCAGGAATTCGATTAATATTCTGTCATAAGTTTTTTACATCATAGCAGAATTCCTTTGGTCTACTTTTTACAAATATTCTGCAATAGTATTTTAATTACCATAATTGTCGAAGCATATTTCTAAATTAACTAGAAAAATATCAACTGATGCAGCAGACTAGAAAATAATTTAATATTTAATTTTATTTCATTTAAGAAACTGTTTTCATAGTAATTTTTTTCTTGTGACAGTAATAAGGTGTATTTAATTTTAAGAAATTCACGAGAATGATTTTCAATTAAAGCGGATTGTGCCAGAAAGAGTAAGCATCTAATCACGAATATTAGCTTTCTCCAAGTAAACATTAATCACGGGAGAAGCATTGCTAAAAACAATTCTTTATTTAAACGACTTCGTGTGTTACAATTTCAATGCATCTTCAACAGTAATTATAACTTTTCTATAGCTATAGGGATCGTTTTAGTTTTATATGTAATTTTGGGAAAGGAAAATACTTTAGTTTTATATATCTAACATACATGACGAGTTTAACATGTGATAAGCAGAAAAAATGACACTTGTATGAGAATTTTTCCGAGAACAATACTCATGTTACCATTTTCTTAATATATCAAATATGAGATTATGTTTCTTCAAGGTGATCATCCATTCTAATAACTGAAAATTGAACGTAACATGTGAAGAAAACTGTATTTACAGAACTTGAAAACTGTCTTTAAACTTAATCTGGTGGTGCCATCCATTTCAGGAAGGTTTTATTTATGTAACAAACATTATCAAATATTTTAGTGTTTTAAACAAATTTGTGAAAATTTAAATTTATATAGCAAGCAGTTTCAATAGAATTGCAGGAATGAGTTTTTGATATTTTTTTCTGTTTCATCTTAGCTATATAAAGTAAAATACCTTTATAGAAGTCGCTTTGTTCCCAATTTTTCATTTTGAGTCGATTTCTGTTTATTTAACCACGTAACACTTTCTTTTCTCTGTCATATTATGTAAAAAAATAAGCATATTTTTATAAACATTTTTAAGGGGAAATCAATTGTACAATCTCAAATCAGCAGTCAAAAAGGTTATAAATATTGAATTTAAAGAATTATGTTAATTTTTATTTCATTGGAAAAACATATTTTTACTTAAAGTTGGCTTTTTTCCGAAGAAATAAGCGAGCTTTAAAAGAAACACTTTACAAAAATGTATATTATATTTAAAAAGATAATATTGTGTACTTACAGTTAATTATTCTCTTAAAATTCTGTTTTCTTAGGTACATTTTAAAACAGGGAGACAAACATAGTCCAATATCCCAATCGGGACAAAAATATCGTGCTTCTTTTTTCACCCGTTTTCCAAAATCGTTTATTTTCAAACAACATACAAAACATTGCTTTGTTGCTGACAATTTTTTGTCGGTGAAAGGAATCACCTCTAAAAAGTTTTTTTCTGTCAATCATAATGGACTAGGAAGAATTCCTGATCGTCCTTTTTTCTCATTTACCGCCCCATGTCTTTAAATAAGGTGATCTATAATACCAAGCCTGAAATTCAAATGAAATAAATTTCTTCCCAGTTTCTGATATAAAACGAAAAAATTCCACAATGACGCATCTAAAAGATGGAAGAATATTTTTTTTGTATTATTTCTGGCCTCTTTTTCTTCTTTTTTAAATTTATTTTATTGGTTAATTTGTGAGATACTGATCCATTCTATCTACAAAACAAGAGAAGTCCGAAAACAAACTTTCATTGCTTCCAGAATCATTTACAGAAGTCTTAGACTCATTACCTGAGTCGATATCAGAATTATTTTCTGTTATGAGCCTGTCATAATCACTCATTTTTCTTCTATTTTAAGCTCCAAATTTAAAAGAAATAGTGTTCGTAGTTTGCGGTGTACTGATCTAGTAAAAAGAAAATTCCCGCCTCATCTAGTCTAAAAGAATGCAGTAAAACCTAACCTTGAAACTGGTTTAGACATTTTTTTGCAATCCTAACTTTATTCACCTATTAGAGATATTTGTTAGAAACATTGCACTAAACGAATAAAAAATACAGGGAAATCAGAGGATTCGAGTAGAAAAAGTGTTGCCTGAGTACCATTCGGGCAAATAAGGGAAGTGCCATTTCAAGTGCCCGAGCGGCATTCTGGCGAAACTGGATAGTGGTTAAAATGATTTAAAGATTTTGAAAGTAGAAGTTTTATAGGGATTTTTCACTAACATTGTATCATTTCTATTATCATTTGCACTATTATTCAAAATATATTCACGGTATAAACAAGAATTAGTTTTAAGGAATTAAACTCAAAGGAATACAATGAAGAAATGAAGTATATAATATATAATTCTCTTAGATTCGAATTCATAATTTTAGGCATCGTTAATGTCCCACATATCATAAAACTTTTATCTTCTTTTTCCTTTCCTATTCTTTTAAGTAATGCTTTTGGGATGGGGGGGAGGAGCTACAGGTGTTGAAAATTTATGAATTGTATTTAAATACTCTTCGTGTTGCTTCGAAAAAGGTGACGTTAGTAAAAATTATTCTCTCGATTAATTCTTCCGATGGTATGAAATTCTATATTTTCTCTTTAATATTTCACCACTAGATACAATTTTAAACACAATATATAAATATATATTATTTATACTGTGAACTGAAAACTCATGCAGCCACATTTCACCAGAACAAAAAGATTAGATTTCATATTTTCATTTACATTCTTCTTTTTTCTTTAAAGAACAAAACTTGTACAGTACCTAAAAAACTTCCATTGCAATTTTAGAAAGAAAACTAAGGTACTTGCAATTTAAATTTGAAAGATCCACACCTTCTGGTTTATAAGACATGTCAGTTTAAAAACAGAATATTAAAAACTTTCACATCTCCGTTTTTCCGTTCACCATGTATAAGAATTTCGTGAGTTCTTGGATATATCGTTCGAAGCACATGGAATCTTTATGAAGAATCTTAAAATTTCTGGATTTGGGATTTAAAAGAGATATTACGATCAGCGAGTGCATTTTGTTCTTTTATTTATATGGATGAATAATCGTAGGAATTGAAATCTTTTTAAAATTTGTCATTTGATTCAGCCATTGTGATACCAACTGGACAAAAATATTTTCTCTTTGTAACATTAGAAAAGAGATTATTGCCTCAGATTTTTAAGAAAGTGAGCAATATACGTGATGTATGATTTTGCAATCTTTATATATCGCCAGTTGAGTGAGAGAAAGTTATAGTAACGTCACATTATAAAGCAACACAAGCATTGTTGGCAACGGGCTTCGTAATTTTGAGCCTCGGTCAAATGAAGAAGACGGCACTGAGCTAGCCCCCTCTCCTAACTACCGCACTAATGGGGGGACATTGAACCCCGACGGATTTAACGTGCATCGACCTTCTTTATACGGCGCGTCTTCAATGGCACCACCATTAGAAACCGTGACACTGTGGCTACGAGCTCGTGTCTATACTCACACACAATAGGCTATTATGGCAACATAGCTAGTTGAATACTTTAATTTAATATGTACAATCAAATTATTATTTTTGAGGAAGCTCTATTTTATTCCGTAATGTAAGATTTCTAAGACTAGCATTGCACGAGAACTACACAACGGTTATTAGTAAAGAATGATTTTAAACTGTGATCAAGTGACATGAGGCCAATACCTCTACGATTGTATTTCCTTTGTCTGAATCACTCTCTATGCAATTCCGAAATTTTGGTGACCAATAGTAAGAATTTAAAGAGCAGTAATTCATATTTTTTCGTATGACAATGTTTGGTGGAGACAAAACATGGATACGCGACCCATTAACTGTTAGATCGTTGTAAGCCATTAACTACAATATGAATATTGTCGTTGTTGCATGGTATAAAATAGGCTACAGTGATTCTATTAGCTACAATACCGTTGCTGTGCTAAACTAAGATATCGCGACCCTTTAGTAGTTGTCTATTTTCCTTCTACTTATTAGTCTACTTCGACCCGGAAAAAATTTAATTTCTTTTATTACATGAACTTTTGTTATGTTTAAGTTCAGTTGAAATCTCCTCAAATAATCATTGTAGGTGAATTTTGTTATTTTTCAGGGGAGTAGGCAAGGAGGAGGGGGGAGTTTGATACTTTCATCTACGCGTTTTTTAGAATGAACTCTCCATAAAAGAAGTCTGTGTAGACTGACTTTAGAAACTTTTCACTCTGTTAAGAAACGACGCAGACAAATCTGACGTTTGACAAAAAATTAGTTTAGGTATCTGACTACGTTCGGAATCGTCTTTTTGAACGAGCATCTGATGGAATAATTCTTTTTTTTATATATTTAGAGTCCCCAGAATTAGAATATACATATAAAATTGTTTTAAAAGTATTATTACATTAGAAAATTATTTAAATGCAACATTTTGGCAAAAAATGAATAAAAATGAGATATTTTTTTAAAGCCTTTTTCTTTCATGAAAACTGTTTCTATAATATTTTGCTCATATATAGCTAGACTTCTATACAGAGACTGAACTAGGATTTTTGAAAAATTCATATTATTTTCAGAGCTACTCTCAATTAAAATAATAACATATGCTTTTTTTTGTTAAAATTTCCTTAGATTTCCTTTTAATAAAATATGTGAATAAATTCCCTTCTAAATTATATATTTCAAAAATCCTAGTTCAGGGGATCTGTAGAGAAGTCTCTATGTAGGCATAACGTTATTATTATAGAAGCATTTTAAATAAAAGGAGAATGTTCTGAAATCATGTCATTATTTCTTCATTTTTTGCCAAACAACTGAATTTAAATAAATTTTATTGTAATAGTATTCTTAAAACAATTTTATACGAACATTTTCATTCAGTTGATATTAAATATAAAAAAATATCCATTTACGTGCTTTCTTAGAAAATTGCGGTTTCGAAAACAGTCGGATAGCTTAAGTGTTTTTTAGAGAAGAAAAATGTATAGCTTATATAATACGGGAAAAATTATTGTGTTAAAATTATGACGGTATTTTTTTCTTTGATTACAATCTCTAATTGCAATGATTATTTTATTTTATCCCTAATTTGTCGCGTTTAGTAGCTCAAGTACTCTCATTTAATTTGCCTAATTTATAAACTAATTGCGTTATGAATAAACGCATTTTAAAGAAAAAATTCATTTTTGACTGGAACTGCAGTCATTTCTAAGAAATTTTTAAAAAATGCAATTTTTATCTTTGAAAAATTAAAAAAAGACGTATATCTGCATTATTTTGAATGATACGGTGGAATTTAAACCAAAATAAATCATACGTTTTGCAAGTGTTCTCAATGACGGATATTTTTAGAAATTTTCTTTTTCTAAGCTATTCGTAGAAAGCTTCTTTTTCTTTTAATCTTTGCATCACTTTGAAAATGCAAATGTGAGCTGCTTTTAGTACCCCAAACCTTGCTGTCTGGTCGCAAAACTACTTCACCCGTATTCGTTTGAAGAGATTTATTTTTCTTTTTGAATGTTAGTACAAATAAAACTTCTAAATTGAATTTCTTTTCATTGCTAAAGGTTACTTTCTCCCACTTTTCTTTCTAGATCATTACTTCGCTTGCATTTTTTTTCTGAGTATTCTTAAATTAAATTAGGCATGGTTTTTCGTGTTCATGCAATAAAAAAACGAATCCTTTTATACTTCTCCACTAGACAGATTTGGAAAGTAGGATGGCTTTTCTACAAACCAAAATTCTTCTAGAATATATTTGCCTAAATAACTCAACTATTTTTGAATTGATGCCAGATTAAATGTCTTTTTTAGCTTATACACTCGCATATCAGTTCTCGAAAATAATGTAAAGAAATTTTTATTCTTAATGTTATATTTTTCTTCAATAAATTCAGAATATATTTTATATATATGTAAGGATAATTAAATTATATATTTAAAATTAAATTCCCTATATACCACTTAACTTTTAAAAGTTCCTCATTGGGAGAATAATGTGCATGTTTCTATATTCAGAAATATTGTTATTAATTATATACAACGCAATCAATTTCTGGTTTCAAAAAATTCAGAAATAATAAAAAAACTATAAACATTTTACTAAATATTACTTAAATAAGAAATACCCAATAAATTTTATTAATAGTTATTTGAATAAAGCAATTCTAAATAGTAAGGATTAAAATTCCTTAGAATAATAATACACTGCTCAAAACAATTAAAGGATATTGTAAGTTTTATATAAAATAAAGATATAAGCGAATTTTTTTTTTACCGAAAATGGAAGAAGAGAATCACAAATGCAAATTTTTCTGATTTTTAAACTGCGGAGTATGCTAATTTTGAGTTCAACGTCAAAAACGTCGCTTCAGCAGCAGAGAATGAAATTTGACTTTCAACTGAAATGAAGACAAGGATGATCGGCATTCAGTGACTGCTCTGTTTCGATGAGTACGATGTCTCAGCGAAGTCATTTAACCGATTCAGAAGCTTGGAGAATTGTTGGTAGGTTAGAAGGGGGCCAAACTCAAGCCGAAGTAGCGCAAGCCATTGGAGTGTCACAAAGTGTGATTTCCAGGATCTGGAAGCGTTTTTTGGTGACTGAAAGTGCAGGCAGAAGACTAGGACAAGGTCGTAGACGGGCAACAACGCCCAATGAAGATCTCTATTTTGTGTTAACGGCTCGGAGACACCGAAATATGAACGCTACTCTTCTCCAACAACACCTTCACTCGGCTACTGGCACCACGGTTTCAACTCAGACTGTCCGAAACCGGCTCAATGGTGTAGGTCTGTATGCTCGCCGACTGCTGGTATGTGTTAGAGTAACATCAAGGCATCGTCGCGATCGCAGGGAGTGAGCAACAGAGCATGTGAACTGGAGGAGAAATGAATGGAGCAATGTTCTTTTTTCTGACGAGTCCCATTTTTCTGTTCATCCGGATAATAGGCGTATTTTCATCTGGAGGGACCGTGACAGTAGGAATAATCCTGCGTTCGTGCACGAAAGTGTCAGATTTGGCGGTGGAGGAGTGTTGGTGTATGTTGGCATCTCCATTGACGGGCGCACAGACCTCTGCATCATTCGAGATGGACCTCTGACTGCCCACCGATATAGGGATGAGATCCTCAGACCTATTGTAGTCCCTTACGCTGCAGCAATCGGAGATGACTTCATTTTAATGGACGATAACTGCAGTCCACATCGTGCTAACCTCGTGGAGGATTTCCTTTTCAAGGAAGGAATCGTACGAATGGAATGGCCAGCGTGTTCTCCAGACATGAATCCAATAAAGCACGTTTGGGACGCTCTAGGAAAAGGCGAGTTGCTGGCCGCCAACCACCCCCACAAACTCTCCAAGAACTGGAAAGAGCTCTTCTGGAAGAGTGGACAGAATACCCCAAATCATGATTAATAGCCTCATTGAATCCATGCCTCAAAGGTGCTCAACGTTGCTGGCCGTCCGTGGAAACCATACCCCCTACTGAAAATGATTTCCTTTGAAGAAAATACCTTTTCTTATTCTTTTTTTCTCATATGCACAAATTGTGTTTCTTTCCTTTTGTACACAAATGCGCAATAAAATACATTTTTTTCTGCCAAACATGTGTAATTTATTCTCATATAACCTACTACGTCTTTTGACCATGTATCAATCAGCTAAAAAGTTTCCCAGCCACAAGATCCACCTAAAACCGCAATATCCTTTAATTATTTTGAGCAGTATAGTTGAATACTATACATTTAACATTTTTCCTAAGTATATTTACCTCCTTATTCTATTATTAGATAAAATTAATTATGATTATTTTATTCATATATAACTAGTGTCACTAAAGTTATGGTAGTTTGTATAAACCTATTTTTAATTTTATTCTTTAAATATTTTTGTTAAGTGCTACATTTCAGCCATTCAAATCCTTTGAATCTGTATTTGGGTTCAGAATCTGGCAATAACTTATTTATTGCACTCATATTTAGCGCGGGCTCTGTATTTTTAAGTGCAATTTTTAGGTAAGTTACCTCTATATTGTAATGGATTTAGATATTCCTATCCATTATTTTCAACAGGATTTTGCTCAGAATTATTAACATAAAGGGGAAGGTTGGGTAGCCACAAAACATGTTCAACCCCACTTTTTTATATAAATTATTTTATATATAAGCTGTCCTAAGTCAGCAATGTTTATAATACTGAAGCATCCATTTTTTAAATTTCGATTGCTCTTGTGTCCTTCATTGTGTGGTTTGCTTACTGTCTATGTGTTTTTCGATTTTGATTGCTGGTTATTCATCTCTCGTTTGTAGAGCATTAGACTATATATATATAAAGGGTGTTTTTTAGAGGTATAGAACTTTAAATTGCAATAAAACAACGCAACGATGTATTATTCGATTGACATGAATTTTTTTTTATTCGAAAGATAATCTTGTGGCATTACATTTTAAATATGATTTCTGGCATAGGACTGCCACGGCTGGCTCGGATGTAGTCCAGTCTGGACGTCCAATTTTCGATGACTTTTTCCAACATTTGTGGCCGTATATCGGCAGTAACACGGCGAATGTTGTCTTCCAAATGGTCAAGCGTTTGTGGCTTATCCGCATAGACCAATGACTTTACATAGCCCCACAGAAAATAGTCTAGCGGTGTTAAATCACAAGATCTTGGAGGCCAATTCAGAGGTCCAAAACGTGAAATTAGGCAGTCACCAAACGTGTCTTTCAATAAATCGATTGTGGCACGAGCTGTGTGACATGTTGCGCCGTCTTGTTGGAACCACAGCACCTGGACATCATGATTGTTCAATTCAAGAATGAAAAAGTTAGTAATCATGGCTCTATACCGATCACCATTGACTGTAACGTTGTGGCCTTCATCATTTTTGAAGAAGGATTGCACCAGCCCATAAAGCGCACCAAACAGTCAGTTTTTCTGGATGTAACGGTGTTTCGACATACACTCGTGGATTAGCTTCACTCCAAATGCGGCAGTTTTGTTTGTTGACGTAGCCATTCAACCAGAAGTGCGCTTCATCGCTAAACAAAATTCGCTTATGAAAATCGGGAACAACGGCAATCTCGTTTTGGGCCCATTCGACGAATCTACGCCTTGCTTGATGATCGTTTGGATGAATTGCCAAACCAAACTGAGAATAAATCACTTGACAGCTGTTAAATCGGTCGCCATCTTGGAAAGTAATGCCAACTTAAACCTCTATACCTGGAAAAAAACACTCTTTATATATATGTATATATATATATATATATATACATATATATACATATATATACATATATATATACATATATATACATATATATACATATATATATACATATATATATATATATATATATATATATATATATATATGTGTGTGTGTGTGTGTGTATACATATATATATGTGTAATAATTCTCATTAATTTCCTCCTGAATAACTTTTTAATTTCGATGGTCCTCTCCTTGAGGACTCGAGCTTAAATATTTAACTATCTTACCCGCATACTCGGGATTAAATTGTAATCGTATCTTGACACTGAACAGCTTGCGCATTTTAAGATTGCATCAGGAACTATCAAGTGATAGCTTTCCGCCAATCATAGCCTCCGTAAGAAGAATTAATGTGGGATTGTCACCTCATATAAAAAGCCAGAAATCTAAAAGCTCTTTCATTTTGTCTGTTTGTCTTCGTTATAAAGCTTGCAAGTCCTTTTTTTATCTCTTTGTCTTGGTTATGTAGTTTTTGCCTTTTTTTGTGTTCGTGTCTGCTTTAAGTGAAGTCGAAATGTTGTTGTCCAGTAACTGTTATAGGTGCGTGGGACCATTAATAAAAGTTGGATGCTAATTAAGAAGATATTTCTTATCATTGAATATTTCCTCATCACTACAACAACCCTAACCTGGATAATGTGAAATACGTAAAATCCCCCTACTTGACCAAGTTCTGTCACATATATATATGTAACACATTTTACTTCAAACGTTTTAACTTCATTGACATTCACCTTGGAGATATTGATTTAGAGTTATCTTGATTGCTATTATCGGTTTACTTAGGACTCTTTTAGGAAGCTTTTCACAAATAAGCATTATAGAAAAGCATCAACAAAACTCGAGCTGTCAGTTTACAATGGACAAAGGCGTTCTTTTCTTTCATTTCAGAAATCTCTGTTTATATACTTCTATTGCTGAAAGCTTCTGGAATTTCCTTATATGATATCCGGCTGGTCAGATTCGGTGGTTGATGGAATATTGCATCATCTCACCATTAAATGTGTCGATGTGGCACTTTATCAAGAGATAAAATTGCGGACAAAATCATATCTCCCGCCAGGTGGGTAAAAGAAAAGAATTAAGTATGCGATGTCTTGGAGGACTCAAAGCCACTATGAATCAAAGAAAATCACTTTGAAGGAAATTGAAATACAAAATTACATATATGTATATATACCTAATATTTCCATATATAATCCGAGAATTTTTGGAACTTTTAAAGTAGGGTGTGTGTGTCTTATAAACAGAAAGTAAAATGGCTTTTTTAACATATTTCTTTAGCCACGTACAAGTGACTATTATTTTTCAACTCTTTGAATGTTTTTAATAGAACTTGTATTCTCTTAAAAAAATAGCCCCAAATATCCTTCAAAGTCAGTGTCTGATTTAGAGTTTCGAATAGTTCGCAACTCTTATTCACTCATTGGGATATCTGAATGGATATCATCATAATACACCAATTGTTTCCTCTAGGGAACAAAACATAGGTCAGTGATCACGTGCCGTATACAAATTTGTCTTCCCACTCATTAAAAAAAATGTTGAAGAAAGTATGACTAGCACATACTGTAAAAAGAAAAAGTAAAAAATAAAGCTAGTAAAGAGCTTGTGTTTTTATTCTTATTAAGGGGTGTTGGAAAGCTAAAATCTTATTTTTTGGACAATTTTGAGATGTTTACATTTTAAAATTGTATATATTTTAACCTTTCTAAAAATACCCTTTTTAACTTCTAGGATAATTAGAAGCCCTTAAAACCTATTTTTAAATAATAGTTGAAACTGGGTCATGCCTATTTGAATGGTGAAAAATGTAAACAAAGTACTTCGTTTTTGCTTAAAAGTTGAATGTTTGATTAAACCAAAACACTTATCTTTTATTGTAAACTGAGCTTTTTATTTTTTTTTATTTCTAGCCGATTGGAAGCCTTACTGTATACATTAAAATCAATTTATCTCAAAGTGTAAATTTTGATGTTCGATGTACCTTTTCTGAGAAACTACTGTTCACATGTATGTAAATTTTTATGATATATTTATAATAATGGCTAACATATACTGAAAATTCAATTTTCCAAATTTTTTTTATGTGAAAAATGAGTCAAATTTCACTATATATGTTTAGTAAATTATTTCATAAATTATCAAAAAATTCAAAATTACATAAAAACTCATTTCAGTAAAATGAGAAAGGTGTACTTTAATTGTATGGAAACTTTCAAGCATGAACATATAACAGATTTTGATAAAAGGTACATCGTAAACAACCAATTTAACATTATCAATACAGAGAGAGAGAGAGGTTTCCAACTCCTCTTAACAAAACCAATGGAACAAAAAGAATTAAAAGCCCTTCTAATAGCGTTAAATATTAACTGATGTAAGATTAGTGTTTGCCTCGTCGCGAACTTGCCAGCATTGTTTTTGTCAAGTCCAGTCGTGACTGACTCCTGGTGTCACTGATAACCCCCTACATTGAGGGGTTCATCCTCTTCATTTGGGGGTGGTTTCAGTCTACAAAGTGCATTGCCAATAGCCTTCGGGCTGCTTTGAAGTGATTTAAATAAACAACTGATTCTAGTTTGTTAAAAACTAGTGTTCAATTGAAATTAAGTATATATGTATTATGAGGCATTATGTGATAGACATATTCAATGAACAATTACGAAGACATTTTTTTTTAAATTTAAAATTGTAAAAAATTTCAAAAAATTAAAATAAGAATATCTTTAATTAGTCTGGTTTATAATAATTTAAAGATTTTTTTCTTCTTTATTTATTTCGTAAAAAGTTTTCAGAATAAAAAAAGGGAATTAATGTTATAGGAAATGTAAGGAAAAAATGTTGAAATCTTTAAATAATCTAGACATCCTTTCAGACAGGAAAATCCACTGGCGACAGTAGCTTTAAATTTTTTTGTAAAAGAGTCTAGAGTCAGTTCCTTTTTATAATAACGTTAACCAACAAAAGATGCTCTTCGGGGGAAAAAATGTGCTAATGAAACCGAGCAGTGTTTGTAAAGAAAAAAAAGTGTTTGTGGGAGGGGGGAAGGAAGAAGAGATCATCCGTAAATTAATTGGAGTAAAGTGTATTCAAAATAAAGAAATGTATGGATGTTGCATTTATCTGGTTCGCTTTAGCAGTTTTACTTATTGGTGACTTTAATGGGAAAATACTAAAAAGAATTATTTTTAATTACTATTCTCGAAGTATTCTTTTCTTCTGAAATTGTAACAAAAAAATTTCCATGGTGAAAGATTCCACGAGAAAGAAATTAATGCAAAGCTGAATTCATCATGTTTTTAACCTTTAATGTTTAGTTCTTTGAGTTTTATAACGATTTTGTATTTCCTGTGAAACGACTTTGGTTTCGTAAAAAAATGGTTTGATGTGGAAGTTTGTAGAGTTGGATACCTGTCCAGGGGTCATCCTCTTCGCTTGTATGTGTGTGCGTGACCGATTACGAGGACCGTCACTAGTAGCTCTTGTATTTCTTCTAAGTGTGACGTAATTCGTGAAAAAAAGGGACTAAGATATTCATTGGATATAATCTGAAAATTATATTAGTTAAAATCCGATGACAAATAAGAACCGTAAAATCCGGCGTATAACTCGCACCTGTACTTTCGAGCTACATGTTTTGATTTTTAGATATATTCACCGTATATAATGCGCCCCTTCTTTTTTACAAAGAACCCTGAATTGTCTTATGTTTTGAAGTCCTTTATTCGAGGTATTATATATCCCAGGTTTAAAAATAAACAGTATATTTTATATGGAAGTACAACATTTTAAGCTCATGAGATATGTCGTTTCTTTTACTTAAACAGTATTTTGATGTATGTAGAAGTTTAATTTTTTTTTATATTCGTCTCCTTTTAATGTTTATTTTGAAAGCTATCATTTTTACATGTGCACTTTTAACACCAAAAATAAAATCGAAATTTGTTATACGCCAGATTTTACAGTAAATAGTAGTAAACTTAAAAATAAGTTCTAAGTGAATTATTATAAATATGAACTGCAAATACATAAGAAAAAACATTAAATATTATTGCAGTGCTATATTGATTATAGAAATTATTATATTTTAGGAGAAGTTTAAAAAGCAAATAATAAAAACCACGTCGTATAAATACATGAAGTAAATATATCTCAGATAATTAAAAAAAATCATCTGCATATGAAAAGATTATTTTAAGCTTTAAGACTTACACATCGGGGGGAAACATAAACAAAATTTTAACAGCGCAGGATTTCTAAAGATATATTTCTCCTGTTTTCAAATTCCCGTGTACTTTCAGAAAAGCTGTAACTTACAATTATGAGCCCACAAAATAGTAACACTCAAATAATACTCACTACAGTTTTCCTCTTTAAACATCCAGGAAGTTCACAAATCATTTAAATAATACTGAATGAGATTTATGACGCATGAAAGCATAGGTGAACTCCCAAAGCCCAAAAAGTTTTCTTTCTGCATTTATTCTCGGTCTGCGACATAAAATCCTGAATAAATTCAAAGAAACAGATTTATTATTTTCAAGCATTCTTTTGGAGAAAGAAATTTCCCGTATACTCTTATCCCAGGATTTCCTAAGGGATGTACCATACATTCCAGAATATACTAATGACTTGAAAGGATACTACTCTAGTAGTTTTAAAGAGAATTGTCAAGAGTACTTTTACGATAAAATGCTTCCTTGCTTTCTATCAATAATGCCTTTATGCGTCTATTCAGCTCATAAAAAAGGACGAGAACTTAAAACTTAAAAAGCTCAATTGCAAAGAAAAAAATAAGCTAGTTATAATGGATTTTTAATAAAAAAGGTAGTTATTTTAATGAAACAGCCTATAGTATCAGTTTGCTACAGATCGTGGTTTCAGGATTTTCTTTCTCTTAAGGCTGTTACTGTTCTTACGTGATGTATAATGGGTTTTATTCGCGATTTGGATTAATCATCTAAGGAATATACATTTGATAACGTTATATGATTGTAAAACCTCTTTCTGTAAAGGAACCACTCTTTATGTTAATGAAGGTTACTATTCAAAGTCAGTGGCCGCGGTAGCCGAGTGGTATAGGCATCGGATCGTGGCTGGCTTTGTCACGAGTTCGAGCCCAGTACCGCCGTGTAGGGCAGCGATGCACGCTAAATCTGTCGAGAGCTGAAACGTCCTCCCGTTGGTGTGGTGTGGTAGTTAGGAGAGGGGGGTGCCAGCTCAGGTGTCGTCCACGTCACTTGACCATGGTTCAAAATTACGTGGTCCGTCGCCAAAAGCCCTCGTGCAGCTGAACAGTGCGACGTTAATCTTCACTCACTATTCAAAGTCAAGTGAATAGGGAAGTTGAGGATGATTATTGTTACTGGCGGAGATAGTTCTGAGTGGTCCCTGTATCAAAATTCCTTCTGAATCTTTTTTTTAGATGTTAATGGGACTGTAGTTACACATATTGGGGCCCCTGTAGCTTAGGGGCCCCGTATCATTGATACGGTTAATATGGTGGTAGCTACACCCCTGATGATTGTTGTCATATGGTGACTAAAGAGTTAGTTAGATAGCTAATATTAGAATCATCGTATGTCAAGTTGAAAGAATCCGATGGGCCATTTGAAAACTAGCATTAATGTTGAACATCATCGATGCGATATCATATTTAAATTCTAGATATTTAAATTACTTATTAAGCTGACGTGCTACTGAAGTCAAATTTAAATAGTGAATAGAAAGTCGTAATAAAGTGTATATTTTGAGGAAATGTCTCACTTTTTGGTGAACACCTCACACTTCAGTGAGTGAGAGTTCGTGAAAGATGAAATGTGGAGGTTTGAAGAATTCGTTGCCAAACTCACAAACATCGTTTTCCTTATCAAATTACGAATTTCTTCGCTAATAATCTATTAGGCAGTTATAGAACAATATTAAATTAGCAAATTTGTTTATTTGCGTATTTGCTAACTTTAACCCTTGGGTACCAAGTCGCTGTCTTACTGTAAGAAGCCTAAGGATGGTATTATAACAAACTTCTTTCATTTGCTACTGTAAGATTCTTTTAAAAAATACTATGAAATCATGTTTCTATATCTACTTAATAACAGACGCTGAGTTTTTGAATTGAAGTTTCTCTAAAGAAAGTCATTAACTAAAAAACCTCGAAATTTGCTAGCACCTGAGCTATTATATATATATCACACTCCAATGGTTGATTTTGATTGATGTTCCACTCTGAAACCACACGACCTCGTTCAGTAGTGTGTTTAATGTGGGAAATCCTCATTATTCTGCATAACAGTCTAATAATGAATCGAGACTCGATTCTATGATTCCAGTCGAACGTCACCGATTACTTAAAAGTCTCTCTTAATACGTTACTAATCGACAATTTTTTGAATTAAGTCTTTATTGGTGATATTCTTCTTTAAAGAATGCAATAATTAATAAATGTATTATTGCTTCAGTATCAGTTATTATATATCATTCAATATACTTATGTTATTTTATTTTAATATTAGCAAAAACGAATGCTTAATTTTTAATTTTTCTCTCATGGAGATTGAAGACAGTGAAAATGTTCTTAAAATATAAATTTCAACAAACAGTAGAGACATTGAATATGAAATGAAAAAGGATACCAGAAATATAGAAGAAACAAATAATTTTATGAACTATATTAAAAAGAAGGAAATACAAATAATTTAAAAAAGATAAGATATATATGTCATATCTTATACTATATCATGAGTTCAGAGAGAGAAGCGTTTTTTAGCAATAAAGAATAAATACGCACTTATTAAAACATAGAAACAAAACACAGCTATTTTCATAAGATTTTGAGAAAATACATAACAATAAGTTATTTCAATATGAAGTATAATGATACAATTAATCGAAAAACTTAATTTAAAATAAAGGGATTTTGCAGAATATATATATAGATTGTATCGGCAAGAGAAAAAAACTATTTCGTACAGCTTGAAATTAAATTAAAAATAACCCACTCCGAATTTGTATTGTTCCTTCAACCAATTTCAGCCACATAATTATTCATCTAGCAGTAAAAGGAGAAAGACAGCCCACCTTCTTCCCACTTAATTCTACTAGCTAATGAATAAAAATGCCTGGAATATATTGAATAATAGACGATTACATGCCAGAATCTACACAACAATTCATCAAACTTATCGGGAGGAAGCCACGAAATATATTTCCAACTAATTAAAATAACTATCGAATAGATTTAGAAACATACTTTTAATGAAAAATGCGCTTGAAAGGAGAGGGAAATGATTATTAAAAGAATTTGGTTCCCCAAACGTCAGCAAAAATTTCCAGAATTTATTGATTTCGTTCTTTCCTTCTTATCTTCTATATATTCTTCCCTTCTTATCTTCTATTCTTTTCTGACTCTAAATCTGCAGTACCTATAACCCCTCAATGCATCTCACTAAAAGCGGTCATTCACACCAGGTAAGCTACATTTTTTAAAAGTCCACGGAAGGAATTTCTCTTATCATATTCATATTTTCAAAAAAGTGTTTGAGAGGAAATTAAATTTTCTCGCAGTGTCTTTTTTGAAGCGATTTATGTCGCATATTCGTATAAGGTTTGATCTAGAAAATATCTTCCCTCGTATGCGTTGGTATTTTTTTTTCGTAGGCAAATACAGTTGATTTTTATATTTTTTGTCTTATAATTATTAGTTTTTTGTGTAGAGACAAAATAATTTTATTTTTAGTTTAGGTTTCAAAAATTTTAATAATTTCTTATAACTAAGGTAAGACAAAATTACACTTTTCGTTCTACAATTTTATTAAACAATAATACAATAAATACTCTATTTTTCTATATAGTCACCACCTTGAGCATTGCACTTGGTCCAACGAGCCTCAAGCTTCTGTATGCCTTCCTCGTAGAAGGTTTTCTGTTGGTCGTAAAGCTTCTTTGGCACCTCATCCCGAACGTCCATGTCTGAGACAAATCAAAACTTCTTTGAGAAGTCCAAGACGATGAAAGTTTGAGGGAGAGAGATCTGGGCTATATGGAAGGTATTTCAGAATATCAAAAACCAACGTGTTGATTGCTGCGTTAAGAATTCGTGGTACCAATCGCGTTCACCTTATGGAATGTAAGTTCGTCGCGAATAATTTGATAGACAGAACTGTGACTGATGTTAAAAGAAGGTGCGACCTCATTTATGACAACCCGCCGATCTGCTGTAACCATTTCTCGAGCTTGCTGGATGTCGTCGTCAGTGATCGATGCTGACGGTTACCCAGCTTCCTTTTTTGTGTGTTAAGCTCGTCCAGCCACTTTTAAGTATTTAGATCCACAATAAAACACTTTTACGAGATAAAGCACTGTACTCGTATTGAGACTAAAGTCTTCCGGTGACTTTCAACACCTTTTACACCCACTGGCCACAGAAATCTGATAATTCCTTGTCACTGGCGTAGCTAGTTTTGAGTGGACCATGTAAAGGCCTTATTACTTTCTTAATTACTTCTCAAATCAGTCAATACAAATATCATTAAATCTTGATTAACACATTTATCTTGATTAAATATAATAATCAAATAACAATCAAACTACAATGTCCGTTGCTTCTCAAATCAATCAATTCAAACACAGTCCCAAGAGACTATCTCTTCTGCTTTCTTACATCAGACCACGCCTGTGATCGTTCTCTTACCGAAGGAATTCCATTCCCTCCGGTCCAAAACAATTGAGCGTTTCTCGCTTTCAAAACACGAGACTTTTCCTTCCCTCGACCGTACTCTCCGGAGCAAAAAAAACATCTCTTCCAAAACACATTAACCCTACCGAAGCCGCGCCCACATGTCTCGCCAACAGCAGTCTCATACACTACAGACGCTATATCAAAATTCCTTCGTTGTTCCTTTTCAGGTATAAGAACCCTGTTAGTGGGACTGTAGTTACATATGTTTGGATCAGCCGTAGCTAGGGGGCCCGAATCATTGATTCGGCTGATACTGCGGTAGCTACGCCTCTGTTTCTTGTTGCCCCTCTTTGATGCGCTTTGATTAATTATTGAGAAATAAGTATTTGTAAAAATTATCCATTCTTATAACAACTATTCAAATTTATAATTTATTAACAGCATTTAATAATAAATAATTCATTTTAATTTGTAAGTAATACAATCAATTTATATTATGATTTGTTAGTAGTAAGTATAAATCACTGCCATTATTAATTACTAGAATAATTATTAACTACACAATTTTATCCTATTACCATAGCTTATGTACTATATATATATATATATATATATAACATAAGGAAGAGTTTTTTGTAAGGATACACACTCATGTCATTTTTCTCCGAAAATTTTTGAGAGCTCCGTAATTTTTGAGAAATTTTTGAGCATAAGTGTGTATATATACATTTCTCAACAATGTTAAAGCATAACAATTTCAGAATTCTGAGTCTAGAATTTCAAGGGAAAAAAAGGTATCTTTTTATGAGACTTCAGCTTGATTCGAATCACGTACTTTCATTATGCCCTCACTTTAAAAACCTCTAACAATTAATTATACGTGCAAAATTACCGGTTGTGTTTGACGGTAAACATTTCACGGGAAACATCATCAAGAGTAGAATTATATATTTTCTTTTATGCTCTTTAAATGCCAAATTAATTTAAATTAATTTATCCATTTCATTATCAATATTTAATCCTACATAACATTTAATATCAAAGTTTAAAATGATGTAACTATCCCACTCTACATTATTTTTTATGTTTCAAATTGTCCTCATATTCCCTAAAGAGCTTGCTTTCCTTCAATAAGCACGGGATTGATGCTCTCGAGGGGCTCAAATAATCTCTTAAGGGATTGGCTGTCTTTGATATAAATACGGGAGATTCTCCACCAGAATGCCCTACTAATATTTTCCCTATTTTCAACTCTTCTTTTTCGTTTTTTGTTCCCTTTTCATCTCTAATTAAGAATACACAGTTTTTTTTATCATAAATTAACGAGTGTTTATAGCAGGTTGAAAAATATGACACTCGCATCCATTAATAAATCATGCCTAAAATCCAATCTCATACCTATATATCGCGCTCTCGCTGCATCTTCATTTCAAGTTAAATCTTCGAAAACGTTAAATGTCAGTTACAATCGAAAGAGTTTAAGGCAAGGACAAAAATGTTTTTAATTCCTTTTTATCCGTATATATTAAATAATCGTCTTTCTTTAACACATCTTTAAGCTATCTTTCTTTTATTCAACTTTTTTTAATATTTTATATAACTTTTGCCTAACAATGTTTAATAACAAAATATATTTAGCCTTCGATTATTAAGTTATTGTTTAGATAGTTGGGTCTAACATTTTGAAAATCTTTGACTGTGATATGTAATGAGCATGAACTAATCATTTATAAAATTGCTTAAAAAAGTTTTTTAATACAAATAATTTTGTAGAAATATATTATGCACATAATAAATCACTCAGTTATAATAAAAAATTGAGCAGAATAATGAAAATCAAAAACTCATACATATTTAAAGAATATATTTCACAAAATTTAAGACGAAGCACGCAATTTTCTTATATTAAAGCAAAATATAAAACTTGATTCACACAGTTTATTAAAATAAATTAGTCTTAAAAATATAGAACAAATTTTTCAATAATCTTTTTGATGAATAATAAGCAATAAATTTGTTTTTCCTAGTTTGGCTAGAAAAAAGTTTTGTAGTTCAATTTTTACTCAAATATTTTCTTTTATTTCCATTTTATTCAACTTTTGTCCATTTCAAAGATTATTTATTACACAAACGAATACTGTGACAAATATATCGTTACTAACAAAATATACTAATGAAGCGACAATTTACTATAATTCCAGTAAGGAAATTTAAAACAAACAAACATTATATATATTGGACGGAATCATATTTACGAAAACACATCCATACGGAAACAATGCAACTTAAACCATCTCGTAATAGAGCTTAAATTTTCAAAAAATAGTCAGTAGTTTGTTAAAAGAGAAAATAGGAACATGTTGTTCAGAAAAATACAATATGTTATTGTAAGTCTTACGATTGCATATTTCTCAGTAAAACATTTGTAATATCAAAAACACCCTAGAAAAATGAAAAAAAATTCTTAAAATTGGCAGTATTGGGATGCTGCGTTTAGAGACACAAGTCAGTTCAAGGCATCGTTTTACAAGCTCTCAGGCGTCTAAATCCAATTTTTCTCCCTTCTGTGATTGGCTTGCGCATGCTTTACCGCGAAAATTGCATATGACTTCGTTCATTGAATTAAAAATTACATGAGCCTATCTGAAGTCTCGAGTGGTCGATATGGGCTTTAGTGAATTTAAGTGAAGACTATCTTTGCTAAAGGACAACTAGAAATATATCCTTTCAGATGGAAAAATATTCTAATATTTTGTTTCGATTTTACTATCCTATAGAGTGTGGAAAACTTATTTGAAAACAATACTACTCTGCTTGTTCTTGTTGCATAAAATGTGTTCCATATTTCATATCTCACTCATTAATTTTAGACGAGATTTTAATTTTAGATATTAAAGCGAAAAAATAGAGCATTTATTTAATATTTTTGAGCTTTAAAAACCACTTGAATTTATAGAATACACTGGAATATTTTCCTAACTGAAAAAATATTTCGCTCTCGAATGCTGATATTATGTACTCCAAGAGAACAACCTTAATCATTTTTCTTACCAAATCATAAAACTCGCATGTATTTCCATTATAAATATTTAATTAATATGCGTGTAATGCAAATTAACGTTATTTCCTTTCAGAAATTAAATTTTTTTCATTTATCAAAAGCGGAATTTAATAAAGCATTAAGGAAAGTCATTGTGTGTGTGTGTGTGAATTAAAAAGCTTATTTTAAAATAAAAGGAATTAGAATTATTTGAATCAATAAGGCATTTTAATAAGTGTAAGAATTTGAAAGACTATAATAAAATAGGCACTTCTCTTCTCTGCGAAAGATTCGAAAGTAACTCGAATGTTCTCTTAGGGATTTTTCACGGAAAAACTGACCAATATTTTTTAACAATGGGAGGAAAAACAACAGTTTAAATGCAACCAAATATACGGCTGAAAATGATAAATGCCGAAGAGCATCCCTAATCATTGGAGATTGTATTATTTAATAAGAATAGAGAAGATATATACAGATCGAGTATCCATAAAAAGTCCATATTTATTTTTTAAAAAATACTTTGAAATTGAAATAAAACACGAAGAAAGAAATTATCGAACGTATAGTAAAATATCGTAAGTACTCGTAGTTACGCTATCTTAAAAGCTATTTTCAACTTAGATAACCATTCAAGTTATATATACACTGGTGTGTGCAAAAATTGAGGACGAAGTCGAAAAATTAGCATATCAGCTGAACGAAGAGGCAGAGCGGACAGAAAGACCAATCAGGAGATTAAGTAAGGTGATGTACGGTAGCACATGCGCAGATATGCAGGTAGACGTAATGGGGGAGTGTCTGAGTAGCATAAAGCATGTTGTCGGTTAAGATCAGTATTTCTGGCAAAGAGATTGCACGCTGTATAGCAGTTAAAATCACACCGAGTTGCTGCCTCAGCGAGAAATGGCGAATAATCAATCTGTTAGACGACATCTGGATGCTTTTAACCGAGGTCGAATCATTGGGAAGTTGGAGGAAGGCCGCAGTGTGACAAGTGTGGCTTCAGAGTTCGGAATTGCTCACAGCATCGTTTCACGACTTTGGAGACAATTTCAAACTACAGGAACAGATATCCGGGGGTTCAGTAGTGGTTGTCCACGAGGAACCACACCCGCAGATGACCGGTACATTGTCTTACAGGCCTGAAGAAACAGGCGGCAGACAGCGGGAGAAATCGCTAGACACACGACACAGGCGACTGGACGACCGATATCGCGTTTTACCGTGGCCAGAAGACTGCACAGTGGTGGTCTGTTTGCACGACGCCCTGTACGGTGTGTACCTTTAACGCCTGCCCATCGGAGAAGGCGTTCTCTGTGGTGCCGGAAACACCGGAATTGGAGAGAAAATGAATGGGGACGAGTACTCTTTACAGATGAGAGCAGATTCAGTTTGAGTAGCGATTCTCATCGCATACTCATCTGGAGAGAGCGGGGAAGCCGCAATCATCCCTCGAACATCATTGAAAGGGACAGGTATGGAGGTCGCGGTGTTCTCGTTTGGGGAGGCATCATGCTTGGTAGTCGTACAGACCTTCACATCTTCGACGCAGGTTCAGTCAACGGGACCCGTTATTGTAACGAGATTCTTCTTCCATATGTGCGTCTTTTTAGAGGCGCTATGGGTCTGCAGTTCCTTTTCATGGACGACAATGCACCATGTCATCGCACAGTAGCTGCCGAACAGCTCTTAGAGAGTGAGGATATTGAACGTATGGATTGGCCGGCTCGATCTCCGGATCTCAATCCCATCGAGCATGTATGGGATTTTCTAGGCAGACGCTTGGCAGCTCGTACCTTACCACCAGTAACGATTCGGGAGCTTCGATTGGCGCTGCAAGACGAATGGGCAGCAATGCCTCAACAACTCATTGACACCCTCATTCTCAGCATGGGCAGACGCTGTGAAACCTGCCTAGCAGTCAGGGAGATCATATCCCCTACTAAAGACCGGATGTTTCTTGCTGGACACCCATCACATGGATGTTTCGGCCTTCAGTCGCATTGCGCTCCATGCTACTTTTTCAATCAAGCTTCTTTTATCCCTCTGATTTCTTTTAGAAAGTGTTGCTTACATATTACACATGTCCTTACGTATTGGGGATCTTACGGTATTAAATGTGTTGATTTGGAAAGCTTTTGTACAAAGTTATATTGAAAAAACCGTCTCGTCCTTAATTATTGCACACCAGTGTATATATATCATTTTTCATATTCAGTCGTGAAGCCGTATTTCGGTGGAACCGCGCTTGTCTTTAATAACTTTAACTGACTGTCCAAAGCAACAGAAGTGCCCTCTTGCAACCACCCATTTTCAATAGAGGCTAGGTGCGGAGACAACGTGATCGCTATGAAAATATATAGATATTCCTTGCGTTCTATTTTTTGTTTTGCTTAAGAAATAAGTTTTCTTTGTGTAACCTAACTTAAGGTATCCGACAACGTTCGGAACCGTGATTTTGAAAAGCGCATAAATGGATAATTTTCATGATATTTAGTGTCACTTAGATTAGAATATATGCATAAAATTGTGTTAAGGACATTTTTACAAAAAAAATTTATTTAAGTACAGTATTTTGGCAAAAAGTTAACTTAGTATAACCTTTTTTCCCAATGTTCTCCCTTTGTGAAAAATGGTTCTATTACAATAATATTTTGCCTGTATATAGCTCAGACCTCTCTACGGAGGCTCAACTAGAATTTTTGAAATATATGATTTAGAAGTGCGTTTATTCATATTTTACGACAACAGAGGGGATGAATTTTAAGAAAAAAACGCCAATAATTATTTCAATTAGTGGTAACTCTGAAAATAATGTGAATTTTTCAAAAATTCTAGTTGAGCCTCTGTAAAGGGGTCTGAGCTATATACAGACAAAATATTATTATAATAGAACCATTTTTCACAAAAGAAGAACATTTGGAAAAAAGATTATTCTAAGTTAATTTTTTGCCAAAATATTATATTTAAATAATTTTTTTGTCAAAATGTCCTGAAAACCTTTTTATGCATGTATTCTAATCTGAGTGACACTAAATATCATGAAAATTATCCATTTATGTGCTTTTTAAAATTACGGTTCCGATTGTAGTCGGATACTTTAAATTGATAAATAATTATTACACTTAAGCATCCAACGCTCAACGGAACAAATTATATTTTTTACGAACAACTAAGACAAAAGTCTGTGTGAACATTAAAAATCAGAAAGTGAAACTCTGAAGTTTGAATCCAAGCAGCGGTCACCAAACTTTTTGACCTCACGGACCAGTAAATACACAATTTAAATCCCGCGGACCATTAATAAAATTTTTTAAATGTTAAATTTTTGTTATGAATCGAATTATGTTTCAATGCATCTTAAAACAAAAATTGACGTGATGAGTAAGTATATTCCATATTTTTCTGGGGACCAACGAAATTTTCTCGCGGACCACCACTGTGGCGACCTCTGAATCTAAGGATACCATTGAGTTCAAATGATAGGATAGTCAAAAATGTATATACAATTGACTCTCTCGATAATTTGAATGTAAAGAGACCAATAAAAAACTTCGAATTATCAAGAGGGTAGGAAAAAACTTCCAAAATACACTAAGAGAAATTTTTTTCTAACACATTTATATTTGAAACTATCTAATAAAGCACCAATTGTACATAGGTATAAAATTATTTTAAGGTATTTTTAAAAAGTACATATTATACAGTATAAATATTATACTGAAGTTAAAAGCCTTGCATTAAAAGAATATATTTAACATTAATGTACTGTACATAATTAATCCTTTTTTGATGAAAAAATATGTTTAATCTGTTATCGGTTCCCTCAGACACTGTCCCCATTGATTTTTCAAGGCAGAGTCTAGTCCAACCCATGCCCTATTTGGTGCAACATACCATAAGACACACTGTAGAGTCATAAATCGTCATGTGACTCCAGCACAAAATACACAATTCTACGAATCTCTCCTTCACTCTAGTGGATCATTCTTTCTGAGCACATGTGTGACAAGGCCACGTGTTAAACGAAAGACATGGACGGCTGACAGCAAGTGCGGCTGGTCTATTGTCCCTTTGAAGGTAGAAAACAATGAGTGTCTCTTTGCTTGAGGAATCGGGAAACACAAAGAAGGGATGACAGACAGATAAACATCAAAGGGGAGACACACAGAGTCAATGCAACACAAAACATGTAAGCTCCAACCTGTTTGCTAAAGGACTCTACAGGATAGTGAGTGTTCGAATTGTCGAGAGCTACATAAGATCACTTCCAGTTATCGCGTGTTGCAGTTTGGCCAGGTCCAGATTTTACTTCGAAATATTAAGTGAACCAAAACGTATTGTTTTAATTCGAAATATCAAGAGCTTTTCTAGGGGCTGAGAATATACTTCGAATTAGCGAGAGGTTCGTATTATCGAAGGTAGGAATTTAAAAGAGTCGACTGTATTTGGTTTTCCAAAAAAAAAAAAAAGAATTTTTTTGTGCTTAATGTCATCTTGGATATTCTATAGTCAAAATATAAGCTATTTATTTTTAGTTAATGTTTATGGCTACAGAAGTATTTTTTCATAGACGACCTTTCTTTGCAATGCAATTATTGTCGTTTATATTTTTCACAAATCCTGTCTTACTTACAGAAAATAGTAAACTGTTTTTATTTTTATTCCACCGTGAATAGCTTACGAGCATTCGTTCGGCTGTTAAGAGTACGCAAACTTATCAACGATTGTATGTTTTGTATTATGTAATTACAATATTGTGAAAATTCTGCACAATTTTGCAAAATGAGAGGTTAATTTTATAAAAGAAATACTTAAAAATAAAATTTCAGTCAAAGTTTTTTACTAAAAACTCCTGATTGCATGAGCGAAAATGTTTTCTTGCTTGTTGAGGGCACATGTATTAAGACACTGCTTAAGGATCTGTCAAAATACATCCATGTCAAAAAAGGCGATTGAGTGGTTTTAAGAAATGCTGCTCTTAACACTTTCCCGTTTTCACAAAAAACACTAAGAGAAGCATTTTTTACATTCGGAATCTTATAAGACATAATGAAATGAATTTTATTGTAAAAGATTCCTTCTTTCATTTTCACACGCAAACACACAAATAACTTTTTTTCTAACAAAAAAGAAGTTTTACTTAATGATGCTAAATTGTAAAATAAAAAAATGTATTTAACTCCTGACGAAAATGCGTTTGTAAAAAATAAACTGAAAATTAATACTTTCTTTATTTTCATAAAAAAGAACTTTTAAAATTATTGTACTTCTTAACATAATATTTAGAAAACAATTATAAAATGACAATTTTTGTAAAAAGTATTTACAATAGACGTAATGTAAATAGAATAAAATTAAAAATAAAAGAAATTTGGCTTTTGAAAAATAAATAAAATTTAGTATCACGAAATTATATTCATCCTAAATGTAGAGAACAGACTTTATGAATAACTTGTAAAAAACAAATAATCTTAGTTGAATATTTTAAAACGCTACCACAACTGAATACTCTAACACGAATAACAACAACAAAAAATTATAAAAAAATTTATTTGTTTGAATAAAGTTGGATGTGTGGAGAAAGAATTCAAACGATAAGAGTGCTTTTCCATCGGCCTCATTTGGATGTAATTGCTTTTAGAATGCGACTTTTTCACCTTAGTACACTGAATTGCACTGACACAGTTAAGAATGGGAGAGAAGCAGGGAAAATATTTTAATTTTGCCTCTACTAGTCCATTTTGGGACTCAATACCAAAAATACGGCCATTTCTGATTTATGAGATATGGTTCTACATCCGAGTCAGAATGTGTTAGAACACACAACATTGAGCTAATAGCATAAATTTAAAAACAGGTAGTTTCCTTTTTTCTTCAGTTTAAAAAGTATTCAAAGGATTTAATTTAAATAGCTAATGTTACCTAGTAATACTTTAATGGAATAAGTAAACGAAAACTGTGTTTTGATCAAAAGCAATCAGTATGTTTTTCGAAAAATCGACAAGCAAGGGAAAAAATGATTGAAGTTCAAAAACAGATAACAAGTCACATGGGAATATGGGAAAAAATTCTATTTTTGGTAAACCTTTTTGGAAACCATTTGAAAACATTTGAATAACCTGTCAAGGAAAATGTCAAAATGTATTTGAGAAGAAAAGGGGTGAAGAAACATTTTGAATTTTAAGGAAAGTAAGAATGCATATATTCAGATTAGCATCATATTTAAAAAAATTTTGCAAAATTTATAGCGATTGCTTCAAATTAATTTCAAAAAAAGAAACTGATGGTGAGTAAAAAAAATTATATCTTAGTTAGTTATTAAGAAATTCAATCAGTAAAAACACGGGGAAAACAAGAGGGATTTTTGTACTATTGAAAACCCCATCTTGTCTTGTTTTTGACTACTTTCATTGAGAAACATTGAGGATTGATCGCTATAAGAAATCGATTATGTTTGTGTTCCATTCTTTAAAAATACTTTGGCTTTCAAAAAGTAATTAGACAATAGAACAAATTTTTTTTTAGGGAACAATAAATAAAAAAAACATGTTTGACAGCCTCAATTTTATTATAACGCACACAGTTTTAGTCATTTATTTGAATTAAAAATTTTCTGGAATATTTGTAATTTTTATTGTAAGAGAAATAATGCTGTTACAATATTCGCATCCTGTAAAATTCGCTATTGTGATTTTTTTTTATCGCCATACTATTTATAAATAACTATTAGAATAAACAATTCAGTATTTTTTTTTTCTTTAGTCAAATTTTCTGTTTCAGTTTTTGCTCTTCCAAAATGGTTCATCTTTTTTTTTTTTTATAAAAAATGAATTTATTAATAATGCCTTTTCAAGCAAGACAAAAACAATACACATGGCAAAATTAGGTTTGTAAAAAATCAACTGAAAATAAATAAATGTTGAAAAATTATCAAATCAAATAAAAAATTTATATGACAAAATATCTCGTTAAACATTCTACAATCAGTTGTATATATTAAAAGCACAAATCTTCGTAGAAAAACATGTTTATACAAAGTAAACTGAAAATTAATTTTATTAATGTAATAACATTAAAATCAACGAATTTCAGGAATACTTTGGTGAAACCTGCTTATTAACTAGGTTATTTTTTGAACCTATTGAAAATATATCTCAAAAAGTAAAGAAATTACTTTCTATGTCAGCTGAGGGGTGCAGTTGGTTAGGCGCTAATCTTGTTCGTCCAATTTTGCGCGTATAAGGCTTATTTTTTGTTATCTTCAGATGCAAAAAATACTACAAAAAGATTGTCACTAAAATGTATTTTTTCAAGCCCAATCCATTCTTAGGTTTGAAAGCCTAGGGATAAGGAACAAATACTTTTCTGTATGATAGTGGAAGATCAGGAGAGATCAGGCCCATTGACCAGTCGCTCTTCTTGAGTCCGTCATTTTTGACCCATGGATTAAAAATATATTTGGAGTCTTAGAATTTAATACCTGATGATTTATTATATATTTCCTCAATGGGGCTGCTGATTGGTATTTACCATTGCAGATCTAGAAAATTCCCTGAGAAAAATGTATCACTTATTAGTGTGGCACCAGGGACGTAGCTACCGCCGTATCAATGATACGGAGCCCCCAAGCTACAGGGACCCCAACATGCGTAACTACGGTACCACTAACAGGGTTTTCTTTTCTAAAAAAAGGCCCTGAAGTTTTGATACGGGGCTCCCTCAGAACTAGCTACGCCAGTGAGTGGCACCATATAGGTGGAATGCCAAATGCGAAATTGAATGAGGAATTTAATTTTGCCTAGAGCATCCAAGACAAACATGAACTCTAGGTATCTTTAACATGCCGCATAGTTACACGACATGGACGCTGTCGATTTTCTACATCATGAAAATCCACTGAACCAAGGCCAGCGACAAAACAAATACGATGCAACGGATGCTTAGGAGTGTGAAGTCTATCTATCTATCTATCTATCTATCTATCTCTCTCTCTCTCTCTCTATATATATATATAGAGAGAGAGATGGGAAGAGATATAGAGATGGGAGATTAACTCGTGTTTTGATAGGGTTCATTCAATTGAAACTACTTCTAAAAAATTCAGTTGTTCTTTTCCAGCACATACATTCTGAAAATTGCGTTAAATAGAAATTTCACAGATAATATGAAATAGAAGCTAATATACAAGTGATTTATATTGTTGATTCTTAATTTTTACTTTCATTGAAATTACAGAGAATTTAGAGATTGAAAAACTATACATCATGTTATAAAAATTCTTACCTTCACGTTATACAAATTCTTAAAGTTTACAAATGTTACTGAGAGTGATAATCCAATACGTCTTTGTTAGAAAATAGTTATATTCTTAACAATCGATTTTATATTGAAACAATAACTAGACTGTTTAGGAATAAATGCTAGTTAAAAATTTATGAGAAATTAGCCTTATATATATGAATGTGATATTTATTCTAAAATAGACAAACTTTATGAGCGCCTTGTGAAAAACTTGCTCAAAGATAAGGAACTAATAAAAGACATGTTAGCGACAGAGAGATTTTACTGATCTTCACTGGATGTGACACACACGAGCAAGGCATAACAAAAGCGTCTTTTTATTCAGTCTCCTCTTGGATAGAACTGTGCTGAAATAAAAGTTTTCTTACCTAAACAATGAAAACACTCACACTTTTTTAGGAAAAAGTGAGAATAGAAAAATATCAAGTTTTGGAATGTTTCTATTCAGAAGTCCATTTTCCAATCACAAAAAGCCGGTGGTTATTTTTTATTTTTAGGAAATGTTTCACAAATCCAAAACCATAAGAAATGAAATTGAAAATATAGTTTATAGCTTTGAGACTGTTATTTTTTTATTACACACGTTTTTCATACTTTATTTTTCCACTCGTCAAAAATAACAAAGACGTATTTAAGAGAAAATAAGTATTTTAATTATAATACTTAGATATTTTATTTATATAATAAAATATGTTATTAAATATATACATATAAGTATGCATTATAGAACACTATTTTTTAAAGATATTTCTGCGACAAAAATTTGACAATTGGCTTAGCGTTTGGCCTTATACAAGAGAAAGTCCTTCTAATAGCAAACACATGCTCATAAAAAGGAAAAAATAATGAAATACACTTATTTACTATTTGCATAACAATACAGACTTTATTTATTTTTTATAACTAGACCTTTAGGAAAGCGATTTGGAAGTTTCCATTCTAGTCAAACATTTAACGAACTTATTTCAATATAAATGAAGAACTTACTTTTACCGAGAGATCTCTCCCACTGCAAGGAGCGGGAGTGGAGCACGTCTATCCGTCAGCTTCGCCTGGTATATTACTGCCTTAAAATGCTACTTTCCAGATTGGACCTCTGAAACGCGCATGCGTTTGAAAGAGCGTAGTGCAACAAGCAAAATACTTTCATTTTTGGAACTGGTAGTTTTCATGGGACAGGACCAGGGCTCAACGATCCAGGTGTCTAATCCGGGATAAGATAGCTATTTTTAACTCATCAGACAGGCTCAAATCAAAAGCCAAATACTTGTTAAGAGGGGCTAAGAAACAACTCAGATGGAGAGAGATTATTTATTTCAATGATAAATATATTTCCCATTCTACAAAATGCATCCGTAGACCAAAACGATAATTGTTTAAATAAGGATAGTATGTATTAAATTCAAAAAAGGAAAATAAAAGCGAATTTAATGCCTAATATTGCAAAGTAAATATTTTTCGTTATGAGAAAATCGAGTAAATGGAAACAAGTAATTAAAAAAAATCTAAATCAGTTCCTACATAGATCAACAAAGAAAAGTTTTATTTTAATTACTTTTTATTAAATAATTACAGCTAATATAAATATGCACATACACATGGCAGAATCACAATATTAAGTGGCAAAATAGAAAGCGATTTTCCTTGCAATTTTCCATTTTCCTTTCTATATAGGATGCTGGACTATTATTTTTGTGTTTTTATTACTATTTAATCATTAATTAAATTTAATTATTCCAATAAAATATAATAGTAAAAGGAAATCACATTCTCAGAAATTAGGCCATTCTAGGTGAGATTCGAACCCACGACCTTTGGATTAGAAGCCCAACGCGCTATCCAGTGCGGAAAAGGGACACAACGAGCGAATATCTTTTTTATATATGGTGTTGGACTATTATTTTTGTTACAATTTATTTAGTAATTAAATTTAATTAATGAATTAATATTTAAAAGAACCTGCATTAATATGAAGTGTCATCCACACACTACAAGTTTAAAAAATGTATTTGAACTTGAGTGCATGCAAAAAAAAAAAAGTATTTTATTAAGGACTGAAAATTTGAACAAGATATATATATATAAATAAATATTTATAGGGAGAGTGTGAACTATAATAATAAGAATTGAAAAAAGGTTTTTTTCAAAGCTGCTGAATTTGAAGCAAAAAACTAATTTTACACTTTAAATTCATGGGAATTAACTATTTTTTACAGGAATGATCAAGTTTCATCAAAACATGTAATCAAATTTTGTTATGGACATTTTGGTTGAAAAAAAACTTTCTGGTAATAGAAACTTGTTTATTTAGAGCTGACATTTCCAGTTAAAAAAACGAAATTTTTGGAAAAAAATAATATTTTCATCAAAAATTTTGAAATGAAATTAAATAGATCCCCTTTTTGCATTAAAAATTGCTTAGAATTTTTAACAACAATTCGATTGAAAATATTTAATTGTATTCTAAAATTCCCTTTTTAAAGAACCTGAATGATAATCAATGCCATCGGAAGAAAAGGAGAAAATTTAAAGTGACACTCCATATTATGCAAAACGAGAGGTGAAAAGTTTCTAGATTGCATCCAAACAAGACTAAGCTAAGCAATGACAATAAATTGTATTTTTCAAAATCTCATTTACATTATGTTAAAAAAGTCCGGAGAAAATGGTAATGATCAGATATTCATGACGTCTACATTAGTTTTTGAAAACTTCTATTTTGAAATTATAAAGGAGTCACATTATATAGCATAATACATCAAGAATACGTTAAAAATTTTAAAAAGCGAAAGTTTGGTTGATGAGCATTATAAGCTATAAGAAGTTTTCTTTGCAATTCAGTTTTTAATTATATTCGAAAGATAGACTTGAATATTAATGGCTTAGTTATTTATAATATCAATGCATTCGAAAACACTCATGAGAGAGAGAGAGAGAGAAATTTCTTTAACTATAAACAAACAAATTAATTCATATAGGCTAGTGACTCGTTCCTTATTAAAATGACAAAAAACACAAATTACTGGAAAATTTACTTTTAAAAATTTTTTTTGGTCTTATTTTAAGCTTTCTTCACTTTACATACTTATAAATGAATTAATCTTCTCAGATGTATGAAGTAAAAAATGAATATAATTATTTAATATAATTTAGGACGAATGTAAAAAAAATGTTTACTCATAAAAATGTGATTAAGATAAAGATACGCTGTAGAAAATAAAAGATAGATATCAGAGAAGTATTACCTAAATAAGCATTTTTCTTTAAAAAGTCTTACATATAATAATACTTATAATCTTACATATGCACAAAAAATAAGGAACTAGAAGGAAATTTCAAACATATAAGATTACATACACTCAGTATGATTCGTCTTGCACAAATCAAAGAAGAAAGGTCTATGGTAGTAAAGGAAAAGCCACACACTCTTCACATATAATACATTTCACATCAAACTAAATGTGACTCTCTCTTGTTGTACTTAATATATAAAAACTATTTAATAAAAATTATACACATGTAATTATGAAAGAAATGTACATTGAAATCTCAGAAAAAGGTGTGAAAACTTTTTGTTTATTTCTAACATTAAAATTTTTCTTTGCGTTTAGAGAAAAGGCTTCCTGAAAAATTCCGATTATAATAAACTATAAGACATATAGATCAGGTTCTTCCTCTCTCTCTCTCTCTCTCCATATATAATAATAGTAATAAGTTATGGTTTATAATATAAATTTCCTTCAATTATTATTTAACCCTTTATTTATCGCATTATGATTTACTGCAGTTTTTTTCATGCAATATTTTTTTAATCATTACTTTCAAAATTAAGGGACATACATAAACAAAATAATCAACTTTGGAAAACTTAATCCGTTAGAGCTAATTAATTAATTAAAGATAATCAACTGTAAAATTAATTATATACACTGTTCACTTAAAATAAATAGCCAAACCGTTTTCTAAGATCTTCATTAACATACAAAAAAAATAAGACACTTACCTTTTGACATTAATTATTTTTTTGGAACAAAAATGACAATTCTCGCAATCCGTTGAAAACGCAATTTCTGCTATAAAACTATTCGCCTATCCCGCTAAAATACTCATCTTAAAGACCGTTCTGCCATATATCTTAGAAGAGTGGATTTAAAATAATATTCCTGCTAAATATCGTCAGAGTTTTCGTAAAAATGGTTATTCTATGTAATTTTAAAGTGAGTGGTACTTATAAGTACCGTCGGTAGATAAAGGGTTAAAACATTCTTTCCTGTAATTTAGAATTCATACTTTCTTTTTGTTCTTCGCTCATTTTATATAATACCATTCCTCTTTGAAGAGCTCCCTTGTGTGTGTATTATATATATATATATATATATATATATATATATATATATATATATCTTTTCCTCAAATTTTAATCAGATAATATAATACATACATGGATCAGGACTAATGGGGTTAGTATAAGACAACAGAGTTAAATCTTTGGATGTAAAAAAAATAGGGAAAGAAATGATTTTTAAAGTATATAAATACTCTAAAAATTCCTTTTTTTAAAAACAAAATGTATATAATTTACTTTTAGATGAAAAGAAAAAAGAATTAGAGATGTGAGAAGAGTTATTTCTGTCTCTACATTTCCATATATTAAACAAGGAATGTATGCTTAACATGCACACAGAGCCCTATCCCCTTACAAACCAACCGGAAAATATATTTCTGCGACAAATGCGTTACTTACTGCCACAAAGACGTTGAGTTGGAAGAAACAGGACCGCCGATATGATACACAAGACGTTGTATTGCCTTCACTCCCACAAAAACCAACTTTCCTACCCTCAAGCAGTGCGAAAAGCGCATGCGTATTATTTTAAGAGTGTGGGGGTTAGCAAATGAAATATCTTCTCTTAAGGCCGTTTTCTCCAAACGTATGAGGGCCTGAACTAAACGCGAAACACATTTTCAGACGGAAAATGTCTTCAGTTTTACGAAAACACGCAACGTTGTAATTCATACATCTGTTTGCAAAACAAAAAAATATTGAGTTATTAAAATTTTAAAATATTCCATAAATAAGTAATTTTTCATTTTAACTTGTAATGGAATGGTTCGGTTAGCTTTACGGTGTAGGAGAAAAATGTGAAATGCATTTTATGCTAAAAAAATGAATCAACTCAGATAAAAATAAGTAATGTGATAAAATATACTTCAGAATAGTGAAGCCAGGATATATAATATTAATGTTGGAGCATTTTTACAATTGAAAAAATATGATAAATTCGGGTCCTATTTTTTAAACCTTTCTTTCTCACTTCTATGAAAAAGGACTGAGGTTTCATCTTCCATTTCTTGTGCCCCTGATCATAGCCCGGTTGCAAAACTCAAAAACTAACCCCCCAAAAAAAAAAAAAAACATTTCTTACACTCAGAAATTTTTGTATTTCTTTTTATTACTGTTTATCATGTAACTGGGGACAGTTTATTTTCAATTAGCTCATTTTAAACAACATTTATTTATGAACAATTTTGTAAAATAAAAAATGGGTTTTTATTATTGTTTTCTTGAAAACTCTACACAATCGTGTTAATGAGTATAAATTATAAATTACGGTAAGACAGGTTCACATGAATAGGAGTGGGCTACCGTTACTAGCATCTGGATCTGTAAAAAGTGGGCCGTAATTAGTTCACTGGACTGATGTTGAGCTCGCGAAAGATTCGACAAAAACATATTTGGACAGGCAGCATGTTTCTGATATTTATTCTTAAGAGATTTCCATTGTTGATTATTTCTTTAGTTACACTGGAAGCAACTCTTGAGTAAATAAAGGGTGTTTTTTTTAGAGGTATAGAACTTTAAATTGCAATAAAACAACGATGTATTATTCGATTGACATGAATTTTTTTTATTCGAAAGATAATCTTGTGGCATTACATTTTAAATATGATTTCTGGCATATGACTGCCACAGCTGGCTCGGATGTAGTCCAATCTGGGCGTCCAATTTTCGATGACTTTTTCCAACATTTGTGGCCGTATATCGGCAATAACACGGCGAATGTTGTCTTCCAAATGGTCAAGCATTTGTGGCTTATCCGCATAGACCAATGACTTTACATAGCCCCACAGAAAATAGTGGTGTTAAATCACAAGATCTTGGAGGCCAATTCACAGGCCCAAAACGTGAAATTAGGCGGTCACCAAACGTGTCTTTCAATAAATCGATTGTGGCACGAGCTGTGTGACATGATGCGCCGTCTTGTTGGAACCACAGCTCCTGGTCATCATGATTATTCAATTCAGGAATGAAAAAGTTAGTAATCATGGCTCTATACCGATCACCATTGACTGTAACGTTGTGGCCTTCATAGTTTTTGAAGAAGAATTGCACCAGCCCATAAAGCGCACCAAACAGTCAGTTTTTCTGGATGTAACGGTGTTTCGACATACACTTGTGGATTAGCTTCACTCCAAATGCGGCAGTTTTGTTTGTTGACGTAGCCATTCAACCAGAAGTGCGCTTCATCGCTAAACAAAATTCGCTTATGAAAATCGGGAACAACGGCAATCTCGTTTTGGGCCCATTCGACGAATCTACGCCTTTCTTGATGATCGTTTTGATGAATTGCCAAACCAAACTGAGAATAAATCACTTGACAGCTGTTAAATCGGTCGCCATCTTGGAAAGTAATGCCAACTTAAACTTCTATACCTGGAAAAAAACACTCTTTATTTGGCTTGTAAATGAATAGAATACAAAAGGGAGGCTAAAATAAAATTACATTAAGAAAAAGATATTTACTTGTTACGAAATGAATTTAATGATTTAACTTAAAATTTAAATGCTTTGATTCTTAATGCATGCGTTAACTTTAGATCTATACATTTTCTAGCATTGGCGATTACTTGATTTTCAAGGTGATTGTGTCAAATACCCAAAAGATTATTATTTAACACGATTCTAAATCGAATTTTCTTGCATCTTCTTAGCGTGAGGTAAGAAAGTAGTATTTTCACTTTTAGCAAGCGAAATAATAAATTCATGTCTTTATTTTTTTAAACCAAGTGAGTGATGACGCATTTGGATTATACACTGGTGTTCAAAATTAAGGGCATGTTCCCTTGATTGATTTTCTCCAGAAATACTGGACAAATTTAAATAAAATTAAGTGATGTGATACACAAAAAATAATAAAAACACATACAACAGTTATAGTACACATACATAAGCATGTTTATGGCTCATCAGGGTATGGAATTCTAAAAAAGAGTTACAAAATGGAATAAAAAAAATTTTCGCTCTGGGGTACGGTTTCTTCTTACAATCATACAACTTTTACAATGAGAAATCATACGAGCTTATGAATTCCAGTTGCAGTTGGTCCCCCTTATTCAGCAACTTTGTTTCGAGTCCAGGATGGTTAAGAGAGGAGAAAGGCTAGCTGTAATTCACCACCCTCAAGTGCATTCTAAATATGCTCTACAAGGTTAGGGTCTGGAGATTTGATTGGCCTACTATATTGACTGACCGAAGGACGGAGCTTCTCAACGAGAATTTATAGCCACAAAAATGGCCCTCTAGGGAAAAACGCCCACCCTAATACTTCAAAAAAGGAAACAGGTGCATGTCCTCCAGCCAGAACTTATTTAAAGTTCAAACAGTCCTCGTTTTAATTCGTAGAGCGATGACAAAATACATAAGGTCGTTCACACTTTATGGAAACGATTTTGTAATTCATTTTCTTCTTAGCATTTTGAGATAAAACTATGAAAGCTTCAGAATAATTGTCTGTTAATGTTTTAATTTGATTATAATATAAAATAAAAGATTTATTTTAAAAATGGTTCCTAAAATTGATAGATGGCACTAAGGTTACGTAATTACTCTTTCCGAGGAGAAATATTCGTATAAAAAAACCATAAAGTAGTGTAAAGTATCGGTTATTGCCTTTCAATAAAAGGTATTTAAAATATATTAAATTTGAAAGGTAAAAAACATCTAGCTGAAAGTAAAAATGTAAGCATGACAATGAAATTGAATCCTAAGGCTGTTCAAACGCAGGCAACTATCAAGAAAGTGAAGTCTCTAATCCTAAAAGAAAACTCACCGACTCAAAGATTCATTACATTGAAACTAGGAATGTCTTCCAGGACTGTTATTAAAATTATTCATAAGGATTTTAAGTTAAAACAGTTGTTGAAGCCGAAAGTTCGTCTCCTTTTTTGAAACATATTGCTAAAAGAAAAGCAAATTGTAGAAAATTACATAAAAAACACATAGCTGCTGGAAAATGGAAATGTGTGGTGACACTCAATGAGACATGAGTATATTTAAGTGACTGTAATAAAAGAAGATCAATTTTCTGTAGTTTAACTGAGGATAATGACCGTACCAAATGGCTTCGTCAGTGTACAGTAAAGTTCCCAAAGTGATTCATGATCATTATAGGATTTTCTAACAGCCAATTAAAAATAAAAAGTCTCATGTAAAGCCAAAATTAATTCACACTCTACTATCAGCCCAATATTTTAGAGCCAAATTTTGAAGAAGAAATTCCAATATTATATGGAAAGGACATTGATTATGTTAAGCCTCATATGGACAAAGCCTCTAGTCACGTGTCTAAGTCAACTGCCGCTTATTTAGCAAAGAATGAATCAGGAACAGGAATAAAGTGTATCCTATTTAATGAAATACGTGTAAAATCTTCTTACACTTCTGCAATGGATTTTAATGCTTTCGATTTATTAAAATGAGTCTTAGGAAAATGGCATCCAAGAGCACTGAGTGGATTTTGGAAAACGTTTCAAGAGGAATGGAGTAAAATTTGTATTACAGTTCTAAGAAAATGTTCACTTTTATGAAAAGTTCGAGCTAGAGCTATTGTCAAGAATCGTGTCTATCAAACAGAAGCATATTTACACAAAAAAATACGAAATTTATTGATAAAAGTTAACTATCAAAATCATTTCCATAAAGTGTGAACGACCGACTTTCTGTACAATCAACCAATATTATAAGTTCAACACACACACATACGAACATGATTTATATTCAACAAATCATTATTTAACAAATATATTTAACAAAAAAATATATATAATTAGTAACACATGTATTATCTATACAGTGAAACAAAAGCGCAATACTTAATACTCTGAAATGCCACAACTAAGAAAAAAATACACTGAGAATGACAATCATGGTCAGTAAAATCCAAAATAGCTCAAATAGTTGTGTATTTTTTAAGTAAGGTTTGGGTTACATAATAAACAAAACCAACAGAATAATATTATGATTGTGTCAATTATAATGTAATTGTAATATAAAACAAAAATTCAAAAAGTGGAGTATAAATTACATTTATAAAAATAGGTGTGATTGGTAAGAAAAGCAAATAAGAAGATAGAAAAAAAGATTCGGAGCAAAAAGCTGAAAATAAAGAAGACAAAAATAGGCAATAGGACAGCTGGAATAAAAAGCATACATTTTAATATGGATAGAGATAATAAAGTCTCGTGTAAGAAAATAAAAAATAAACAATTGAACAAAGAAAAAAATTTACAAGAATATATAAATTATTTATAATTTGTACAACTTATACAGAATTGAAGGGTGGGGGGGAATACAAAACACATATAATACATTATTTACACTACATACAAAGTACGACAAAGAACAAAATAAAATCTTTTCTTTAGATGCGAGGAAAATGTAAAGTTATCGAAACAAAAATGTCGAAAATAAAATAAAGAAGTAAACAAAAGAAAAATCAATAAAAGACCCATAAACCTAGGGATGTGTAAAGGAAACTCCAGAATATAAAAGATAAACCAGGGGAAATGTTCAAGAATTAAAATGTGTTAATAGTATAGCATTAAGGGATCTTATTAGACATTTTCGTGGCTAATGAAAAGCAGGAAACTAATTTATTGCAGGTAATAGGATTATTTATAAGGGTAGAGAAAATTAGAGGACACACAAGAAGCGTCCACATGTTCAGTTAAATGATTTCCCCCTGTATAAGGGGAGTGGAATGAGTGCGTCGCGGACAAACCAAAGAGTCAGTTAGGAGGATGTTTTAATTTGTCGTTTTAAATGTAGGTTTCTAAAATTTCTCCAAATTTTATGAATAAACACCACGAAAGTCACCCAGGTGTGCGAACGAACAAAGGAGTGGAGACTAGTATTTGCTTTTACAAAACATTTTCCTCTTAATGCACAGCCTCCAACACATGTACAGTTTTATAATTGACACTAAAAATTGCTTCTTTGCTTTGAAACTTTATTTTGCTACTTTTCGAGGCAACTTCAACTAGATATAAGAATTCTCTTATAGTTTTGAATGCCGCAGTAAATTACAAAAAAAAGTGTCACGGTCAGTTTCTGGGCATTAAAAAAATGAATTCAAATAAATATTTCAATTAATATTTAAATTCTTATTTAAATCCATTACTATCAAAATATAATAAATTTTCTCAATTTATGAGATTTTAAGAGAAATAAAAATTTGAGTACGCATACTACACTTTTTTTAAAAATAGTCCAAGACAATAAAGAACAGACGGAAAGATAACAATTAAATTTTTATTGCATGAAAAAAAATATTTTTTTAAATAATGGAACACTCTAAAATTTTTGCTAACCTATAATTGATTCATCGGTTTAGTAAACGTCGCGCTTTGAAGCTTCCCAAGAGCAACAGACGGCGTATTAGGAAGTTTTGACCACCGCCAAGTGTCGAGGACCGACGTGTATGAGCTAGAACCAAACTTCCACTCCACGTCAACATGAGGACTTTAGTCTTCGACAGATTATAGAACTGTATTAGCCATAATACACAAAGAAATTTCTGTGGTACCAGAACTCAAAACCATGACTTGACAAAAACAACGTTGACCATGAATTCGTGACTACGACCACTCAGTTACAACGTCTCCTTTCTAATAAAAAAAAATTGGTCAGTGATCCACAGCACAAAAAGAATTTTGAGGGTCGGAATTAAAAAAAACACCATAGATTATATCACTTCAATTAATATATCACATATAAGAATTTAAAAAATTCCCAATCAAAACCTTAAAGCTTATATACAAGGTAAATATTATTCAAAATTCCTACTATTAGTTCACAATCTCCCCATATATATCTTGTTCAAATTTTCAATCCTCAATAAAAAATTTTTTATTCATCCACAGTTAAAATACAATTTTTTAAACTCGTAGTGGATGACACTTGATGTCAATACAGTTTTTTCAAATATTAATTCATTAATTCAATTTAATTAATGAATTAATAGAAATAAACAAAAATAATAGTCCAGACCCATATATAAAAAGGAAAATCACTCGTTGTGTCCCTCTAGTGTAATGCATAGCGCGTTGGACTTCTAATCCAAAGGTCGTGAGTTGGGCTCCCACTTTTGGGATGGATAATTTCTGAGAATGATATTTATTTTTACAACACTATTTTATTGGAATAATTAAATTTAGTTACTGAATAAATGGTCACAAACAAAAATAGTCCAACATCATATTCAGAAAGGAAAATTGCTTTTTATTATGCCACTTATTATTGTGATTTTGTCATATGTTTATACATTTTTTTATATTAATTGTAATTATTTAATAAAAAGTAACTAAAATAAAATTTTTCTTTGTTGACCTAAGTATAGGAATCGACTTAATTTTTTTTTATATTACTTGTTCTACTGTTATAAGTAACGTTAATCAAAAAACATAGATGATGTAACTAGTAGCTTTTTCGGGGAAGGGGGGATGAAAATGGCTTTATTCCTAAAGATTTTCAATACTGGTGTTCAATCAACTATGAACTGATTAGTTTGCGTTTACATCATTGTAAAAACTATATGAGTGCTAATAGTGATAGATTTCGTAATTCTGAGCCACGTTCAAGTGTTATAAGGTTGATATTTAAATAATTATCTGGTTCTTTTATTCTGCACACCTTTCCGCATGAATACTTCGAGTCCACTTGAAAATTGTAATGCTATATAACCATCCTTATTAAACGTAAAAATCTTTGAAATTTTATCCTGAACCTGAAGTTTAATTTTTAAAAAAATGGACAGCTGTGATCAGACACATTTTTGTTTGAGCAGCAATTCGTACTAAATTTACACACAAGGCCGATATTTAGATTCTAGACTGAAAAATAATTATTAATAAATAATTAATACGCTTAAATGATTTTATTTTCTACTTTGAATAACACAGAGAAACATGTCTTAAAAATTTAATTACAGTATGTGTATTTTCGTAATCAAGTGTTCTGTTCAACTCTAATTGTCATGTTAAGGAACTGATTAATATATGACACTTGTGATATATTTATCAGTTGATTTCCATATATTTTTATGTTACTTAAGTCAGGGTTGGGAAAGATCACAATCAAAATACAATGCGTTTGTAGGAATAATAAAAACTGTACAGTTTCTTAAAAAACGTGGATTTCATATTGCAAAATGAACCAAGAGTTAAAAATAGTTAGCATGATTTCTACGACTTGTCCTTTTCTGCATTCAGTCTACACGCTCAAAAATTTCAAAAGTTGTTCCTAGAAATGACATAAAAAGAGCAAAATAGTAAACGAGGAAAAAAATAAATTTGTCTAAAAAACCCGGAAAATTTAGGAAACCAAAATGTGATATAGCATTTTATATCTTTATAAAATTACAAAGAATGGAATATTATGCTCTTTAGTTTCATATTATCTATTTAAAAAAAATCACTTCTTAAATTTTCAGTTTTACACATTTCAGTAGTTTGATATATATTTTTTAGATAACTTATTTACATTCAGTTATTCTCTTTCTCGACATTATTCATTTCCTTTTTTTAGCAGATTTTATTCCACTTCCATGCATATATGTATGTGTGAAGACTTGGAAATTTTACTACGTGACATCTTTTATATTGGAGTGTCATACGGAATGTTTGAATGTGTCGAATCAGCAAAGTGATGAGGCGTGAACATCTTTTTGCAACCTTTTTGATAGATTTCGCTGCTTTTTGGATGTAATCTTTAAGAAATGTTACCTCTTTGTATTTCGATTTTGTTATAAGAGATACAATAGTAAATTCAAAATTTTTTTTCTAGGAAAGGGAAGCTTTTATGATATATTATTGATAAAACGTGAAACGAGAATGTGTTAGGTATTACATAGCACATATTCTGTGATAACATTTTTAGGTTGAATATAGGAAAGCATTACTGAATCTATATTAATAGAATATTAGTATATATTCTACATCAAAATAGTAGAAGCAAACGCTGTATTTTCTTTTCATTTATTATTTAAACCCAAATTATGAAAAGTACCTTTTAAATAGAAATCTCTGTACATGAATTAAAAATGTAAGCTAAAAAATAACAGAAAACTGTTTATAATTCTCGACTTTACTGATCTGTGTGAAATCATACAAAATATTGTTTTGAAACATACGCACAAACAGTTTGTCTATATTTCAGCAGAATCATTTCAATACGAAAAGCTTCCTGATGTAAGTTAAAGTTCATGTAACATATATTATAAGTTTAATTAATTTTGAATTAAACTAGGAATTTTCAAGCTAACTAGATTTATTAATTCATCTACATAGATTGAGTAATTTTTACTTATCGTTTATGTATACTTATTCTTTTTATCTAAAAATGTTTTTTACCATAAGGATTTCTTGTGCTTCCATAAAAATATATTATACGATATTGATTTATTAAACCAAATATTAAGTATAGGTAAATGAATTGTCAGTTTGTATGATGTATTTTATATATATATATATATATATATATATATATATATATATATATATATATATATATATATATATATTATATCTTGTTAAAACTTTCAGCAATAGTTCATAAGATACTTTCTAATCATCCATTCAAGTTCAAATACATTTTTTGAACTTGTGGTGGATGACACTTGATGTTAATACAGTTTTTTCAAATATTAATTCATTAATTAAATTTAATCAATAAATAGCAACAAAAATAACCCAACATCATATATAAAAAGGAAATTTGCTCGTTGCGTCTCAGTAGCGCAATGGATAGCGCATTGAATTTCTGATCCAAAGGACGTAGGTTCGAATCCCACCTGGGATGGCTTAATTTCTGAGAATGGGATTATTTGCTATATTATTTTATTAGAATAATGAAATTTAATTCAAGAATAAATAGTAACAAACAAATAAAAATAGTCCAACGTCATATATAGAAAGGAAAATGGAAAATCGCTTTCTATTTTGTCACTTAATATTGTGATTATGCCATATAAATATTTATATTTATATTAATTGTATAATATAAATATAAATGTATATTTATATAAATAATGTATATAAATAGTGTATATAATTATATATTTGTAAATATATATAAATATTCACATTAATTGTAACTATTTAATAAAAAGTAACTAAAATAAATTTTCTTTGTTTACCTAAGTAGGAATTAACTTAAATTTTCTTATATTACTTTTTATTGATGATTAAGACTCACGAACGCACACATACCGTATGATATATTAATTTCATATTTAATTTAGTTTTTAAAAATTGTATTATAGCCTCTTATATGTCAAAGAAATGTATTGTATTGTGTACTGGAAGCAGGTGCCATTATGCTCCTGTTTCTAAATTCGACCATGTTTGTCGCTTTGCCCAGAATACAAAGAAGTCAAATATTTCCTTCAATTTATTTTTTTTCTGAAAACATCTTTTGTGTTGGCTCTTCCATTGTCGCACAACAACAATGTCATGTAAGGAATTTCTAAAGAAAGGCGAGGTGTTTTTATAAAGAATGTTGGATTATATTTACCAGAGGCGAAGACATTTCCCTAAAAGCCTTTCAACAAACCTACTTTCTTCAGAAATTAAAGAAGATAGTTTGGTACCTGTTTACTGATTGATAAATTTTCTACGCCAGTGCTTCTCAAACTTTCAATATTTGTGCCCAGTTTTCAATCATAATTTACATCGCATCCCCCCCCGTACAACAACTATGTATTGAATGCAATAATTATGCACTTAGACACTATAAAGCAACTTTAATTATAAACTGCACAAATTATCAAGATAAGTATTATATTTTCAACAGATTTTTGAATTTGACAAGCCCATGAAAGTCACTAGTAATTACTAAACTTATTTTAATTTAATATTGATGAAAATTAATTATCAAATACTTTTTGCCGTACTAATGCACTTATAAATATCTTACATCTGTGTGAATATGTATTTTATTTTTATTACGTCTGAATGCATTTTGTTTTATTTCTTTTCATTGTATTAATAATTGTTGTAAATCTTTTATTTTTAACTTTTCGTTATGCTCGCGCCCCCCACAGTTTGAGAACGCTGCTCTTTGCCGAAAAATATAGCGTATAGTTATCTTATTTAATACTCATATGAAAAAAAATCAGTCAAAATTCTTCAAATTCTTCAGTAAAAATGTTTACTACCTAATAAATAGTCCAAGAACTCTACTCTTTTAATGCTATTCGAATATGAAAAAATGAAAGAAAATTTTCAAGCTCTCTTGAGTGGGCATACTTCATGGAAGCTTAAACTAAGTGCCCATAAAGACAATAATAACATAGGATTTATTTACTTAAAAAATAAAGATAGACACAGTCAAAATAGTTCTTTACTTCCCTCTCCAAATATCATTGTTTTAAAAAAATCAGTGGTAGAGAGAAAAACGTCATATCTGCGAAAATATTATTTTTATTGTAGATCTATTTTGCAAGAATTTCATCATTGCCGTTTACTGTGTTTTTATTCCTTTCAAAAATTTTACAGATAAAATCTCTTATTCATTTAAGAGGGGGGAAGCTTATTCTCCACGGTCTCAATATCTGGCATAAAATAATTGAATCGCAACAAACCGGGATTTTTAGTCACTTAAAGAATGCAAATATCCACAAAATGTTGTATTTTTAGTATACCACGGATATATAAAAGAGAAAATAAAACAAATGCTAGTCGAGAAGAGTTCTGTTGCAGTTTCGCAATTGATTTTGTTTAATGCTTCGAGAGAGAAGAGGAAGTTTTCGTTATATTTTCCAATTTTGAAACAAGCCTTTTTTTTCTTTTTAGATGAACGGGTTCTCTTTATTTTAATTTTTTAGTTGACAAACACCCATAGTTCCTTGTTGTAAGTGTCTCAAGTAATCTGCAGGCACGTGGGGAGAATTGGAGGATTTGTTAACTGATAAAGGAGTATAAATTTTAGCTAATTGATACTTCACTATAGGATGACATGTGTATTTAAGTCTACGCGGTACCTTTCCGAAATCTTTTTTTTGGATAAACAGTAAAATTAAAATTAATTAATAATTTTTTTCTGATTAATTAATTAAACTGATTCTGAAGGAAAGTCAGCTTAGCAAGCCCTTATAAAAAATAATTTAAAAAAAGTTTCTTAAAACTTATAAAAAATACTGAGTTGCTTTAAGTGTTTCCTGTTTCTTGGATTATTGGAAACAGAAGTTAGTGTATGGAAATAAATGTCTGAATACATTTTACTGAATTGTGATAGTGACCGGCATGTCGCGGGTTCGAGTCCCAGTGCCACTTTAGATCCACCCTATAGAGGGGCTGATGCATGTTAAATCTGTCATGTCAAGGCTCAATGCCCTCCTGCTGATGTGGTAGTTAGGAAAAGGAGCTGCCAGCTCAGGTGTCGTCCTTGTCACTTGACCGAGGTTTAAAGTTACGAGTTCCATCTCCAATAGCCCTCGTGTTGCTTTATATTGCGCCGTTAATTTAACACTTATTCATTCCTCTAAAATAATTGAAAATAACAAACTTAAATGTGATAAGGAAATTTTTTTATCCTCGACTACAAAAGAAATTAAATAAGTGTAATTTTTTTCAGTGAGCGTAACTTGCCTTGAGATTTATAAGTTAATCTAGATTTTTTCAATTCCTACTGTTCCTACTTTCCCTATATATATTTATATATACATAATAATTCCAATAATTTAAACTTTAACAGCTTTTGGTTTATTTATGGTCCAGTCCTTCAGGACAACCGTGTAATTATTTTAATTAGTTACCCGTCTAACGGGGACTTCTGGAGCTATATCCATCCACCCCTCAAATCATGTGACTTCCCGCTGGGTATAAATAGTGAGATCTCTGGAAAATCCCGTATCTTCTCTGTCTTTTGTCTGCCTTCAACATGTAGTCGACTGCAGTGCGTTGTGTGCTCGTTGTCTTTGTTCTGTGTAGCGTCGTCCATTCTTTATGTTTGTAATATGCCTATGTGTGTCAAGATGTGCAATAAACTGGATTACTAACCTCAATAGACTGCCTCGTCAGTGCCATCAAATAAAAAACACCAATCATCTAAAATATGATCCACCTTACAGTAATAATATCCACTCGCCAAGTCTTACAGTTATATTTACTACTCGCAGAAATATTATAGAAATATTTCATACATATATATCTTGTTTAAATTTTCAGTCGTTAATAAAATACATTTTATTCGTCCACTCAAGTTCAAATACATTTTTTTAAACTTGTAGTGTTTGGCACTTGATGTTACTATAATGTTTTCAAATATCAATTCATTGATTAAACTTAATTAATGAATAAATAGTAATACGCAAAAATAATAGTCCAACACCATATATAGAAAGGAAAACCGCTCGTTGTGCCCTTGTACAGCAATGTTTAGCTCGTTGGATTTCTAATCCAAAGGCCGTGGGTTCGAATCCTACCCAGGATGGCCTAATTTCTGAGAATAGGATTTATGAATGAATAAATAGTACCAAACAAAAAAGAAGTACCATACAACCTCGTATATGCAAGGAAAATCACTTTTTATTTTGCCACTTAATAGTGGGATTCTATCATATGTATATGCATATTTATATTAATTGTAATTTAACTAAAATAAAAAATTGTTTTGTTGACTAAGTAGCAATTGAATTATAATTTTTTTGTATTACTTGTTATTAGTTTTTGATACCTTTTGATATGAAAGTATATATATATATATAGATATTTTTTTATCCTTAACAATTTTTCAAAGTACTAGCAATCAAAAGAGCATTTCATAATTAAATCATCAGTCGTGCGTTTCTAACCATTATTATGAATGCAATAAGCTAACGTGCTTCAATTTTTATGACCAAATATAGTTATACATTATTTTCTTATTCTTCTCATTACCACTCATGCGTTATCATTCATTTAAGAATGTATCCTAATACTCGTACTCTTAGCATTAATAATCTTTTAAGATCATATCTGCACGTTTTCTAAACCCAGAAGAATACAAACGTCACTATTAGTTATCGTCTCGAATATTTACTTTGCAAACAAGAGTTTTGGTGCTTTTATAGACAGGAAACCATAGTCAGTAATGTTTCTCGGACTCTGGTTAAAGAAAAAACAGATGGAAAAGCAAAACGTGTTGAATTGGGAATAATTGTGAGGGATGGATTGAAGTTAATTGGAACTGAAAGGTTCGAGTATCATATAAAATTTTTCATTCGATAATCTTTCTGAGACATCTGTGTAATACCGACAGAAAAATAGAAAATAAAGTATAACCAAAATCGCAAACAGAAGAGTGTAAATTACAATTTAGAGATTTATAGACAGGATAGTAGGCGATTTTGAAAGCTCTTTCTAATGCTTTAAACCAGTGTTTCTTGAACTAGGGGTTGCAAAAATTTTAGGAATTTTGATACATCTTTCTGTATAAAATAACTTATTCACCGTTAACAAATAGTTAAGACACATTGTATCTGAAATATAATGAAGGTAAGGAAATACATACAATGAAGAACTCTTTTTGACTTAAATTATAACAAAACCATTTTTTATTTGTTCTGCCCATATTTCTGTTAATTCACATATTAATTAGTTGTTGAATTACCGACAGATTCGGGGCTGCAAATTGTTTTTAATACGAAAACCATAGAAGAGTTTTAGCTAGGAGTTGCAAAAAAACCCCCATTCCAACAATTTTTCTCTCTCTCTCTCTCAAAATTGTAATACAGTATCTATTACCTTTTTCTACAACTGATTTGTGTGAGACATTTTCGTCTTTAACAACGGAAAATCAAAGTATCGATCAAATCTAAAGAATATTGAGTAAGTAATTCATCCGGATTTGTCGACTATTATTCCAAGATTTAATATCATATTTAAAAATAATCAAGAACATCCTTCCCATTGTTACTAAAATTTTGTATATGCCATTGTTAGTAATAAGTGAGGATCTCAGACGTGAACTCATAATGACTACTCTTAATAAACAGATTATAGTTTATGTACAATTACGTAATAATTATTTTAGATTATAGTTTATGTGCGTGTAATTACATTGTATAATGTTTTCTATTTTGTTACTTAATTTACTTTGTTATTTTTTAAAATTTCTATATCCTTAATTTCAAAGTAAAAACTTATTGCAGATGTTTATTACTGCAAAGAATAGATTACTACAAATAAAACACATATAGAAGTAACTGAGCTTGTGTACATTTTGAGCAATGTGAATGGCGTCGCCCCCTCGAGAGCTCCTGTTTTAAACAACAAAAAAAGAAAAGAACAATATACTCCAGTTTCTAACGTTACATCTTGAGGATTTCCAAATACTATAATAACTCTTAATATATATATATTCAAAACGTTACCTCAAATGGGGCATTAATTAGACAAAGAATAAGCTTCAAATTTATTTCGAGTTAGCATTTGAAAGCTTAGATAAAACTGCATTTCTGGTAAGCAGTAAACATGATGTAATTATCAAACGAAAATATAAAAATCCGCATATGCGTTTGAATTTCTTGAAAAATGGAACTTGAATACATTAAAAGATAAAAAAAAATGTCCTAGAGTATACATTAATGTATAATCTTTTTCCTTTCTCAAACACTGAAAAGTGTTTTAGATAAAAAATAACTCGATCGCTTAGAAACAATGCTCAATATCCTTATAAAAAGACAACAGAGTCAAACATTAAAAGCTAACTCTCTATATATTTTTAATAACTAGCAGCTAGCCAAACAAGAACTCGGTCTTTAATCTTGTGTAATGCGTGTTTTCTATAAAAATGAAATAATAATGTGTTGTAGGATGTATATATAATTGCTTTATTAACATTAATTCTAAAGGTAAACACTCATACAGTACTGTCGCTGTTAGCAAAGAGAAGATTAAATTATTTTCTTTCGACAACAAGCACTACAATATTTAAGCAGCTTATTTGAAGAGGAAAATTTAAGCTAAAATATAAAAATGGCATCTTTTATAAGTTTTTAGGGGTTTATTGAATATTTCATAAAATAAGTAATTGTTTCTTCAGTTTTGAAAAGTTATTAGAATCATTCTTTTTATGTTTAAGCATAATACGTAGGGTAATTTATTTTTGTTTTCTATAATGTTTAAATTGGAAATAAACTTTACTGAATCGTCGTTGTTCTTGCTAAAGTTTTGTGATTCAGTGCTCATATCAAATATGGATATTGAACATCAGAATTTTCTTCACTATATGAAAATGGCTTATAGAGAATTTTTAAATAATGAGTTCAACTGAATTAAATACAATTTTTATCAGATATTTTATAACTGAGATTATATTATATTAGCAATAAATAAAATATTGCAATATTTCTCAATAGGTGCTGGAATAATACTTAAAACAATTTAAGTTAAAAATATATGAAAAATATTTTTGACCCTGTTAAATGTCAATTACTATAATTAATCAATCATTAATTAGAATTCAACTTGAAGTAAGGAGATCAAAGTATCTTTTCGGATGAAAATATAAAGTGAAGATAACAAACTCTTTGTCTTAATGAAAACTCTCAGTTGAGAGATGCTCTGGTATTCTCTAAAAATATATCTAACTACCTTGAATGTGAGCATTCTAATTAAGAAATTCCTCTGTTTTCTCACAGTTGTTATATATAAGAGGTAATTCTCACTGCAAACTTCCCTTGGAATACGAACACTTCCTTTTGGTCTTCTCTTATTATTAATTGAACCGTAATTAAAAAAGTGAAACGTTGTTATATATGTTACCGTTAAAGCTCGAAAGCCGTTAATGTTCAAATTACCTAGCTAATCTGCAGATTAACTGATTTACTGTGTTAAAGAGTGGACTCATGAGTTTTCCCACGTTTTAACTAGATAATCCTCCCATTTGCGGTTTTCGTATCGTTAAAATTCAAAAGCTTCTCTGTCTCATTTCCTTTCTGTTAGGAACTTTGATTCAACGTTGACTTATCCCTAGATAATTTATCCTAAACATTTAGAAACGGAGTGGCAGAGACTGTAAATATATTTGATAAGACTCCTTGAATTAATCATATAATTCGTAAAGTAATTTCCTTGATGTAATAATGTGTTAAGGTATCCGACTACGTTCGGAACCGTGATTTTGCAAAGCGCATAAATGGATAATTTTCATGATATTTAGTGTCACTTAGATTAGAATATATGCATAAAACTGTTTGAAGGACATTTTGACAAATAAAATTTATTTAAATATAATATTTTGGTAAAAAATTAACTTAGAATAATCTTTTTTCTTATAAACTTTTTTATAATAATATTTTAATCTTTAATTATTATATTATAATAATATAATAATCTTTTTTAAAATAATATTTTGCCTGTATATAGCTCAGACCTCTCTACAGAGGCTCAACTAGAATTTTTGAAATATGTAACTTAGAAGTGGGTTTATTCATATTTTACGACAACAGAGGGGAGCAATTTTAAGAAAAAAAAATGCCAATAATTATTCCAATTGTTGGTAACTCTGAAAATAATGTGAATTTTTCAAAAATTCTAGTTGAGACTCTGTAGAGAGGTCTGAGCTATATACAGGCAAAATATTATTATAACAGAATCATTTTTCACAAAAGGAGAACATTTGGAAAAAAGATTATTCTAAGTTAATTTTTTGCCAAAATATTATATTTAAATAATTTTTTTTGTCAAAATATTCTTAAAAGAATTTTATGCATGTATTCTAATCTGAGTGACACTAAGTATCATGAAAATTATCAATTCATGCGCTTTTTTAAAATCACGGTTACGAACGTAGTCGGATACCTTAAACCGTTTGATTTTATATATTGCAGTTTTTCACGATTGATTCTATCAACTGATGTGTTAATTGTTCGATTGTATTTATTTGATTCTTCAGACATAAAAAATAAATAAATAACATCTAATTTAAGCGTACAGAAAAGTTGCTGATGTACCACTAAAGATCTTATTTTCCCTTTAGCGTGTATCTAGTAGATAATGTGCACAATGACGTGTGTCCAGTTGGTAATGTGCAGATTATCTAGGCGATTCACAGATTGCATAGGTAATTTAAAAGATAAAACACATATTCCGCACTTTAACGGATCACCCCAGTTAATGTGCAGATTACCTAACTAATAGCAAGATTAAAAAATCAATTAAATTTGATTGACGGCTATACAATATTTTTTATTTACCTTTAAGATAACTTTACCGATATTAAGTTACTGTATCTTTTAATGTATTAAATTTTATAATAATAAATTCGTCTTTAATTTGATTTAGTAGACTAATATCGATAAGGGAATTGCACAACAACACACTTAGGAAATCCTAATAAAAAGACGAATCCTTGGATTTTACTATAAACAAATGAATACACATGCAAATAATAATACACATAATATAAACCTAAAAATTACTCATGTTTGAAGGTCAGTTTCTTTTTTTCGATTTAACATTTATGCTAAATAAAATAATGTATTTTTTTGAAGAAAAATGACAACATTTTTTTTTCACTGATATAAAACCTTCAAAATTTCATTGAATTTGCTGAGCTACAAATTTGTTTAAAAGTTGATTGCACGAGCGTATGTGTTTATCTTTATTTTTTCTCAGTTTTATTATTTATTAAAGTGAAATAGTTGCTCGCACAATGTATGTACTACTCATCATAGATAAAATATATTTAATTAATAATAATGCATTGAAAAATCAGTCCAGCGATAACTATTCATTTAAATGGGGAATTCCAACATCACACAATATATTTTTGTCTCAATACGAAATGGCATAGAATTTCGATTAGTTCCAATTGTAAATTTCTATCAACAGTTTCAACATCGATTGGAGAAGGAGAATAAAAATGACTGAAATTGATTTTTATATTTATGGACGCCCAAAAATCTTTCTAAATAATTTCCTATCAACCTATTTTGGTTAGCAAATTCAGAAAATTTCAATTGTGATGAATTTCGTTATATAACAATTGAGATAAGATTCAAAATCAGGTAGTTTCATTTTGAATTTTTTTTTGTCAGAGTAATAATTTTTAGTTGAATCAAATAAGGTGATAATGTTGTTTGCTTTATAGTTTGAAATTTATTAAGGAGATTCGCATCGTCAATTTAAAACCAAAATATTTATTCATTGTGTCTTAACATTTTAAATTCATAGTATTTGGATTCTAAGAAAATAATAATTTCGTTAAACAATTGAAATAATAGCTCTAAAATTTTTTGACTGGAAAACCATCGAATTTCTGTGTAATAAGGTATATCGGTCTGTATTCACTTCCTACATTTACTGATGGTTATTAAGTCCATGCATGTGCCTAGATATAATTAACAATTTTAGAAACAGATCTTAAAACAGGCCCAATAATTATAACTTTGGAACATAATATTTGTTGATGACAATAATACAATGAAAAGGTTGAAGAGAATTATTATCTTTTGTTCTGTATACATTTTTCTCTCACAGGTGTAATATAATATCTTTAATAACATCATTCATAACAGAGACATCATTAGTTTCAACAGAAACTTGTTTTTGTAATGATAAATTATGTTAATTGAGAACATCCATCATTGCGTTAAATATATCAACTCTGGTTGTTGTATAATGCATTGGGATATACCGCATTTTTTTCAAATTTAAGCTGTCATCGATTCTAAGCTGTACCCCAAATTCTCAAAACGTTTTTGTGAAAAATATAAAAAATAGGGTAAAACGTGGCTTATCGATATCCAATATTTACAAAATTTGAAAAAAAAAAAATTAATGAGGACTAATACATAATTTATTTTACCAGAAGAACATTTTTTAAATACTTACATGAATCTGTAATTGCTCTTATCACCTGTACCATGTTCAATCTCCCCATCCAATGAATCCCCCCGCCCTTCGATTTTAAGCAGCACCCGATTTTCAGTAGAATTACCATTAAGGAAAAAATCTGGCTTAGATTTTAATACAACGCGCATACTTTCTTTCTCCAGAAACTCTGTATTTATTTTCAAGTTTGCATCAAATCCCAGAACACGAACAACTCGCTGAACTTTATTTTGTACGTCTGTGTTTTCATTAGTTGTAATGGAATAAATTTCAAATGGTAAAATATTAATTTTGGTTGATTAGGTAAATACTCGGTTGTATCATTAATTACGTTTGCGTTGGTATTTTTGTTAAACCTTCATTTTTGAATTTTTTAAAATTGTTTTGGATACAATACTTTCACTAACTGAATAATATAATCGTTAATAAATCCCTCTTCAATGAACGGTTTCTATTTAATTGAAGTTAAAAATACTATATCTCAAATAGCTTGTTTTAACAGTATCTGTACGATCTTTAATAGCTTTAGCAAATATGCTTTTTTTTCATGAATTGTCAACCTTAACAATGACAATTTACCTCCATGAAGTTTCCAACACATTTGTCATAATTTTCTTTATAAATTATATCATAGTATCTTTTACTTACCTTCATACTCTCAAGCCGCTATATTGAGTTTCTACATATTTAACATAAAGTATTACATTTTCCTTGAGTACAAATGTACTATATTTCCTAATTATCTTCAACAGTGCTATGTTGTTCTTTGCTTCATGGTTTCCTGCTCATACATGGAATACTTGTGGATTGTTTTAATAAATTATCAGTTAAACACTAAACAAAGAGTCCTAAGCAGATGAAAGCTGTTATGTATAAATTAGACTAGGAAGCAGTATTCGTTCACTGACTGCTAATAAATCGTTCCCGATTCCACTGGCATTTCATAACTCATTGCTATGCGCAAATTATATATATTTGAATGAACTTTAGACATGTGTATACATGTTGGATCCCAAATGTAGAATCGCTCATTTATTGAAATACCACTGTTGCATGAAATGATTGGTCAGTTCATATGAACAATTCTACGATCGGGCTGCGACATATAAATTAATGCGCAATAGTTTTCCTTGTATATAAATGGAAATATTTTCTGAAATACGTTTCTTTAATGCATGCACCATGCACATAATTACAATTTTAATTAAAAAAAATCATGTGTTATTCAAAGTTAAACAAACGTATTGGTCATCACGCTTGATGAGTCACAAAACAGTTCTTAGTGAGCCGAGTGTTTGGCATGCCTGATTTACAGGATCAGCAAAATAAATTTGAAACAGCATCTATCGTTGCACACCATAGTCTTTGGTTGTTACGAGCCTCAACTCATAGTTTTTTTATTAATTAAGTAGGATGAGGATAGTAATGCCCCCTTAGCTCTTATATACAACTGTGATAGTGTATAAGTAATGTATTCAAATCTCTTTAAGCGAATAATTCAAAGAAAATAAATAACATTCAGTTATACAATATTTCTTCACATAGCCAGTGATGCAAAAAGAAAGTATTTTTAATTTTCTAGCAAAGAACTCACTTTCAATATTGAGAGTATCAAAATAACCTATTTTAATTGTTTTCATAAGCAGATCCTTCGGCTAAGTCTGAGATCAGGTGGCTGAAGAAAGCAATGAATAGCTGGACATAGATTTTACGTCCATTGAATGAATGTTATTTACTATACGTTTGAAAATTACTTGAAATAAGTATTAATTTATGTTTCTTTTAAATTATTAAAACTTAAAAAATCAGCAAGAAATATATCCACATAAACACAACAAAGAATTTTATCCAACAATGAAAAATGCTGATTACATTTTATAAACAATAATTATATACCTGAAGTAAAAATACTCTTAAATCTTTTATAATTTTTAATACAAATTTATATGCAACTTTATTTTACCGTTTCTTTTACTTTCTATTTTTATTTTCTTAATGTTTTATTTGTTCGATTTAATGCATTTTAAATTGATCGCTCTAAATGACTACATCATATAAATATGACTTCTATAAGTAAGATGTAACATATTACGATATTAATACTTCAAATAAATGTAAAAACAGCGTTTAAAAATGCAGTTCAATATGTAACTGCTATTTCATATGCATGATTACATAAATAACAAAGAGTATATTAAATTTTCTTAGTAAATTTAAACTTACGAATACAAATATTCCGAATAAATTTATTCTGGCAATTTCCTTTTTTAAACTAAAAGATGAAATTCGAAAGCATATTCTTACACATAATTTAAAAGCATTTTGTTTAACCGACACTTTTTTAATGATATGAATTAAATTCCTGCAATAAATGTTCCACAACACTTTACCTCAATAGGTTTTTCACAAAATAAAGATTTACTCTCAAGAAAGTTAAAAAACACCTGAAATTAAATTTGTAAGTAGAAATATTCATGATAAAGCATTTGAAAAGAAATTCACCTAACTCATTCATAATAAGCCTTCAAATATTTGAACGGCATTTTGAATAAAGCCAATATTTTCTATAAAGATGGGTTTTGTTATACCTCAGAAGGTAATTCAAATGCTAATTTTTAGTAGGATTTTTACTTGTTATATTCTTTTCAAACTAAATTTTATTTTAAAGGAAAAATGCCTTGCATAATTTACGTCGTAGCACTTTTTGAATTACGTAAAAAGGAGACAGGCCATAATACAATACTCACCCCGCTCCCCAATCTGTCAATAACAGATTTTTTAAATACTCAATTTTCTTCTTTTTTGTATATATTCAACATTAAATAATGCTTGGGAATTTAAAATAACTTGAGTCTTTTATCAGCCAAGAGGTGTTTAAAAATATGTGGATGCGTCGCAGCTGTTTAACGTTAACAATAAGTATAAAAGGAAAAGGAAATTGTTCTACGCAATGTGGTCTATTTCTTTCTTTCTTTAACAGTTATTTGATGAATATTAAACGTAAGAAGATTCTAATTCTTTTTTATGTCTGATGGTTTGTTTCCTTTTAAGGATACTGCAAGTCAAGCGTAGCAATGATACGAAGAAAAATTTAATATTTCATGTATATCCCCTGTTTCTTCTTTTTTGAGTCCGACAACATTTTAAATTTTTAAGGTAAAATATGTTTGTACTCCTTTTCTTGCCTGAAATATTTATTATTTAAATGATACAAAGTTACTTTCCTTAGAGTCTTAGTTATTTAGTAAAAACCGTATCTTGTACAAGAAAAGTAAAAAGAAAGGAATATATATATATATATATATATATCTGCTTAAGAAGATTTTAAATCATTTCTCTATATCTTTTCCAGCAGTATTCCTTTTCAATTCTTTAGTTTTAATATGTCTAATACTAAATGATTTATAGGTTGTTGAAAACTTTTCAAATCACAGATATATTGGTTATTTTTTAAGTAAAGATCTAGCCGATGAAAGGAATATGCATACATACGAAAAGAAATAATTTTTTCAACTTTAAATCATCCAAAAGTTATTCGACAGGTATTAAAAAATCGCGCTGAAACCAATATTCTTTTAAATCAATAATTTCACTTCAAAAGAGTGAAATTGTTTTCTAATCATTCGATTATTTCTTCGTAAAATATTGATGAATGCAAATGATTTATCTCAAGATATAATTTTTTTATACTCAATATAATCACAATACATTTCGATACATAATATTTATTCATTGAACTTCAAAATATTATATTAGCCAGGAAAGCTAAATTACATTTTAAGATTGAAAATATTTTCTGATATTCCTTCTACATTTAGCTCAAAATTAACAAAGTAAATACAGATTTGAGAGATTTTTTTTTTAAGTCTCAAATTTACATTTATTTATATTAGATAATTTTTTAACAGTTGTTACTTAAGTTACTTATGAAACTTAAGTAATAAATATAATAATCCCTCACTACGTTACTTGTTAAAATTGTTACGTATATTAAGTTCGTAACTTGTTACATTAAGATAGAAACTTAAAAAATGTATTTGTCTTCGTAATGTCAGCTGTATGGATTTATATGGGCTGAAGTAGGTCAGCTATAGGAATCTATATGTGTATAACCTGAACAGATCTAGCGCAGAATGTATGCATGTTCAACTATATTGACACAATGGGTTAATCAATATAAGGCCCATATATAGATACAATCGGTATGAATCCCACACATAATATTTTACCCTCATCAATATAAATTTTTGTTGTTGCTTGAACATTTAGCTACAAAATGCTTTCCAAAAATAATATAAATAAGGTTGATTTATGGTACAGTGATTCTAAAACAAAAATATTTCTTGAATTAAACCTAAAATAGAAATTTCCCGAAAACATTTGTAGTATAAATTAAGTTATTCTATTTAGATAAAAATACTATAACAAAAATAATGTATCAGTAACACATGGCCTTAACCATTGAACTATGGTGCTTCTCCAAAAGAAGTCAGAATTATAGAATCTAACAATTGTTATAATGGCTCAATTTGAAAGACATAAGCGTGTTCCTGATTTAAAAATCTGTGTTTTCGACTGAATTTACAAATATTTATGTTCTAAGAAATAAATTTCAAAATTATGAGAAAAGCTATTTATATATTTATATATATATTTGGTTGTTATTCTTGTATAATAAATTCTTTTAAAATATTTGCAACATATATTATCATTATTATTAAAGGCTTAAGATTTAGACAGTTTTGTGGAGAGTAGGTCGTGAGTTGGAATTCCCCTAATTTTATCGAAGACTGCCCTTTATAATCATGAGGACCATTATAGGTTCCTTCATTTTTTTTTTTTTTTTTTTTGCTTACAGGTTCTTGTGCTCAAACGAAATAATCTTCGCGTGGAGTCGTATTTTATGTTATTGTAATTATCACACTCTGATAAGCAATCGCCTTCTGTACTCATGAGACTGACTGTGGTCCGTCGTCGTAATTTCGTAAATTTAGGTAAAGCTTACTGTGAATTTAGATAAATATTATAAAAGAGTATTTTCTTCATGGGATAGATATCAGCATTTGGAATGCATTAGTTTTGTATAAAAATATGAGGTGTAAAACAATTTAGATTTCAGAAGCAAATTAGCAGAAAGACTTGTACGAAGTTAGCATAACGATACAAATATAAAAAAAAAATCGGGTAGAGCAAAGTATTCTTGAATTCTACGAATCATGGAATGTCATTTTCCCAGTTTTGTTCCACTAAAATAAAAAAAAAGAAGCTCCCACTAGGTACTGCGCTGTGTGTTGTGCTAAAACGGATAGCAAAAGAAAAGAAAAGACAGTCGTTATATTTGTAATAATTGTGATGTTGGGCTACGTGCTACAACTTATTTTTAAATATTTGACACAAAGGAAAATTTTGAATATTTTTTTTAATATTGCTATTATTATTATTTTTAATATTGCTATATTATTATTATTTTTAATATTGCTATTATTATTATTCTTATTTTTAATATTGCTATTACTATTATTCTTATTTTTAATATTTCTATTATTATTATTCTTATTTTTAATATTGTTATTATTATTATTCTTATTTTTAATATTGCTATTATTAATAATAAATATTGCTATTATTATTTTTTTAATATTGCTATTAATAATAAATATTGCTATTATTTTTTTTAATATTGCTATTGTTAATTTTTTAATATTGCTATTATTAATTTTTTAATATTGCTATTATTATTTTTTAATAATGCTATTATTAATAATAAATATAGCTATTAATATTATTTTGGTTGAAAAAATGTAAAAACATGTTTAATGATAAAGATATGTTTTTTTTTCGAAACAGCTACACGAAAAGAAAGATAATAAAAGTCAATGTACAAGCAAAATTGCAATATTTTGCTCTTATCTGTTATATGGATCAAATTCCAAAATTAAATTAAAAATTTTGTTTGATTTTGTATTTTTTAAATTTTTTTGGCCAAATTAAAGTTCTAAAATGTGTTTTTTTAAATAAAAAAAAGTTGAGTTTTTTGCCGCTTTTTTTTTCAAAATAAGTAAGCGTTAAGCAGTTCATTTACTTCATATAACGGATTAAAGATTCTCAATCACTGTCACCAAATTCTTAATGTGCTCTATTAACGGTTTTTAAATTATTAAGTATACTCTGAGAAAAAAAAATTAAATCTGGAACCGAATCATTCGGCCGTTTTATAGAAATAAACTAAGGGTATTCGTGGTGTATCGTCGGCCTAGTTATCAGAATGCATAACTCCACAAAATGAAATAAGCCTGTTAATGTCATCTATTAGAGTATTTTGAAACCTATCCATTGGGTTATTTCATTGGGTTTTCATATGTTCATATGTTATTTCATATGCCTGAGTTCGGATTTTCATCATTAGCAAATATAAAAATGAAAGAAAAAGATAGAGACTTTTAAATGTAGATAAGGAAATGAGATTGTTTTTATCATTTTAACCACCAAATATAAACAAGCTTATCAAAGCTCATTAAGCTCAAATTTAGCATTAAATGTATTGTTATAATTAATTTGTAGTTAATTACTGAATAAATATTTTGTTATCTTTTTAGTACATACTAATTTATTTAATATTGAAAATTATTATCATAAACTAGTTTATACAGTATATTACAAATAAGTAAAACTTATTTTATTGTTAGTGTGGCGCCAAATTTTGAAATTGTTAAAAGAGTACCACGACAAAAAAAGTTGAGAATTATTGTAAAAGATATTTGAAATTAAAAAAAAAGGAATTGCTTCAAAAAAATGAATCAAAATAAATCAAGCAAATAAATTTTTCTTAAAAGCAAATTTTCTAGCGATTTTTTTAACGATATATCTCATTAAAACATTGATTTGAGCCTTAAAGCTAAATTAATATCTTATACCTCTTCATTTTTTGAAAAAAATATAGCGTTTATGAAACCCATAATGAAGCGCGTGGCGCATAAAGCCTTTATTTGAATATCCGCCTCCCCTTGCATTCTTTTACGAGCTGTAATACCTTGTTTAATTAGAAAGAAAAAAATAAAAAGGGCGGAAAATATAGAATTACACAAGCATAAAAAATTAATTCCCCTAATGTTTTTTTCCCGTCCTTCCTTCCTTGACAAACACACATAGGATTATCATCTCTCTAATACAAACACCGAAATCTTGACTTCTGTCTGACTTGTTTGAATAATGTAATTAATAGTGATTGCAGAACCAACAGCACGAGGTTTCGAGATTCAATTAAGAAGCTGAACGGATAACGTCCTTAGAAAGTCAAGTAGGGACGCGATAAAGATAAAAATGTCTTACAAGAATATTGATTTAAATAGGATTGTCTTAGAAACTGCGTCCGTAGGTGTTTGATACTTGAACTTAAAGTTATATTTACTTAATTTTTATATGCATAAAATAACTTCCACGCACACATTTGTGAAAATAATATAACTGTTAAATAAGTATAATGGGATGAATCGGGGTTATAAGGAGAAAAAAAATTATCATTAAAATCACAACGCACATATGCGGAAAAAATGTTCTTTGATGTGGAGGTAAGGAGAAAAATAATTAAAATAATAATTTCAAAATTTAATATTGCCACAAAGGGGTTGAATTTTCGAAAAAAATGGAAAAAGACTTAATTTTTGTTTGGCAAAATTGTGGCATAATTTTTTTTTTGTCTTCAATAAAATTGTTTAGTAAGTACTGGGTAATGAATAATAATGTAATGCAAATTGCACAGCAAATTTCATAACCACATATCTCTCTCCTTGCACCATCGAGTACAACCAAATTTTAACCGTCTTCCTCTTTATCGTGCACTCTAACTTCGAATATAAGGTTTTTTTTAAAAAAATTCAATGCTAAAGAAGCTGTTAAATGTACCTGCTGTGTGTTTTTGTAACTATTTTATGGATGTCCATTCCTCCCAATAAACGTTAAAAAATTCCAAAATGTCTGTTTGTTTTTTTTAACAAAAATTATTTTCACTTTTTACCACAAAAAAAAAAAAAAAAAAAATCAAACCCCTAAACTTCATTTCCCTCGGGATAGTACTTAACATAAAAATCAATTTTTCCTCATTTCATCATTTCCTTCATCTATACCAGAGAGCATCTTTTTCGCATAGGTAAGTTTTAAAATTCTGAAAGAAAAAAAAACTTTTGACCCCTCCTAATGTGCAATATTGTAGTAAAGAAATTGAGAGGTCAACGTGGATATAGTTCCTGAATTAAATGCTTTAAGATAATGGCCTGAAGACCAATTCCAACAAATATCATTTTGTGGAGTCGTATTGTTAAAATTAATGCTGCCTCGAAGTCTGTCACGGCTACAAGCCAAGTAATCTTAACTCGCGGTAGCGACTCTTAGCGAGTGTTCTTGTGGTTTAAATAAAGAAACATTCTAAAATAAACTTTTTAATAAATTTGTTCTGGATAATTTTTATAGTTTTCTGTTATGAAAGAATTTTCATCGTGAATTGCAACATTTGCAACGACTTATTACATCTGATAGCAGAATTCAGTTAAATTGACGAAAATGAATTTATACAAATATATTTACCAGTCTAGTTCGAACACACTCACAAATTCCACGTATAGAATAACGTTCATTTTAGACAGTACTTATCGGGAGAGTAGTTATGCTTTACATTTTAGAAAGAAAATAAATCTCCAGTTAGACAACGGGTCAGAAGAAATATTAAGAGTTTTATGGGGAAAAAAAGAAGCAAAAACTTGTTAACAACTATTCATAAATGTAACTTTTGATAATATTTAAGCTTCTGTAAAATTATTCTGTATTATTTGTAGCTTCTTTGTTTCGAAAAATGCATCTTTTTAGGAACTTAATGATCATCCTATACATGGTCGATTCGAATTTAATAACCATTATTTTCTCAATCCAGGATTTCGTGCGCCATACTAGTCAGCTACATTGAACAGAAATACTCTTTTTTAAATAAATAGTAATACGTGCTCTTTTTTCTAAGTACGCTAAACATGAATAATAGCAATAATAGATATACAATACTAAATGTTTATTGAGGTGCCTAGAAATGAAAAAGCTGATCTTTTGGCAAACTTTACTTTATCCGACCATCAGCTTGGTTCTGAGGTAAAGAAGAAAGAGGATAATTCTTATAACAAAAGTATAATGTCCTTTCAACAGATAAAGTGTGAAATATTCTTGTATTTTCGTCTATCCCAAAGGACATGCCCCGTGCAGTTTTCACGGCAAATTTTCAATTCTCGACTGGACATGACTCCCCAAAAAAAAAAAAAAAACTTGTACCGCATTGGTGTTGTTGCTGATGGTGTCTGTCCTCTATATCTGTCGGGTGAAACCATGGACTTTCTTCATTTGACAATTTGCACTGCACTTTTATGACTTTTAATTTCGACAACCTTACCAAGGCTAAATTTTATTGGGCTGCTAGAAGTCTCATGGCAAATATCGCTGCAGACAGACGTAGGGAAAAAATACTAAATATTCCATGTAATAAAGTGAAATAAATATATTTTATTTACGCAGAAGAATATAACAAAAAAATTTTCTCATTCGAGGTAAACGAATATGGTTATTATCAGTCTTGTACGAGAGCGTTGAACTGTTGTGTCCTTGATGAATGCTCAAAATTATCGTAATTTACACAGTGAATTTGTAAAAAAAAAAATATCCATTAATCTAACTAAAAAAAGTAAGACGTTTTTTTCCCTCATCCAAACTCAAATGAACTCTGAACATTTATAACAAACCCCTGTATTAGATGGAATATTCCTAAAAATTGCAGAGGCTTCGTTAATTGAATTCTGGAATTCTAAAAACCCTTCGGGAGAAGGATCCTGCTCTTCTTCGTTTAATACCAGGGGGACAAGGGAAAGCTTTCATTCCGGTACTCAGTTACTCCCGACCCTTTCTTCAGGATGGATACAAAAGCTCCTCTTAATCCCCTACGGAACAGCTCTTGTGCGACGAAAATCTATCCAATCAATCGCTTTGAATACATGAAAAGTAAATCGCATTGTCACGTGTGATGCGCTTCCTTGCCTTAGTTTCCGTTTGATTTTCGGTAGAATGGAGCTATGTGTACTTCCCTGTGACAACTAAATGAGGGTATTCTTGTTAGACCCCATTTACGATGACTTCCCGTCTTTCGAATCAGCGGAGGAGGAGACAAAAACTTATTTGGAAGAAAACTGTAAAAGAACTACAAAACCCACATTCATTTGATTCCCTGTATTTTGGCATCTCGGGATTTTGTGGATAACTTTATGCAAATTTTTCCTAAGGTTTCGTGAGATATAATGTAGGGGTGTTTACGAATAATACCCCCCCTCAAGATAGCTTTTCCTAAGTCTCCTTTCAACTTGCCAATGGTTGATTCTAAATATTTTTCGTTGGAAATATAAATTTAAGTAATTAATACTGCATATCCCAGTTTATAGCTTTTTTACGGCTGTGTTCGCTTAATGTATTGAATTGGACCCGAATTTGGAATATTTTTTCAGTTATAATAAAGCTGAAACATTATATTATATTCTGGCTGATAGGGAGCAGCATATTTTAACGTAGTCTGCATTTTTATCTATGTTGATTCTTTTTTTTTCTGGTATAAAATGTGCTTTGCATTTTTCTCCAATACCGTAGTACTAAGTGAGCTATCCTGTTACGTTTAAAAATGAAAAAAAGGTATTTATGGAATATTTTGAAATTTTAAAAACGTTACATTATATAAAAAAAATGTATGAATTATAATGTTTCTAATTTTCAGGAAAATTGAGACATTTTTTCTGGCTGAAAATGTGTTCGACGTTTAGTTCAGGTTCTCGTATATTAGGCGAAGACAGCCTTAAGGAAAAAAAAATAGTATTGAAATTTACGGATATGCATTATATGCTGGATATAAAAGAAAAGGGCAACTTTAAAAATAAAGAAAACATGAGCACATATATATGAAAAGAAAACAGATTCCTACATATATCTAATTACTCTTCATTTAAAAGAAATGACATACTCCTTAAACTTTCAACAATGAAATACCTTCTGAAATATCCACCTCTTTTTTTTGCGCTTTAGATTTGTAGTTTTTGAAGTAAAACGTAACTCAAAAGCCTGGGTTAATATTTCGAATAAATGACTTCAAAAAATGAGAGCACATGCCCATTTAAGGTTTCTTTTTACGAAAAAGGGTGTGCGTTATACGGCGAATATACCTAAAAATTAAAAATTGCAGTTTTGACTCAGGTGTTCGTTCTATACGCCAGTGGTGCATTATACGCCGGAAGCCAATACGCATAATACACTTTACGATAATTTAACTTCTTTCTCGGTCTTTTTTCTACAACCTATTTTTTAAACCATGTTTTCCAACTATGATTGCTTTTGTAAGCACTATTTACTATAAGCAATAACTCTTATCCTTCAAATAGGTTACATTCCTAACATCTTAAAGAAATAAGAGTCTCCAAGTAATTATCGGATACAATCCAGATATATATATATATATATATATCACCGTCATCATCTGTAGTTAACCTAAACAACAGTAACTATATTTACTTTTATTTTAATTTTCTTTCCCGATCACTTAAGATTATCCTCGTTCGTTGAAAGCTAATCTAAATCAAAATAGTAATGAGTTGTAAGGGTTAAGTGGGTTTTGGTTGGTGCATAGATTAGTTAAATCTCTGGAAAATGTTTCCTATTAAATATAATGGGATTTCATTTAAAGTAATGCTGCAAAGCTAGAACTACAGTTTAGCAAACATTTTTCCTTTTGAAGGATTTATAATGGAAAGTGCTGCTAAGATTCTAGAATTTTTGCACTTCACTTTATTAGTTTAATTTGAAGGAAGATAGTTTATAAGTTCTTCTGCGAACGGGGAGAAAAAAAAATTTCTGATTAAAGAGACTGCAAAGAACACTAAAGGAAAGTGAGGGAAATCTATGATGCGAGAAAAAGATTTTTCTACTATTTACTTTTTTGCTATTTTTATTCATCTTAAGAAATTGCAGCCTAAAGAACAGAAAGAAGGATTCCTAGTTTTGTAAAGACATCTAATAGCTTTTTGCATCAAACAGTTTTTTTTCTCTCTCTCTGCTCTATTTCATCATACCTTTACCAATCGGTATATCGTGTACATTTTCTAAAAATATAAGAATTCCTTTTTAATAAGTTTAAAGCAAAATTATAAACATTTTAAAAAAACTAAAGTACTTCTTGTTCTTTAAATTTTTTCTTTAAAAAATATTTTGAAAAAAAACTAGAAAAATAATATGTTATTTATTGAAATGCAATAAGAAAAAAAAATAAAGAAATAATCTAAACTAGAGTTAAGTAATTGTAAATACTGCACTGAAAACTCTTTAAAAATATAAAATCTGGGTAATGAAGTCCCAAAAAATAATTAGGTAAATATTTCCAAAACTTACAAATATATATGGTATTATTGCACGTTGATTAAAAGTTTTTGATGAATATAAATTAAAATGACTGTGATAAAAACACGGGGGATTAAATATTTTTTATTTTATACACTACATCTATCCCCAATAACTCATTCCTTAGCTCTAGTGCGACATAAATTAAAATAATGAAACATATCACTATGTGAAGTTATTTTTAATTTGTTGTATTTAACTTTGAATATATATATATGAGTTACGCTTATTTACGTCTTTACAAAATATACTAAAAAACGTGTTTATGATTTTACATCCACTCTAAGCGACCAGTGCTCCCTTCTCACAACCATTTCTCTCTTAGTTATTTCTTCATTTCCTATTAACTTTATCTATATTTAGAGATTTAAATCTCTCTGTAGAGTTCCTTTCTCAAGTATTATATTTTTGAGAGAAAGAAAAGAAGTAAGAAAAAATTATCCTTTTCCTTTAATTGGCTTAGATAAATTAGTAAATTATTTTATTGATTGTGTTAAAGTAGAGAATTGAGAAGAGAAAAATTATTTCAGTGTGTTTTAAGTATCATCGCAGGGGGTAGACCAGGCATTGGGAACCTATGGCATGCGTGCCAAATCTAGAACGTGGCACCTCTCAGTGGCACTCGACACAATACTGAAAATGTGTACATTTTTGAGAGGATGGATGTTGATAATTTTTGTGAATGGAGTTGATTGAAATACAATCTTCAAGCGTATGAAAAGTACAGTTTAACGAATTACAAAAGAATCTGAAAAGTAACTCTTAACAATAAATCGAAAACTGTAGCGATGGATTGTCATTACTGGAGAAATTGAATTCTTTGAGTGAGTGAGTGAATGTTAACACCGCACTGTTCAGCTACACGAGGGCTTTTGGTGACGGATCTCGTAATTGTGAACCATGTTCAAGTGACGAGGACGACACCTGAGATTTAACTCTTTGAAGAAAATTGCATGTACTCTTCTTTCCAAATTTGGTTCTATATATCTACATGAATAAATCTCTTCTAGTACGAAGACTTTTTTGAGTCTACACACAAGTTGTTTGACAATTGAAAGTCACAAATTATACCATTGATACTGCGATATGAAGAAAAGCGGTGTAAAATATATATTTATATATATTTTACACCGCTCTTTATTATTTTTAAATAAATATTTATTTCGTGTTAAAATATTTATTTTTTATTTAACTATATCGAAAGAATACTTATATTTTATGTTGTTTATTTCCTAATTTCTTATTTTATTAAATGTGTTTAAAAGATACATAATTTAAGTACGTTTTTTATTTATGTCGAAGGAATAGTTATATTTTATGTTGTTTCTTTTCAATGTATTGATAAATATTTTTAAATATTACAAAATTAATTTATAATTAAACTCTAAATCTGTATTCTTGACCTCTAATTCCCTTTGCATGCATTCCACGGGAAAATCGAGTTGTTACAAATATTTCCGTCTGTACGGCACACTGAATCATATTATTAGATTGGTTTGGTACACCACAACTACAGGATTGCTGACTTCTGGGATAGATGGACGAAGCGCAGATTCCCCAAATGAAACAAATAACAGTTTTTCAACCGCCATTAATGGAGTAGCTGAGTTTTTATGAAATAACCAGACGGTTGAAAATTTCCACTGGATAATAATTAAGAAGGGTCTTACAGGAGTCATTTAAACCCCCAGGTGCTTAAAAGCATGAAATACTTGGGTTGATTGATTGTTTGTTAACGTCACACGAGCATGAGGGCTAATAGTGACGGACCTCGTAATTTTGAAGCATGGTCAAGTGATGAGGACGACATCTAAGCTAACCCCACCTCCAAACTTCCATACCACTCAAATGATATGAGGAGGAGATGTCTGTCATATCCAGTTCCGGTCAAGTCTTAAATTTCCTAAGGAGAACGTCATATAGGGCAGTGTTCCCTAACATTTTTATCCCCGTGGACCGGTCAGCGTTTATTAATTTTACCACGGCCCGGTGAGGGGGAAGACGTTGATTGTTTATATTTTAGACTGTTTTGATCTGATTTAATAAGTTTAATTTAATTGTATTTAATCGTGCTTCAGAATAAAATGCAGCTACACCAAAAATAAATATAAAGTGATTTAACAAGGAATATAAAGAGATTTTCATAAAAAGTAACCCAAACCCAAGAAAAATATACCACAGTAAATAAAAGGGAAATATAACTTAATGTTTCTGGTGCGGGGACTGGTAGTATTTTATTCATGGACCGGGGGTTGGAGACCACTGATATAGGGTAATGGGAGATGAATGTTTGGTTGAGCTATGGGTTTTCAAATTCAAAATCCTTCAAAAAAGCGTCATACGCTGTAATGGGAGATGCTTCATATGAATTAGACCCCATATGGTGTTGTGGTAAAGCTATAGGTGGTTGGTAGTATAGTTTAGATGCTTAACAATCACCGCTTGGTCGTGGATAAATATTACAAGATTTATCGTCAAAAGCCTTAGTGTTATATGACAGTTTTTTGAAGCAATTGTTTAATAGGTACTGACAACACTGAGTGATTATTTTTATGACAATCAGCAGCTAGAAAAATCTGAAAATTTTCACACGAAGCAAATGACAAGCACATTTTAAATGATACTTAATGATGGGTATATAGTATATAAATAACTTTTTAAAATTATTCAAAATGTTCCTCATTTGTTAATGCCGTATTTGGTTCATAACATTTTTCTTATCTGTATGATTTTCAATAATGCTAATCATATAAATATATGAGAATCATCTAAATAATTTTTCAAAACGTATACAGCAGTTCAATTAAAATGAACAGTTACTCAATAATTTCTTTAAGTATAGGATATTTATACGCATATAATGCTTTTACATTAGCTTATGAAAAAGACCAAAGCAATTGACTGCTTACGAATTGATATTTGATAACATAGTTTTAGGTAAATAAAAATAAATTCTGGAATAAATTTGTCAAATTTGAGGAGGTTTAGTTTTTAACATATAAAAATGAAATAAAGAAGCATCTATAATCTTTTGAAGTTTTATTTTCAACATTTAACACACACTATCTGCATGGGCCGGCGTTGCAAGGGATTTTGTTAGAGAGCATAACTTTTTGCCCATGGAAATTTCCTCTTCATCTCTCAGTCATTAGCTATTAAAACAGTAATGTCACAAAATGTTTTTGATTTCTTTCACACGAATTATTGCAGAACATTTTGTCTTAGAAAGGCTGAATTGTTATTTAATAACTTAGTTTTGTATTATTTTAAATAATTAGGATAGAATTAACAGCACATGATTTAAAACGTAATAAATATTTGGGTGGATCTCAATCATTTTTTTTCAGAATTTCAAAACCTGACTATGCGGAAAAGATGTTCTCTGGTATGTAGAGGAAGTGAAAAAAGTTAATTTTTACCTTAAGTACTTCCAAAGGGAGAATGACGTTTAGGCATTTGAATTTTTTATGGTAAAAGTAGAAGTAACTTTTATAACAGAAAAATAAATATTTTTGTGCTTTTTAACATTTATTGAAATGTAAGGACATCTAGTAAATAGTTGCAAGAAAAAACACATCAGGTTTATTTAACAGCTTTCTTAGAATTTAATTAAAAAAAAAACCTAGTGTCGAAATGACAGTGCACAATAAAGCAGTAGACGAAAAAAAGCTTGGATCATTTTTGAAACTCTATTCTTCTCTATTACATCAGACCACGCCTGCGCGTCGATATCACAGAAATAATTCAATTTCCTTCACCCCAACACAGTTTAGCGCCTCCCGCTTACAAAAACAAGGGACTCTCTCCCTCTCTCCTGACCGTACTCTCCTGGGTCAAGAAACCCTCTCTTCCAAAACACATTAACCCTACCTCTGCATGTGGAGGAACATCGCCAACTCTTAAAGAATCTTCCCCCAAAGAGTAGGCCAACGGTAGTTAGACACCGCAGCTTTGATTCGATGGTGCGGAGAGAAAGTGTTGGGGTTAGGAAATGTGTTGAAATATAAATTGTACTATTTACTACTCAGTACATATTGATCAATAATCATTGATTTTGATAATTAATATTGTAGAAAAAAATTTATTTTGAGTCTTAAATCATCCAACCCAAATCAGTATTTTTTCATTTATTCGAAAATTCAACTCCTTTAAGGACATATTAAATTTTGCAATTATTTTTTTAAATTATTTTTCTCCTAATCTCCATACTGTAGAGCATCTTTTCTGGTAGATTCCAATTAATAATAATTTTTTTCCATGTTAGCGCGATCCACTTTAATAAGTATATTCTTTGTGATTTTGACTTTTGTCGCATTTTCATTTATTAATTTTTTTCATCGTATTTAATCAGTCGTGTTTCAATTATCCTTCATTGGGTTCATACTTAAAGGCACGTGTGGAAAGTGCGTACTAACACAATGCGCAATTTCTTTATTGTGCGGCATTTGACTGAAGTAGAATTTACAAGTCCCATCATGCTTCCAAGTGTGACCTAAGATACATGCAATCGTGCCTTAAAAGCAAGCCGAAGACAATCGCCTTTAAGGCTATCACCCATGCGCAATACATGAATATATTTCACTGAACAAATAGTTTCTTCAGTATCACTTCTGCACGAGGTTGCTGTTGTACGCATACATTTTGAGAAAAGCAGAAGAAATAGGTTGAGTCAGCTCTTTGGAAGCTTTTTTAAAGAGTGAATAACAAGTTTACATATATATATATATACTATTTCTTAAAACCTAGCCCAAACCTATGGATTTATGCTATTTAATTATTATACGTGGAATTTGTTGAGTGCTACAAAATTAAAATTAGTTCTGCATTAATAAGTTAATGCATAAATTTTTAAAAAGTGATCATTTTAAAGTAAGACAAAAAAAATTAAATTTGTTATGCTGATAAAAAACTAAACACAAAATTCTCTATAAAGTTTTTAAATAATATTTATTTGTAGATTAAAGAATAAATTCATAAAATAATTGTTTTAAAAATTTAAGTATAAAAATCTTAAAAGAGACGGATATAATACACAGTTTTTGAATAGCCTTTACAGAAAAAGCAAATGACAGAAATACATGGTTATTTTATTATGATGCTAAAAAATCCCCAATAATAATAAGTTTTCATGGTAATAATTCCTTTTTTAAAAAAATAGTGATACATAGATTTGCTTACGACTTTTATAATTTTATTTGACAATATGTCACAAGTAATTCAATAAATTCAAATGGACATGGAAAGTAATTATAAATTTAGCATGTTTGATATATTAAGCAGCAACAAATTAACAGCTTTGACTGCATACATCTGTGAACACATTTTGAGCATTAAAAGCGCTGTTCCAAATATGAATAAAAAATAAAATGAAGCTCTCAAAATATCTAATCTTTTGAATCAAGAGTTATTAAAATTTAAACTTACTGAATATTCTAAAGAAATCTTTCCAACTTCCATAAAGCTTTAACATTGTAAAAACATTAATAGAGAGATAAATATCTCATGTGTTAAATGTACGAAATAAGAAAATATGTGGGTTGTATAATCAGATTTATAGCAAATATAAAACGTCTTCATTTAATTTTTATTCCACTTTTATCATCCTATAAAAGTGGAAACCGCGTTCAGATATTTCTATTATTAGAATTTCTTAAGAATTTAAGTGCTATATTCTTTTGGGAAAAAAATTTTTTTTCTTAGGTTCATAAAACATTTTTTCCCTTATAATATTCTCAGCTTTAGAGAAAGATATCTTTTTCTAAAATTTTACCTATCTTAGCTAAAAATCTAAATCCACATGCTACGCAATTTCACAGCAAAAAGAAAAACTAGAAAGTGGTTTTTCAAATAAAACTTTATTTTGCTTTTTTAAGGAAAACAACTTATTTCATTTCCTCCCGCCCTGAAAAGTTCACGGCTCTGCTGTCATTCTTTTCGAAAGTAATCCACGTCTCCGCGCCGCGATGCAATTAAATTACACACTTTAATGACAACTCACTTTTAAATAAGCACAGAGAAAAGACAACGGCTTCAGTCAAAGAAAAGAAACCCGATTTCATTTTGGGAATTAATTTTATCCCCAAAGCGGGATTCATTAAATCCTCAAATTAGTTTATCGATTAAAAGCAAGGGTAAATCCAGTTAATTGGCTTGCCTCACCATAAGCTGAAGAACAAAAGAATGATACAGGAATTAGAAGCGAATAAAAATAACGAAAGGCTTGGAATTCCATTCAAAGTGGATAAACAATTGACCAAAATGACTAAACTTTAATAAAAAATGGAACAGTTAAATAACTCCCAAATGATCAGTTTTAGTTTGGTATTTCACATGAAAAAAATTTGAGAGGAACAATGATGTAAGATTTGTCTTTAATAAGATTAATGACAGAGTTTGTGAGAGGTATTAGTTACAATTGAATATGTTTAAAAAGTAAAATAACATTTTAAATTGTTCTTTAAAATATGAATTGTGTGTGTTTGCTTATTATACAATAGGATTCTTTCTTACAATACATTAGGATTTAATTAAAAACATTTTTAATTGAGTTCTCTTGTACTCATATGCTTGTTTTAAATAAATTATTCTATTTCTTTTCTTTTAAATCAGCTGAACAAGTCAATAAATCTATATTATTGTGTGCCGATATATTGACCGGGTCTCAAAAATGTTCTTTGTGGGCCACATGCGGCCCGCGGGTCACGAGTTTGACACCACTGCTCTAAACTGAAGTAAATTGTATTTGTATTATTATGATATTTTAGCTTTATAGTTAGGAAGAGATGAACAACTCAATAATTGTGAAACATTTTATTTACGTAGCCTCAAACTGTTAGAAAATTTTCAAAGAAAACATGTTAATTTTGCTTAAATAAATGTTTTTCCCCCATTGTGTTGTATAAATTAATAAATGTGAAGTAACAAATACATGCTTTTTTAATCTATTCTTTTTTAAGAGTCTTTATTATAAAACCTTTTCAAATCTGACATATTTTGAATGAGGGAAAAATTTTTTTTGGTGGTTTGATTTTTCTAATAGTATGATCAGAAGTACAAATGCAAGTGAAAAAAAATTAAATTTTGTAAGTAGTTTTGTTATGCTGAGAGTTCCACGTACGTGCCCCTCAGGAGTCTTAACTGCAACAATAAAAAAATTCCAATTTATTTTCCAATTACTTTTATTTTAATAAATCTTCTTTAAAAATGGAAGAAATGCATAATAATTAGGTTTTGAAAACAATTATTTCTTTATAAGCAAAGGTACAAAAAATAATTGCATTTAATATATAAAACACGAGTTGTTGATTTTAAACTTTTTTATCTACAATTTCATGTAAATTTGTCTGTCATAAATCGAGGGAAATGTCTGAATCTAAAATATCGAACATCAGAATAAGTTGTGGTTCAGCTTTTGCTTCACATGCGTTTATTGCAAATACTGGTGTTATACTTCTGTAGTATAATTTATATTCTCTTCATTTTCTCAACAAATACACCAGCCTCATCGGGCAAAACTACATCTTCAAAATTCCCTTCACTTGAATCATCAGAAATACTATCTCTTGGATTCATAAATTCCTCAAATTTTTTTTCCAAGTTAAATATTCTAAGTCAGAAAATATAACAATAATTAGAATAAGTTTCTTAAAATATATGTGTATAAATTAAAACTTAGATTTAAAAATTCATTGCCAATTATAAGTAAACCAAATATTAAATCAGTCTCTAACTAGCACGAAATATAGCAAAATAAAAAAAATTTCTATGCAAATTTTACGTATTTCAAATTTTTTCTTAAATTATTGACTAGAATGTAAGCATCATGATATATGTATATCCTTAATTAAAGTTAAGTGTATAACTATAAATCAGCAAAATGAGCACGTCATCTTCAACAAAAATAACATTTCACTCGGAATTTCAGTTTGAATGTTATTTGCATTTGGAACCGAATAACCACTAGAGTTGCACGTATGTGCTTCTCAAAAGTTTCTTCTAATTAGAATATTACAACTGTTTAAATTGTCATAATTATATGATGTATCAACTCTTGAAAATTATCTACATCAAAGAAAAAATATGCTCAAAACTTTTTGATTATATATTTTAAAAAAATAGCTAACTCTTTCGGCTTCTTACCGAGTCGGCAATTTCTACTTTGTGTGTCGAAAATATTTAGGAAAAAATACAAGTATCACCCATCTGGTGGTAAAACCAAAAAGCATGAACGTGCACTATGATTGCTTCCATTCTTTAATAAGGTACGAAGTTAAAACCGCAAGTACATATATGTGTACATTGTGTTTGAAGAGGATAAGATATAAAATTTGCAAAATATGCACAAATCCTTTTTGTCGTATGTTATTACCTTTTAGATGGATATACACGGCACCGTCTTATTTACGATCTTTCATTCAAGCAATTTGAGAAATAATATTTAATGTTATACAATAGTTAATTACGTGTGTTAAAAGCGAAGAATTTATACAAATTTTAAAAATATAGCATATTCTGAAGATTACTTATAAAATTCATCATCTCTCTAGAAAACAGGATATTTTTGACTCAATATAAATTGCTCCTTTTAATAAATTGAATTTCTTTGTCTGATATCGATGCAAAATTTTGGAAGGCGATTATCAATCAAATAATAATTATTTGAATATGCAATGACGCTAAAATAAAGCAAAATTAGGTCTTCTAAAATTCAAACAAATCGCTCGAATTTACAAAGTATTGTTAAAATTAATTTTCTACCCTTATAAAAAATTACATTATCTCTAATGTTTAATCCTTTAATTGCAATCATAACGCATATAAAACACTACGCAATTCCTATTTTAATACTTTCCAAAAATCTTTTAAAAATATTCCTTCAGAGCCTGGATGTGTGATAAAGAAAATATCTGAATCGGTGTTCTGTGGAACTGAAATTAAAAGGAAGTGGATGTTTTTAGTTTGCCATATATATGTGTACTCTTTTTTTCTTTACGAATTATTTAGCAAATTTTCTTATAAAATTTTTTTTAAATGATTTTGAAAAGTTTAAAAAGCGTTAGTATGTTTATTTAAGTAAAATGTGTAATAATAATTGGTTTCTACCTTTAACACTATTTAAAAAAGCAGCATTAAAAATTTCAAAATATAACTAAAATTCACATAATAAGTGCAAGAAAAACCATTTAATGAAAGTTTTAGTTTTGCAGAATATAATAAAATGTCAAAAAATACGGATATTTTGTTTGGTTGTTTTTAGATTTAAGACTAATTATTTAAGTAATATGAAAGTAAAATGCAAACTTTTATGGTATTGTATGAGAATTTATCTATATATATATGTACATTTAAGCTATACATTCAGTAAACAATTTATATTTTTTTGAAATTAGTACAGAAAATATATGAAATATATTTTGTAATACTACAATCAGAAAAAGGTATTGTAAATTAGGTAAATTTTATAATCATAAACGTACCTGTTAATTTCAATGGAATTTGTGAAAACTGATAATCAACAAATAGTAAAAATTAATTGCATTAAAAAATGTTAATAATCATAAATATATTTATTCAATTAATTGAATTTTTAGAATGGATGAGTGATTAAGAATCCTTGAATTGAAGAATAAACAACAGAGGTCAAAGACGGCAAATGGCACTATTGTTATATTTGTATAGATGCAGCAAAATCATTAATAAGTAGCAACAAAGGGGATTAGTATATGCAGCACATACCACAATTATACCATACATTAAACATACTCAATGCTTTATTCATCACAACGCGTTTTTGGTAAAACGAATAGCGAACGCATTAAGCAACGTTTTAAATGATCCTGAAAAAATGATAAAATTTATAAAACTAAGAGAATTTTAAATACAAAATTATTTGCTTTATTATGCCAAAAGTTATTCAGTGATAAAAAAAACCCCTGCATTTACAAACGGATGTCAAATAGCTATCAAAAAGAAAAATCATGAGCCGACTATTTGAGTTAAAAAAGGAAGTCTGATCATTTGAAGTGAACGAAGTCATGACTTTCCTTCAAAATTATGAAATGAAATATGGTTGCAAAGTTTGTACTACTTAGCAGGTATGTTTGCCTATCTAAATGAAGTAAACATATTTCTTTAAGAACTAAATGTACGTATGATAAAGATCAACATGCATCAATCCTTTTATACGGTGGATCTTTAGTGGTTTCAAGAACATCTCTCGACGTAAAACTTATCAACACTCTGACAAAGAAGTAATGCATAAATAGTTAAAGGGTAAAGCAGAAGCTAAAAGACTTCTTACGCTTTTAAAAATAATATTTTATTAGAAATGAGAGTTAGATTTATTTCGAATCAAAGTTCTTTCAGTGTAATGTACATATTCAACGTAACGTATAATTCAGTGTAACGTATATATTCAACGTAACGTATATATTCAGTGTAACGTATATAACGTATATATTCAGTGTAACGTATATATTTTCTTCCCATAAAATATTTAGACCGTCACTGAAACTGTGCAAGAAGAATAAATGTAAAATACCTGCATTATTATGGTTTACATTGGTATTCGAAATAATGTTTTCTAGGTTTAATGGAACGCATAAGATTTACTTAAAAACGAATGCTGTAAAAATATTGAAGTAAAAAAAACCCTTTTATTTATCATGTACATATTCTTTAGGGTATCCCTGTTGTGACTGAAGACAAGTTTCTTTTCAAACAATATGAAGTGTATTTATTTTCCAACTAAAAGTTCTTAAGTAAAATGATAAGGGTACTTTGGGAGAATAGAATTTCAGTTGAATAAATATAAATTATTTTGATAAAATCGTACAAAAGCTCTAAGGATGTCTGCCGCCTTTGGATTGCATTCATTTGTTTAAGAAGGCCCCTTTGGAAAAAAATATCAGCATTTGATTACTCTTTAAAAACTTTTTTCAAAGTTTAAAATGTACAATATCCCTGCAGGCAATATAATGCTTTGAATTTCGAAAGATATAACGCAGCTTCAAGAATAACGTTGAAAGAATTTGGATATGAACACAAATATAACACACACACACTTATGACAAGTGAAATCTTTATTATTATTGGTTGGGATTTGATATTTGTTTCGCTCTCATTACACGCTGACCAATAAGACATTAATAAATTATGACTTCGGATTGAATAAATATTGGTGAGTTTTATAGTAATGTCAACTGATCATTTATCCTCAAACACTAATATGAACTCTGGTTCGTTTCACATAGTAAACTTCAAAGGGTGATACCTAAGATTGCATCCCGCTCTCATAAAAAATCCACGTGATCCCGATGTGAGGACTTTGAAATCAAACAAATTTAAAGTCCCACCCTATTAATTTAAGTCTTTTCAAGATTTTAAGTCCTTTTGACACCCTCATCAAACCACGTGAACACAGTGTCGCACACAAGCGGGTGTCCTAGGGGTCCGGACCCCCCCAAAGCCCTTGATTTTTTTCCCCATTGATTATAATTTTAATAAGTAAAATTTAATTAAATATTTGTTTTTAAATATTAATTTTATTAATTAATGCTAATAATTAGTTTTTACTGTTTTCTGTTCCCGAAAATCGACAAAATCAAAAGGAGCATGATACAAGAAAAGTGGACTTTCGACCCTGGACGCCCCCTCGAAAACTTCTGTGTGCTCTACTGCGTGAAGACCTTATAATTCAGCTTCATTTTTTCATTTAAAGTGTAACATTTTCCATTATTCCAATCAATAGATCTTCAGTTGGATTAGAACGTAAGCCAACAGCTTTCAACGCTCTTGGCAGCTCAACTCACGAATTTAAACTCTGAGCCTTCAGCTCCCTGAAAATTGGTCACACATAGGTACACACAATGGATACTAAATACAGCTATATGTAGGCAGACAATATGTACACTAGTGTCCATAAATTAAGGATAATGAAGTTCAGGCAAAGAAAGAGAAAGAAAAGCAAAACAAATTTGACTTATTTGTAAAGTCTATTTATTAAACAAAAGATAAAGAGCAAAAAATATGCTATATGTTTGACATAATTAATAAAAATTGCGATTTTTACTCCCTGGAGCAAATTTCAAAACAGAACCTATTTACAAAAAACAGTATAGCATGGTTAGTATGATGGTTAATACGGAGTATGTCTCCCGGACGATGCAATACAGGACTAGGCATGCTGAGTAACAAATTATCAATCTGATCTTGGGGAATATTACACCACACATAAAGCAATGCCCTCCGAAGTTCCGGTAGACAGGTGGGAGGGGGTTGACGGGCTGCAATTCGTTGGCCAAGCATATCCCACACATCCTCTATTGGATTCAAGACCGGTGAGTATGCTGGACAATCCATACGGGTGATATCCTCCGATTGAAGGCATTCGTCTACAATGTTTGCACGGTGAGGACGGGCTTTGTCATCCATAAACTGTAATTCAGCACCCATGGCGCCCCGAAACAAACGTACATGTTGTTCCAGAATGACATCCCGATAGATATGGCCTGTCATCGTTATACTCTGAACATGCAGGTCAGTTCTGGAACCAAGAATAATTCCTCCCCAAACGAGCCATCCTGCACCACTGTAACGGTGTCGTTCAATGGTGTTCTCTTGATGGCAACGGGTACCTGGCGCTTTCCATATTAAAGTCTGGCTAGAATCAGACTGCACACTAAACATGGACTCGTCGAAAAACATTACACAAGGCCACTGTTGTGATGTTCACAATGCATGCTCTATACTCCAGGTTAATCGCAGGCGACAGTGAGTTGCGGTAAGTGGAACACATCTGACAAGCCTACGAGCATATAGACCAATGTGCCCTAAGCGTCGGTACACGGTCTGCCTTGAAACTGTCGTACCGGTAGCTGAAGAGAGCAGACGATATAGGTCTGATGCTGTACTCCGTCTGTTTCTTTTGGCAGTAACTGCCAAATATATATATACCGGTCCTCATTCGGCGTTGTAACTCGGGGCGACCTGTGCTGTAACATCTACTCACATTACCATCATCTTGGAATCGTTGCCAAAGCCTGGAGATGACACTCTGGGCGATTCCAAGTTCCTCGAATACTTCCAGCTGGTTACGTCCACATTCCAGTCGTCCAATAATTCTACCACGTAAAAAATCATCCAAATGCTTCATTTGTGCCATAACTATGCGGTTATTGCACCGAAAGGCTTTTAAAGCGCTTGTGTACAATATTACTTGTTATCCACCATTCCTTATATACCCCTCTCTTACATTCTCGTCATTGTGACGTACTATCCGCGCCATCTGGTGGTTTCCTGTAATTTGCATATTCTTCTTCAAGATGTGTGTGATAATTCTACAGGTGAAATTTTTATTTTAGAGTTCAATTTCTGTGTGATTCTGAATTATCCTTAATTTATGGACATGAGTGTAGTTGCTTATATATATAGAGAACCAAGAGTGCCAGGGCCATTTCGAGCCAAGAATAGTATAATCAGTATTCAGAGATCATATTTTAGTAATAGTTTGAAATTATCTCTGTAACATTTCAAATATTTCTTAACATCTCTCACAGAATTAAACACATCGTTATAACTATTTTTTTGAATGCAGTCAGAGATAAAATATTAAAATTCTTCACTCAATTAATCATGAGGTTCTGGTATTCCTTCTTAAGGAATGCCTTCCTTCTTAATTGGTTTCCTTCATGAGAAATAATGAATGATGTAGGTCTCGTGTGAATAATTACACACAGGAATTTTTTTTTAAAAAAAAATAGATATTCTCAAAGAAGTTTAATTTAAGCCCTATTTATTTCGATTATTATTCTGAAAAGATTTATCTTATGGCGTTTAAAAGAAATAATTCAAAAGTGTTCTGTTTTTTATTTATGAAGTCTTACTGAAAATGTAACTGTGCGTCGTAGACAGTTTATACTAATTCAAAATAGTAACTATCTTTGAGTAAGTTATTAATGGCAAAAAAAAATCAGGAACGTTAACTGGTAATAAATTTTTTTTAAGTTGGTGAGGATATGAATAAGCGTGAGAGAGTCATGTACTTTGCAGCTGGGGTCGCCCAAAATTTTAGTATTTTTTATATATCTTTTTGCATAAAATAATTTGTTTTACATTAATAATAATAATAATAATTTAATATTTTATTTATTTCCTTCCTGGAGATTTCTGAAACCGCAACACAGTACCTTTTTCCATTTTTTTCAACTTATTTATGTGAGACGACATTTTCGTCTTTAACAACCATAAAATCAAAGTATCCATCAAATGTAAAGAATATCGAGGAAAAAATAAATCCAGCGGTGTCGACTATTATTCTAAGCTTTAATAAAATAATTAAAAATAATTATAAGTCCAGCCTTCCCATTGAAATTTAAATCTTCATATGTCATTTGTAAATAAAAGGTGATAACCTCAGAAGGGGACTATTAAGATTATAGTTTATGTATAATTTACCGAGTAATTACATTATGTAATGTTTTTTTTATTTTGTTACTTAACTAAAATTTCTATAATTTTACATTCAAAATAAAAACTTATTTGCGGATGTATATTACTGTAAAACAGTAATATACTACAAATAAAACGCATATAGAAATACCCAAGCGTATGTAAACTTTGAGCAATATTTATGGGGACGCACAAAATTTTTGTACAAAAAATGGGATCACCACCCCGGAAAGTTTTAAGACCCCTGCTCTGGATTATGGCACTTATTTCATATCTCTTTCTGTTTATCATAAAAATTATTATTGATTGGAGTGAATTAATTCTCTTAATTACGTACTCTCAGTTACTTCTTATATCTCAAAATTATAGTATTTGTGGTGATTAATTAAGAATTAACTAATAACGCGCGATTAACTAACTCAACTTTAAATAATATTTCATCATTCTTATTATTTTTCAAGATAACTTCGGGCCAAAACTCAATTTTAGCATTGAAGAATTACTATTATATAATCAAATAGTTAAGAGAAATCATTGATTAATGTCAGTTCACAACATATGTAAAAGTCCCTTACAAAACATTGCAATAAGCTTTTTGTGAATAAATCAAATATTTTCTTCTCAATCGCACTAAAAATATTAGTTGAAATCATGAAAAATTGATATAAATCTTAAGAGTTATTTAAAAACGGATTCACAGATATTAAGGGAAAGCATGATTAAAAACTCTCTCTTGAAAAATAAATTATGTTCATGCCCAATTTCATGGAATCACAAAACTATTTATTTATTCATACTCTTGTATAGTTAATAAATGAAGAAGTATATTTTTTATACAAAAATATACAAATATAATAATAAGAAATCAATCCAAAAATATTAAAGCGGATTCTGACTGAGAAAATTGAAACTTATTAGACGCATTCTCTCAAGACAATTTTCTGAAAAACAATAATTTATTTTTGCTTATAGCAATTTTTTGTAACATTAGATCCGAAACCCAGAATCATTTCATTCTGTGAACAATTCAAAAAACGATTTCTTCCAATTCCAATTCGATTTCAAAATTCATTTCCTAGAGCGTAATGTATAAGACCAAAATAAAACGTTCTATTTTATAATGTTCTTTTGATGAAATTTTCCCCGTAGATTATTAGTCTTCGTTTTATTATTTTGTGACTTCAAAATAACAACTTAAAGAGAAATTGGGACACATTCTCAGAAAAAACCCTTAAATAGAGGAAAACAGAATCAAGAGGAGAAAAATCGAAGGCAGTCAAAATATCAAGTGAAACTCAAGAATTCCCAAGACGATAGCGAAATTACAGTGATTTTTCGAAATAAAAAGATTTTCAGAAAGAATTAGAGAGACTGAATACACATCTTAAATTGGTACAAGAAATAGGAAGTATTATTTCTGTTGTGTTGTTATTATTATATAAAAGACGGAATACACTTCATCTTCAAGAATTCAATATTGTAAAATAATATTCCTAAATTAAATATATTCACTATTGTAAAACAATATTCCTAAATTAAATATATTCAATATTGTAAAACAATATTCTTAAATTAAATATATGAACGAATTTTGTTCTAAAAGATTGAAATATGAGACTTATTGAAGTGGTTCTCATCTTTTTCAAAAAAATTTATAGATTCCGTGGGATTTTCCCTCCTTCTTAATTGAATAGAAGAGACTCTGTGAATGATTTTTCAACAACTAATTAAAATTTGTTTTCAAGTTTAGAACAAAACCCACTTAAATGTGATAAAGTATTACATAATCAGTAAATAAAGCAAAGGGAAATAATCTTGGTACTTGGGGAAGCCTAAAGTAAACACAAACGTATGGAGAAAGAAAATGTTTGGTTCTGAAAGAAATTTTTTTTCAGATCCAATCCACACTGAGGCAACTATAAATTTTTAAAAGTCTAATTTCTTGCTTAAAATATTTAGTTTCCCCTTAATAAATGTAAATTATATCATATTTTTTAAAATATATTTATGCTTTTTAATTCTGAAAAAGAAACAAAAATTTTACTTAATTATTTGAAATATTTTATGCTATATTGTTTATTCATCTTAAAATTATTTTAGGATAATATCATAATCAAATTTCTTACAATTTGATCATCTAGAAACTTTTATATAGCGTCGTACTTCATAAAGAAAATCTGTTATATAATAATGAGAATGTTAAAATAACATAGCGAACTAAAAGAATATACCTCACAAAAAAGTAAAAACATATGAAAAAAGTATTATTTAAATTGGGATTAATTATATGCAAATAAAATTCTATTTTAGAAAATGAAATTCAAATTTTCTTCGTTCTCCTTCCTTCAATTTTATTTCATTTGCAAACAAAAATTATTTCTCTTCTCCTTTTTTTCTTAAAAGTATTGACGGATTTTCGCTTTTGTACAGAAAGAGAAAAACAAAGCAGAAAAAATATCAGGATTTCTTTTTCTTTACTTAAACATACGGTCGATGAGATAAAGGTCTCATCAAAGTTTATTCACTAAATAAAATAGAAATTAATGGTGAGTTATGGAGAAATAATTCCTTTCCGTGAGGTAGCTGTTGTTACGAGTGTTGTTATGAGTGGTGATCATTAAATAAACTAGATTAAAATAAAGAAAAATAATGTTATTATAATCCAATAGCTTAATTACTTTAATATATATATATATATATATATATATATATTTACGCTTATCTAATAATTTAATGACTTTGATTTACATTTTACAAACAATTTAATTAGTTTGATTTAATTACACAAAATAATTTAATTACTTTGATTTACACTCCATTAATAATTTAGTAACTTAGGAGCTTTAATTTATTTAAAAAGTTAACTTACTTTGATAGTTAAATTATATTAAATTTACTTAAGAACTTTTAATTACATAATGAGCTTTTGCCAAAGACTCTCAAAGTTTTTAAACCATGTTTAAATGAAGAGGATGACATATCTTAGGGCTAACTTATAATTTAAAACCTTTCACCAAGGACTAAGAGAAAATTTTAAGGTCAAGCTGGATTTAAGATTCAGCAGCTTTTCTTATATGTTTGATTGTATAATCATCAAACCACCAACCCACTAACTTTAATTATCAAAAAATGAAAACGAATTATATCAATAGAACCCCTTCGAATAGAATTTGTGCAAAATATATACAGACTTGAATAAACATAATAAAAAACTCGAAACAATATTTTAAAATTAAACTACATTTAAAATTTTTTTAAATCTTTATACTAATTTTATAGCCAATTTACTATAATCTTAGGAAAATGAATTAAAAATCAATATCTACTTCCACCATATTTCAATCAAGGCTTGTGACGTTTTTTATAAATCATTTTAATTCTCATTAACACTAATGCATCTCATTATAGAAAGGAATTTCTGATAAAAGGTTTATCGGTCGTCCGATTAAATAAATAATTATTATTAAAATGCTTTTCGTCATTTAATAATGAATATTCTTCAAATATTTTCTATTTAAAAACTTCTTTTGAATTAAAATTAGAAGCTTTTAGTATCTTAATTCAGAATATAAGTATTTATTTCGTTTTGAGTATCACAGTAAGGTAGATCATTTCAGGGCCGGCTCTAGAAGTTTTGAAGCCCCGGACAAAAATGGAAAATGCCGCTTCTCTCTCCAAAGTGAAAAATTATTGTTGAAAAAGAAGCATAAAATTTTTATTAATTATTATTAAAGTATCGTATTGTCATTCAAATCAATCGTGTATATAAAATTTCAGATCAACTGAATGCTTTAAAACGAGAGAAAAAAAAACTTTTCATGTTTTGACACAAGTCACCAAAATGGTCGCTAAGTCGCCAAAAATGATGCCAACGTGGCTGTATTTGTAATTCCTTAAATAATTAGTTTGAATCGATTAATTTTCATTAATTATAACTAAATTATTGTATTGTCATCCAAAATAATCTTGTACATAAAATTTCAGCTCAATTGAGCGCTTTAGAATGTATTTTATTAACGATTAAAAACTCCGCCAAAAAAGTAAATTAATAAATAAATATATAGAGAGTGTGAGCTAATAGTAAGAATTGAAAAAAGATAAATTGTTCATACATGCACACCTATAAAATTTGAATAATTCTTGCAAATATACATTGTTGCAGCGTAACCATGATGTGTGCAACAATGTCTTCAAAAATACAAGATAATTCGGAATTGAGGACATTATTACCTGTTATTATTTCAAACGAGTAAAATGTCAGAGAAGGAATCGCCCATTTTAGCAGGCCAGTTTCTTCAGAAAAGAGGCTTCTGATGGTGGGGATCACAAACGTTTATTTTAACTCATAGAAACTACACTCAAGGCTAAAATAAATCATAACCCGTAGCTCTCTATCTACCAAAAATTCTTATTACTCCTGTCCCCTTTTGGATAGCTGACACTGGAAATTGTGTGGATGAAAGGAATGTCCATTGTGACGCCTCTCCGGGATGGGGAAAAAGTTACTAGTGAAAGATGAGTAAACATATCAAATTTCATGATTTAGTTATATACTCCCGCCTCGAACCTTTCAAGTTTCAATATAAAATAAAACTGACATTAAACATACAGAGTACAAAATAAGGAAATAAGATACGTTAAATGAAATACCAAATTTAAACCTAATAATATTTCAGAAAATATATCAAATTTTTTGTAACAGAAAAAAATATTTTCCAAATTCGATCCAAATGCCGGCCTTAAAATTTGCCGCTCCGGGCAGGAGTCTGGTTTGTCAGGCCCTAGACCACAACTGATTGTGTTTATGAGGAGGAAAAAAAATATTGTTAATTAGAATCTACCTATGCGCAAAAGGTGTTCCATGGTGTGGAGATTAGGAGAAAAATAATTTCAAAATTTAATACTGCCACGAAAAGGGGTTGGATTTTCGAAGCATTGGAAAAAGACTTAATTTTAGACTCAAATTAAATTATTTTTCTACAATACAAATAACCAAACAGGATGATAATTGATAAATGAGTACTGAGTAGTGAATAATAAATAATACAGTGTATAAAACAACACATTTCGTAACCTCAGCTCTTCTCCCGCAGCGTTGAATCTTTCCGAGTCAAGCTTTTTTCTGTCTTTCGATTTATCGGGATCTACAATTTGGACAGTAGGTTTTTTAAAAAATAATTTAATACAAAAGAAGCTATTACATGTACCCAACGTTTTTTTTCTCGTATCTCTTTGGTAGGTGTGTTCTCATTGCAATAAATGTTATAACTTACTAAAAAATAACTTTTTTTCTTTAATAAAAAATACTTTCACATTTCACCATAAAAAGACTGAAATAAACTTCATTCCCTTGTAGCAATGCTTAACATAAAAACTAATTTTTTATTTGATCCCCCGCCCCCTATCTACATACAAGAGAACATCTTTTTTAATTAGGTAGGTTTTGAAATCCAGAAAAAAAAAATTCGAGCCTCCTAGTATACTTAAATAAAGAGTGTTTTTTTTCCAGGTATAGAAGTTTAAGTTGGCATTACTTTCCAAGATGGCGACCGATTTAACAGCTGTCAAGTGATTTATTCTCAGTTTGGTTTGGCAATTCATCCAAACGATCATCAAGCAAGGCGTAGATTCGTCGAATGGGCCCAAAACGAGATTGCCGTTGTTCCCGATTTTCATAAGCGAATTTTGTTTAGCAATGAAGCGCACTTCTGGTTGAATGGCTACGTCAACAAACAAAACTGCCGCATTTGGAGTGAAGCTAATCCACAAGTGTATGTCGAAACACCGTTACATCCAGAAAAACTGACTGTTTGGTGCGCTTTATGGGCTGGTAGAATCCTTCTTCAAAAACGATGAAGGCCACAACGTTACAGTCAATGGTGATCGGTATAGAGCCATGATTATTAACTTTTTCATTCCTGAATTGAACAATCATGATGTCCAGGAGCTGTGGTTCCAACAAGACGGCGCCACATGTCACACAGCTCGTGCCACAATCGATTTATTGAAAGACGTTTGGTGACTGCCTAATTTCACGTTTTGGACCTGTGAATTGGCCTCCAAGATCTTGTGATTTAACACCGCTAGACTATTTTCTGTGGGGCTATGTAAAGTCATTGGTCTATGCGGATAAGCCACGAACGCTTGACCATTTGGAAGACAACATTCGCTGTGTTACTGCCGATATACGGCCACAAATGTTGGAAAAAGTCATCGAAAATTGGACGTCCAGACTGGACTACATCCGAGCCAGCCGTGGCAGTCCTATGCCAGAAATCCTATTTAAAATGTAATGCCACAAGATTATGTTTGGAATAAAAAAAATTCATGTCAATCGAATAATACATCGTTGTTTTATTGCAATTGAAAGTTAGTTCTATACCTCTAAAAACACCCTTTACAAACAATAGAATACCAGTAATTTTTTTATTACTTACTGTTTTATTATCATCGAATAACGCTACTAAAATTATACTAATTTGTACGATTAATGTAATATAATGTACTTAAGGTTTTCCATAGATAATTACTATTGTGTAATTTTTGCCCCTGTTGAAGATAATTATTTTTCTACGTAGTATCTTTGTGTTACACACAACTTTAATATTTACAAGATGATGAATGAGCTGATATGTGGTCAAATTTTTCTATTATTTATTATTAATGGCTTGGGATTCCTCAATGATCTTTAGTCAAGGGGTTAATTTGTGTTTAAAAAAAGATTGACTCGAGTTATTTCCTCTTTAATGTTATTTAGCTTGAATCTTATTATTTTAGGCTACTCGTATGCAAGTTCCTGCAAAAGTATTGTATTTACAGCAAAATTGCAAGACATCAATCAATTCCAAACCGTTTTCTTAAAGCAGTAAAAATGTACATGGGAATGTAGAGATTTAAGATATTAGCTACTTTAAAACTAAAAATATTTTTACAAAAGTTACATCTTAAGATGTTATTCTATTTTTTCTATGACGAATTAAAATTCTAAGATATTCAATATTTTGAAAAAAATGTTAACAAACTATATATAATTGAACTGAATCTTACAACGTAATGAAACTTCGATATCAAATACTATTAAAAAAATAATAATTTTATAAATTTCCGGCAATAAGGCTATTCTTTTTAAAAAAATCAAATTGGTCAAATTAAAATGCTTATTTGCCGTTTTTCTAAGCAGTGACACTTGGTAAATATTTTTGAACGGTTTTTTTTTTTTTTGTTGTTTGTTTGTTTGAAATTCTTCGAGTGCATTTCGTTTATATTTGTTTTTGAAGAATCAGATCTAAATCTATTGACATTTATCACTAGTTGTAATAATTATATTTATCCAACGTAAGTACATCACATGATAAGGTTCAATTAATCAAAATTTCATGTTATTGAATTTTTCTTCTTTTTTGAAGAAGAGAAGAAATCGTTTAAAAAATTACAAATACATAATTGCAGAGTGAATTTTTTAACTTTAAGAAAATCTTTTCAAAGGTTTTTGAGTAATTTCGATATATTTGATTCAAAGCTAATGATTCGCATATGTAAATTTATGAACTGTATTTAAAACAAGGTATCTTGAACTTAAAAACATAAATAAAATAGGACTGAGAAAAATATAATCACTTTGTAAGGAAAGATTGAAACCCTACAGTTTTTGTATAAAATTATATTTTTATCCTAATAGATTTTATATTATTTAAAATATTTAACTTAAAACTATAGAATAGAAAAATATGACTTTAAATTTTAAAAAAACATGAGATTAAAACTTCATGAACATTTAAGAAGTTAAAAAACTGAAAGATTACGCCTAAAAGTTTAATAAAACCTAAGAACATTTTTTTTTATTTTTATCTAAAATGGTTCAGACATATCTTCTAACTTCGTTAAAATCCTGCAAAATTAATTTTTGGTAGCATACATATAAAAATGATAAAAAACACAGCGATGCGAAAATATTCAAAAAGTATTTTATTTTGTACATGGCAGTGAAAGTCATCTAATTTAAAGAATAAATAACATGTTATATTTGTATTTTTATTTCGATGCAACTAAGTTTGCATCTAAAGAATATAAAAAGACCATGATCTTCAAGATAAATAATTAAAATGAATTGCTTTGTATTTTTCAAAAATTAAAAATTAAAGGGCCGAAATGTAAAGGTGCTATGTTATTTTAAGTACTGCATAAAAAGAGATATTGCTTCATAAAAGAAAGGTTACTTCAATTTCAATTATTTTCTAGAAATGTTCAAATGAATAACTTTTTTCTCTGTATGATTTATTTATGTATTCGAACACAAGAGAGAGCGGAAAAGTTTCGTGATGCTATTACTAAAACCTTAATCCTTCTGCACGCAAAGAGAGAGAGAGAGAAAGAGCTCTATATTTTTCTCTTTTTTAAAAACAAAATATATCCCCTTTTATGTATAATTAGAAGATGTAAACTTAGAAATTGAAATTGTCAAAAAAGTATATTCAATTAAATTAGTTCACATTATTTAAGGAAGACAGCGTACTTTTGAAAAATGTTCTAATTATAGTGCTAGATAAATAGTAGTGTGATGTAAAAAGGTAAATGAACATATAAAAAGACCAATATCAAGCTACAGAAAAATTGAGGTAGAATTCATTCAATAAAAAATTTAAAGCTCGTACGATAGACTCTTTTGTCACATGGAATGTAAAAATAAAAAATAATTCAAATATACTTATTACTTTGAAAGCTGTTAATTATTTCCTTGTAAATAATATAAATGCTTATTTTGGGATAACTAGGATATTTGTTCTTCAAAGGGGCATTGACTCATAATTTTCATTTGAAAAACAGTGAGTGAATTAAGTAACACGGGGCAATTGACGAGGATGGCACCTGAGCTCGCACCCCCTCTCCAAACAAATACACCTCGCTAACGAAAAAACTTAGAGACAGGACAGTTTTAACGTGCATCAGCCTCTCTATACGGCGGGTCTTCATGACACGCTTGTGACCATAACCCCAGGCAGCCACGGTCACTTTTGAGAACAAGAATGAGCAATTAAATTGACTAAGTTCTAAGAATATTCTTTTTATAAAAAGGGATTTTTGATTAACATTTTATTGTTTTTAGGTTTATTGTCAATTTTAAACACACACACAAAATACTAAAACATTTTCTTAAAACATAATATTTCTTAAAATATTTGAAAGTTTGTTGTAAATTTTAATGAAATTTAAACTACACGGATCACGCTTTTCACAAATCTCTAATGGTAGTTTTCTTTGTACACAAAGTATAGAATAGATGAATGAAAAATGAACCAAAACATAAGAGAGAGAGAGAGAGAGAGAAACAGAAGCGATTTTTTAAAAATACTTTTTGAGTTTTTTTTGTTTGTTTTAACAATCCAAATTTTAGTTAAATATATTCACGATTTCCATTTAAACTAACACATAATAAACACCATTAACTAAAATAAAATTTGGCATGGAAAGAAAGTTTAGTAAATATGAGAGAGAAAGAAAGAACAAAATGTATCAAAAAAGTTTATTCGTGTTAACCAAAATCGGCAATTCCTTATTTATTTAGCAATCAAAAGACATTCTCAAAGCACCAGCATATAAAGATAAATTTTGCGATGTAGTAACAGAGCAGTTCAAGCATAAATACTACCTCTACTATAAAAATACACACAAAAAAATAATAAATAAAATAAAGTAATTCAGCTTTCAATAACTTCAAAACATACCATCCACCTTTTCTCTTCTTTCAAGCATTAAAGATGTAGCACATATTATTTCCTGCCTTTTCCATCATAAATAACATTAACATTGACTTTCAATAATAAAAGAATATTGACATCCGACGTTGTTTTATTAGAACGAACTGAAAAGAAAGCACATTACATTTCCATAAATTAACGTGATTCAAGTTAAGACGCAAAACAAATAAACCTTTGGATTTTCGGAATTGCTTTTTAATGTGCATCGACACATTAGCGAGACGTTTTTCTTTCAGTTATTCTAAAATGTTACGATTTATTTTGATAAGAAGGATTGGAATAGAGTCGGATTTAGAAAACAAATATAGCGATACGTAATTCCGATGGAAAAAATAAGGAAGAATAAGATGTCTTTCAAAGTTGTATAAATAGCTTACACGAGACCATTGTTTCATTGTTAACTAAAAATATTTATCTGTATTTATGTCGTAACATCATATAACAGCCAACTGGTGTGACAAATCTGGAAGTTCTCAAACTTAGTCAGCGAGTGTTTAGTAACGTCGCACACCATAAAGCAACACGAGGACTATTGGCAAAGGATCTCGTAATTTTGAATTATGGCCAAGTAACGAGGACGACACCTGAATTTATATCCCACTTTCTTAACTTCCACACTAAATCAACGTGAGGAATTTGAGTCTCGATGATCTCTCTTTAACGTATATCAGCCCCTTTACAAGGTGATACGAATTCAGTGGTTCACGAATTCGTGACTATTACTACTAGGTCACCGTGGGGGCCACTCAAACTCGATCAGATAACGATAATAACATGTTACTGGTGGACAATGCTGTATGAGAACTGAAGATCCCTTAAATTTAACAAACAATAATTATGTCCCTGTGATTTTTTTCACACACACACACACAATTCCTACTATTTTAGTTTACACTCTCCCTATATATATATATATATATATATATGGAAGTCCGAATAAATCTTCGAATAAAAATCAGACTCTTCAGAAGGCGGGATTTTAGATTGGCGAGGTGGCTTGTCTAGGGGTAAGTATTTAAGGGTGAGTGATGAATTAATTGAATCAAAGTCATTTAAACACAGATACTTCATTTAAGTAAAAAAGAATTTATTTAAAGTTAAAGGGAAATATTTACAAAAGGGGATATTTACAAAGAGAAAGAAATGCAGGAATTATGTTAATTAAAAGTTGAGTTATACCTTTAGAAGACGGGGAAATAAACCTTTCTCATTCTTGGACGTTAGGACTGGTGGTGCCGCGCAGGGCGCGAAAATGCGGTAAAGACGTGACGTGTTGAACAAGCAGTGGTTAGTAGGCCTCTGCCGAAAAATTATTCAAGCCGGAGCTACGAAAGCTCACTAGATGGCGCTGCTTCGGATTGCAGTAATAAATAAAATTGAGATTTATGGTCCTCTGAAAAGGATATGACTCAACCTTTTAACAAATGTTTCAAAGGGAAAATCCTATATATATATATATATATATATATATATATATATATATATATATATATATATATATATATATATATATATTTTGTTCAAATTTTCAATCGTTAATAAAATACTTTTTATTCATCCACTCAAATTAAAATAAATTTTTTTAAACTTGTATTGGATGACACTAGATGTTAATACAGTTTTTTTTCAAATATTAATTCATTAATTAAATTTAATTATTAAATAAATAGTAACAAACAAAAATAATAGTCCAACAACATATATAAAAAGGAATTTCACTCGTTACATCCCTGTAGCGCAATGGGTAGCGCGTTGGACTTCTGATGCAAAGATCGTGGGTTCAAATCCCACATGGTATGTCCTAATTTCTTAGACAGTGGTTTCTTTTTAACTATACTATTTTATTGGAATAAATAAATTTAATTAATGAATAAATAATAACAAAAACAAAATTAATTGTCCAACACCCTATATAGAAAGGAAAAGGGAAAATTGTGCAAGGCAAATCACTTTCTATTTTTCCACTCCATATTGTGATTTTCTCATTTGTATACACATATTTATATTAATTGTAATTATTTAATAGAAAGTAACTAAAATAAAATATTTCTTTGTTGACCTAAGTAGGAATTGACTTATAATTTTTTTGTATTACTTGTTTTATGTAATTTAGAATAATCAGAGAACTCGTTAAAAGCTTTCAATTTTAACGACACAATTATCATTGAATCTTATATGCAGATATGTACTCATCAAAGAGTTTATTTCATCCCTCTAGATGTTATACAAATTATTTCCTTGAATTAACCGTTTTATAAACTTACAGGTACAGAGACGAGGATGAGATCTAGCTGGTTCTTTTCTCCTTCACCTACTTTCTTCAACACGTGTCACTTATTGAGGTTTTTGTTGTATTTAACAAACAGCAACCCCGTTATTTCTTATGGATGGTTTTCAACAGCTGAAAGCCTCGAAACTGGAATCCGTCCTTAAATAATTGGGTTTTCGTTACTCGTAACGTCGCAGTAGAGGGACACAGAAGGCTCCTAGCGATGTAATGTAATTTTAAACAATGTTCAAATGGAAAGGGAACAATACCTGAACTACTAATTTTGCAAACTTTTACATCCCGCGTTAGTGGTATAATGAATTAGTTGCCAAATCTGGAAATCGTTATTCCTGAGGATATTGCTTAGGACAACGGAACACAATTATGAAATTATTATACTGTCATCGGTCCTTGACAAGTGTGCAAAATTTCGTATTGATCTGACTTTTTAAAGTTGGTAAAAATCGAGTTCCAAGATTACGTTACATACAAGTGAAACTTATAAAAGCGTGTTAAAAAATTACAATTTTACTGAAAGGAAGCAATACAGAATACATTCTGACATAATAAAAAGTAAAATACACTTTACACTGATATAATATACTCATAAATGTATCAGCACTGCACATAGTGTATTTGATAACTAATCTCTCAATACTATAAGTTGAGAACAAGTTTAATAATTACTATTGACTCTCATGGTCTTGTCATACACAAAACCATATACAAAATTAATACTTATCTTAATAAACTGTATGGTATATGATTAAAATCGCATTTTAGCTTTAAAACCAACTATGTATTGTTGTATTCAATACATTGTTATTGTATGGTTGTTGTATGAAGGAGGGCGCGATGAAAATTATGATTGAAAATTTGGTCGCAAATATTGAAAGTTTGAGTTCTATAGAAGTCATACCTGTGTTATCAGATTTCCAAAGCAGCCTCCTTATACGAGATAAACTAAAACTTGAGAAGTAAAATTAAACATTTCTTATCGTTACTTTAATCAAAAAGTGTTTCGGTATAAGTCATAAATCGTTGAAGACAAAAAAAAGTGCAATTTCTAGTTTGCAACTACTTTTTTTTTCTTTGAATGACTTTTTTACTTCTTTGAAGATTCCTAATATTTATGATGTTTTTATGATATAATTAAATTAGAAGTTGTTGTTTTTTTAAAAAATACTATTTAACTGAAAAACACAATGCTTCGTTGTTGAAAATAGTTTTCAAGGGACGTACTTTATTGGAATTTTTTTATTGACATTTTCAGAATATCTCAGCAATTGTTCTAACTCTAAGCAGTGTGAAGCGGTTGAAAAACCGACAATAACGTTCCTCCGGTAAGCAGCGTAGAGATACTTAGTAACTCAACCAACCGAAATTGTCCAACGCTGCGTGAAGTTTTCCAAAATAGCTTTTGTAAAAAGTGTTCATGGTTTCACTAAGTTCCAAATCATGTTCCTTTTGTTTTCTAATTAATTTCCTCTTGGTAGTTCTAAAAAATCGAAAATATCTTAAATTATAAAAAAAATGCCCGGATCGATTTCTGTAGCAATAAGTTTCAAACGTGTTGAAAATTGTTCAAGATCTATCGCCTAGTTTTTATAATGCCATTTTTAAACGTTATAAATATTTTAAACTTATTTTCACCTATTTCTGTTGTACTTAAAGAGTGTAGTGATCTAATGCATTAAAAATATTGTATTATGGCAAGATGGTAAGTGAGAAGTAACAAGGCATTTCAGAAACAAATACTTTCAAAATGAAGGGGGATACATAGTTACAAGAATTCAGATAGTTTCTTGTTGAGAATTTTTTATTCTGTCGTCTTTCAATGTTTTTAATGGTTAATCAAATAATCATGTGATAAGTTCATTCAAAAATTTCCCATTGATTCAGGTTGAATTTTTACGAGCTCGACTCATTAGGAACTGCAATAACTCCCGAATTATTATTAAAAATTTGCTCTATCTCCAGAGTTAAACTCTGTTAAAAGAGAGAGAGAGAATCATTGATATTGTTTGGCAAAAAGGTAAAGAAACGAATTTTCCCTCAAAATGGGGAGGAAGAAAGGTATGATGAAAAAATTAATAATTTATTTTGTTGGGGTAGCTGAAATCAATACCAAATTATGATAAAAACGTGATTCACCTCTAAAAAAAAAAGCTAAAAATATATTTATTTTTATTTGATTTATTTTTGATTTATATATATATATATAATTGATTATTTTTTATTGAATTTTACACTTTACCGTCAAGTGCTTTCCATTTTGTTAGCTACCGAAGATAGAAAAATTAAATACTGTTTCTATTACTACTTACACGGTTTAAAACTCTTGTTACATTGATAAGAATTCCAGGATTTTATGCAATCAGTCGCAAAGAACAGGACATTTCTTAAGAAGCAATGAAAATTTATTGTCGAAAAATCCTTGAAATACAGGATACAGTAGTGATATTCGCAAAATAAATCTCAGACGGCCTTCACACCTTCTACTCTGCAAAGAATAAAAAACAAGACCAACTCAGTTTCGGCGAGTGACTCCCTGTTTATAGGTTTCACGGATCCTTCGAGAAAAATCGACTTGTGTCATAGATCGTGACATTAGTAGATTTCTCCTGCAATTTACAGAAGAATCCTTATGGTCACCAAATTGCCAACGTGGTTTCCAAAAATGATGCCAACTTGGTTTCATCACCAAGATTTCACCAAGTTTCCATTGAATCTCCATTATAACGTAAGGAACGGCATTGCTTGCGAATATTACAATTTTAACATAAAATAAATAAAACATAGAGTAATATATAAACGCATTACATATCCTGATATCACTTATTTACACTATTTTAAGTATTCTGTTCACAAAACTCGCAACACTGTTATTGAATACCACTGTTATTCACCAGAAAATATTTAAAGACAAAAACTTATATTTCTCCCATGCTAGTTTATAAGATTTCCATCGATTGCTCGAGCAGTAGAAAAACATTCTTCTACATATAAATCAAATTTAATGGTAAATCTCTTGCTTTGAAAATTCCTTTTTTTATGTAAGGTTATTGTGTATACATAAACAAACACTCTCACTAACTAGCCCACGAGTTTACGTTATAATATTTACATGAATATAATTCCTACAAAATCAAAATAATTGGCAAACCAAAGTTATTTATTTTCATAATAATATATTTTTTTTCATTCCACAAAAATAGCCGTCATTTAAATTAAGACAATCTTTATTAAACCAGTTAAAATTTGGACCAAAATGTTATTGTATATGTGTGCTTTAAGTTTACTCTCATACCAATTAAAATTTTAATTATATAATTATATAAACCCAATTTTTTCCTCTTTTTTTTCTAAAAATGAGCTTTCTCCCATTTCAAATTTGCTTTGAATTTTTTCTCTTGCTGCGTTTTATCCATGTATTCAATTTTTCTTACTTTATATTTATAAATTTCATTCAAATATTTTATTCTCATTGAATATTTTTTTCCTTTTAAAATGTATTGATTTTCATTGGTAAATTCAGACATTTTTAAATTTGTCTTTTCTTTTTTTTTTTCGAAAATAAAAGGGAATTATGATTTTAATGATGAATTAGATTTTTTAAATATTAATTTCGAATTTTCTCAAATCTTTTTTCTGTTTCAGAATAATTGAGATAGTATTTTGAAATTTGTACGGTAAAAAGTTATAAAAACTTTCAATATCGCTTTTGAACCTAATTTAGAAAAGATTTTTTGGTTACATTATATAATGAGGCATTTCTTTGCAGAATATTTGGGTAAACAAATCTGATAACGAACAATGTGTGTGTGTGTTCTTCATTTTCTTATATTTTATTGATTTTGAGATAAGTATGAGTTATCCCGGTAATATTGTTTTAGCCGTTCTTTTGTGTGTGTGTGTCAAAATTTAACATTTATTAACATTCAACATATACTTTCGATTTTACCCTACCTTCTTTTTTTGTCGTGGCACAAGTTTCTCTGCATATAAAAAGCAAGCCTTTTTTAAAATAGAAATCTGCCTGATGCTTTTTATGGATTGAAGTAAAATTTGAATACAAAATTAAGTAATTCTTTTGACCTATCAATTGATTGAATATCTGAATGTCTAATATTACAGAAATCCAACATAGTGACGAAACTAAGCGTAAAATAAATTTTCCGAAATTATTATTTTCCCAAGTGACGACAAAAACTTACCTCTATTAAATTAATAATAATTTGATTATTTAACGATGATTGCTTGCACTATCTATTAAGAAGGAAATTGAAATTTGCTTTCTATAACTTGGTTATTGTAAAAATAATTGCCTATCAGATTCAGCTACAGGAAATGATCTGTAGAACAAATTAAACAAAATAAATATTTTAAGTGTCAAATAACTTAAAATAAAATAAATTATTTCTAAATCACAACGCCACAGATAAAGCTAAAAGCTTCAATTGAATTTTAAAAGTTCGGTATTCTTTCTATAGCAACTCGCCTCTCAAAAGACTATATAGTAGAACTAATTCTCTGATATTGAGCATCTTGTTTCAAAGTAGCACGGTAATAAAGCAAGAGAGTGGTCTTGGGGTCGAAAACTCGTGGCAGAAGTTATTGAGTTGTGAGAGATCGATTCCTAAGGTCACATCTTAATATGAAAATTTGCTGACTAGGGTGCCATCTAAGATATTATCATCGTCACTTGACAGAGGTTCAACATTATTAGGACCCCTAGCCAATTGCCCTCGTGTTGTTTCACAATGTGACGTCAATAAAAACTCAAATCAAATAAATATCACGTTTAATAAGTACACACCCACAATTTTATACTGCACGACAATAAATTGTAAGAAATTCAATTTTATTTAAATTCATCATTTACTTATAGAAAAATATATTTGCTTCTATTCAAAAGCAATGATCATTATTGAGGAACTCATTTTTCCCACCTAAAGGCTTTAACATGTAATATAAAAAAATTCATTTAAAATCAATTCTTACTAAGGTCAACAAAGAAAAATTTTATTTTCGTTACTTTTTATTAAATAACTATAATTAATATAAATATGTACATACATATGACAGAATCACAATATTAAGAGGCAAAATAGAAAACGCGTGGTTTTCCCTTCTATACAGGGTGCTGGATTTCCATTTTAGTTTGTTATTATTTATTCATTCATCAATCATATTCTCCGAAATTAGGCCAACCCACGTGGGATTCGACCTTTGAATTAGAAGTCCACCGCGTGCTACAAGGACACGACGAGCAATTTTCCTTTTTATATATAGTGTTGGACTATTATTTTTGTTTGTTACTACTTATTCATTAATTATGTTCAACTAATGATTTAATATTTGAAAAAACTGTATTAACATCAAGTGTCATTCACTAGAAGTTTTAAAAAATGTATTTGAACTTGAGTGGATGAATAAAAAGTATTTTAAAAGCGATTGAAAATTTGAACAAGATGTATATATACATATATATATATATATATATATATATATATATATATATATATATATATATATATATATATATATATATATATATATATATATATATATATATATTAGTGTGTGTGTGTGTAAATTACTTTTAAATAAATTACTTTTATATATAAGCTGTCCTAAGTCAGAAATGTTTATAATACTGCAGCATCCATTTTTTAAATTTCCATTACTCATATATCTTTCCAAGTATGGTTTTCTTAATATCTCTGTATTCTTCGGTTTTTATTGATAAATGTTCATCTCTCTTTTGTAGAGAATTAAACTATATATATATATATACACTGGTGTGCAAAAATTAAGGACGAGACGGTTTTTTCAATATAACTTCGTACAAAAGCTTTCCAAATCAACACATTTAATACCGTAAGATCCCCAATACGTAAGGACATGTGTAATATGTACGCAACACTTACTAAAAGAGAAATCAGAGGGATAAAAAGAAGCTTGATTGAAAAAGTAGCATGGAGCGCAATGCGACTGAAGGCCGAAACATCTCTGTGATGGGTGTCCAGCAAGAAACATCCGGTCTTTAGTAGGGGATATGATCTCCCCTGACTGCTAGGCAGGTTTCACAGCGTCTGCCCATGCTGAGAATGAGGGTGTCAATGAGTTGTTGAGGCATTGCTGCCCATTCGTCTTGCAGCGCCAATCGAAGCTCCCGAATCGTTACTGGTGGTAAGGTACGAGCTGCTAAGCGTCTGCCTAGAAAATCCCATACGTGCTCGATGGGATTGAGATCCGGAGATCGTGCCGGCCAATCCATACGTTCAATATCCTCACTCTCTAAGAGCTGTTCGGCAGCTACTGTGCGATGACATGGTGCATTGTCGTCCATGAAAAGGAACTGCAGACCCATAGCGCCTCTAAAAAGACGCACATATGGAAGAAGAATCTCGTTACAATAACGGGTCCCTTTGACTGAACCTGCGTCGATGATGTGAAGGTCTGTACGACAACCAAGCATGATGCCTCCCAAACGAGAACACCGCGACCCCCATACCTGTCCCTTTCAATGATGTTCGAGGGATGATTGCGGCTTCCCGCTCTCTCAGATGAGTATGCGATGAGAATGGCTACTCAAACTGAATCTGCTCTCATCTGTAAAGAGTACTCGTCCCCATTCATTGTCTCTCCAATTCCGGTGTTCCCGGCACCACAGAGAACGCCTTCTCCGTTGGGCAGGCGTTAAAGGTACACACCGTACAGGGCGTCGTGCAAACAGACCACCACTGTGCAGTCTTCTGGCCACGGTAAAACGCGATATCGGTCGTCCAGTCGCCTGTGTCGTGTGTCTAGCGATTTCTCCCGCTGTCTGCCGCCTGTTTCTTCTGGACTGTAAGACAATGTACCGGTCATCTGCGGGTGTGGTTCCTCGTGGACGACCACTACTGAACCCCCGGATAGCTGTTCCTGTAGTTTGAAATTGTCTCCAAAGTCGTGAAACGATGCTGTGAGCAATTCCGAACTCTGCAGCCACACTTGTCACACTGCGGTCTTCCTCCAACTTCTCCCAATGATTCGATCTCGGGTAAAAGCATCCAGATGTCGTCTAACAGATTGATTATTTGCCATTTCTCGCTGAGGCAGCAACTCGGTGTGATTTTAACTGCTATACAGCGTGCAATCTCTTTGCCAGAAAAACTGATCTTACACCGACAACATGCTTTATGCTACTCAGACACTCCCCCATTACGTCTACCTGCATATCTGCGCATGTGCTACCGTACATCACCTTACTTAATCTCCTGATTGGTCTTTCTGTCCGCTCTGCCTCTTCGTTCAGCAGATATGCTAATTTTTCGACTTCGTCCTTAATTTTTGCATACCAGTGTATATATATATATATATTTAGGGAAATTGTGAACTAATATACATATATATATAGAAGGAATTGAAAAAAGGGTAGGGTAAATATAAGTATGCTGGCTTTCTGTTGTGACGTCATGAAAATGGTCAAAAAATATAACTGATAAATGCTGAGTATGAATACAAATTTATAAGTATAATTTCGTCTTGCCAGATTTCATTCCATAAGAAAACATTGAACATAGTTCCGTAACGCTGTTCAGTTTTGTTTCGTCCTGTTTTATATACTGTACTAAGATTTAAGAATAAAATTAAATTAAATTAAAAGCTTGAAAGAAACCATAAAACTCGTTTCAAATAATGAAACAACATTCTTTGAAATATTTCTTCCTATAATACATGGAATATTTTGAAAAATATTTCTGAATAGTTTCATTCTTGAGTTCAATTTCTATTTTCGCAGAAATAATGTGCAGTTTTTATTTCTTATATTTAATTTATATGGCAATTTAGGTGTTGATGTGATAGAAAGAATGTGTAAAATACTGTAGTGATAAAAAGACAGCAAATATCTTGCTTAATGTTTGTAGGATATGGCTCACAAACCCTTTCAACTTCGTCTGATTATTGATTCTATTTCAAAAACTTTTTTGTCATGTCTTTTAGTTTGATTGTTTTGCTTTTACCTTAAAAAATTTATAAAAGAGGATATATTTTTTTTCTTGCACTTTTTATATGAATGTTCTGCTGTTCATACAAAGGGTAGGAAGGATATAAAGCACAAAGTAAAAAACAGCGAACAATAAATCTAGAGACTAATAGAACGGTTTTTGTGATCTAGTTCTTTTTTGTAAGATTAAACCTCATGTTCTCTAATGGGAAGCTTCCAAGTAAATATTTTTCACACTTCTTAACAAGGGCTAGATTTTCAGTTTATAAATTAAAAAGAGTATTTTTTAATATTTCTTTATACTTTCAGCGTTTATCTATGATACAGGAGGTAGAATTACATAAAATATATGAAAGTAACGTTTTTAATTTTTCTTAGGCTTTAAATGACCATTCAATTCTTTGATGTAGATTGTAGAATTGTATAAAGCAGCGTTTCTCAAGCTGCGAGATGCATCCTCCCTGGGGGTCGTGGGCATATTGAAAGTTCGAAAACAGTTATATAGTTACAAAGTAACGAGCTCAATAAGGTGTTGACCCACCTTTAGCCTGGATGCAGGCTGCCACACGACGTGGCACAGAGTGACAAAGCCCCCTAAAGGTCTCACGCGGTATTTCTTGCCAAATTTACTCCAATTGTCCAACCAGGTCATCAACATTTCCTGGTAGATGCAGTCTCATTCCCTTCATATACCAGACATGCACGACTGGAGAGAGATCCAGGGTTCTGGTTGGCGAAGGAAGTGTTTGACAATCTGTAAGATATTTCATAACAACACGTGCCGTATGTGGTCTAGCATTATCTTGCTGAAAAAACAAGGCTAAGATGCTGCAAAAGGAACGGTAGCAAAACAGTTCTCAGAATGTCGTCAACGTACCGTTGTGCTGTAAGTGTGCCTCTAATGACGACCAAAGGGGGTAGGTTATCAAAAGAAATAGCCCCCACTAGACCATAACTCCGGGTTGAGGGCCAGTGTCGTGCAATAGAGAAAGCAGGATCGCCACGCTGCCCTTAACGTCTCCAGACACGTCTTCGATGATCGTCAGGACACAGTTGGAAGTGGGACTTGTCGCTAAACACTATACGTCCCCAGTCAGCATGATTCCAACCTTTCGAGCCACTGTAATATACACTGCTGGACAATTGCTAAGGACGGATCACAAATTGCTATGTAGCATAACATTAAGCGAGACATGAGGCCTAGTAGGATAAAATATAGTTGCCACACTGTTCAGACATTAGAATAAAGAATATTTATTGTTCTGGAAAGTACAAAAGCTGTGAAACATCTGAAAGGAAAAAAAATGTTCATTTGATCTGCGTACGGAGAAATGGAACAATGCATCTAAAAGTCAGCAGGCACCTTAAAGAAAGGTATCAGTACGGGATATGTCCACCGTGCAGTGTGATGCAACGTTCCACACGTCGTACCATACTTTGCACAACATTATCCAGCAGATGTTGAGGCAATTTATCCCATTCCTCTGTGGAGTGCACGGATGAGGGTGTTCTTGTTTGTCGGAGGATAGTTTCGACCAGCAACTTGCCTCCCCAAAGCATCCCACACATTTTCAATGGGGTTTAGATCTGGAGAACGCGCTGGCCATACGAGACATTGAATACCCTCGCTGTCTAGACAATCCTGAACAGCGAGTGTCCGATAACATGTTGCGTTGTCGTCCATAAAAACAAATTTATCACCGACAGCACCACGGAAAAGACGAACATGAGGAAGTAGAACTTCATCAATGTATCGTTGGCCCGTCATAGCCCCATTCGCAACCACATGTAGGCGCGTGCGGCCATTGATCATGATGCCGGCCCACACCATGATACTGCATGTCGAATATCGGTCCTTTTCCTGGATATTTTCTGGATGATAAGCAGTACCACTCTCGCGCCAGATCAGTTGGCGTCTACAATTCGATGACAGACTGAACCTACTCTCATCTGAGAATAGTACGCATGCCCAGTCCTGTTCAGTCCAATTGTGATGCTCACGACACCATTGCAAACGGGCAGTACGGTGCTGTCTGGTCAATGGGACACACAACAGGTCCGCGTGCGTATAGTCCTCCTCCCCTCAAACGTCTGGCAACAGTTTTTCGGGAGATCTGCTTTCCTGAGGCAGCAAGAAACTGATTTGCCACCTGCTGAGATGTGGTGCGCCTGTTCCTTTTTGCTGATAGGACGATATATCTGTCTTCTGCAGGCGTCGTACTTCTAACACGACCTCCCCCGTGCCGTCTACTACACATTCCAGTAGTTTTAAATGACTTCCACAGCCGTGAAACAACGAATGTCGAACTCCCTGGCAACATCTGTTATTTTTCGCCCTCGCCCTTCTTCGATCTTTCCAATAATTCGGCCACGCATAAAATCATCTATGTGATGTCGGGAAGACATGCCAAAAATTTTAAGTTCGTCTATTAAATCTTTCCTGTAAAACTTTGACTTGAAACAACAACTGTCCACACGCGTCAAAACCTTTAAAGCTCTTATGAACGCTATCACGTGATGAACAGACGTGGAAAAAAATTTGCATGCTCATACTTCTTCTTACTAATATCCCGCACTTATTCTAATTTTCCACATTTTGCTTCCTTTCATTTTGTGGTTGCTATGGATGATAGTGTTATCCGTCCTTAGCAATTGTTCAGCAGTGTATCTCGACAGTGTGCAGGCGTGATAGGCATGTGGCGTAGCGTTTGGTACGGGTGTAAGTTTTGCTCTGCCAGCTGTCTGTGAATAGTTATGGTGGGCACTCGTGTGCGACTTGCACGTCTGATGGTTAATAACGATGGATCAGGCGCTGTGACAGCAGGTATGGCAATCAATCTGTTCTCCCGATCTGCTGTAACCCTAGGTCGACCGAACTTTTTCAAACTCTGACAGTTGCTCGCAATGAGCTCGAATCCTATGATGAGACATTTTTCAGTTGTTGAATGTATCCTAAATTGCAGTGCGACAGAAATTTCGACCATCAGATGGAGAATCGCTTCTTAGAGACACCTGCTGGAGGCGCAGTTCCGATGCGCTGTAGCCCCCATTATTCATTTTCATTGGACACCAAACTTTAATCATTTGCATGTTCGGTACAAATGTTTTTGCATACGAAACTTCATTTCAATCGGGCAACTCCTTCTTGGTGCGTCGTGTTTTTTTGTTTGTTTTAGAGTGTATTTTACAATTAAATTAATAATACTAAGTTAAGAGCAAGTTTAATAATTACCAGTGATTCGATGGTCTTCTCATGTATAACATTATATACAAAAATTAACACTTATCTTAGAAATTTGTACCCCATTTATAATTAATCCTTTAACAGCCGATTAAAAGTTACGTGATTCGTTCCCCAAAGCCACCCTTTTCTACTTAAGCGTGCATATGGGCTGTATTGGGAAGGGGGGAGAAGGAATAAATATGTAAATCCTTCGCAAACACTGTGAATGTCCTTTTATTGTATTCCTAAGTCCTTTTATTGCGTTCGGAATAATTTTATGGATAGCAGTGCACACAGAAAATATTGTACTTCAAAAAGATGTATATATACGTCAGGGGCAATTTACTGTTTGGCTGATCGAGACGCTTATTTACGCCAGTGGCACTTAAGAGGTTAAAGCTCTATTGTAGCTTTAGAGTCCAAGTTATCGTATTATTGAATTCAATATATTGTTATTGTATGGAGGTGGACATGATGGAAATTATAATTAAATATTGGGTCGCAAATAGTGAAACTTTGAGTAGCACTGGTATAAAAATATCTCATAAAAAAGTCAATTTTTTAAACTTGATACTATTAAATTGTTACATGACATTATTTGCATATAATTATCTTTAAATTATTTGTATTCGGAATAAAAATATTTTCCAAAAAAAAAAATCCGATTATATGGTGTATTTCGAATCAACAGTCGAAACAAATTTCTTTATGTTTGTAAATCCTCTCATATTAGTTACTTCCACAAGAAAATAATTTAATTTTCTTTTTTATTTCTAACACTACTCAGGAGGTGACAAAAAAAAAATAGAACTTCAAAAAATGTTGCATTTAACATTCCACGAATGTATAATTTATATTTATTATTTTTGTCATTATTTCACAATTTACGGGGTAAAAAATATCCGTGCTGTAAAGGAACTTTTGATATACTAACAGAATAAATAATAAATATTTGCAATCTTAAAGAGCTACAAACACTACACTTAAAGTAAATGTTGTTCATGATATCAGGATGTTTCGTAAATTAAAGCAAATTTAAAAGATCAATGATTGAACAGATATTGTGATAAATATTTAACAAAAAACAACACATACTATCTACAAAGCAATTTCTTTTTATTGCTAAATACATTTCCCTAGCATTTTAGTCATTATTCAAATAAACTGAGCTACATCATAAAATAATAAGTTAGCAACATTAAACTACTCTAAAAATTACATCACGCACACTCGCTTGATATGTGTGAAAGTCTGTATTTACTTTTAATGAATATTTTATTTATCGAGTGCTAAGGAAATAGAGGCTATATTAATACATTCAAAGGCTTTTGAGTCATTCATGTTTTTTCACTCACAAAATGCTATTGTTTGGTTTGAAAATTAGATTTAGAAGATAAAAGCTGCACTTGTGTAACAAAACACTTTAAAAATAACTTTTTATTTTGACATCTTAAAATTTTTAACAAGCAATAATCTTAATGTCATTGTTTATACAGAAAAAGAGACTTAGAGGATTCAACTTCAGTTTTGTTTTTGATTCATTAGTTTTTTAATCGTATTTGAATTTGCTTTTAACACGCACAATATAGAGGGAAAATTCAACCTCCTTTAAAAAGGATAATCATTAATTTCTTGTTTCAAAATCCTCTGAGTCTTTTCAAAACTTTTAAATCCTTTCTTAGTTTTTCCACCAGTTTTAAAATAAAATATGCCGATATTCTAAGTAATTAATATATAAATTATGATCAGAAAACTGTGTTTTCATGTTCACGAACATAAAAAAAGCATTCACAGATTTAAATATGTTAAATAGCACGATGTATTACGAAAGAAAAAAAAGGAATTTTATAGAAGTTATGTAAAAAATAATAATGTTCTTATTAACATGAGATTTCGAAGAAATAATCAGGTTTCAGCGCAGAAAAAAGATAGATGAGTTCAATTATATTTTTACAAGCATTTTAAAGACGAAAAATAAAAAATAAAGAAAAAAATATCAAGAAATTATAAAAAAGAAAGATATATCAAATTAGTAATTTAATTTCTTGTCTCCTTTGATGAATGGTTTTATTTTCTTCAAAGGTAAATGGAAAAAAATAGTTTTTTTCTACAAGATAAAAAAACACTAAATGAAATGCACATTAAAATTAGTTTTCGAAGATGTCATCTGATTATCGTTATTTTTTTCTTCGTCTTTTTTTCTTAAAACTAAAAGTCTAAGATTTATTAAAGTAATTTAATTGGATAGGGGAAAAAAATTATTACAGAGAGTTTGCATGAACTGAAGACGATACTAAAGTGTGTGTGTATGTACTTCAAAACGAATATATATATATAATTAGTCCTTATCTCAATATTATTAATTTTAAAAGTAACATTTTTTAATATCCAAATTTAATTTTTTTAAAGAAAACCTTCTTTTAAATAAGTTAAGTCTATAGGTAAGATTATTCACATGAAAAGACGAAATACGTTCTTTTACCAAGTTGTCAGTTACAAATACTTTTTTTTTACTTCCAAAGGGGCTGCGAATTGGTATGTACTATTGAAAACCTAGTACATTCCCCGGGAGCTGGTATCACTTTTCCGTACAGCACCATATAGGTACTGTTCACATCCTCGAATGCCTAGGGCTCCCCAAGCAGGATTTAGCAGGCGATCCCTTGCTGGTGTCAGATTTTTTGAAAGTGTACGATGTCATGGTCCTGGTCTAGCACTGCTGACCAATGGGGGCGTGCAACAACAACAACACCCTATAGGTGGAATACCAATTGCCGCAATGTAATTTTGACACTCACAATTTCCTCCTCAAGACATGGCACTTGCACTCTGACGATGCGAAAAGGTAATAAGAGAGCCCACAATTCAAACGGGCGCTCTACGGATCTTTAACATGCCGTATAATCATACGACATTAACGTTATTGAAATTATGCATCATGAAAATCAACCGACTTAAGCCGGGGTCGAACCCACAAACTTTGGAGTACAAGGCCAGCAAAAGACCAACTACTCCCCCAAGTCGGCATTACAAATATATTATTAATAAAATTTTATTCAGACCATAAAGTACTCTAAAATTTTACTAGTATAATCTATACCAGTGCTCCTCAACCTTTCTATCACCGTGGACCGGTCAACGTTTGATAATTTTACCGCGGCCCACTGAAGGAAGGGACGTTGATTGTTTATATTTTAGATTGCTTTTATTTAATAATTTTAGTTTAATTGTATTCGAATGGGCCTTCAGAATAAAATACAGTTACACCAAGAAATTAATATTAAGTTATTTAACATGGTGTATAAAATGATTACCATAAAACCCTAGAGAAATACACCACAGTATATAAAATGAAAATAATTTAATATTCCTTGTGCAGGCCGGCAATATTTTAGTCTACGGACCAGTACCGGTCCGCAGATTGGGGGTTGCGGCTCACTGATCTATATAAAAGTATGAGAAAAAGGATATTAACTATTTTGCAATAAAGTTCACATTCCTTTTACTGATATATTGGATACAAAAGAAAGGAATATTTAGGCGAAGAAAAGTTTCAATATGCGTATATGTTTTAATTCGAAATGAGAGAACCTGTAAAAAGCTGTACAAATTTAAAAATGAAAAATAATATGAAATTTAGTAGTACAACAACAAATAACTTAATTACACTGAACTGCTATAAAGAAATATAACGCAGAAAGAGTTTGTGATGAATTAATAACGTTTTGTACTTAATGTCTAGATCTTGGACTAAATTAAAGACCCATTATAGATTTGATGAAATAGCTACACAAATATTTTTAAAGGTAGCGAAAAATTAACATATTGTAAGCGAATGAAGACTTAATTCGCTTGTGATGTAACCTGAAACCATTAAAGGATAAAACTTGTATGGAAATAGAAAAAATAAAATCAAGATAATTATTTCTTACGCATCAGTTCTTTCATGATTTTATAATCAGAGAATATTTCAACGTCCTCACGTACTCTGAATCTAACACAGTATCTAGCAAATAATTCTTAAATTTAAATAGTTAGTTTAATTATTTATTGTCCCAGATCAAAGTTCATTTTCTAGCTGAATTTTTTTTTATATCAATATATCCAATTTAAACCCTGAACCAAATTGAATCTTCAACTACTTTAGCATTTTTAGTTTCTATAATTCAGTATAAGTTTAATAAAAAAAATTAGATTATAATTTTCAATTAACCCATTTAAGACTCGCGTTGTGAAAATGCAATATTAAGTTCTAATTTTTCAATTCCCACTATTTTAGTTAACACTTTTACTATATATATATATATATATATATATATATATATATATATTGTTCAAATTTTCAATGGTTAATAAAATACTTTTTATTCAACCATTCAAGTTCAAATACATTTTTTAAACTTGTAGTGGATGACCTTGATGTTAATACAGTTTTCTCAAATATTAATTCATTAACTAAATTGAATTAATGAATAAACAGTGACAAACAAAAATAATAGTCCAACACCATAATATAGAAAGGAAAATGGAAAATTGAAAAGTAAGTCGCTTTCTATTTTGCCACTTGATATTGTGATTCTGCCAAGTGTATATACATATTTATATTAATTGTAATTATTTAATAAAAAGTAACTAAAATTAAGTTTTTCTTTGTTAATCTAAGTATGAATTGACTTATTTTTTTTTACATTACTTGTTTAAAATTAATGTATTCAATTAATCCCTAAATCAAATTAAATCTTCAATTTATTTCAGAATTTTTAGTTTTTATAATTCAGTAAATTTATAATTAGATTATTATTTTCAATTAACCCATTTAAGACTCGCGAATGAATTTCGTGGGCCTCGTTCTGACTACGTCAGTGAGTGAGTGAAGATTATATATAACGTCGCGCTGTTCAGCTACACGAGGGCTTTTGGCGACGGACCACGTAATTTTGAACCATGGTCAAGTGACGTGGACGACACCTGAGCTGGCACCCCCTCTCTTAACTACCACACCACACCAACGGGAGGACGTTTCAGCTCTCGACAGATTTAGCGTGCATCGCTGCCCTACACGGCGGGTCTTTAGTGGTACTGGGCTCGAACTCGTGACAAAGCCAGGCACGATCCGATGCCTATACCACTCGGCCACCGCGGCCACTCTGACTACGTCAGACAGGTGGCATTAACCACAAGACAAGACTCGCGTTGTGAAAAAGCAACATTAAGTTCTAATTTTTGTAAAACATTTTTCGTTTCATTTTTTAGTTAAACTAATCTTTTAATTTTATTTTTCATACTTTAATTGTTGGTTTTAAATAAATTTTATTTTCAATTAGCGAGATTTCCACTTCTAGATCAACGGATTTTATTTTCCTATTTTGAAGAAAAAGAGTTGAAACTTTGGTCTTTAATGGGTTAACTTGACGTTATAGAGGTTATAGCACTGATTACTGCTAGTGAATTTTAGGGTTCGATCAAATAGAAAAGACAAAACCAGGTTGTTATCTCATACCTACACACATACACCAACACAACTGTGACGAATCTATACGGAACTTTATCACTAACCTTCTGAACCGACCTTTTTAGGGAAATTTAATTCCCTACCTATTTCCAATCAACTCCAAAAAGCGGACAGGATTCCTTGTTATGCAGATTAGATTCAGTATTTAAGTCAAACGAAATAGTAAAGTTAGAGCAGTAGGAGATAGACATTGAAACATAGAGTTATAGTGATTTTGAATTGAAATATTGTTGTTGAAGATAAATTAAACTCATGAAGAATTGAGATTCCGAGTGGTAAATATCTTTTTGAAGTTAAAGTCTCACTCAAGTTTTAAGAGTCGGATTAAAGTTAAATGTTCAATAAGAACATTATTAAATATAACTCTGGGATCTCTTATCGTGGTAATTTCTGCGTGATCATTATTTAATAAATTAATTAATTGAATTATTAACTAATTAAGCTAATTTAAAAGGATATTATCTTTAAAACCTCATAATATTAGTTGTCGAATTTGTTAATAAGTCTTTGATTCTATTTGGGAAAGATATCCAAATAAAGAAAGTTATTTATAAAAATGGCTACTGGTTCTTTTATGTCTCATAATTATTCTAGTTCTCAAAGTGAGGTCCCCAGGGACTATCACAATGGCGCCCAACGTATAAATCCCGAGAATAGAGTCGGATCTAGTTTTAGAATCATTCCGGAAAAATATTTTTCGGGAATTGAGAACATGGATGATTTTTTGGAGAATATTGATCATAATCTCGTGTATTATGAGATACCTGCACAACTGGCATGTGCTTACTTGAAAGGTCATCTCAAAGGACGGGCACTCGACTGGTTCGAAGTTCTAGGTTATAGAGTCATTGAAGATAAGACAACAGACTACGCGCACTTAAAACAGGCATTGTCGGAACAATTTCCCGTGGTCGAAACAAGTCAGAACTAGAAACACGATTTTATTCCTCATCACAAAGACGAGATCAACAGCCTTCGGACTTTATTTATGAATTGTTGAAAATTCATTAAGTCCTTAAACTAGAAATGTCGGAGGAAAAATTAATAGATCACGTCGTTAGTCGATTAGAACCTCAAATTTTGGATTATGTCGAAGTTAGACATCCACGAAATACTGCCAATCTCCTACAAATCGTTGATAAATACGAAGAACGTTTTATGCATAGACAAATCAGAGGTTCGAGTGAGGGATTTAGAAGTTCAGGCCCTCATGAAAACAATCGTTTTAATACCCGGCATAGACAGGAAAATTGGAGGGAAAACAGAAATAATGAGAGATACGCCAATAATAGCCGACCACAAAGGGAATTTAATCGGTTCGAAAACCAAGGTTTCACAAATAATCGCAGATTCGAGGGTAGACGCCAAGGTGGACAATCGGATCAACCATTCCACAGTCAAGGCGGTCGACAAAGCGGGTCGAGAAATAGTTCATTTCGAGGTCAAAATGAACGAAGTAGAAATTTAAACTTTTAAGCGATCGATGTGAATATGGGGGTAATCGATCGCGAGGTACGGAAAATCCTCCAGTTTGGGATCATCGGCCTATCAGAGTATCATCTATAAGAATGACCCCAGTCGAATTACCGTATGTCCCTATTCTATTAAATGAAACCTTTATTACAGCACTATGGGACACGGGAGCAGAGAAATCTTTTATTTCGGAGGAGGTATACCGCAATTATTTTTCATACCGACCTCGTCAAAAGACGAAAGACAGAGTCGTGACAGCACAAGGAGCCCCGTGCAATCATTTGGGTAGAGTCGAATTACAAATTAGAATCAGGGAATTTCAGAAACCCTGGGAATTCCATATACTTGATAACATGCAGTATCAGTGCATTTTGGGGATTGATTTTATGAAGGCGTCGCGATTAACATTAGATTTTGATCAGAAATCCTTAATCATTCCCGATCATCTGATCAAACAAACGCCTAAAGAGGAGAAACTCGTTGATATTGATCTCACAGAATCGAAACTTAATGACGAGTAACAGAAGCAATTAAAAGCCTTATTTAATAATTTTAAAGGGTTATTTTCCGATCAACCGGGATTAACGCATGTTGTATATCATGAGATAGATACTGGAGATAAAGGACCGGTAGTGTCGAGACCATACAAGTACGACCGGGTCAAACAAGGCATTATTGATTATCACATAGATAAGATGTTACGGGATGGTACAATTTGTCCTATTAATTCGCCCTATGCATCTCCAGTCGTATTAACTCGAAAGAACAATGACCTTCCTCCAGATTCTCCCGAGGCGTATCGTTTCGCGATCGATTATCGGAAACTAAATGGAATTACCAAATATCCTCGATATCCATTACCGGTTATTGATGACTTACTCACCAATATCCCTCACACCAACGTTATGTCCACTCTAGATCTCAGAAGTGGCTATTTTCAGTTGGCGATTAGTCCAAAGGACATAGAAAAAACAGCGTTTATCACTCGCAATGGCACTTTTGCATTCCTACGCATGCCTTTTGGTCTTTCTGGGGCGGCACCTAATTTCCAACGGGCCATCGACATTATTCTCAAACCTGTTATTGGGCGTTTCGTGTTGGTTTATATGGATGATGTTATTATTACATCACCATCGTTTAAAGACCATCTAGATCATTTAACTCAGGTTTTTACCTTATTACGAGACGCAGGGCTAACGTTAAATAAAGAAAAATGTCACTTCGCTCGTGACAAACTCAAATATTTAGGCCTGATTATTAGTAAAGAAGGAATCGAAACTGACAATAAGAAAATTCGGGCAATTACGGAAATGAAACCTCCCAAAAATAATAGAGAAGTGTCAAAATTTTTAGGGATGACGGGTTGGTACCAAAAATTTATTCCGCGATACGCAGATATATGCGAACCATTGTACCAATTAAAGAAAAAGGGGGCGAAGTTTAACTGGTCGGGAGAAGCACAGGATTCTTTTGATCAGATCAAACGCACACTAACGGAGGCACCGATTTTGCAATTACCAAATTTTTCTGAACAGTTCAATTTATTCACTGATGCAAGTGGGGTCGGAATTGGTGCTGTGCTTCAACAAAATCAAAAACCTATTGCTTTCGCGTCTCGAACCCTTAATAAAGCAGAACGTAATTATACGGTTACCGAAAGAGAATGTTTGGCGGTAATTTGGGCTCTAAATAAGTTTAAAACTTATTTTGGACCCCTACCTGTAAAAGTGATTACAGATCACGCAGCGTTAACGAAGTTAACCAATGGTAAGAATTTATCAAGTAGGATGATCCGATGGGCATTGAAATTGTCAGAGTTTAACATAGAATGGGAACACAGACCTGGTGTTCAAAACGTGGTCGCAGACCTTTTATCAAGAAATCCAGTAGACAGTGTCGAGGGATCGCAAATTTCGTGTACAGCTCTTAGAGCCCTCGCAATAAATTCCCGTGAACAATTCATTAAGGAACAGAGGGAAGATCCTGAATTAGGACATATTTGTCGATACTTAGAAAACCCTGATGACGGTTCTGTTAATGCGACGGTATGCGAGAGTTGGTCCCAGGACTTCAAGTTAATAAATGGTCTCCTCTTTTACGCGAAGTATTTTTCTAATCTGGGAGAACTAAGAGTTTATATTCCTGGTTCTCTTCGAAAAGATATAATGAAAGAATTTCATGATCTGCCATTAGCAGGACATCTCGGAAAGAGGAAGACATATCTTAAACTTCGTGACACGTGCTATTTTCCATTTATGAGAAAATATATATTTGAATATGTTTCAACCTGTGACCGGTGTCAAAAGTTTAATTATAAAAACGCGCTACCAGCTGGTCGTTTAATGCCTATAGTTTCGAAATATCGAAATGAAATTGTAACGCTAGACTTAGTAGGCCCCTACCCCGCATCCCGACCCGAGAGATATAAATTCATATTAGTTATAACTGACCACTTCACTAAGTGGTGTGAGCTGATTCCTCTTCGTAAAGCTTCAGCCCAGACAATAGCTAATGCCTTTTTTAATACCTATATAGCGCGTTACGGAGCTCCGATTTCTTTGATAAGTGATAACGGCCCCCAATTTATTTCTGACGTGTTTGAACATCTCAGTCACAGGTTGGACATCAAACATATGAAAACGGTAACGTACCGACCACAGTCTAATCTCACGGAGAGAGTGAATAGAAATTTAGTTCAAATGATAGCTTCTTTTGTTAAAGAAAATCATGAAAACTGGGACCAATTTCTACACGAGTTCGCTTTCGCATTGCGCACGGCGGTAAATGAGACGACAAATAAAACTCCGGCTGAGTTGTTTTTGGGAAGGAAAATCATAACTCCGTTTAGCAAGCTCATAAATGTTACGGAGGATGCGAAATATGTTGGTAATAACATCGAAAGATTATTCGATGAGGCAAGACGAAATATGCAAAAAAAGCATAAGTCTTGGGAAAAACATTACAATCTCAGAAGGAGGGATGTTCACATCAAAGTGAACGATTTGGTTTTACTTCAAACACATTTCTTAAGTGCTGCGGGTAGGAAACAGGTGGGAAAATTTATGCCTAAATTTGAAGGTCCCTATAAGGTTTTGGAAATAAAAGGAAATAATTTAGTTATTTGGAAAAACGGAAGAAATATAACTGTTAATATTGATCAGGTTCGAGTGTATCGACCTCGTCAGTCAGACACGATTAGTTCGGATAGTCCGGTAGAAACTCTATATGACGAACAAGAAGTTAGTCATGGGTCGAATAGATCACATCAAGGACAGTTTAAAGAGCATAGGAAAACCTCTAGTCAGGAAAGTGAGGGGTGTAGATCACGGCAGAGTAACACCACACGGGAGATCCCCAGAAATAAACGTAAAATTAATAGTACTGCATCGAAGAACCAAGCTTTAAAACGGTCCAAGATATGTAAGAAGAGATCCCGACAAGGATCTGAACACCAGGACCGGAAAAGACACGCTCCTGAACAAAGGCAGGGAGTCAAGAGGTCGATTCCATCCTCGATCTCATCCAGAACTTATAAATTTAAGAGACCTAATACCTCTTCTCCAGGAGTAGAGTCCATTACAGGTCCATCAAAGTTGCCTGATCGCAGGACTGCTACGACTACAAGTGGATCACGAATGGAAGTTAGTGGACGTGATAACCAGACCCGTCAGACCAGAGCGACAACGAGAAGACGCAACGAACAAGCGGAGAAACCAGTCCGGTCGAATCAAACCAATACAAGGAGACCTTGCCCATACTATCTACGGAGCCGTATACAAGAAAAAGACAGAATCCATGAGGACCTCAACAACATCGAAATCAACGGCATACCTGGCAGCACATTCCGCAGAAGAAGCCTCAGTATGGAAGCGTTGAATGGAGATCCAGTGCATAGGATTTAACAGACAAAATCCAGGTTGTATTGTTTCATTATCTTCACAATGCGAACAAATGAAGAATTTTTGCAATTAAAGCAAGTCACGGGCGGACTCTAAAATTAAGAAGACTGACAAAAGTGGACACTGCATTGTGTGTGTTTTTTTCTATAACAGAAAAAAACGACTTTTGTGTTACTTTTTGTATTTTGGAGAAAACATCTGTAAATTTTGCATTTGTTTACTTCGATGTATGACTTCGCTAAGATGCGACAATTCATTTGGTTGTTTGTGTTATTTGTTTATTACAAAATGATTATTATTATATGCTATGTATGTTTCTATGTATGTTTTGTTTCACATCTGGTGCCTTAAAGCGCGGCGAAGTTAGATAGGATTAACCATTAACACTAACTAGCGCATCAAGTTTTTCGAATGAGAAGGCAAAGAAACCAGATATTTATTGTATTTGACATTCATGTAACAAATGTATAACTTCATGTCTGCTTTTACCTACTTCTCAAATGGATATCAATCTTTCAGGGTAGCTGACCCTGAAGTCTTCGATGTTCCAGTGCCACAGAAGATTGTATTGTATTTTTTGTATAATGTATAAGTCATACTCTATGGGGCTGGTTTTTGCCACCACTAGGGTGGTTTTTCCCACGCCCCTTCGCCGAATGGATAAAGTGCAGGGATTAATTTAAACTTGTAAAATATTATGAGGTTTGGCAATTAATTCTAATTCTTAATTTTGTCATTTTTCATTACGGAAGATGTTTCAGTAATATACAGTTAGAAATTAATATCGTCAGTACTGTAAGACAAAGATAGGATTTACGTAATTTATTTTCAGGACATTTGAGTCCTTCGAATAAATCCCGTTTTCTTTTTGGAGGGGAATGTGACGAATCTATACGGAACTTTATCACTAACCTTCTGAACCGACCTTTTTAGGGAAATTTAATTCCCTACCTATTTCCAATCAACTCCAAAAAGCGGACAGGATTCCTTGTTATGCAGATTAGATTCAGTATTTAAGTCAAACGAAATAGTAAAGTTAGAGCAGTAGGAGATAGACATTGAAACATAGAGTTATAGTGATTTTGAATTGAAATATTGTTGTTGAAGATAAATTAAACTCATGAAGAATTGAGATTCCGAGTGGTAAATATCTTTTGAAGTTAAAGTCTCACTCAAGTTTTAAGAGTCGGATTAAAGTTAAATGTTCAATAAGAACATTATTAAATATAACTCTGGGATCTCTTATCGTGGTAATTTCTGCGTGATCATTATTTAATAAATTAATTAATTGAATTATTAACTAATTAAGCTAATTTAAAAGGATATTATCTTTAAAACCTCATAATATTAGTTGTCGAATTTGTTAATAAGTCTTTGATTCTATTTGGGAAAGATATCCAAATAAAGAAAGTTATTTATAAAAATGGCTACTGGTTCTTTTATGTCTCATAATTATTCTAGTTCTCAAAGTGAGGTCCCCAGGGACTATCACACAACACATACACAAAGGTAGAAAAGGAAGAGAGGTAGGAGGCCACCACCCTCCTACCTGACCACCTCCCAGGGTGTTCTCCCTCAAAATTGGGATGGAACTGAGCCAAATCATACTGTTACCTGCATGATGCTCAAAGCTGCGGCTAATGACAGCCCTTTGCCACGATGAATGTCATGAGTTTCAGTCTGACAATGTCGACCAGGTGGTATGAGCAATAACAATAATAAAACTCCCAGCTGACGCCACGTGATGACTTTGAAACTTAACTGAAGTTTATATGCTATAGCTCTTGTTTCTTCTTTTAGTAATTTAGTGGAACAAGGACTATTATCTACAATACTTTAGCCATGGATCTCTCAATTTCATCATTAGGCTATATATTTTTAATTAACACTGAATAGAGGATATACGCATGGAATTTATGTTTTGAATAATAATCGCATAAAATGAGGACAATTTTTCAAATATCTCCTCATTTTTGAAATTTTCTCATCACGTCATTTTGAGACTTCTGTAAAATTGATCTGTATTATTTCCTACTATTCCAAGCAAGAATCGTACTGAAATTGAATCTCATTCGGAATTTACTTTTATTATTTTTCCACCGCCAATTAATCTGACGTGTTAAAACAAACGAAAATACAAAATATGTCTTAGGATTTATGTACATTCATAAACTTATCATAGGAGAAAGTAAAAAGATTCTAGTCAATAATTAATGTTCCATAAAACTTGGGAGAAAATCTTTTCATTAAATAACACAGTTTGATGTAATGTTAGAAGAGACCGACTACCCACATTTTCGAAGTAAAGAAATACAATAAAATGCGAGCAACCAGATGTACGCGAAACCAATTATTTTGGCAACATATTATTAAAGTTACTGATAGGATTACAAGTAGATCAATTCTAAGAAAACGTCTTAGTTACTTCAACCCAAACCCCGAAGTATGCAAGGAAAAATTAAAACCGAGACCAAATCAATACTCTTTCCATTAATATTCTAAGCACAATACACACTATTGATTTAAGCGGGGTTCTTTCGACACTGGATTCATTTTGTTCACTACAATACCTTTAAAGGTTCTTCTCGTAATTGACTAGCTATCTTGCAAGGGCAAAGATAAATTTTATTTATCATGCATTACATGTCTTGAAAATTCGATTCATTAGTAAAATTTAGCTTGTTTTGTCTTTCCGAAGAATTTTAAGCAAAATTGAGATATTCCTTTAAATATATTACTCCATATTTCCTTTCGAATTTAAAACAAAGATTTTTCTATATTTTTTTAAGTAGGAAAATAAAAGATTAAAGCTGAATTACTGGCAATTGCTGGATTATTTTCTTTTAAATTTAGAGTATGCATTAATTTATATATGTTATTTGATCTTTTGGAAAGCGTAAACTTTTCGAAAAGGATAAAAATGCTTTATATATTAAAACTCAATTTGGAACGAGCTTTTTTAAATGTTGACTTATTACTTGGTAGATGTGGATTAACATCTCCAATTATGTTGTTGTTTCTAATACCACTTGTTTGACGTAGTCGGATCGAGGCCCACGAAATTCATCGTGGTAAGGGGCTAGATGTACGCCTGTCGTTGGACTTAGCCGTGAGCACCATACATGTGACAGTACTATTAAGCTCGGTGAAATTCTCGAAGGGAAGGAATGAATGTTGACAGAGCCTGTGAGACAGATTGGATTTCTTTACGATACATGGTGACACCACCGATCTCCACCTCCACAATTTAGGCATGGAACTGGAGGGGAGGGAAATATTCTCCAGCCCCCTGCACTCGGGGTTTCAGCTGCGACCGTCCACAAGGCTTTCGGACCCACTGATTTAACGAGCACGTACTCCGTCTCCAATTACATATAAGCACATAATAATCTTTAAAAATATTTTTTTCAATTACGTTCAGACGCGTATATCACTCACGATAACTAATTGAATTATTTTCTATTGAGCCAGTTTTATCACGTTGAATTAAGAATAAAACTACATGGTCATACATAAAACACATGTAAATTATACATAAGGAAACTGATAGCATTCTAAAAGAAATTGAAAGCATTCAAGAATCTTCAGTGGATACATGGGTATTTAGTTTCCTCTTTTATGAAAAAATTACGTTTTGCTTGTATGGATGGATTAGACCCAGTTAAGATTATATTTATTCAAGAGATAGCACATTATTTCTGAAACATTATTTAATTCATTTTTGCATTTATTAATTAGAGAAAACAAATTTTACATTTTTTTATATAAATACCCTTGTTCTTTTCTTGCATCATTACTTTTTTCATATAAATTACTATATTTACTTACTTCTGATAATTTTAAGCCGCTGATGTTTTTTAATTATTGTTTTCTTTTATGCTATACCGCAGCTGTGTAGTAAAGCTGATACGATTAATTGACTCTTCAGAATTAAAAAAAACTTTAATTATAAAAGAGCTTTTTAATTAAAAATTTTGTAACATTAATATAAGTCTTATTTAAAACTTAAAAAAACAACACCATGTGGTTATTTTGAAAAGACACAATACATTCTTCAACTCATCTAGGCCATGTCTTTTTATTCGCTACCAGCAAAAAATGTTGAAATTAGTTCTTTAAAAATTAACGGCAGTATTTTCACAGAATTAAAATTAATTTTCATAATGAAAAAAGGACTTGCCTTTTTAGAGTAAAAAAAATAATGCCGTTTTTTCTTGATAACTTTTTAAAATCCTAGATGGAGATGAACGCATTAAAATTCAATGACGGAAGAAAATTAAAAGAATTCTTTCCTATTTTTGCTGTTGTTTTGATATGCAATGACGCAAGACTCTTTGAAAGTAAATGTTTTTGGTTTCAAAGAAAAAAATATGTCTCTAAGCAGTGGATATATTCTCAGATTTTCTTCTTATAAATTTTTTTAAAAAAGTATCTTTTTATGAGCTAATAGAGAAATTTTTAAAATCTTTGCAAAATTAGACATACATACCATAGTTTTGTTGGTACAAAGTGCTTTTTTTCCCTTCAAGTACCATTTTGATGTAAAAAAAATCAAGGAAAATTTTTTACATGAAAACTTTAAACTTGTTTTACTTTTCAATATAATTTTCACCAATATATAGGCTTTTATAGTACAGCAAGATCGATTTCTGAATTTAGTCCTCGGGGAAATTTTCTGTCTGTTTTTCTGTCCATTCCTGCACTGTCATTTTATCATTATAATCTTTGTGTGATAACACTTACTATCAAGGTTGTGACGGGCTCACGCGTCTTTTCTTTAACATGTCCTTTGGGTTCTTTGGGGCCAGAATTAATGGCAACTCTTTTCCAACCAAATCCTAGAAGTGAAGTGTGAAAAAAAGATGCAAATTAAGAACCTTTTAAATTTTAGAAGTTAGAGTAAGCGCGATGGCAATTAGAGGAATGTAAACAGTCCGTGGTTCTAGATTGAAGAAGTTTTAGATAACGTTACGTGGCGAAGAATAGTAATTATACGTGATAGAGATCCATTAATCAAGGTGCATACCATTGCACACGAGTTATCGCAAGACCTCATCTAAAACTAGTGAGATCATTTACTGATACTACAACAAGGTTGGATTGATTATTTAATATTAGGATCAGTGATTGTATTAGAATTGAGTGTAAGCGATTCAGTTATTGATAGTGGTCCGAGTTAGGTTAAATCGTTATTATAAATATATTGTGTGTGGTGTGTTTTACCATCGTAGATTTTCTCCCATAAATTATTAGTCTAATTTGTTAAAGATTTAAGTTGAATATCTTAATAAAGTCATATTAAGATAATGTTTCCTTCTTTCGTTAATCCTACGCCTGTAGCTCACGCTGATACTCCTAGAGATAATCACCCCCAGGAGGGGGGATTATCACAAGGTGCATCGTTAAGTGAAGGAACAAATGATAATCAGTGCCATGTCAGCATTTACTGTGTCTCTCAGAGAAAGTCCTCAACTAAAGCATCCTGTCTATCTTAGAACAATATGCTCAATAGAACCTCTTTCGACAAGGAAAATCAAAACACCATCTGAACATTTAGTTTTGTTCAACTATTTTTCGAACTCAACTTGAATGTAACTTGTGATATTGTAAGCGTTGAGTCACAATTTCATGCAAAATATTTCTCGAAATTTGAAGATATGCACGCACATATACAAACGTCAACGCTAATGGAGATTTTGGTAATGGTGCCTGTGTCTTGCGTATTGTTAAGGAAGTAGTTTTTAATCACCGAAAGATGGATTAGTTAAGTTTAGGAACATTTATTCCATATATGCGTTACAGTATGTACTACTGACAATAAAATTCGTTGCTTCAAACCAGTTTCGTTGTGTAGGTAGCTTCTAAGTCGTACTATATTAAACAATTCAACATGTTTCATACAACATAGATTCCTAGGGCTATTAAATATAATTCCATTATATATGTAAGCCATTCTAGTGAGAACCTTGTGTATCAGGTTTTGATAAATTATACTGTAAACAAGAACATTTTTCTTGAGAAAGTTTAACAAATTTAAGTAATTATACACCTTTGTGAGTTCATAGAATATTTATAAATATATAATTCTAATTTCTAATTTATATGTATTTAAATATATTGTACTGCATTATTTTATTTAGTAAAATTACTTGTGTGTGTGTGCGTTATTACACGGCTACAGCTAATTTCAAGAAATTTATATTTAAAACAAGTTAAATTTACCTTGCATCATGATGACGAAAGAAAAGTTATATATTAGTTAAAAGTAGTTTCATGATTTTATTGCTATTGAAATCTAAAATACAAAGTTTAAATTGAAAAAGTCTCTCAGAGATTCTGATGCGAAAAATAGTTCTACTGTCGAGTCAGTAAGATTGGATAATGCTGAAATCAGACAAATAATCCTGCAAATAAGTAAGTATAATATATTTCATGTAAGTATAATACATTTAAACGAAACTAAGATGAGTTTAGTTAATTTCGTGAATTATTATTACGAGAATTATTACGTGATAAGGACTTTAGAGGCCATTTAGAATAAATCTTTAATCAGTGTAGTGTTAAATAAGTTGACAAATGAACGCAAAATCTTCTCGTAGATGCTTTAATTATACTTGAGGAGTTAATTCTACTTTTATATTTGAGGAGAATTTGTAAGCGTTATCTTATAAGAACCATGAATTACTGAATTAAAATTGCTTATTAACATTGTTTTGGATGGTAAAATAGGTAAACAAGACCAATCACGGGTGAAACACTTCTGTTGTCTTCGCTGTTCTACGAGACTTCGACAATGGATCAAAACACACATTTTAATGTTTTTCGCCATACTAATGATTTGCTGTGAACATAGAGATTATTTAGAAGATAACTATATCGGTAAAACTCAAACAGGGCTAATGGAATTATTTTTAAGAAGCAAAAGCATGTTAAGTATCCCGATATCTATTCTAAAATAAAGCCAATACCTCACAGTGGTGTTCTTCCTGTACCACAGCCATCTCAATTATTTTTCAGTTGATGAAGAATGCATGCCATCTTGTAAAACTAAACAGGTATGTATTATATTCGATCAGAGAAACATTTGAAACTTTGAATGATGACACAAAGTTGAATGACATTGTGCGGGATTTGAGATTAAACATGAATATCACCGATCAGCTAGGATTACGGATTCGGAATTGCTAGGATTATGTGTTGGTAACGATGAACGTATTTCTATATGACTTAAAGAATAGCAAACTTAAAGATTTCAATAGTTTATACGAAAAAGATGGTGAAATAGGCTTTTACAGCGATTCCCCAAGCCCTATAGTGTCTTTAGAATTGTTTGGGTTCTTCGACCCAGGACGTGTTTTTAAATTAACTTAAAATGTTTTAGCAGTTTACTGAAACATTAAACTTTATTTAATCGGTTATATTTTCATCAGACATGACATTTTCAGGAAAGGTTGTTTTTTATGTTTGTTTTAGTTATGTCATAAATTATTCCCAACACACGAAGGTTTTGAATAAATTTTAACATTCAGTAGATACCGAAAGTCTACCCCTTTCAGATGACCAAATGTTCTTCTATAGTTGAAGAAATTTTTTAAACTGGAGTAGACGTCACAGACACAAAGACATCACACAAACTGAAACATTTTAGAATTATTGCAATATGTTTTTTGGAACACCTTAAAAGTTGCTTTCTACGTCTTTCCAATAGTATCTGATATTTTTTAAGTTGTACCATATCTTTGGTATATGTGGTTTAACAAAGTACGTTCATAAAATAGATCACCAATATTTATAAAATCTTTTATAATTTCGTTAACAACTCTCTTTTAAATCAAAGCAGGCAATTTCAGCTCGTAAATTTATCTATCCATTACAATTTATTACTTTTAACAGATTTGCTTCTCGACTACTCAAACGATTGGATATGAAATCGGACCTGCGCTTCAGACGAATCTTTGTTCTTGAAAATCAGTTGAATGAATAGTAATTCTTCGGATGCAATTTGAGGGTTTTTCTTTCTTATAAAATCGACAAATTAATTCAGAAGTACTTCTGTTGCTACGATAGAATCAGCTTCCAATTTCAGTACAACATTATTAAATATGCGCAGCCTTAAGAAAATGTTTAGAAAAGCAATGTCGAGCAAATAGATCTAAGAAATTTTAAATAATTCCCGCTAGTCATAATATTTTCAAAATCCCGGATATTACACGGGACAGCATTAAAAACCAGGACTATGCGGGATAATCCCAGATGTATGGTATAAGCCTAAATATTCATCATTATAGTCTTTCTATACGGAATAGTTTGATGCATTTCTAATTTAAATAATGCCTCAAGTCATGAGGCTTAAAATATAATTAACTTACTTTTAAAAAGGCTAATTTGTTTTGACGTGTTTCTCTCTCTCTCTCTCTCATAACTTGTTCTCTAAATCCAACATCTTAAAAACCATTAAAAAGAACAAAAGAGTTCGTGAGTAGTCTTGCGAGTTGTATTTAATTTATGTATATAAGATTAGAAAAGAGTTCTTAATAAAATGCACATAATCGTGAAGTAAAAAAATAAGAGAAGAGAAAATTAAAAAATGCGCATTTATTATTTCTCTTTGTTGTGTTTGACATTTCAGGGAATTTAACTTAATTATATAATCTATACATATTTTAGATAAAGTATTATAATTAATAAAAGCTATAGACGAAGGACTTCATGGAATAAAAAAACCATAATATACACTAAGGAACATTGAAAATAGCGACCCAAGAAGGAAGCTAAGTACAATCGCGAAACTTGGCAAATAAGTACAGCGTAATGTGATATGCAAATGATCCAAGTTTTGTGCCAATACGCATGCTCACACACGCCGAGGTGGCGCTACAATCAGGAAGAGGGTGCTATATAAGCCAGCGCAAATTCGAAGATTCATAAACGTGACGATTACCCGCCATTTGTAGGAAGACTTTGGTAAGTGAAACATGCCAGGTAAACGTGCTAGAAGATATTTCTCACAGTTAAGCGAGTTTGAGAGAGGCCTGATCATCGGGATGAAAACAGCAGGCTGATCGATGCGCCGTGTTGCTGGCCAGGTGGATCGTTCGGAGTGTGCCGTTGGAAATTGTTGGGAGCAGTGGACACGAGAAGGTACCCACGCACGGAAAACCGGGTCTGGAGCGACCAGGAAGAACACGAGGAGAGAGGATCGAAGGATCCTGCGGCAAGCACTTGTGGACCCCCCAGTGACTCGTTCAACGATACGAGCAGACGTAGGCGTAGCAATTGTTCCATAAACAATTTCCTGACGCCTTGCAGAAGTAAATCTTAAATCCAAGCACCCTTTCCGTGCACTTCCTTTAACACCGGAACATCGGCAACTGCGTCTACAGTGGTGCCAAGCCAGATCAATGTGGAATGTCACAGATTGGCAAAAGGTTGTGTTTAGTGATGAATCCCGGTTTGTTTTGGGGACAGATGATAACCGTGTACGGGTGTGGAGGCACCCTGGTGAGCGTACAATTCCCCCACACTGTTCTACGTCACACTGCCCGCACTGCTGGTGTAATGTTCTGGGGGAGGGCCATAGCCTATGATAGCCGATCCACTTTAAATGTGATGTGTGGAACCTTAACGGGCCAACGTTACGTTGAAGATTTTCTTCGACCCCATGTAGGACCTTTCCTAAATGGTCTCCCAGGGGCAATTTTCCAGCAAGATAATGCTCGTCCGCATACAGCAAGAGTTGCTCAAGACTTCCTACGTCATTTTCAGACTCTTCCATGGCCAGCCCGCTCCCCCGATTTGTCCCCTGTAGAGCACGTGTGGGATCAGCTAAAACGACAGATACCATCGTGTCACTCTGTACATGATTTAGAGTTGGGTGTTCAAGATTTGTGGGCCCATCTGCCTCAGGACAACATAAGGTGTCTAATCAACTCAATGCCGGACAGTGTGGCGGCATGTATGGTGGTCCAACGCGCTATTGAAGTTGCCCAGTATTTGTGTCGTTGCACACCCTGTATTCGTTTAATTGTCTTGTTTTTGAGATCAAGTGATTCTCTCATCTGTGTCATTATGTGCATTAAATTTCATTTCAATCCGATGCTTTCTTCTTGGGTCACTATTTTCAATGTTCCTGAGTGTATATTAAAAGTAGGTTATCGAAATTAAAATTTGAAACTTATAAATTCCAAGCTCAAATACCAGCAACAGTAAAGAATTGGATCTTTTGACGTGCATCTTTAGCATAATAACTGCACATGCGCATTTTTATAGGTGACGCACATACGTAATTTTAAGAAGACACAGCACGATTCAACTGACAAAAGTCGTTCAATAAGTCAATCTAAGTTTTTTAGCCTAAATTATTTTGTATATAATTTTCTACAAACTCACAAAATTTTAAAGATCTAAATTTAAAAAACGCAGAGTTGTGATAACTTTTATGTTGCTTTTATTCACATCCCAATGGTAAATAAAAACTTTAAAATGACTTATCTCGGAAAGATAAAATAACTAGTTTGTTTTCATTTAAAATGCTAAGGGTTTTTTTTCTATTGAGCCTAATACCTGGAAATTTTTTTCACTTGTTGCTAATAGTACATGGAATAAAAATTGGTATGCATTTTTCAATCAAAGCAATACTTATTTTAAAAAAAATAATTGAATTTATTTTTCACACATTTTTTAGGGAATTTTCAATAAGCATTCATAAAAAGAAGTATTGTACGAATACCACAATCATGCTATCGCAAAACCCATACTAATTTTTTACATGTAGGGGAGATCGATGCATGATGACTATGTTAACAACTTTTGTTGTTTATTAAGTTATTTTTAAGGGAAAAAATGTAAATTTACACGAAGTGTTAGAGTAGTCATTTGTAGTATTAAAAATATATTACCGTTTAATTTTTCAAATAAAAAAATAATTTTAATTTTTCATAACCTTTGCAAATCGTCATCTTGCCCCAGTACTGGGGAGAGATGACTTCGGTCTTGGGGCAAGATGACAACACTGAATAAGGTTGAACAGATTCTATTTTTTGAATATGTTACACAGCTTAACAAATGATGACTGTGTTTTTACATCTTACAAAGTATCAAACTAAGCGTAATGCATTGTAACGTAATGTTGAAGTGTTTAGTTGTGCAGCTAACAATAGTCACAAATAAAAATGCCATTTTCATAATTGGAACATTCCTCATGCCACCACTCTTGGCATTTACAGTACTGTATCCATTCTTCTGTTGGAGAGTCACAATATTCCTCTTCACAAGCAAGATATCTTGCACACCCATCCTTTAAAGTTGACGCAACTGGACTGTTTGGCCTGGATTTGATAGATTTAGGCCTGCAGGAACTTAGTTTGAGTTTTTTACTCCCTTTTTTGTTTCACGAACTTTTCTTCTGTTTTCTTAAATTTTTCTGTTCTTTCTTCTGCTTTTCCCTTTGTTCTGACATTTCTTTGATGGGTGTGCTTGTAAGAATGCTTGGGCTCACTCACATTTTGCTTTTCCTTTTTTTCTCATGTTGTGTTGCTTTAGACAACAGTTTGAGGTAAAAAAAAACACTAACACGCTTCTTAAGTGCATCGGAATCAGCATTTGATTAAATTCTGGTTTTTCTGGAGGGTTTATATGTTGGTTTTCTACTACCATGGTCTGAGGATTACCACTATTATTCTATATTTTAAAAACGACCAAGATTGTGGACATAGCCTGCAAGTTTGAAAAATGTTGCCACGGCGAAATCCAATCGAACGGTGCAGGTCATAAAAGAATGGTACAGTTAGAATTGAAGATATTGAGGTATTTCATTTTTTGACCCTGATAGGGTTTTTCTTTCGGAAGGCTAGGGAGAGGGCTTAGTGGATGGCAAAAATGTCTTTCACTGGTCGCCCCCTTTCGAACGACACATTCCCCTATCCAATGCACCTCTTAGCCCCAGAGGAGATAAAAGCGCAAGGTCGAGCAGGCAAACACACAGACAAACAAGCGCTTACAGGATTTAATAAAATGGACAACGTTGTTACTTTAATAAATTCCGAAACACGGGACAAGATGATGAGCTCGTCATCTTGCCCCGGACTGTCTGTTTAAAAATATTCGTTTTCATTGCCACGAAGGAAGGCTATTAATTGACATTTATTCATGTTAATATATATAGGTAGTATTTAAACTAAGTTACTCATAAATATTAAAGAGAAATGATACATCTTGCCTGTATCTTTAGCAGAGCTTATTTACACATGCATAAGTTATGTCGTGGAAGCGGTAAACAATCAAAGTTTCACAACTAACAAAAAAAATGGCGATTTCAGCTTCTCTATACTATTGTTTAACGAACGGCCAGTAGGAGATCCAGTAGTGACCGGTTGATCCTGCCACGTAATGGAAAACGGAAAAATTAAGACATTCGTTATCTTGCCCCGCTCTTCAGTTTGCCTCGGTCTCCCCTACGTTGAATTCTGTTGGTGGAGTAGATTTAAAATTATTTCATAAGTGTCAAGTTTTTCCTTTAAAAAATTAAATGGTTATCTTTTTATGAAATTTTGAGCACAAAATCTGTTTTACATCAGACATACACATACGAGGAAATCAAAAAAAATTATGAAAATCATTAAATTAAAAAATTTTGTGTTAATCGTACCCTGTCCCCTTAAAGTAAGAGTATATGGATAGGACGAAGTCGATAATTCATATCCTGGACAAAAGAACAGTCATTGAACGGCATTACAAGTGTAATATAATTTTTTTATAATATTGAATTCAATTTGCGTTCACAAATAAATATAATACATTAAAAAGCAAGTTAAATAATCTGTAGAGACACTTTTCAATTAAAATGCATTCATAAAGTTTACTTTGAATATATGCTTACAGCATCAAAATGTAACGACATGCCACAATTCCGAATGATTATGCTCGAGGGATCTCATGACCATCGTTGTACTTAATGAGTTGTCGACTTGTGTATGGTACCTTGTAAAATGGCTAATGTATGCTTAAAAGGGAGAGAATTACATTAAAGTCACACTATACAGCAACACGTGGGCAATTGGTGACGAATCTCATAAGACTGAACCACGGTGAAGTCACGAGGACGACACCTGAACTGGCATCCTCTCCAAACAACCACATCTAGCCAACGGGAAGACTTTGGGCTCGACAGAATTAGCATGCATTGGCCCCCTCTACACGGCGGGTCTTCAGTGGCACTAGGACTCGATCTCGTGGCACGCGTTAAAAAGGAAGAAGTGAAACTCAAATTCCTCACGTTGGCTAGGTGGAGAAGTTTGGAAAGTGGGATGCCAGTTCAGATGACGTTTTCTTCCCTTGACCGACAGTTCAAAATTTTATGTCCGTCACCAATCGCTATTGTCTTGGTTCAGTGTGCAACGTAAATCAAATTCAAAACAAATCCGTCGAATTTCTTTATATTTCAGTATTTATTGAGTATATCGTTGACTAATTGTCTGTAATCGTTTTCGGCAGAAGATAAATAAAGCTTAACACCAAAAAATAATTCATGTACAGAAAGTATTTTTGCATGAAATTCAATGCAATATCGTCTCTATAATCACAAATGCGCTTTCTCTTTAATTAATTATCATGAATTTTAATCGAATACAGCCTAGAAATTTGCTGTTTTTACTGATACCTATAAAAAGTGAAATATCTAATAATGAATTATATGCCTCACTTTACATAAAATTTGCAATATAAGATTAGTAACATTTTTGTATTTAGTATTAATTCCCTACACAAATGAGAAATAACAGTATGATTATTATGTATAGAAGTCCTTTTAGAAATATTAATATTACATAATAGTTTTTCAGCGGAGATATGTAAGAAACAGTTTTCTTTTTTGAGAGAAACGTTATATTATCGGATCATATTGAATGAACAAAATAGAAGTCACGTTGAAAGTAAAGTATTCATATATCGAATGTAGTCAGGATTAAAATTTTAGAAAAACTCTTTCCTTTAGAGAAAACTCAAATTATCTTAAAAATATTTTTTGACGTATAATGTGTTAAGTGAAATTCCCTCTAGCAGTCACTAAAATTCCGTTGAATTTCTCACTATTTATAGATCAGTTCTCTAATGGAATCGGTTCTCGAACACGAAACAGTTTGAACATCGCAAAACGTCTAAGATAGTGTGTTTAGTCACTGAGACATCCTTATATTTGTTCAAATAGAATCGAAATTAAGCAAATCAAAGTTTTAAAATACACTGGTGTACAAAAATTAAGGATGAGACGGTTTTTTCAATATAACGTTGTACAAAAGCTTTCCAAATCAACACATTTAATACCGTAAGATCCCCAATACGTAAGGACATGTGTAATATGTAAGTAACACTTACTAAAAGAGAAATCAGAGGGATAAAAAGAAGCTTGATTGAAAAAGTAGCATGGAGCGCAATGCGACTGAAGGCCGAAACATCCCTGTGATGGGTGTCCAGCAAGAAACATCCGGTCTTTAGTAGGGGATATGATCTCCCCTGACTGGTAGGCAGGTTTCACAGCGTCTCGTCTGCCCATGCTGAGAATGAGGGTGTCAATGAGTTGTTGAGGCATTGCTGCCCATTCGTCTTGCAGCGCCAATCGAAGCTCCCGAATCGTTACTGGTGGTAAGGTACGAGTTGCCAAGCGTCTGCCTAGAAAATCCCATACATGCTCGATGGGATTGAGATCCGGAGATCGTGCCGGCCAATCCATACGTTCAATATCCTCACTCTCTAAGAGCTGTTCGGCAGCTACTGTGCGATGACATGGTGCATTGTCGTCCATGAAAAGGAACTGCAGACCCATAGCGCCTCTAAAAAGACGCACATATGGAAGAAGAATCTCGTTACAATAACGGGTCCCGTTGACTGAACCTGCGTCGAAGATGTGAAGGTCTGTACGACTACCAAGCATGATGCCTCCCCAAACGAGAACACCGCGACATCCATACCTGTCCCTTTCAATGATGTTCGAGGGATGATTGCGGCTTCCCCGCTCTCTCCAGATGAGTATGCGATGAGAATCGCTACTCAAACTGAATCTGCTCTCATCTGTAAAGAGTACTCGTCCCCATTCATTGTCTCTCCAATTCCGGTGTTCCCGGCACCACAGAGAACGCCTTCTCCGATGGGCAGGCGTTAAAGGTACACACCGTACAGGGCGTCGTGCAAACAGACCACCACTGTGCAGTCTTCTGGCCACGGTAAAACGCGATATCGGTCGTCCAGTCGCCTGTGTCGTGTGTCTAGCGATTTCTCCCGCTGTCTGCCGCCTGTTTCTTCTGGCCTGTAAGACAATGTACCGGTCATCTGCGGGTGTGGTTCCTCGTGGACGACCACTACTGAACCCCGGATAGCTGTTCCTGTAGTTTGAAATTGTCTCCAAAGTCGTGAAACGATGCTGTGAGCAATTCCGAACTCTGCAGCCACACTGCGGCCTTCCTCCAACTTCCCAATGATTCGACCTCGGGTAAAAGCATCCAGATGTCATCTAACAGATTGATTATTCGCCATTTCTCGCTGAGGCAGCAACTCGGTGTGATTTTAACTGCTATACGGCGTGCAATCTCTTTGCCAGAAATACTGATCTTACACCGACAACATGCTTTATACTACTCAGACATTCCCCCATTACGTCTACCTGCATATCTGCGCATGTGCTACCGTACATCACCTTACTTAATCTCCTGATTGGTCTTTCTGTCCGCTCTGCCTCTTCGTTCAGCTGATATGCTAATTTTTCGACTTCGTCCTTAATTTTTGCACACCAGTGTAGTTAAATCAAGTTTAGTTATCTTATCTATCTATCTATCTATTAAGTTAAATTCATAATAAGAAAGAAGATACTAATTTTTACTATAAGAAAATAATTTTCATGTAAAAGTACCTAAAATTCCTTATAAAAAAAGTATATATTTCCTTTATCTTGTTGAAAGTATATTAAATAAATTTTTCATTAGTTATATTTAAAACTCCTAATGTGTGTGTTATGTCTAACTGAAATTGATCTCTAATTATGTTTGATTGTACAAAGCAATATGCAACATTATGTAATTGTTTCAGCAAGTAATTTCAATTCGAAATTTTTTTTTATTTGGCATACATGGGAGTAGGGGAACTACAGACTAGTTATATTAAAACTAGGCTATTGAATTTGTGCATTAGAAATTCAGAAGATTCTATTGGACAAAAATATTTGTTACTTGATTTTTGTGTGAATTAAAATAAACTATTAAAATGAAGTAGTAATGTTAATCTAAATTCTTCATTGTATGCATATTTGACTTTCAGCCTGAACAGAATTTCTACATACAGTAAATGTTAAACATAAACTTTCGTATGAATTAGTTGTAGCATTCGAAGAGTAAATAATTTGAGTACTACAACACTCGATATTTGAACTCTCATTAACTTAATGATCTGAATACTGGAGGATTAAACCAAGATAATATCCGTATGATTATTGATATAGTCGCATAAGCATACATTGAATAATACGAGATGTGAATAGAAGCGTTCGGTGGATTATATTTCTATGCCTAGAACCATTAGTTGTCCAACAATATTCATCCATCAATGCGAGTCTTCAATAAATTAAGCTTACTTCCTGGTTATTAGAGCAATTATTACTGTATATTGTCCATACACATGACTATCAAGTGATCATTAATATAAAATGTCAACATATAGATCATAGCACTGCTTTCAAATGTATAACGATATAACGGAGGAGTAATTTGAAAATGAAGCAGTGAGGGGTATTTAGAAGTTGGATTTTGATTTGAAAACTTCTCCCTTTTTGTCAAATCGAAGCGATTTTAATCATAAATCTTGATTCCACCAAAGACAAGACATTTAAAGCTAACGTGTTAGACTAATCAGAATAGTAGTTTATTTACTGGAAAATTACACTTACAGTCAGCCGCAAAAGTCTGCCTGCATCCAACGAAAAATAGCTATTTATGAAAAAGCATGAATCCCAGATAGAAAAAAACATTTTATACTTTAAAGATATAACGAGTACAATATTTTATAGAAAATCAAATTCAAATCTATTCTAAACCACAGAAATATGAGAAAATGCTGATATGAGGCAACAAAAATGTGTATACAGCCACAAGACTATGTGATTTTGAGCTTACCGTAAGAAGGAAGACCTAGTTTTTTGAGTCGTATACAATAAGTGACTGTTCTGCTTTTGTTTGTCACAGGTATTTCTGAAAAAAAAAAATTCACTTGGGATATCTACTTGACATGAAATGTCTCTATATTTGGGAAGTGAAAAATTGTAGGTTTATCAAACAATTACAAATCTTATGACGAAATCTTGAAAATAATCGGTAAAAGCAGTCCAAGTATTCAAAGAGGCATTAACAATTATAATTTAAGAAGTCATACCTTTAAAAAATCACGAAGTGGTCGGTCTAGGATTTTAAGTGACCGAAATGGTAGCTCCATCTTAAAGAAAGTAAAGAAAAATGCAAGTCCATAGACTCCAAAGCTGACAGTACATTTTGTGACTCATATCGACAATGCGGTTAGTGCTGAAACAGTCCGTAGAATTATGAGGTCTGAAGGCTATGATGGCAGTGATCGACGTAGAAGACCACTTAGCTCAATAAATCACCAGAAAAGATTATGTTTTGCAAAATAGTATCCTCAAAAAGACAAAATTATTTAGAGAAGTGTATAATTTAAAGATGAGATATTAAATATAACATTTTTGAAAGTCATAGCCATGAAAATATTTGGAAAAAGAAAAAAAGGCTGAAATGTGTGTGTGTGTGGAGATCGTACCTACATTGGAGCATGGTGGTGGTTGTGTAAAGGTTTGAGGCTTAATGTATTCCGCTAGATGTGGAAATTTGGAATTTATTAAAGATACAATGGATCGTCTACGGTACCTAAAGATATTACAAGATAATGCGGTACAGATTAGTGCTAGGTAAGGTGTGGGTCTTCCAACAGAACAATGACCCAAAGCATATATCTCACGTTGTGAAGGAATGGTTCTTGTACAAGGTACCTTGACAGCTCAATTCATCACCTATGTCACCTGACTTGAACGACATCGAACATTTACAGGATGAACTTGAGAGGAGAATAAGAAAATATTGCATTTTTAACAAAGGTTTTTTTAAAAAGCACAATCTAGGGCGTGGCTCAAAGTAACACCTGACATAACAGAAAATCTTGTTTTATCGATGCTCATTAGATTGTAGTCAGTTATTACTGCGAAAAAGACGACCCACAACAAAGCTTTAATTTTATCATTTAAACATCATTAGACGCAATCTTCTGCTGCTTTTGTGCTGTATTCAGACTTTTGTCACATGCACATTTCAATTAATTGGGATTCATTTGTCCTATAATTTGAGTTTTCATGTTTTGTTACCAGAAAGTTTCCGTATTTACCTAACAATTATAACAATTACTTCTATTATGTAACATCTTGCTTCATTCTTTAATTGATCAATATTCATTCGAGTATGCAGACTTTTGTGAATGACTGTAGATCTTTTTAGGCTCAGTGAGTGAGAGAGAGAGAGAGATTTAACGTAAAATAATATTTACTATTCCGTACGATTACAGTAAGATTTTACATGAAACAGTCACACATGATGCGATGGTGTCTACTTCATCTTCCGAGAGTGGATCAAATTTATGATATTCATCGTCAGTAGCCTATTATGTTGCCCTAGTTGTTGAAGTTAATATCATAAAAACAATCACTTATATATTTATGGTATTTTGACGGTTAATGTTACCTGGTCACGTTTCAGTCAAGTCCCATTCCCCCAAACATCAGTTGTATGGAGAGCTTCTGTACGTTGGTAGATCCGGCCCCAAATCCTGACGTGGTGTTGTATGGTAGCTAAAAGAGCGAGGCATAAATGTGGAAGTTGTTCTGTTCCTTTAAAGTGATTTAAAATTACGAGATGGATTTCAGAAAGCTCTTGTGTAACTTTCATATCACGACTTTAATTCAGACAAAACTATATTTGATGATTTGACGAGTGCTAGACTTTTGTTCTAATGAAAAGACACAACAGAAATAAAAGATATAGAGTATTTTTAAAAATATTTGGCATAAAACAGAAGTATAGTCGAGCAGAAATCAAATAATCTTCAATCCCTTTTTACGAGAAAAATATTAAAGATTTTCTCTTGGTCAACACTTGAATTTTGTACGAATTGCACAGATATATTCACACCGACAATGCAACGCCTAACAATTCTAAGCCATGATTAGATAGCCAGGACGACAGTGAGGTACTTCGCTTCGGAATTTACATATCTCGCTAAGCGAGTACTTTGAGGTTCCGTTGGATCGAACGCGTGTATAATCCTTCGGTATGCAGTTCAATAATCTCTTGTGGAATCAAATTCCGAGCCCACACAGAATCTGTATTTCATCTCTTCCGACATCAGTGCTTGAGATGTATTGTTAACGAGAAACGAAACTAGCGAGAATTAATGAAAAATGAGCACATTTAAATAGTAACTAGAGTTTTATTAACTAGAAATAATACCTTACACTTCTAAACAAAAAGTGTGATATATAATAATGAAATTTAATAATAAACTTATACATCTAATTTGTTTGGAAACAGAGACAGAATTTTACAACTATACTTTTTCAGAATCACGGCCTTTATACTACATGAGAGGATTTTGACGATTTTAATACAATGAAATTGAAGCTTAATCTTAAATGGTCTTAAGAGTACCAAACTCTAGAGCATAGGTCTGCAACCTTATAGTAGTGGTGTGCCAAAACCAATCTACCAATTTTCTTCAAGCAATTAAATGCTCCAGCAATAACATACAGTAATTTACGATAGGTGTCAAATTATCGATAGAGTTATCTTCCAGAAATTTGCATAATTTCTTTCAGTAATTCTGAAATTTTTTTTCATGATGCAACAATGAGTAATGTTTCAATTTACAAGTATTTTTATTCTCGTTTTGATTTGACTTTAATATTTAACGACAAGAATGAGTCCTGGAACTAAATAAAATGATAAGATAAATAAGCATACTGGGATTCTTTTTGAGTGTTGAAATAGACTCAGATAATTCCATCTTTATTTAAAGAAAAAGGTATAAAACATAACCTGCTTTTAACTTGGACACGTAAAGAAGCTTATTGGATTATAGTCTATTTCTTAACTTAAAAGGAAAAAAGACTTATGATATTATCCTCGTTATGGTATCAACCCAAAATTTAGGATTTATCTTAGATTTCCAAACAGTCCTAGGAATTAAACTAAGTGGTTTGTCACTGTGAGAAAGATTTAAAATATGAGAAACGCAAAAATAAAGAGAAAGCATATATTTTTGTTCCATCAATGTGTTAACAGTTTTTTATAGTGATGTTAATAAATTGAATATATCTCTATATATTTGCTTGAATCTATAATCAACATAATAAATCACGTGTTTTCTGTATGACTAGATATGTTTTAAAATTTTAAACATAAAATTGAAGGAGTTTCGTACATAAGTCTCATATTAATTCTCATTAGTAAATGTACATTTCTAACAAGGAGAGGGCACGACTAAGGAAATTCATCTGGGATCGAGACTTGGTGTAATAGTAGTACTCCTTTAGGGTGTTCACCCCTCAATGTAATTCCGTCGAATGGCCAGAATTCGGAGAAATCAATCTTCGAAATTCATGCTTAGCTTTAATACAATTAAATCTTAATTTTCCGCAACGAGTTCGTAGGTCCTCCCGTTGGTGTGGTGTGGTAGTTAGGAGAGGGTGGTGCCAGCTCAGGTGTCGTCCACGTCACTTGACCATGGTTCAAAATTACGTGGTCCGTCGCCAAAAGCCCTCGTGTAGCTGAACAGTGCGACGTTAATATTAACTAAACTAAACGAGTTCGTAGAATGATTGGTAAATCGTCTGCTTACTATGCGCGAGGTCAGGGTTCTATTCCGAGCGATCAATTTTTTTTTCTTCAATTCATTTAATTATTTTTTTAATTAACTAAATTTATTTATGAAAGGTTAATTATTTTGTATTTTTAAAGTAAAAAAATTACTGTAATTATATAAATAATTATATTAAATTTTATAAATATATTTTATATTAATAAATAATGTTTATAATAAAATATATAATAAATATATTAAATGATATTTTACAAAAAATTAGTTACAAATAGTTTTATAATGTGAAATACAATATACTATAAATAAAATATTATATATAATATAAAATAATTTATAAAATATATATTTTTTTATTAAATTAATTATTTTATAATTAATATAATAAAAAATATGTCTTTTTATATATTATTAATTCAATCATTTTATAATTTTATAAAATATTAAACAAGTCCTTTTCAAATAAATTTATTTAATTTCAAAAAAAAGTTTATTTAAATAATTTTAATAAATTTATTTAAATAATTTTAATAAATTTATTTAAATAATTTTAATAAATTTATTTAAATAATTTTAATAAATTTATTTAAATAATTTTAATAATAAATTAACAATAATTTTAATAATAAATTAATAATATTTTTTATTAATATTAATGCTTAATAATAATTAATTAATTATAACAAATAGTAATTAATTGGTTTATTTTAATAAATAATAATTAATTTACTAATTTTAATTATTAATAATTTTTATTAATGATTATTTTGAATATTTTTAATTAATAATAATTTTAAATATTTTTAATTAATAATAATTTTAAATGTTTTCAATTAATAATAATTTTAAATAATTTTACTAATAAATAATTTAAGTTTTATATTTTTAATTTTTTTTACTTTATAAAATACAAAATAATTACAAAAAATATCATTTAATATTTAATAAACCTTTCACAAATAAATTTATTTAATTAAAAAATAATTAAATGAATTGAAGAGAAAACATTGATAGCGTGGAGTCGAACCCTGACCTTACGCATAGTAAGCAGACGATTTACCAATCATTCTACGAATTCGTTGGGGAAAATTAAAATTTAATTGTATAAAATCTAAGTATGAATTTCGAAGGCTAATTTCTCCGAATTGACTGACCATTTGGCTGAATTACATTGAGGGGTGAACACCCTAAAGGAATACTACTGTTACACCAAGTCTCGATCCCGAATGAATTTTCTTAGTCGTGCCCTTCCCTTATAAGTAAAAGAAGAATTATATAACTATCTTTTACCGCATAATTTTATATGGTAGTAGAGAGATATTAACGATATCCTGAAACCTCGTTAGGCCTTTTGAATGACTTTATATTTTTTATGGGAAAAAATCTCTTAATTTTCGATTTATTATATTTTTTATTAATTTTTTATTAATCTCAGTAGTAAATATTTCTTTATCATTACATAAAATTAAAATTTTAACGAATTATTGGAATCTATTTTGATATTATGTTGCTATACTGGCATTCAAAATTAAGAGAATTTGCTCATTTATTCGAATTTCTTGAAAAATACAGAGCTAAAAGTGACACTTATGCTTCCAAACCAAAATGTAAAATTTTTCAATCGATTACATAAGAGTACTCCTGCGTGGGGGCTATACATTTAGAGAAAAAGGATTTTAAAGTGTCTGCTCAAGTTTTCTCACTTCGTTCTTTCGCACTCCTTAGTGACTTCAGTGGTGTTTTGATGACATTCAAAAACAAACTGAGTAATCACTAACATTTCAATAATAGAAGGAAGTACCGATATTTGAAGCAAGGTTGTTTTAAGTACCGATTTTACAAGGGACTCAGCTTTGTGTGCAAGAAAATTTAAGGAGACCAGATACGGAGAGAGAAGCCCTGGACAAAAAGAGCCATGATGTCCATTGAAGATCGATATTTGTCCATTAAGTGAGGCATTGCAGGAGTATTACAGATTCTCAGCTGCCTCATGAATCTCTTGTTGCCATAGGAACTCTCAAGTTTCAAGAGTTACTTCATCCAGAAAGCTATATGAGAAATGTCTGATTAAAAGAAGATAAGCTGTTGGCGTTCAGATCTCTTCCACGCAGAAAATAACCCATTTAGCATGGTGTAAGAAACATCGACATTGGAGCAGGCATAAGAGAGAGAGACTGTTCTACTTACTCACAAATCAATTAGCTTGCTTTCTGATTCTCGACGTACCTTCATCTGGAGGGAAACAGGGACCCACTGTATGTCCTTCAATATCTGAAAACGCCATCCAAGGTTTGATGGTATGGAAAAGTATCACATTGGACAGATTGACATACCACCATGTCACTGACAGAGACTCTTCATGGCATGGGATTTTGGAGTCGTATGTTTACTTTTCAAGGATTCACTTTGCATTCTAATTTCATTTTTGTGGATGACTACAGGGATTACATAAGAGTCACATAACAGATAAATTTCTGAAAAGAGATTATTAGACTAATGGACAATCGAATCAGATATCCTGTTAATTATCATACAAGGGATATTTAAGATGCTCTTTGAAGCGTAATATTGAAGCTCTCTTGCCTCTCCAATTCCTAAGACCTGAAGAAAGCGTTTCTGAAGGAGGGAGACCAAATGCCCAGGGATTCATAACCTTTTTCATTTCCACAATGAATTCACTTTGTGAAAGCTGTACACGTGTAAGAGGAGATTATGTGGTCTATAAACCTGTGTTTTTGTTCAAATTCTTGTAAAATCTCGCTTAGACATCTTACGCAGATAAGCTGCAAACACTAATTCTTCCTTGTATATGTTACCTACCGTGTTTTTTCATATATATATGAATCAACTTAAGTTTATACTAATTGCATTAAAATCTATCCAGCACTTCTGAAGAAATGCAACGAAAAGTACCTAAAGTAAACGATATAGACTAATCAGGTAAAACATCTATTATCTGATAAATTGTCTTCTAACCAAAAAATATCTCGCCTTAGAACAACAACAACAAAAAATCTCAAATTAAAATACAAAGTTGTAAGACTTTTATAGAGAATAGTAAACACACATTTATAAAAAAATTATATTTTTAAAAACGGTTATATTTTTTTTCGAGATAAATTATGGTGATATTACGATATTTCAAATAAATTATTGAGATATTTAAAAAAGGGGCTCCTCATATGTGTAATGCGTATGAATGAATTAGATTTTAAAACCTTTAAAAGACATGTGGAGCAAGCAACATTGATGTTGATTTTTGGTGGAGGCGATTTTAAAATGGAAAAAAAGACGTATAATATATTATTTTTCACTTCAAAAAATAAAACTTTCATGGAACTCGCTTAAGCTCATTGAACACTTTAATTGTAAATAGTAATGACATTTAAGACCAAAGTTAATAATTTTGACTCTCATATAAATGATTTTTAGCACGCATACTTATATATACTTATTCAACAATAAACTTTAACGAAGTATTCTTTCATTTGCTAGACATCAGCTTTTGGAACGCATATGTTTTGTATAAAAAAAACTTGAGGTGAAACATAATTTAGATTTCAGAAGTAAATTAGAAGACTTGCAAAGTTATCAAAGTGATACAAATATAAAAATATCAAGTAGACCCAAATTTTCTGGAATTCTACGACTAACGGAACATCATTTTTCCAGTTTTGTTCCAACAACAACAAAAAAAGAAGCTAACACAAGATTTGGGTTAGGGATAGCAAAGGAAAAAGGAGTAGAAAAACGAGTCGTTACATGTGTAATGATTGCGGTGTTGGGTTATGCACTGCACCTTGCTTACAAATATATCAGAAAAAAATGGAATTATTTCTTTAATTAAATATATTACTATTATTATAATTTTTGCTGAATAAGTATTAATAAACATTTTTACTATATAAAAATGTTTTTTTTCGAAGCAGCTACTCTCTAAAAGAAATACAGTAAAAGTCGATGTAGGTGCAAGAGATTGCACTGTTCGGCTCATATCTGTGATGTGGATCATAATCTAAACTTAAAACAAAAATTGTGATTGATTTTTTTTGTAATTTTTGGCCAAAACAAGGTTCTAAACTGTGTTTTCTTAAATTTAAAAAACAACAACTTTTTTTAATGTTTTTTTTTTCAAAATAAATGAGCGTTAAGGGTAGCAAACAGAGGATAGGAACCGCGTAAAAGAAAATGCATTAAAAGTTTGCTTCGACTTCATAAAATATATTTTGTTTGCAACACACAGTTTTTTTTTTAAAAAAATGTTTACATAATAAATAAAGACCCCATGAAAAAAATCCCAAATAGAAAATATGCAAGTCAAAACAACACGATGTGGCTAGAAATTGGTTTTACGCGAACACTTTTTCTCTTTAATGAATTCTCCCTCAATGTGTGTGTGGGGACTCGTTTTTGAGTTAATTCTTCAATACAAAATACGAAAGCCCCTTTTTCCGCTCTCTCCATTAAATTACTTTTTGAATTGGATACTCTTGTAGATTTTCGTTCGTGTGTGGCACAGTTACTAAATTTATATATTTCTCTCGAGCGCTTTTGTATGGCTCACACACATATAGTAGATTCATGCAATCTAAATTCTTTATCAAGAATTTCATATCCTTCACCTTCTGCTGTTCGATCTAAACCGGAAATTTTAATTTCACGGGAATTTTTTTAAATTTTATTTTGTCCTGATTATATTGCAAAAAAATTAAATTCGATTTTTTAGTATAAAATTTTCTGCATAAAAAAATCAACTTTAAATTGTCAAATACCTTGCACTCTATACAATTACATGTTGCCATTTTTCTAATAACTTCATGAATCCGCATTCAATGAGTTTCCAGTCCTTATCAAGAGAAACTTGACCAAGTGTGATTTGAGGTCCTCATTATTATTAAAATTTTTACCATTTAAAAAGTCTTCTTAAATTCTAAATGAAAGATAATTAGACTCGGGCAAGGTCAGAACTATATGGAGGATGTGACATCACTTCCCAACGAAGTTCCAATAGTTCCGTACTTCTTACTAAGGTGCTAAGGAGGCTAAGGAGGCATCAAGTATGGGCCATGATATTTTCCGATTAATGTTATTGTAAGCGATCCATTTTTCCTCCCCTACCTTGCACCATCCTTTGTACTATCATTTATATCTAAATTTACAAAACTTTTTAATTGGTAAAAATTTCATTACTGATGACCTCAAATCGCACTTGGTTGAGTTTTCTGCTGATAAGTACCAGAAACTCTATGAAATTGGAATCATGACGTTACCAGAAAAATGGCAACAGGTAATCCAACAGAATGGAAGATATTTGACTGATTAAAGCTTATTTTTAGCACAGAAAAATTTTACACTAAAAAGAAACGAAACTACTTTCTTGCTAACCCAATATATATGTTCATTTTAAGGAGATATGACTAAACAAAATACATAAAAAAATCATGTTCAAATAGAAAATATTACAAATTTACTTTTAATTCTCTTTAAAATTAATTTTGTCTTGCAGGTCAAAAGATATGTACATTAATCACAAGATGGTTATTACCAATATGATTTGATGATGAAATACGTACATATATAAAATAAGTCGGTGCCCCAGAACAAGCAAACGCAATCTCACATATGATACCGTGTTCCCTGAAGTGATCACATATATGTGATCATGGTCCTGAACAGGTTAATCACAGGATGGTTATCAACTAATGTGATTTGATGATGAAATATGTACATATGTAAAATCAGTTGGTGATGCAGTATCAACATATTTTTAGCAATATCATGATATAATATCGGGTGACTGGGGAGCTAGTTTCGATTGAGGACACTAATTCTCTTGGGACATATTATGCCAACCTTATATAATAACGGCTGAGTCATTTTTATTACATTCTTTTTAATTTGCATGTTATTCTAATAGTCCTCTGTTACTTTCTCGTAAATAACTTTTTCATTTTTTTTGTAATAGGTATCTGTTTGACTTTTTTTTGTATACACATAAAAAAATTACACAGAACTGCTCAAAAAGTAGTGCATAAACACAGGTTTGAGTATATTTATTGGTGATGTTTTGAGATATTTTACTTGGTAGAGATATAATACTTGTTTTGATTGTTATTATTGCTTTGAGCCATTTAGAATAACAGGGGTTCCACAGAGATTTTTGATGCTATCCTTGTGTCTTATTTGACACTATATAATATCGCTTCCTTTTTCCTAAAAATTTCTTAAATTTCTTAAAGCTTCCTTCTCTCTGCCATAGTTGTGGTTTACTTCTGACTACTTTTCAACTATTTCCAGACTAACCAAAAATTCAGTTTTATTGGTAATGATTTTTTTTATTTGCTTTTTCTCTTTCCCTAGCGGAATGCGATAACCCAGAATCAAAGCCACTAACATAGCCTGGAAAGAGCGGTTTTTAATCCCCAGAATCCATTAATACTATGGGGAGAAGTAATGCAGCAATATTCTCTCTTTTACATGAGCATTTAATCTAATTGGGTTTTTAGTTCTTACTTGGAATGGAATAGAAGTCTGGATAATGTGACACCCCGCGAACCTTATGTCTATCATTTGACCTTGGCTCGAACAACGTAATTTGTCCCCGTCAATGTATTATGTTGATTAAATACAGGGTTACCAAAACAAATCTGCTTTCAGTCTTTTCTGATAGGACTACCTTTCTTCAAATTGCTGACATGTAAATGAATTGTTTATACAGCATTCTAGGGTGTATAAAGAAATTTTTATCAAAAAGTATTCTTTTTCCAATTAATGATGAATAAAAATAACCTTCTTTTAGAATTTTCTTACTATTAAATGATAGAAAAATTTAAGGGAAAGTAAACTGGATGCAGTTTTTAAAAACTTGTACAGCATAAATGTGTAGAAATTATGGGGAGACTATGAAACATTCTGAACACACTTAATCCTCTTTTTTCTCAGTTCAACCAATTAAATCACCTACAAAGCTCTGCGCATTTCATGAACATTAATATTTACAAACGTCTCATTTGTTCTAATACTGCTTGCTTTGATTAATCTTAATTTGCATCGCACTCAGAAGCAACGCGAAGGCTACTGGCGAAGGACCTCGTAATTTTGTACCATGGTCAAGTGACGAAGACGACATTTGAGCTGCCTCCCCCCCCCTCATCCCCACCTTTAACTAATGTTGCTTGCAATTTCAAACAAAGGAAGAAAGACGCGATTGATAGTCTGGAATCGGCAACTCTTTCAACACCTTTCTCACAACATTTACGAAAGTATTTGACTTATTTACTTACCGTTGTGTTATGATTGAGACATTTTATTGTAGAGACCCTGTTGCTCCACAGAAATATATATAAGCGGTTAAGTACGCATGAAATTAAACATAGAAGCGTTTTTTTATATTTATGCATTTAAAACCAACTAATCAATAAAATAACATTTAATACAAAATAATGATTTTTATTAATTAATTATTTTACAAAATTGAACAAGTATTTGTTTATATTGGGTACTTACGTACTATCGCAACAATTCCAACTTTCAAGATAACTCACCAAATTGGCAACCCATATATCACACGTACCGTAGGCGCTGAATTGGTAACCATGTGCTTCATTTCATATTTCTCCGCTTACTGCCAATTTAAGCCTAACCTTTCATTGATATGGCAAGCTCAAATACTAAAATGCAAATCTAGGATTTACAGAATTCTTAAACAATAAAATTTAGTAATAAAATTAATAATAATATTATAATTATGTATTACTATTATTATATATAATAATAATAAATAATAATATGATCTGAAATTAATAATAATAAGATTAAAAATGAAATTAAATAATAAATTTTCTTTTATTGATTATTGTTTATTTATAATTCATTATTAATTTTTAACATATCATTTTTCGACTACGAGCTCCATATTCCCGTCAGCGTACTCTGTTCTCAAAATCCATGCAGTTTTTTTTGTTCAATGTTGTGATAGTACGTATAAGTACCTTATACTATGCTATATTTTAAAAAATATTAAACTTTTAAAAAAATTTTTTAGCTGGAAATATATGAAAATACTCTATTATTTTTTTAAAAAAAAATAACTCTTCTCATACTATATTAAATAACATTAAGGATATTTTAAAAAGAAAAACTATTGTAATTTTTAAATTAAATATCAATTTCTTAAAAACAATATATCTGTATGTGGCAATGAGATGAAAAAGCTAAATGAAGAAAAAAAGTCAAACTAATATTTTTTCATTTTCTTTCAAAAATCAATAAAAAGTCATTTATTTAGTTGTCAAAGTAATACGACGCAATCCAAACTTGAATTAAATTGAAGCCAAACGTAGGATTAAATAATAAAACTGAATATTTTATCACAGTTATTACTTAAAAAGTCATCAAATGAAATAATAAATACATTAAAAAATAATAATGAATGAAAAAAAAACGACAATTGTTTCGTTTTTTTAAATATTTTTCTTTTACATTCGAACAAAATAAAAATGATTCGAATCAATTATGAATAAGTATAAAATGATAGCGATTCCTATTACTGTTAAATTTGAATACATTACAGGGGGGGAGAGGTTCACGCACGTGCGTCCCCCTTTTCAAAATTGCTATTTTCTTTAAACCGAAGAAAATTCATTTTTACAAGAAACATTTTCATGCGTAATAAATGTAGTTTTGTAAACATGACTAGTTGAACATTTTAAATGAAAATTTATCGATCGCGTCCCGTGCTGTAATATTTCCAAGTTTATGATGTATATCATTAAAATTTATTACTTCATCCACATCCCATCTGTTTCTTAAAAAAAAAAAATGTCACCGTAAGAGATATTCATTGACCGTTAAATCTTTCCGTGCGCAAGTCTTTTCAATATCATGATCGGCGATATATCTTTAAAGTTCTCTTTTCTTATGCAAGGGATTGACTATAAATTCATTTCAAGAGGCCGTTTCGAAACTCTTGAGAAGTTTAGTGAAAGTTTATAACTTTGGAATGTTTGTAAAGACTCCCCGAAAGAAAATACGAAGGATTTGTAATAAAAGCGGAATGAAGGGGAAAGATTTTTAAGGAGATATTTAATAAAATGGAATGTTAAGATTTTTCTATTTTTGGAGGTTTAGTCGGTTTGAAAAGCGTAGAATATATTATCGCAAATTATTATTACTTAGTTTTTTCCGATAATTCTGTACAGTTTATTTCTCTCTGTTGTAATTCTTTGATTTTTCAATTCCTACTATTAGTTCAAACTCTCCCTATATAACTTGTAGTGAATGGCACTTGATGTTAATACAGCTTTTTTCAAATATTAATTCATTAATTAAATTATTTAATGAATAAATAGTAACAAAAATAATAATCCAACAATATATATAAAAAGGAAAATTGTTCTTAGTGTTCCTGTAGCGTTATAGGTAGCGCGTTGGAGTTCTAATCCAAAAGTCGTGGGTTCGAATCCCGCCTGGGATGGCCTAATTTCTGAGAATATGATTTGTTTTTACTTTACTATTTTATTGGAGTTATTAAATTTAATCAATGAATAAACAGTAACAAATAAAAATAATAGTCCAACACCATATATAGAAAGAAAAATGGAAGATTGCAAGGACAATCGCTTTCTATTTTACCTCTTAATATTGTATTGTCTTCTTTAATTTCACCAAGTGGGTCTAAGAAAAATCAAGTCATGTATCAAGCCCTCAAGTTGGCATGGCGTGGAAGATGGGAGGGTGAGGTACTAGTTCAGGTGTTCTGTTCGCCAAATGACAGTGGTTCAAAAATTACGAGATCCATCATTAGTAACCCTCAAATTGCTTTATAGAGTGTGACGTTAATTAACACCTACTCACCTGAGAAAAAACAGCCACCACGGTAGCAAAGTGAAAAGAGTTGAGTTCATGGCCGATTTTAATTCTTTCGAGTTCTGATGATACTAGACACACGTTAAACCTATTCAGCTGAAAGTCCTCACGGTAACTTAGTGTGAAAGCTTGGAGAAAGGATGCCACTCAGATATCATTCTGGTCGCTTGAAAGTGGTTCAAGGTAGTGGGGCTCATTACCAATAACTTCATTCATAAAGTTACGTTACGAAACAATCTGTCGATGAACTAAGAAAAGGGGCTTCAGTGTGCCTTTTTAATAAAATGCAAATTAGTTTCGAATTGCTAAGAAGACAATATATTCTACGGAGATATATCCTTACTCGAAGTGGCAACACTGAGATTAATTTAGATGCAGATTGATCCTCTGATACAATTTAGTATCAGGTCTAAAAATAAAGGTCCGTTGCTGAAAACATTTGCATCTGTAATTAACAATGTATTTCAGTATGTTTGAGAATCAATTGCTTATGAATTATTCGAATAACGTTTCGTGTTTGTCATTCTTGTGAGGCTGATTTTTTTATAGATATGATATTTTAGATTTTATTTTATAATTATTCGTAATTGTGTGACTATTTCCTAATTCATATCTTGCTTAGTACTAAAAAAGTAATTGATAATATCAACTATTTGGACGATTTTATCAAAAGAAAAGACACACAATTTCAAAAATCGAAATTCGATTATTTATTATTCGAAACTTGCTTGTTCATATTTGTATGCTGATACATGCATATTTTAAGTTTATGTGAATGTCATTTTCTCGTAATAAAGCAAAAACCTAGAAATGTTACACCTATTCTTCATATTACAATTGTTGTCATTTGAGTGAGTATGAATATAAAATAAATGTGCGTGTGTACTTAGGCATTTTATAAATTGCCGTTAGACATTAATTTATTAAGGCGACACAGTACGATTCAATTGACAAAAATCGGTCAAACAATCAAATCTAATTTTTTAGCTCGAATTATTTTTTTATATGCTTTTCTACAAACTCACAAAATTTGAAAGCTGAGAGTTTAAAACACGCAGAGCTGTGATAACTTTTACGTTTGTTTTTATGCACATCCCAATGGCACAAATCAAAACTTTAAACTGACTTATCTTGGAAAGATAAAATAAGTAGTTTGCCTTCATTTAAAATGCTAAGGCTGTTTTTCTATTGTGCCTTATACTTGGAAACTTTTTTCACTTGTTGCTAATAGTACACAGAACAAAAGTTAGTATGCATTTTTCAATCAAAGCAATACTTATTTTTTAAAAAAATAATTGAATTTATAATTCACACATTTCTTAAGGAATTTTCAGTAAGCATTCATAAAAAGATCCAGCATGTTATCTCAAAACCCATACCAACTTTTGTTATACATAGTTTGACACATTTGTATAAATCAAATTTCATATATGTACGTCAATTTTTGTAGGAGTAGCATTTTAAAATCCCTTCATAAGTTTCAAATTTTTCCCTTAAAAAATTAAATGGTTGGCCTTTTATGAAATTTTGAGCACAAAATCTCTTTTACATCATACGTACACACAGGAGGCAACCAAAAAATTATGAAAATCATTAAGTTGAAAAAAATTGTGTAAATCATACCATGTCCTCTTTAAGTCAGTTATATTAAAACTTTACTTCGTCTAAAATTCCTTGAATAAACTTTATTCCACTAAGCATTGTTTATACCATCAGTTTTCATGAGAGTAAGAGAAACAGAAAAAAAAATAAGTACGAGAGAGTACTTTTATAAATAAGTACTTTTATAATTAAGTTACTCAATACACACATTTTTTGTCGCACAAATAAAATTAGATAAAATTTTCGGACCATTGTTTAAACGCGTGACAAGGCCCTTTTAGGAAAACCACTATTTTCTTCCAGATAATGTGTATTTGTGTCTATTAGTTTCAAGTTATCTTAGTAAATTACAAAAGTAATATACATAAAAAAATTAAGTCAATTCCTACTTAGATCAACAATTTTTTTTTTATTTTAGTTACTTTTTATTAAATAATTACAATTAATATAAATATGCATATACATATGACTGAATCACAATATTAAGTGGCAAAATAGAAAGCGATTTTCTTTTCTATGTAAGGAATGTGTTTGTGTGTATGGAGTTTTTTTTTTTTTTTTTTTTTTTTGTTACTATTTATTCATTCATAAATCACATTCTCAGAAATGCTATCCCAGGTAGGATTGGAACCCACGACCTTTGGATTAAAAGTCTAACGCGCTAAAGGGACACAACGAGCGTTTTACCTTTTTATATAGGGTGTTGGACTATTATTTTTGTTTGTTACTATTTATTCATTAATTACATTTAATTAATGAATTAATATTTGAAACAAAATGTATAAATATCATGTGCCATTCACTACAAGTTTAAAAAAATGTACTTGAACTTAAGTGGATGAATACAAATTATTTATGAATGATTGAAAATTTGAACAGGATATATATATATATATATATATGTTATGTCTCTTGAACTCCAATTTCTTTCTTCTTTGGCATTGTAGGTTATACAACTTTTTCATTTGGTATCTTATTATACTATATATATATATATATATATATATATATATATATATATATATATATATATATATATAGGGAGAGTGTGAAGTAATAGAGTAGGAATTGCGTGTGGGAAAAAATAAAAAGATCCTTACTAGCATTTTAATTTTGTTAAGTAGGTTCATTGTTTAACAGTTAACATATCTGGGGTTTTTCACATTACAGTTTACATTAATACAGATATTACGGAGCTCAGTGAAAAAAAAAACATTGGTGAATCTCTCAACATCTGTCAAATTCACAGTAAGAGGAATGTCTTTAAAAGAGTTTTATATTTAGCAATGAGAGTTGCCCTAGACGTAATTCGAAGAATCTTTTTGGGAGGAGTAAGAAACCATACATCAATGTCAGAATTTTTCTTAATCATATGTGATTTGCAGAAAAAAAGGACCTATTCTTCTTATTGGAGAAGTCTCTTTTGCCATTTTGACTACTTCAAAATGTATTTAGGATGTATTTTACAGTATTTAAACAGTGAAGCTGACTTATAGTAAAGAATAGTCAAGAGAAATTCAACATCTTTATTATAAACTCGGAAACATAACAAGCTTTGCTAAAATCTTGTCTTTAAACAACATACATATTAGCGTAAATCACCTATACGGAATAACGTTTATCCCTATACTTCCCTTAGAATTAATTAATGATGAACGTTGAAATATATTATCACTAACTCTTATTCCTGATTGGTAATAGCTAGAAAAAGTATTGGTTTTATCGAAAATGTATAACTTAAACAATATAACAATTGTTAAGCTAAAAATGTATGTTTTTAACACGTGATTAGGTAAACATTTCATCTACTCGTTTAAAAATAAACACGTTTTGAAAAAGTAAATAAATTTTTATTAATTATATATATTTTTTACTCAGAAAATAACTTTAATGCGACAGTGGAACAAATGTTTGTTTTTCAAATATAAGTTTTCAGCCTCGCAGAAATCAAATCTTTTCTAATTCTGTTTATATAATTGTTTCTAATTCCAATCTGAGTCAATTCAATTTGATGTCAAATTTTTGTTCTTCCCTGTAAGATTTTTGAAGATAGTATCTTTTCTAAATTAGCCTCTAAAAAATTATGAAGTATTAAAAGTGGGTGGACTTGGTGAGTAATATTTACCTTCCTATGTTGAACTTATTTCTTTTTTTACAGTCGCCATGGGTTATGAATTAAACTTAATCCTTTAAAAAAATCATAGAAAGATATAACTAAGCTAGGATTTGAAATTCATATATATATATATATTTATAAATGATAGTCAGGACCTTGAGCTATAGAGAGTACCATCTTTCCCTGTTGAAAGATGAAATGGTAAGAGTTTCTAGTATCTAAACGTCTTAGAAGTGATGAAAAGTTGGAGAATGCAGTGGTCACCTGGTTTAATACACCGAAAGCACTTGAGTATAACATGGAAATTCTGAAGATCTTGAAGTGTTATGACAAATGCTTAAATGAAAGTGGTGATTATGTAGAAAAGTGGAGGACATGATTCTGGTAAGTAACATAGTAGTTTTCTCCAATAAATATCGTGTTTTTCATTTTATATAACTGAATGGTCTTTATTTTCATGAACCTTGTATATATTGTTCGACATGTTAAGGTGACTGCCTACCTTCGGATCCAATTTTTTCATAAGAACAAATTTTTGAAACAATTTGAGTGTTTTTAGGAAGAAAAATAAAATTAAATATGAACATACATAAAAAAATTTTAATAAATATTGTGCTTTTAGAAAAATTGGTTGTTTTCAAGGAAATTTTAACAATTTTTAATAAAACGCGGAACACTGTAAAAAATTTCTAATACAATTATCATAATTTGCTTTGTACACAACATACATATTACGGTTCTCTTCAAAATGAACCAAAATCTAAGATAAATATTAAAATACAAAAGAAAAAACTACAGACATAATTGTCTGTAGTTTCATATAATAATATGAAATTTTTGATATTTTTTAAGTTTTTTCTTAATAAAAACTACCCTAAATGAAAAAATATTTAACCTACAGCAAAACATATGGTCCACTTTATGAAAAATAGTATAATAAACATTCCCATAAAATTTCAAAATTTTATCTGGTTTGGTTCTTAAGATATCATGTATCTGGTAAAGAATTACTTTCAAAAACATAATTTTGAGAAAAACTCATTTAAAGTTTTATCTTACCGCCCTTTTGCATAGAGTGATGTTTTTTTAAAATCACTATAACTTTATTTTTATTTCGCGTAAAGAGAAAAGAAAAAACTGTTTTAGAAAGAAAAATGTTCAAACTATAAGATTTTGAAATAAAAAAAAAATGTCTCATGTAGACGAAAAAAAAACGTTTTCAAGGTAGGCAGTCACCTTAACAGCTCTTCATAAATACTCCAAAATCCTTAAATTAAAGTAAAAATTTATAAAAAAGATTTAAATGCATTGAAGGAACCATTATGCTTAATGCAAAATATGTTTTTTAAAAAAATGGTTATACGCATGCGGTATGATAATTATGAAGTGTTACCCCGTTGGGACAAGTAAACAAAGGTCTTCGTGCCATTTTCTCTTTAAAAAATGTATAAATAAATGTAATGCACAAGTACCGCACTAATTAAATATGTAAGATTATATCTATATGTATATTTAATTCAATTCTGAAGTGGTGGATCCCATCTGTTTCTCAAATAGTGGAACAATCAACAACTAAAAAAAATTAATGACTTAAAAATGAAATTTAAATATTTTAAAATAATATTTCCCCTTTCAAGACGAGGTGGAGACTGCAAAAATTACTTATAAGCTTAAGCCTTTGCATAAAAAACTAATAAGGAACAAAATAAGATGCCTGGGAGAGCTATTGTAAATATAATAATGGAAAATGTAGACAGTGAAATTTAAAATTGCTTTTGAAAAAAATTAGTCCCTAGTAATTTAAAAATCTCTTTTCCGGGTAATATAACACATCAGTTGACCAAAAAATTGTTTCTGCTATTTTTTTTGTAAATATGTTAAGATTTCTTTGATAAAATTCATTCTTTGTATTATTATTATTAATATTTTTGTAAATCTGCAAACTAATGTTAATTTAAATTTTTAACCCCTTTTTATGTACTTTTTATTGTTTAATAAAGCTGTCAAAAACGGGCAGGCGCCTGCTGGAAGGGAGGTCCTCCAGGGAGATTAGCGCACGTAGTAGCTCTTACGGATTAGGCTCGTTCTTCCTTGGACAAAAAAAAGCAATACCTTTTGAGAATTTTTTTAAACTACTAAGCCACGTTGTTTACTAATATGAAAACGGGTAGGCGATGACATTTAAGAGAGGTTCTTTCAAAAGTTGTTTATCTCGATTCATCAAAACAAGTTGTTGGCAGTATGAAAATCGAGATAAACACCTTTTTTAACAAAAAATAGCAAGAAATTGTGAATTACATATTGAGAGGATATTTTTTAGTTCTCTTAAATGTCATGTTGGACTTTTTTGACGCATATGTTTATCTCTCTAATACTAGTTTTTATAAATCAACAGTTTCGAAGAAATTTGTTATTCTAAATGATATACATATATATAACATTTTTAAAACATATTCTATTTGATTGAAAAAATTATTTAAATATAAAAGATTAAAATATATAGTTGAAAACTTTTAATTCATCTTTAAAATTTACTCATTCAATATATAATGAATTCTGAATGTTGACAAATACAAATAGAAGTAACCTATATGAAGTAATGTAACAGGGAACTAATCGGAAGTAAATATTTAGTAATTTATATAAATGCTTTCATTTAATATCTCATTTTTCTGCTTTTGAGTATAATTACTAAGCCAATCTGACTATATGTAAGAAATCCTTCAAGAAAAAGATTCTATAATCTTACTGCAACTATTGAACTGATGACATGAAGAAATAATACCTGAAGTTATAGGACATTTCATCATCCGCTCTGAAGAAAAAAGGTCACCCATTAAGCCTAAGCTCCCACATAATGCAGAAAAGAAGTTCAGGTTCTTCAGACAGAATTATTTTTTGCTCTCATTATTCTTTTATAGGTACGTCATCACGAAATAATTGGGCTCACTAGTAGTAAAATTACATAGAAGATCAAAAATTGACGATGCCAATTTGTTTTTAGATTAGATTCATCGAATAAGATGATAATGAAATTTCGCAAAACTTAAATCTGTAGTAAGATGGACCAAATTTAGTAAAATAAATCAAATGCATTTATTTTACTGCATTTTTCTTGGAACATCCTATTAATAATTACAATATTCGTATTAGAACTGAAATAGGTTATTGACGAAAACTATGGTTTAATGAAGTGCTTCTCAAACTTTCAATATTTGCGACCCAATTTTCAATCATAATTTCATATTACGCCCCCTCCTCTCCATACAATAACAATGTATTGAATTCAATAATAATGTACTTTGACGTAAACCTATAATACGAATTTAATTATCAACTGTACAAATTAACAAAATAAGTATGAAGTTTTCTATGTAATTTTTTTTATAACAAGCCCACACATACTCATGGGGTCACTAGTCAATATTAAACATGTTCTTAATTCAATATCTTATGAAATAATGATCAAATGCATTGTGTACTGACACATTTATAAGTATATTATATCAGTGGAAATGTGATTAGGGTTCCACGCATCACAATTAAAGTGGACCGGCTATCATAGGCTATGGCCCTCCCAGACCATTACACCAGCTGTGCGGGCAGTGTGATGTAGAGCAGTGTGAAGGGTTGTACCGCTCACCAGGGTGCCTCCACACCGATACACGTTTATCATCTGCCCCCAAAACAAACCGGGATTCATCACTAAACACAACCTTTTGCCAATCTGTGACATTCCACATTGATCTGGCTTGGCACCACTGTAGACGCAGTTGCCGATGTTCCGGTGTTAAAGGAAGTGCACGGAAAGGGTGCTTCGATTTAAGATTTGCTTCTGCAAGGTCTCTGGAAAGTGTTTGTGGAACAATTGCTACGCCTACGTCTGCTCGTATCGTTGAACGAGTCACTGTGGGGTCCACAAGTGCTTGCCGCAGGATCCTTCGATCCTCTCTCCTCGTCGTCTTCCTGGTCGCTCCAGACCCGGTTTTCCGCACGTAGGTACCTTTTCGTGTCCACTGCTCCCAACAATTTCTAACGGCACACTCCGAACGATCCACCTGGCCAGCAACACGGCTCGTCAACCAGCTTGCAGTTTTCATCCCGATGATCAGGCCTCTCTCAAACTCGCTTAACTGTGAAAAATGTCTTCTAGCACGTTTACGTGGCATGTTTCGCTTACCAAAGTCTTCCTACAATCGGCGGGTAATCGTCACGTTTATGAATCTTCGAATTTGCGCTGGCTTATATAGCACCCTCTTCCTGATTGCAGCGCCACCTCGGCGTGTATGAGCATGCGTATTGGCACAAAACTTGGATCAATTGCATATCACATTACGCTGTACTTATTTGCAAAGTTTCGCGATTGTATACTGCTCAAAACAATTAGGGGAGCAAGCACAAAAGTGAAGAAAACCGGGTGAGACAGCCACGTATTGGCATACAATGCATAGTACACGCGTATCAATGCGCAATACAGAAAAAAGGCGTAAAAAAATTTGGAATTAAGCTTTAATTCTTTGAAAATGTGAAAAAAACATGAAAAGATGATTTAGGGCAACAAATTGGTTACATGTAAACGATAAAAAAAGGTACAGTTTAGACATGATGCATGAGTTTTAATAGGCTCCTCGAACAGCTAAGACTTCTGCACACCTTTTTTCCATGGATGCGATGAGGTTATCGATCAGACTTTGGGGAATACTGTTCCACTCCTCAAGAAGTGCAATCTCCAAGTCTCGGACAGTAGCAGGCGGTCTTGGTCGAGCAGCAATGTGTCGTCTGAGCATGTACCAAACATGCTCGATTGGATTCAGGTCAGGAGAGCACGCTGGCCATTCCATAAGCTGTATTGTTTCAGCTTCAAGCATGTTCTCCACCAGACGAGCTCTATGCGGTTGGGCATTATCATCCTGGAAAACAAAGGAATCTCCAATGGCTCCAGCGTAAGGGATGACATGAGGTCGAAGTATCTCGTCTGCATACCTTCGGCTCGTCAAAGTGCCATTCCGAATGATATGAAGCTCCGTACGTCCGCCTATGCTGATTCCACCCCATACCATCCAACCAGCTCTTCTGTATTGTGACCTTTCACGAACGAATGCGGGGTTATTTCGAGAGAGTGCCCCTGTCCCTACATACAAGAACACGTCGGGTGTCACACTCTAGACTGAATCAGGACTCGTCTGTAAACAGCACTTGGCTCCAATCATGTTGCTCCCAATCTCGATGTTCAGCAGCCCATCTTCTTCGGGCCGCACGGTGGCGTGGGGTTAACGGAATGCAGACCACTGGCCTACGTGCATAGAGCCCTCCCTCATGAATCCGATTACGTACTGTTTGGCTGGACACCCTTCGTTTTGTTTCAAGAGCAACTGTCTTTGCAGCTGCGTAGCATTCTCTGTTCTGTTTCGATGGGCTGTTAACTGTATATACCGATCATCAGTTGATGTAGTGGCGCGTGGCCGACCTGCCCCTGGCCGACGTCTAACATTTCCTGTTTCTTGGAATCGATTCCACAGCCTTGCAACAACACTTCTATCGACTCCAACAGCGTCCGAGACACTACGTTGTGTTTGCCCGGATTCCAGTCTCCCTATAACACGCCATGCCATGGGGGGATTCCGGTAAATCACGTTGTTGAGACATTCTCAAGTAACCATGTCTCAAAAAAAAAATACTGCGCAATCGAATTTTACAGTTACGGCAATAAAACAGACGTTTCTGCAACATCCCGATTTCTGCCCTTATCTCCTTTTTCTGGTTTTTAACGTCATAAACTTTGATTTGTATATAAAGTTTTCTTCTTCCGTTTCTTGGTAGGCTTTACATTATGGATGATTCATTTTATGTTACTTATTGGTATACATCTTTGCTTACTTTTGTTAAAATCATGTGCTCCCCTAATTGTTTTGAGCAGTGTACTTAGCTTCCTTCTTTGGTCGCTATTTTCAATGTTCCTGAGTGTATACGAATTTTTACATTAATTTAAAAACAAACCATAAACATATTGGATATACTACGGTCAAGTGGTGTGCTATCCAACCAGGTTGAAAAGGTGTTTTTAGATGTTAGAACCATTATAAAAATATAAGTATTGAGGAAGAAGAAGGAATAGCGTTTTAAAGTGGAGAGAATCTTAAAAGTTGTTTTTGTAACCTTTACTTTACCTAACTTATAAAAATATTTTTTTAAAATGTGCTTTTTGAAGAATGAATTTGGCACGATAGTTTGTGAACGAAAAATGGGATACCTCGAAAACAATTCAATGAAATTTGTAACACTTATGCAATAAGCCCTTTAGAGTGTAACAAACTATAGGTTTTAAGGTAGTTACATTTAATCACATTTTACAGCCACTTTAGATTAGAAAACAAAGTAATTTGAATATATTTGTATTTATTAAAATATATTTGATCCTGCGCTTTATTCCACTTCCGATGGATCAATGTAATTAAAACTACATTATGCCCAACGTAGTTTTATTTATATGGTTTTTCTTAACATTAAAAATATGGCTAATGTTTTATAAAAATAATATTTTTATTTAAAAATCAAGGGATAGTACACGTTATTTATTTAATAATTCTAACTATTAAAACCTATTTGTGTTCTTTAAAACAAAAAAAATTCTTCTGAAAATCAACTTTTTAAAATTTGGTCTCCGAACCTAGTTGGATGCCTCAACAAAGAACACAATGATATCATATACAGGGTCAGTTGAATAAATATTATCACAGGCAAAATGCTACTTTTCATCATCATGTAAGATTATTATTGATACCTATTTGTTAGTTTTCATTAAAGGCATAATTGTTATTGTTAAACCAACACTAATGTATATACCTATTTGCACTGTAACCAGCTAAATGTCATGTTGGTAGAAACCTTGAAAAGTTTTTTAAAAAAATTCACTTGAAGAAGCAAAACATTGAAATTGAATATGTGTTCAAAATAGAAAAAAAAATCTTATATCAAAAGAACACACAATAAATAACATAATGCCATAATTTTTTTATTGAAAAGTTTGTTCCTCTAGAAAATTTTAATGTTAGCAACTAAGCATTGAAAATCTTCTATTCTCTGTATATATAAATTTTATAGCTAAATAATTGTGATAAATGTGTTCCTTAAATGATTTAAATACTATATGTAATTATTTCCATAATTAAAACAGATTTTTATTCAAGTTATTAATCCCATTGTATAAAAGCCATGAAATACACGACTAAAAATTTAAATACATGAGCACATCTTGTTTTTCTTTTATACTATGGAATGTGGATTGGAATAATTTAATTAAAAAATCATCAAAATTTTTGATACAATGCTGGTCTAAACTGTGGGAACACAAAAATGTGGAACACAAATAAAAAAATGAAAGAGAAACGTAGAAGCAATGAAATATTTTTGATTAACGCTTTAAACGAAATAATTTGCTGTTACAGATAGCCGCAATAATCTGATGGCGGAATCTTAATTTCCACGTATGTTGGTCGTGGTGAATACTGCACGCATCTACTCGTTATAAATTGAACCATATTTCAAAATCCTCGCGTAGTGTTTGTTCAATGGAAGTTTGTAGAATAAGCATTATATACCACTGATAAGCAATATAAATATGTATATATATATATATATATATATATATAATCCAAAACATAAAAATACACAGATAGTTAGAATCTAAGATAACTATACTAAATAGGAAGAAATAGGCACAGTAGTACTATAACAAACTCCTGGCCTTAGGAACCAAGATAGCAGGTTTAAACCAGTTTTAGGGCTAGCCAACCTTCACCTGTAGTTTGTCATACTACGTACCAAGAGGAAAGGGAAGAATAATATTTGGAGGAATTTAAACATTATAATAAAATCACTAAACTAATAAAATATAATTATAAAATTATAGCCTACTAGTATTCACATTATAGATTTAAATTCGATGCAAAACGTAGATAGTACGACTTACTTCGGGAGTGTATCAACTGGTTATTTTTTCCGCCAAATACATGAAAGGGAAAACAGTTCCGCATAAAGTTAAATTGTGATAGAAAAATATAAAGTTTATATATATATGTACTTTTAAAAAATCATAAATAAATATTGATATAAATATTAGTGTAAAATATAAATGAATCCTAGAAATATTTAAATTTTACTGAATTATAAAACATGTGGCGCCATCTATTTAATAATTGTATAATTAGTTTAACTTAATGTCAATAAGTTATTAATACAAATTGTGTGTGTGTGTATATCATTAAGAAATATTAGAAATATAATTGTAAAGAAAGTTAGCAGGATATCCATGTCCTATATATATATATATCATATAACTAACTTATAAGTCTTTTACGTAATTAATCATTATTTTTTGTATATAGTTTTTAGTAATAAATAATTACTAATATTATAAAAATCAGGAAGTTAGCTTGGTGCTGGCTGCTTAATGTTATAAATATTTGTTTGCAGGGTTTAAAAATGTTTTGTTTTTATCTAAACTTATTTCTGTGACTGGAAGAAATTATCGTTGAAGGCATTTATGAAAATACATACATCTCTTCTCAGACCTCTCTTTTACATATATATGTATATATGGCGATTTGAATTCGAGTTTATATATTTTGCGTGATAGAATTGCATTATCCCCATTTATAAACACTAACCGTTTAGTTTTTTGGAAGAGACAATTGTGGTTTATTTCCCTTTAGCATAGCAAAATTAAAAATAATTATCATACGAAGTCGTGGAGGACTGAAGACCATTGTGGATTAAAATTCCCCGAGACAAAATTTAAGTGTTTTATTACGTAAATATAAGGGTACTTTTCTCTTAACCAACCATTACGGCACAGGAATCCTGTAAAATCCCATTAAAATAAAAATATTTTTGCACCAACCCAATTTAGAATTAAACTCATTAAATTATGGTAATCAAGTAACAGTAAATAAGTACATTTTTCGCTCAAAATAATGTGTACAATAATACAAAATTATGTACTCCGATTTACTAAACAGAAAAAGACTTTTACGAAAATCTACTATCTTGAAACGCAATCAAATTCCATGCGAGCAAATTTCCCAGGTATGCAGTGGGTTAAGCAAAAAACTAAGTTAAGGTCATTTAAAACAATTTCTATTCTAAAAACTAATGCCTTAACTTCTTTAAATAATGATTTGGAAGTAAAAACTATGCTTCAAATTTAAAACACACACACACATCTAATATTTTACTACAAAACTCTTGTTGAAAAATATTAGATCGGTAGGGTTTTTTTTGTATTATTGTGTTTTATTTAAATCAGATCTTTAGAAAAACTGATTTTCAGTCAGCAGTTTTTGTCAGCTAAAATATCAAAATTTCGGAATAACTTAAAAATATAATGAATGCTCTGATACCCAAAGGCAGTTTTAGATTACCATAACTGCCTCAAGAAACATCTAGATGTCCATGAAAAAACGGGATTTGAGAGAAAATAAGCAGTTGATTGTTAAGAGATAATTAAAAAAATTTGTTTGAAAGTTGTTAAGCAGCTTTTAGACATTTTTCAAAGTTTTTTTTTTCCCTTTTTTGGCTTACAATACACTTTAAAATAAAAATAAATATTTATCACAAAGTATTTTTCTGATTTGAAAGGGAAAAAAAAGTTGTCTGATACTTTTTGTTTTTTTCCAACACCAACAGTATAAGGTAGATAATTAAATATTTACTGAGAAAAATGTTCTTTACGTAGAAGTTAAGGATTTGATAGAAAAGATTTAACTTTCATCAACTAAATTTTTAATGATATTTAATTGGCTTTGTAAGCTGTTAATAAATTTGCTCTTCTCTTATTGAAATGGAATTAATTGAAATGTTTAATGATGCGCGGAAAAAATCCCCTTTAAAAGTACTATTTAAAGAAGTATTTTATGAACTTTTTTAAACAATAATTGCATGCCTATACAGAATTTTCATTTAATAAAATGAAATATTTATATTCTAGCATCTGTTTAATTCCTGAAAACTGTTTACATGAGAGTCGTCAGAAAAATTGAATTTCCAAAGAGAGAGAAATATTTTAAGATGTGTCTAAGTGTTTACCGTCTGCTGGAAAAATGATTATTTAAGTAAAGATTTTACAATTAAAGGAAAGAATTATGTTACAAAAAGTGTTGAGTCGCTTGTTCAATCTATGAATAATTAATATGAATTTATTATATCAGTGTTTCTCAAACTGTGGGGCGCGCCCCCCTGGGGGGTGTGAGCATATCGAAAATAAAATATTTAAAAATAATTAATGAAATATTTAAAAATAATTAATGTACTGGAATGAATTAAAACAAAATATATTAAGAGATAATAAAAAATGCACTTTTACTCTGATATAATTTATAGGCTCGCGCGCGCGATATTAAGTCAACAAAAATAAAAATTTCTTATACCTAATTAGCTATCTTTGATCCTATAACCAAATAAAAAAACTTTTATTTGATTTGCTGTAATCGCATGACGAGAGATTTTTTTACTACGCTTTCTGTTTATAAACTTAACATATAATTCTTTCAGAGGAAAAACAGATCCCAGACGCAGAATCGAAAAAATTTAGGTACATAAAAAATTCATCACTGTCATTATTTTTGAAATACTGCACATTATAGCTGTAATCTGTTTAACCTTCTAAGTTATTGGTACAGTTAGTTATGACCCCTCTTTTATGTGTTTGTTTCTCATTTAGGGAAGTTGTAAGTAATGTATTTCTCTGTTACGCTTTTTTCCATGCAAAAGAGTTTTATTATATTTGGAAAACCATGGAGAAACCACTTTGAAGAATTACTTGGCCAAGACTTATTTTTACGAGTACTCTATACATATAAAGCATAACGCGAATAACGTTTTACACAATTTAATATAATCATAATGAATACACTTTTTACCCGGAAGTGGTCGCGCGGGACGCACAGATTACGAAATCGTTAATTCTGGCAAAACTGTTTAATTGTTACCAAAAAAAAATTGAAAAGTCCTTGAAAATAAGTATGAAAACTTTCTCTTAGTTAAATTATTCACTGGAATAACGATTCGTATCGTGTACAATAAAATAATTTTTTAAAAAAGAAGAAGATTAGGGGGACTCTCAATACCGTATCGTATTGACCCGCTCGACCATATCCAGTGCGCCCCTGCTCCCCGGTTAAAACATGTTGAAGTCTTTTCGCTTTAAATATTAAAAATAATACAGTTGTTCTTCATCGGAATTTTATATTATTGTTCATTATTTAACATCAAATATAAATGCTAATTCTGTGAGGCTTAAAATTACCATTCGCTTAAAACTAATTATAATTTGAGCAACCATTTAAAAAAAATCATTATACATTTTGTAAACATTGTCGAGCATTTGGCTTTGCACTCCTTACAATTCAGCTATTATATCAATAATGTTTTATTTTCTTATAAATGAACTCGTGCAAGGAGCGGGCACTTCAGCCGGTATACTTTTAATGTACCAGTGCTGCACAGAGTATTTTATAACTAATTAATTAATACTAAATTAAGAACAAGTTTAATAAGTATTAACGACTTCCATGGGCTTGTCTTGCAGAGCAAAGTTTTTCAAAGGAATGTTTATGATTAGAAATTCACCCTCTGAGTTCCTTTTGTATATTTAGCAGATATCTATATTTTGTCTTCTAAGCAGTCACCGCATTTTACAATATGTTCCAATTTAAAAATTAGAGAAAGGAAAAATAACATAATAATTATCCTATTATTTTATTTATTTATTTTTTGCTTAAAAGTAGTATACAAAATTTTAATACTTATGTTACTAATTTGTATGGTTTATAATTAAGATCGCCTATTGTAGCTTTAGCGTCAAAGTGCATTATTACTGCATTCAGTACATGATTAATGTATAAGGGGGGCGCGATAAAAATTGTGATCGAAAAGGGGGGGCGCAAGTATTGAAAGTTTGAGAAGCACTGTATTATATGATTGAAAAATTCCTCGGGTAATTATTTTTTTCAGTTATTTTCACATGTAAGGATGAATATGACTCATTAAATCCCATTCTCCGAGCTGGTTAAAAAGATGTTTCCATTGGTGTAATTTTCATGAAAATCACTGCTGAATACTAACGAGGATGTACAAATAATAAATTAACATTCTTTACGTTAGCTTTGAATTACGCGGGACTGTATTTCCTTTTGTTTCAAAATTAAAAAGAACACACAATTTTATATGTGCCTTTCTATTATTCTTTTAAATGTTTATCCCTAAAACTCTTGTGTTTTCAAAACAGAGAATGGGCTGCTTTAAAAAGTTATAAATGAAGTCTAAATCATTTAGAAAGTCATAAAATTGTGTCTGTGACACAATGGTTGATGATTGATTTTTTTACAGTTGGTTTGAGCTGCCTATCTGCGGATCCGCAGATCACGAAAAGAGCTTTTATTTGAGGCAATTAGAAGGCACTTTTATTCCTGTCATTTCAAAGAGAATCTTTACCTGAATGGGATTACAGCTAGAGTAAAATTATAGCTTTATAGTTAAGATTCAGATTGAGCAAAAATATTCTTTTAGTGATATAAAAAAGGTATTTATATATATTAAAAAATTTGTTCGTTGCACATGTTTATACTAAATCCCCCATCATTTGGAATAATTAAACTGGTGCAAAAGTCAGTTCCTGATAAAATCTGGAATTTAAGAAATGAGATACCAGCTCAGAAAATCACTTTATCCTGGATCAAAAGTAAGGAGTCCTTTGCCAACAGCACTTGTATTCAGGTTTTCCTAGAAAGGTGTTAGTTCAATAACTAATAACAATCTTGAGAAATCTGAATAGTACCAAAGTGTAGGATTATTTATTGCTTAAATATGATATATATCAGGATATAAAATTGTATGGATTAGTGGTAAACTCTGTAAAACACAGTTGCTACGTTCCTAAAAAATAACGGTTTACATGAAACAAAGAACTAGAGCAAAAAAAAAAAATTACGCTCCAAAATTTAGAAAAACATTTTATTATTTTATATATATATATATATATATATATATATATATATAGTATAAAGAGATATATTTTATATAAAAGCCATCTCCATCAAGTTTTACTTATTTTGATATGTATTAAATATGATCATTCTGTGCCATCACCATTAAGCACCATTGATCGCGGGCGTTTTCTTTTCGACAAGACACCATCGTCCTGTGTACTCTCTACGTCAATATTTTAAGCCTCAATTCTCTACGTTTCACGAAACAATATACTACTTTAAATTACTTCTCTTAACTGAGAGATTCTAAGGTGTGTTCAAACACAAACATTAATAACTCAAAGAAAAATACACAAAGTCACAAGTTTATTAAATGCTCTACGAACAGATTAGATTTCAAACTCTATGGCATTTCAGAATTTTACTGGTATATCTGATGCACCATACAAGCAAACTGAAAAATTTCTAACGAGAACATTTTGGTACATTTATAAACTCTTATTTCGTTTTCTCTTGCTAGACGCGGAATCTTCACTTAATTTTAAATTTTGCTCTTAAAAGTTTTCAGCATTTGCTTATTCTTAAACCGTATTCCAGTAAAACCGTAAGATGCCATCTTATAGAAGTGTCGTGATGTACAAGAATTATTGCAATCCCCCCTCCATAGTTCATTTTTCAAATATGAGAAACACCTTTTCTTCTAAAAAACGTCTAAAATTTAAGAAAACGAATATACTTCATTTTCAATTTCAGTCACATCATTTTCCTATGCCTGTAAATAATATTAAAATTTAATTGAATATTTTTAGGATATGCATTTTAATGCAACTCTTTAGTGGCCGCGGTAGCCTAGTGGTCAAGGTATCGGATCGTGGCTGGCATGTCACGAATTCGAGCCCATTACCATTAAAGACCCGCCGTGTAGGGGCGCGATGCACGCTAAATCTGTTGAGAGCTCAAGCCTCCTCCCGTTGGTGTGGTGTGATAGTTAGAAGAGGGGGTGCGCCAGCTCAAGTGTCGTTCTCATCACTTGACCATGGTTCAAAATTACGAGGTCCATCACCAAAAGCCCTCGTGTAGTTGATCAGTGCGACGTTAATATTCAGTCATTCACTTAATGGAACTATAAATGAATTAATGTCGCCCTGCCAATATGGTGGCTATGACCCTCGGCTTGTAACCGAGTGGCTTCGGGTTCGAATCCCGAGTAAGACATGGTTGTATCTTCTTCGGGAGAGAAGCCGGTCTTTCACCTGTAATGGATTCCCGTCTTGGAATTAAAAGCAGTGCATCCCTTCTTGTTATATGTTGGGATCATCATCTGTAATAAATGTGTATATTCTTCTGTTGTATTTATTGTATACTTTCTGTTCTTCACTTGTATTTCATATGTTCCTAGGATAAAAAAACACACAACAACAAATGAATTAATAAATCCTCAAATTTCTTTTATATCGTTGTTTTCGAACATTTCTGTTTTCCTTCGGCATTGACGTAGAAATAATTTTTTACTGAAAAATTATAATTAAAAGCTAGGGCTATTTGAGTCAATTAGTTCGTGGAAGTCACGTTAAAGATAAATATTTACAACTCAGAATAAATTAATTGATGTTTCAAAGCATTCAAAAAACTAACAAGCCCGCTTCATTTAAAAATCAAAAATATTATTAATTAGTTTTAATCGATTATAATGCAGTATTTATCCCAAGAGGATTTAACATTGGAAAAACAGTATGTATTATTTTTAAGTCAACTGAATTCAAAATAATCTCTTAATAACAGTGGATCAATAATTTTTTTAAAGTAAATAGTCTTTTAAATCATGCTACAAATTCAAAATGGTAATGGGCTTATTTGTAAATGGAAATATTAATTAGAAATGGAGTGAGAAAATATGTTCTACTTTACACATTTTTAATATTTTAAATAATAAATTTTGAAACTCTAAATTTCAAAATTTGTAAAGAGAATGTAAAATTTTAAATACACTCGTATAAATGGATGTTTCACAGGCATCTAAGAAAGTTTCCAACTCAATTTTATAAGCATTTGTACAATAAAAAACTAATATTAAAAAAATTTAAAATCAATTCCTACTTATAGGTAAAAACAAATAAAATGGTACTTATGTATTATCGCAACAATCGCCAACTCTATTAATAACTCGCCGAGTTGGCATCCCCGATTTCCTAAACGCGCTGAAATGGCTACCATGTACTTCGTTTCATATAATTTCGCCAATAGGTTGCGGTAATAATTAAGAACCAAGAAAAATTTTATTTTAATTAATTAAATTTAATTAATAAATTAATATTTGAAAAAACTGTAATAATATCAAGTGTCATCCATTACAAGTTTAAAAAAATGGATTAGTACTTCAGTGGATGAATAAAGAGTATTTTATTAGCGATTGAATATTTGAGAACAAGATAAATAAATAAATAAATATGTAGAGAGGAGAGAGGGAACTTTGTTAGTAAAAATTAAAGAAAAAGGGAAAGGGGAGAAAGAGAATATACTGGACAACAGTGGTCTTCAAACTGTATCCAAGGGACTTCTGGAATAACTGTGTTCCAGGGGTTCTACGGGTTACAGAAAAAAAATCGAAAAGAAAATTATAAATGTGTATGCAAAATGGATTCACGTTCTCTGTGAAGATTATATGACCACAAGTATCTAAAGCTCTTCCCAGTCATAGAAAAAAAACTGAACATTTTATTTATACGTAATAGCTTTATATTTTCTTAATACTTTTAAAACTTATTATGCAATAAAATTATTTAAAAAAAACATTTTTTTTTTCTTTTTCTACCTACTAAGCTAAACTAAACCCAGTGGCGCAACAGCCCGTGAGGGCCAAGGCCTACTGTATCCAACTTTGTTTTCGGGACTTTGGGCGCTGAGATGCATGTGTAGATGTTCCGATCAGTGGTCAGTCTGACACGAAACCTCCAGCGCTTAGTCCCCAAGCAAGCTTGGTACTCATTTATCGATCCACAGAAGGGATGAAAGGCTGAGTCACCTTGTCCAGCCCGAGGATAGAACACCGAACCTGTGGTGTAGAAATGCGATACGCTGCCACTGGGCTTTCTACTTACTAGATTGTGAATATTCTGTTGTTACTATTCCGAGTTCCCCGAAATAATTTTATACCCTTTAGTACAATGTTTCGCAAACCTAAATAGTCTTCTCATTGAAAAAGCATTTTTCTTCATGTGTGGATAAACACCTCTAGTGAAGGAGAGGGAACATCTTATCGAAATATCAATAGAATCGGCACTAAAATTTAAGAACCGCTCCTAAGTTTTAGGATACTAATTCATTCAAATTCATCATACAGTTATAAACAATGTAATGCCATTCACAGAAAAAACAATGTATTTAAGTGAAAAATATTCTCATAAAGGGCTACAAAAACAAAATGTGAAAAAAAAATTAAATGCAAAATACAAATGCGACTACAGATAATTTTAATTGACCTAGATAGGCATCGACATGTTGTGTAAAAAAATTTAAGCATATTTCCCTGTTAATAAATATGACACTTGATCTGAAATTAACATTAATAAGTAAATTACACTAAAATAGATTAAATTATTTTAGTACAAATATGATACGAAGTAAAAAAAAAATTGAAAACTATTCCTCAAAGTGTGTTCAGAACGGGGTTCCCCCAAAACACCTTATAAATCCAAGTGTCCTGTGAGTCGAAAAAGTTTGAAGACCACTGCGGTATGAGAAGGAAATATCTAAAGGTAAAAATAAATGCAGAAGAAATATTTGAAAAATAGATTAGAGAAATATATCCTAAAATGTGTATTCAGAAAAAGTTCAGATTTTTATTTTTCGATTAGCGCATGTTCCTAGAAGTTTAGAAATTCAAGCAAAGGTTTGCGGTTTCTCTATCTCTTATCATCTGAAGGCACTTTATAAAGGAATGCTGAATTCGGAAGTTCACTTTTCTGCGGAAAAGGGGAGAAAAATCAAACACATTATGAATGTGATCCCCCAGAGAGAAAGCATTCAAACCTTGACAAGCCTGGAACACACCCCGCGAGTTGTCATTCAACCGAAAAGGGGTGTAAGTCATTAGTTCAATGTAGAGTGCCTTTGGTGTACGTTGGGTCATTTAGCGAAATCCTTTCTCTGACATTTTCCAGTGATTAAAATCCATTGAAGCGAGGTTGCCTTAAAGGAGAAGATGGGGGGGGGGAATTGGTTGTTCGTGACAAAGAGAGTTGCAATTACGAAGATTCGAGTCTAATTAAGGTGCAATTTCCCTAGCAAAAATAAAAATACATGGGCTTTGTTAAGAATTATGTGTTATAAATATATGTATATGTAACAGTTTTTAAGGAATTTTCTTAAAGCTTTCTTTTCTTGTTTCTTTTATCTACTTTCAAAAGTAAGATTATTTGCTTATTTTTTCTTATTTATTCATTTTGTTACGAATTCCTCTTCGAATTTCTGTTCCTTTTTTCAATCCCTTACTTTTGGTTCACTCTCTCCCTATATATATATATATATATCTTGTTCAAATTTTCAATCGTTAATAAAATATTTTTTATTCGTTCACTGAAGTTCAAATACATTTTTTAAACTGGTAGTGGATGACACATGATGTTAATACAGTTTTTTCATATATTAATTTATTAATTAAATTTTATTTTTTAATTTTAAATTTAATCTGCGTTATTTCTGACGAAGTTACAACTAAGCACCAACAAATTGTGCCAGTAAGTTTTTCTAAAGAATTTTTTCTTGATTTCAAATACTTTTTTTTTCATTAAGTTAAAAGAAAAATTTTTTTAACCCCTAGTGGATGACACTTGTTGTTGATACAGCTTTTTCAAATGTTAATTCATTAATTAAATTTAATTAACTGGAATAAAAATTTTCTTTGTTGACCTAAGTAGGAATTGACTTAATTTTTTCTTTTACATTACTTGTTTTAAGAAACTTTGTCATCAGGTATGAGAGAAAGAACAAAATATACTTTTTCCTCTTTGAGTGATTATTAACGTTGCGCTCAGAAGCAACGAAAAAGCGAATAGCAACAGTCCTCGACAGTTGAAACCACAGCCAAGTGTGGCGAGAATAATCGCCCATTCTCCAAACTTCAACACCCCGTCCTTGTGAGCACTTTTAACGTTCACACCAGGTTGGAAATCAACAATGACGGTCAGAAGCTTGTGACCCAAGCCTCTCAGCTAGTACGGCATCAAAGTGACTTTTATTGTATTTTAAGAAAACAAATAACAATTAATAAAATTTATCCCTTAGAAAATTAAGAGAGTTTTGAGTGATTTTCTTATAAGAATTAAAGCGAATCTGGAAAAAAAGATTCGAGAATACAAAAAAAAAAAAAAAAAAAAAAATTAGACTAGAAATACACAAAAAAAACTAACTTAAATATTGTTTGGTAAAGCGATATACATATTTTAAAGCCTACTATGTTAAAATTTAATTTTATCAAGCTCCTAATTTTTTCTAAAGTAATTATTTGAATGCATGGGCAACACAGCTTTTATGGTATTTCTCTGCACATTACAAAAAGGGTAAAATAGCTGCTGAATATCCATTTCGGAAATGGCAGAATTATCAGCCATCATTTTCCAGCAGTCTGATCGCCACGATCACCTGACCATAATCCTTGAAACTTCTATCTTTGTGAGAGGAAACTCTAAGAGATACTTAACGTTTTTGAAGATGTAATCTCTAACTTTGAACTTATGTACAGATAATCCTTGTGTTTTCGTATAAAATACAAACCTGCATGCTACAGAGATTTTCTATGAAGTACAAAAGGAATAATACAAATTTAGTTGTGAACAAAGTCGTTTTTATCCGAAAAATGTTTCTATTTAAATCACCTAAAAAGAGTGATGCTTAGAGAAAAAAATAATAAGCTTTATAGGATTAGCTCCCTAAGCTTATTTATGTGTTGGAGAAAATATCTAGCATTTATAAATTTATGTGGCAGTCACTAATCCAATTCAGTTAATGAAATATTTATGTCTTAGAAAAACTGAAATGAAAAATAAAAACGATTTTTCAAACGTTCAACAAAATTTCTAATATTTTATTTCCCCCCTGGAATTCTTATTAAGATATATCAAATGAAAATGGAAGTAAAAACATAAAAAAAAATTTCCAATAAAGATATATAATATTTTTTATGAAATTTTGCGAATTCTTTCAGACATTTGTTTAAATTGATTCGGGAGATTTATATCTGCGAAAAATTCGCTTTTTCTTCGTATTCCCAAAGTTAAAATTCTAACAATTCTTGTACCAGAAACATACAGAAGAAAACAAAAACTCCTCAAATTACATCGTACACAAGTTTGATATTTTTAAGTTTCTGTGAACATCTAATGGTCTCAATCCAAGTAAAAATGATTGAGTAAAACTAACAATCAAATCACACACAAGAGCAACTATTTAATGTGAACCAAAAGATCAAGTAAAAAACAAATAAAACAAGTAACATAAAAAACAAAAATTTTAAGTCAACTCCTACTTAGGTCAACAAAGAAAAATTTTATTTTAGTAAATTTTTATTAAATAATTACAATTAATATAAATATGTATGCACATATGACAAAATCACAATATTAAGTGACAAAATAGAAAGCGAAGTGCCTTGCAATTTTCCATTTTCCTTACCGATATATGGTGTTGGACTATTGCTTTTTTTGTTGCTATTTATTAATTCATTAAATTTAATTATTCCAATAAAATAGTATAGTAAAAAAAAAAATCACATTTTCAGAAATTAGGCCATCCCACGTGGAAATCGAACCCACAACCTTTGGATTACAAGTCCAACGAGTTACCCATTGCGCTACAGGGACACAGGAAGCGATTTTCCTTTTTATATATAATGTTGGACTATTATTTTTGTTTGTTACTAATTATTCATTAATTAATGAATTAATATTTGTAAAAACTGTATTTGAACTTAAATGGATGAATAGAAATTATTTTATTAACGATTAAAAATTTGAACAAGATATATATGTATCAATATATATATATATATATATAAATTGATATATATATATATATGTATATATATATGTATATATATATGTATATATATATATGTATATATATATGTATATATATATGTATATATATATATGTATATATATGTCTATATATATATATGTATATATATATGTATATATATATATGTATATATATATGTATATATATATATGTCTATATATATGTCTATATATATGTATATATATGTATATATATATATGTATATATATATGTATATATATGTATATATATATATATATATATATATGTATATGTGGCATCCAGGATCCAATCGTCAGCAGACAACGCAGTCTTCGCGCGCAGGCGCAGCTAAGTGAAACACGAACTAAAACCTTGAGAAACTTTAACCATTGAAGAGAATATTAGAGAAGGAAGAAGGACTGAGGTGCGCAAGCAGGCGTTACCGTCATCGCATCATGTAAACCTATCTGTTAGAATAGCTACCTTTTTAATTAATTTTTGTTAGTTGTAAAATAAATGTGAAGAAAGACAAACGTCTTGGACCCCTTGTTGTCTCCCACAAATTATGGGGGCTCGGCCGCGATCGATAAAATTTCGATTTGAACCAAAGTTTGGACAGTGAACTAAAGCAGCGTCCGTGAAGGAGACGCGCCGCCATTTTTTGGAAACTTCGTTCAACCTGTGTAGAGGTTGAATTTTTAAAATTCATTCCGCCTGTGTAGAGGTCGGAACTATTAACAAAATAACCTGTGTAGAGGTTGAATTTTTAAACTTCGCTCAACCTGTGTAGAGGTTGAATTTTTAAACTTCATTCCGCCTGTGTAGGGGTCAGAACTATTAACAAAATAACCTGTGTAGAGGTGAATTTTTCAACGAACCCTGAATATTCCGCCTGTGTGTAGAGGTTGGAACTAACTCAGTGTGAATAATCCGCCTGTGTAGAGGCCGGAACTACAATTTCAAGAACTATATTACCTGCGAAGAGGTGAGATCAGTGGAATCAACGTTTTTCTTCAATTATTGGATACATCGTACGTGCGAGCAACAAGGGAGCTAGAAAAAAAAAGGTAGGATCTTTCCATATTTTTTCTAAAATGTATAAAAACGCTCTTAAAGAGGATCTCATAAGAGTTGTTGAGGATCTAGACGGTACTGTGGAGAGTACGGACACCATAGCTAAACTAAAGACTAAAATATTGAGAACAGTAGTACATTTGAAAGTGATCCATATTTCGTTAAAACTTTAATTAAAAACTGTATAGATGAGAGGGTATCGCGAAACGAAAGGGATTTAGAAAAACAGAAAATTGAACTTGCTAAACTTCAGTTAGCACAATTAGAAAAAGAAGTCGAACTTCAAACGGCTAAAAATGAAGCATTAAGTTTAAATCCTACAGCTAAAGTCGAAGAGAAACAGTTCGAAACAAACATAGAAAACATGATCAAAAGCATTTAAAATTTATCTCTTCCTGTTCCCACCAGATCTGAAAATTTTAATCTGTTCTTCCAATCATTAGAACGCGCATTTTTAACCAAGAAAATAAATGACGAATATAAATCTGAAATTTTAATAAATCTTCTGGGCGAAAGAGCTCATAATGTCTTACTGTATATTAAAAAGGAGGAATTAAATGACTATGAAAAACTAAAATCTATAGTACTCAGAGAATTCCAATTAACCCCTCGCGAGTGTTTAAACTCATTTAAAAAGGCTGTAAAATCATCAGGCGAGACATACATCCAATTTGCTGCAAGATTGACGGCAAACTTCCAATATATATTATTGTTCGTTAAGAAAAGTTAATTCCTTTGAATCTCTATGTGATCTTATAATTTCTGATAAATTATTTGAAACTTTAAATAAGGAAACCGCAACTCATATTGGCATTCGAGAAGCAGAAGATTGGTTTAGTTCTATCGATTTAGCTAAAGAGTGCGATATTTATATTTCATCTAGAAGCGGATCACGTAAAGATAACTATCCCCAATATCTTGAAAGAGAAAATAAAAATTGCTATATATGCGGTGATTCATCTCATTACGCAAGAGACTGTGAGAAGCGTTTTAAGCTTAAAGAATCTAACGGCCACATCCATAATCGAAAAAACGCGAATACTTTGAAAGTCGAGAGCGAAAAACAAAATAGCGATGAGTTCGCACAGCTTCAATATGTAAACATTTTTGTGGAAAATCAGCCCGTAACAGCCTTGATTGATTCAGGTTGCCAGATCCCAGTTCTAAATTCCTCACTAATTAGAGTGCACAAACCTTCCGAAGAAATCATAACATTAAGCTCATGTTTTGGCGAACAGCGTATGGTAGAAGTTAAACCGATAAATATTTCTCTTAATCAACTCTCTCCCGGTTTAAGTGTTCGAACGGCAATATCACCGACCTTGACCGAAGAATTTATTTTACATCCCAGTGTATATGCTGAAATAAAGAAACTAGGCCACGCAAAGAGCGATGTTTTATTGAGTGAAAGTGGATCCTCTTTGGGTGCTGATTCTGGTGCTCATTCTAATTCTATTTTTTATGTTGCGAATGTGATAGAAAACTCTAGTTATGATTTGTCACATGTTAAAAACTTTAATATTAGAAATGATATGAGTTCTCTAATTAAGAATTATAAATGTAATAAAATTAAGAGTACTAAGTTAGAAATGGGCATTATAAGAGAAAAATGATATTCCTGTGTGTCAGAGAGCCAGACGTTTATCTTGTTCGGAGAAATTACAGGTAAACGATCAAATTGATGATTGGTTACAACAAGGTATTATAAAACAGAGTGTTTTTGATTATTGTTCACCTATGAAGAGTAAACATAGACGGTTTGCGATGCTCCGGAGAATCTTCCAGCTCTGGCAGTGGAAACGGAGGAAAAAGAGCAATCGTTTGGAACAGACGTCCAGAACTCTAGAGAGGAAAATATCGATGCGTTCAACTAAAGAAGAGTTCATTAAAAAAGGCGTTCTTATGCCTGATGGATCTGATAAAAACCAAGATAGCAAAATAAATGTTTTCCTGTTGAACCTTCCGGATGTCGAAGAGGTGCCTTTACATGATGGAGAAACTGTCTAGTTCAGAAAAATTATGATATGTTAAATCTTTGTGTATTTGTCGTATAGTCCTTGTCTGTTCCGTCTTTTTTGTATGTTTCAGATTCTCCTCTGGTCTCGATGAAAAAGGAAAAAAGGAATACGTACCCCTGCGGACAGCGTACAGTCAGGTTGGCCGGTTGTGGCATCCAGGATCCAATCGTCAGCAGACAACGCAGTTTTCGCGCGCAGGCGCAGCTAAGTGAAACACGAACTAAAACCTTGAGAAACTTTAACCATTGAAGAGAACATTAGAGAAGGAAGAAGGACTGAGGTGCGCGAGCAGGCGTTACCGTCATCGCATCATGTAAACCTATCTGTTAGAATAGCTACCTTTTTAATTAATTTTTGTTAGTTGTAAAATAAATGTGAAGAAAGACAAACGTCTTGGACCCCTTGTTGTCTCCTATATATATATATATATATATATATATATATATATATATATATATATATATATATAGGAGAGTGTGAACTAATAGTAGGAATTGAACAAGCTAAAACTCACCATTTAAAAAGTAGCTGAATTTAGTTCATTAATTTGGCTTTTTTAGTATTGTATATTAATTGATATTTGTTTAATATTAAATTCATCATGCTTGCTGTAAAAAAGTTTTTAAAAGTACGGTAGAGATCCAAAAAACTCGGCTCTCGACAACCCTACAGTCCGGATAACTCGGTGGCACCCTTACCCTTACAGGTTCTTTGTCGCATTCGTGATGAAGCAGCAAAACGCACAGTGCAGTGCGCGGAAGATAACAGAACATTTCGCATATCTTTGAAAAAGCTGCCAGTTGTTCCACAGTTTGGTACTTAATTTAATTCCTGCGATCAGCTCACTCCCTATATATATATATATATATATATATATATATATATATATATATATATATATATATCTTGATAAAAATTTTCAGTCGTTATATAATAAAATACTTTCTATTCATCCATTCAAGTTCAAATACATTTTTTGAAGTAGTGGATGACACTTGATGTTAAAATATGCTTTTTTCAAATATTAATTCATTAATTAAATTAAAAACTGAATAAATCGTAACAAACAAAAATAATAGTTCAACAATATATATAGAAATGAAAATTGTCCGAGGTGTCCCTGTAGCGCAATGGATAGATCGTTGAACTTCTAATCCAAAGGTCGGGAGTTTAAATCCCTCCTCGGATGGCCTATTATTGATAACGTTATTTCTTTTTTTCAATACTACTTTATTAGAATAATTAAATTTAATTAATGAATAAATAGTAACAAAAACAAAAAAAAATAGCCCAACAAACTACATAGAAAGGAAAATGGAAAATTGCGAGGAAAATCGCTTTCTATTTTGCCACTTAATAGTGGGGTTTTGTCGTTAGTATATGCATATTTATATTAATTGTAACTATTTAATAAAAAGTAACTAAAATAAAAAAAATTGACCTAAGTATGAATTGACTTTTTTTTGTATTACTTGTTTTTAATATAGACAGATCTATATATTCATAAAGTATTTTTCTGTGGTGTGTCTGATCAGGTAAGTCACTACATACAATGTGCCTATACTTTATGCCTTCATAAAGTACGTACTTTTCCTTTGGGTATTTTGACAGCTTATTTTCTGTTGTATGCGTACAAGTGTAGTACAATATTTTCTAAGGAAACACTCCACTGTACTATAATTCTTTTTAAATCCCATTCTTGATAACCCGGCATTTTCACAAACTCAGCCGCTCGTCGGCCCACGATAGTTCGAATTTTCGGGACTCTACTGTAATATCTTTGAAAGAATTACAATTTGCAGGAATTCCATACACCAAAGTTAATACGCATGCTTCATAAGCTCGATTTAAATTAAAAACTATAAATTTCATTATAAAAATAAACTAATACGAAAAATAACTTATTCACGTCTAGGTTTTCAATTGTTTCGTATCCTAGAGTGTGAAGTACATAATACATTAGCAAATTAATCACGAAATCAAATACATCATTCTCGTTGTTGAATAGATCAGCATAATTTAATAAATTACATTTTCAATGAGTTCTCTATTATGAAGGGTCTTTGTGTGAATACCCTATTGGCACATTTTTAATGAATATAAAAGAGATATCCCGATTTCACTGAAGGTTGATGAATGGAGTAGTTATTACAATGAATAAGGTGGCCAATTTTTTTACAATGAAAAGGAGGACGAAAAATTTAAGAAAATTACAACGAAAATATATAAAAAATTTTATTGATTCAAACAAAAATACACAAATTGCGCTTTTATCCCTTTTAATTATTTACTTAAATGGTATGTTGTTGTTGTCAATAAATCATTTTTTAATTTATCGGAAATTTTGGAGCAAGAAATATCCTTCATATTGAGCTTAACGGTAAGTGGTACAACTAAAGTATTAACATTCAATCAAAATTTCTCACTTGTCCAAAAATCATGACCAATTGATAAAACTCTTTCAGCGACTGCATTATTTCTAGAGCAGCACAACGTAAATTCAACAAGAGTAGTTACATTTTCATATGGAATGTGTTCATTTCTGAAGTGGTTAAATATTTCCACCCATCTTTTATACATTTAAACATGATGTGACTTTCAAATTGTTTTAATTTATCATAATTTAAATATATATTCAGTCTTCTAATTTCTTCAAACAGACAATTGCCATCGATTTTAATATCAGGCATTTTTTCCGATAAAAACAACACAATTTTCTATATTTGTCCAATTTACTTACGAAAAAGTCAAAAAACACCAGTAAAAAGTATTATTTCCTGTGGCATTTGTTTTAGACCGTTCTTTGATAAACTGGAAACACGTTTGGTAAAAATTCTGCATTTTGTGAGTAAACTTTTCCGTTATGCCCGATGTGATTCTTTGAAGTTCTCTCGACAAATGTATTAAAGAAATAAATTTTTCTTCAAATAGTGGATTTTTATTGAAGGACAAAATCGCTCAAAATAAAAACTAACTACTGTATCTGAAATATGTTCACCATCAATCTTATGAATCGTTTTTTGGAAAATAGATGCCTGATTATGTACAAAATACATTAATATCTCTAATAATTCATACTGTAACGGCACATGACACGCAACAGTTTGGCCTGGCATCTATGATTAAAGAGATTTAACATATTAATTTTAAAATATTGAAAAGGAGGACAGGTAGGAGGACACCTTTCGAAGAAGGACAGAACCTATAAAAGGAGGACTGTCCTCCCTAAAGGAGGACGATGAGTCTTCTTACAATGAAGCCCTTTGAACCGCAAGGACTTCACAAGGCTCGAAATGGAAGTTTTAAGAGTAAAACACTAACTTAAATTTCATTCTCATAGCTTGACATTTGGCTGAAATTATGAGGACGACTATGTCATGAGTTTTTTTATAGCTGTATTGATCGCCTGATTATAAAAGAAGTAATACAAGAGTTATTGATGACCCCCTCGTAATTATGATTCATAAAGATTAGTTAAAATTATTTTTAAAAAAAATTTAGCAATTTGTAACTTTTTTTTTGTATAAAGGTTAATGTCTATTTCATGCAAAGATAAAATTTTAAGTTTTTACGTTAAATGGTTTTTCAGAAAAAGTATCTGAAATGCTCAGTTCGACATTATCGGTATAGGGCAGGGGTACTTAACCTTTTTCCCTGTCGGGCCGCATACATATGCTAGCTATTTCACGCGGGCCGCAACATGAGAATTAATGGAGAGGGAGAAATGCTTTAAGACCAGGATAACGCAGGAAATTTAAAATGTGGAAATTGATCCAAAATATTAAAACTCCTATTTTGCTATTCTTAATTATTATTTTTTGTTTTTTTTTTTTTTTTTTTTATTTTTGTCACTAAATTTTTCTAAATTGAAAACATTTAAGAATCACTCTTTCACAATTTCTCCATCAGTAAACGGTTTCATATGATTACCAATAATGTAACAAATTTCATAGGGTGCCTTTGTTACCGCTGTGACATCACCACTGACAAAACACTTTTTTGCTGTTGTGAAGATTATTCAAGAAAGTTTATTTATCTCCTCTTGAAAGAAATCTTCGAGTAAAAGTGACATTGAATGTGTGAGCGTAGTTCCTGTTTATTGGTATTTTTTAAATACAATACTTTAGTGACAAATCAAGCAATTAATGAATCATGCTTGTTTTTCACTACAAAATAGTCAACTTGTGAAGGTCCCTTGGGACCTCACTTTGAGAACGAGAATAATTTTGAGTCACAAAAGAACCAGTAGCCATTTTTATAAATAACTTTCTTTATTTGGTTATCTTTCCCAAATAGAATCAAAGACTTATTAACAAATATTTCTACTAATATTATGAGGTTTTAAAGGTAATATCCTTTAAATTAACTTAATTAATTAATGATCTAATTAATTAATTTATTAAATAACGATCACGCAGAAATTACCACGATAAGAGATCCCAGAATTATATTTAATAATGTTCTTATTGAACATTTAACTTTAATCTCACTCTTAAAACTTTAATGAGACTTTAAATACAAATCTATATTTACCGCTCGGAATCTCAATTCTTCATGAGATTAAATTATCTCCAACAATAAAACTTCAATTCAAATTCACTATAACTTTATGTTTCAATATCTATCTCCTACTGCTCTAACTTTACTATTTCGTTTGACTTAAATACTGAATCTAATCTGCATAACAAGGAATCCTGTCCGCTTTTTGGAGTTGATTGGAAATAGGTAGGGAATTAAATTTCCCTAAAAAGGTCGACTCAGAAGGTTAGTGATAAAGTTCCGTATAGATTCGTCACAAACTTCCCAATCATCTTGGAAACAATCTACTTTCTTCAAATATTTTTCGCTTGCTAGATATGAAAGATAATTAAAAATTAGTTCCACTCATAAAAGGATCGCTACTCCACTGTTGTCTATTATCACTAATCAGAAAAAAATATCAATTCGCACCCATGCGACATCGACAGCAAAAACAAAATTTGATATATTTGATTTTTTAACAAAGAATTTGCCACCAAATTTTCAAAAATTAAGTGAATTTCTCATAGCAAGTCCATGACCGTTAAAAAGGCCCGGAGGGCGGCATGCTGCCCGCAGGTGGAGTATCACTGGTATAGGGGGCATCGACTTCTCTTAAAAGTTTTTACTGTTCCAGCACAATATTTACTGAACAATAATGTATGAACTAATATTTTTCACTCGAAGATGTGAAGATATAAAAATTCCACCTACTATCAACCGTATACATCATTTATAAAATTTATCTATACAATTTTCTTCACAAAAGGAGTTTTGCGCAGTATTAAATAAAATATAAACGAACAATTGTCAAAGATGCTCAGAAATAAGTGGCTGAGTTTGATTCTACAAGAAATATCAGGACAAAATTATACTGCTATTCAAAATTGATAGAAATATTATTGAAAGCTATATAAAATATAACATTTGAATAATGAGACAATTTTAAAGTTGATATTTGCTTATACTTGCTTATATTTTTGTTTTGACACGATAAAGAACTTTGAACCTGCATTCAAAAGGTTATTTTTCTTTAAATAAATAAATGTCTCAGTTCAGTTTTTTGAGCTTTTTATACTACTGGTGAATTATTGTAACGAATAACTATCGATGATGTTCAATTCCATCTGAAAACCTCTCTCCGATCATGGTGGACGGGGTATCTTACGGTATGCGGTATAGTCCCGGACTCATGGTTGGCATGTCATGAGTTCGAGCCAAGAACCGCTAAGGACCCGCCATGTACAGCGAGCCGATGCACGTTAAATTAGTCGAGGTTCAAACATCCTGTCACTGGTGTAGTGTGGAAGCTAGGAGAGGGAGGCCATATCAGGGGTCGTCCTCTTCACTTGACTATGGTTCAAAATTACGAGGTCCGTCGCCAAAACCCTCGAGTAGCTGAATAGTGATACGTAACGCTCACTCACTCAACCTCCAATCCTATCTGGGCGTCTATCGCACAGCCACCTACACTACTAGAAGGTGGCTACCATCTACTTAAACACTAGAGAGAAATTTATTAAAAAACATAGAACTCCTTATGAATTTTACTAGAAAACGCCTCTGAATCGAGAAAGTGGGGCGTTTTCTTTATACTTCCGAATTTTGTGATTATTTATTAAAAAATATACATCGAGTTAATTTAAATATAGCACTCATTACTCTCTATTTTCAATTTAATACATTTCATTAAGACTTAATTTGACGTTGAAAATTCTATGAAATATTTTTTTTGTATAGTTTTTTCTTGATTATACATTTTTTCTATTATGTAATATTATCAACAACCTTTGGACAAACGTGATAGAAAAATACCAATAAAGATAAACTATTGCAAAGAACTATTTTATGCTTCAATAATTTAAACATTTAAAACGTTTTTTCGTATTTCCGATGCCTTTCACAAGAACTCATTTCATTAGTAAATGTTTCAACACGGTCCCATTTCATTATCTCAGGAAATTTTTTTTTATTTAATGAAATCTTTTCAATAAAATCTATTCATTAAATAAGTACACATTCTGTCAACTCTCAATTACTATTTCTTTTTTACAAACTGCTTTTATAAGTTTAAAAAACTATTTAACATTTGACGCGTCTTTCAAAAGAAGCGAATTGATTTCATTTGCTGAAATTAAAATCGATTTTTTGTTCTGATATTTTCTGCTCTGTTTTGGTTTTATTCTCTTAGATTTTAAGAAAAAATTATTTAAGGTTTAGAAAAAATATTTATGATTTTGATAATTTATCGTTGATTGGATAATTAAAATTAAAAAAAAACATATGAACTACTAATTTAGAGATTTCCAGAAGAAAATATTCAGTGGTCATGTAGCTTTATGGCTATGGTCATAAACTTGTGGCCTGCATGTTGGGTCCAGGTGCCACTGAACTCCTCCTTTCCCCTCCCGTGTGGAGGTAGCCTATGCAAGTTCAATCAGTTGAAGCTCCCTTGGTGTGTTGGGGTAGTTAGCAGAGGAAGGTACCAGCTCAGGTGTCGTTCTCGTCACTTGACCGAGGTTCAAAACTACAAGGTCTGGCCCTAATAGCCATCGTATTGGTTTATAGTGTGACATTAATGTAACTCTCACTCTTTTTCTGAAATATATTTAATTACGATCGGACCTCTATATAAAGAAGTCACTAAATCCTGAAAAAAGTTCGTTATATAGAGTTATATCTTTCATTTATCTTCTATTTTTTTTTTTTATAAATCACAGTAAAAAAATTTAATTTATCAACGCTATATATGAGAAAAAGTAATTATCCACATATTTCTGCAAACTAATAAGTATTTAATTTATGTGTCTTAACCATGAAAAAAATAAAGAAGGAAAAATTGCAAGGAAAGTTTCTTGACTCTTTTGTCCACTTTCTGAAGAATTAAATTTTTTTTCTTTGATGCTCAAGCACTTATGTTTTGACATTTGCGAGCTACAAGAAACGAAGTTACCAGTACGACTGATCAACACTACTATTGAATGGATATTACTTCAAGGACACGGTGACACGAAACAACTCCATTGAGGGTGAAAGGGGATATCAAAGATTTTTCCAGTGAACTGGTCGATGGGGTTAAAAGTTGCACTTCTTGGATGAAACGCCCTAAAGGTACCTGAGGAAGGAACCAGCTAGGTACCCAAAAAAACCAGTTCAAGATTTATGACCACTATAAAACAAGTTAAAAGAAAGAATAACTTGAAACCTCCAGAAATACTTTAAAAAAGGCAGGAAAAAATTTGAATCACAAGAAAAAAAAGTTCGATATATGGAAAATGCACTTTGCTATTGGGAGGTTATTTTACGAAGAAATTCGTGAAATGTTCTTGGTTCCAGGAAAAAGTTTGCTATTTAGAAAAATTCGCAATATAGAGGCTCGTAATATGGAGGTTCAATTGTATATCTAAGCAGAGTAGAGAGTCTCAAATGAACACAAGTTCAGTATTGCATCCAGCCTTCTGTTACCAGGATGCATGTACGTTATAAGTTTGTTAACGTTGTACTATAAAAACACAATAGGTTCAATTTCAAGATTTATCCCAAATGATTGATGACGCTGATAATATCTTTGTGATCAATGTTTCTTAACCCTTTATCTACCGACAGTACGTATAAGTGCCACTCACTTTAAAATTACATAGAATAACCATTTTTACAAATATTTGACGATAGTTAGCAGAAATATTCTTTTAAATCCACTCTTCCAAGATATATGGCTGCACGCGGATTCTATGATGAATATTTTAACGGGGAAGGCGAATAGTTTTAGAGCAGAAATTGCGTTTTCAGCTGACGGCGTTTTCTGCGCATTGCGAAAATTGTCATTTTTGTTCCGAAAAAATAGTCAATGTCAAAATGTGCCTTATTTTTTTTTGTATGTAAATGAAGTCCTTGAAAAACGATTTGAATATTTATTTTAAATGAACAGTGCATATAATTAATTTTACAGTTGATTAACTTTAATTAATTCATTAGCTCTAACGGGTTAATTTTTTTTTTGAAGTGGATTATTTTTTTATGTACATCCCTTAATTTTCAATGTAATGATTTAAAAAAGCATATTGCGTGAAAATAAGTGCAGTAAATCATAATGCGGTAGATAAAGGCTTAAAATAGGGGTCATGACATCAAATGGAGTCGTAAGACTTATAGCTTGGGTTGCCAAACATTTTAGGATATTTGATATATCTTCTTGTATAAAATAACTTGTTCTCCATAAATGAATAGTTTAACACAGTGTATCTGAAATATAATCAAGATAGAGAAACACATACAAAAACTTTTTTAATTAAATTGTAATAAAATCATTTATTTTATTTGTTTTGCAGATATTGCTGTTAGTTCGTCAAAGGTCTTTCATATGCGAGGTCCGAGTGTTTTAGAAACGCATGCGCACGCGTTTTAATTCAACCGTAACCACAGGTTTTTGTCAGCATCCTTGGTTTCAGAATTTCAATCTTCCATTGTAAATTGGGTTTTTACGTTGACTTCCCTTAAGGTTTTCTTCCGCAAAAGTATGAGAACTTGGATTAAACGTGAAGCACATTTCCGCCAGAAAAATGCCTCAGTTTTTATAGAAAAATTTGGAACATAATAACTCATACCTCTATTAACAATAGAGTGTTTATAAAAATTTCAAAACATTCACAATGAATACTCTTTGTTTTCTTTTGAATACGTGTAGAAATAGCTCGTTTAACATTAAGGTATAGGAGAAAAAACGCGAAACACATTTTATAACAGAAAAAAATGAATCAACTCGGTAAAAAATGGAATGTATGATGAAAACTGCTGCTCTCTAAAGGCTAGTGAAACTGGAATATCATATTAATTTTTCATTTCCTTTATATCCGAAAAAATATTCCAAATTCGGGTCCTATTTTTTAACATTAACCGAAGACAGCCTTTACTCAAAAACATACACCGTATTGTAAAGAGTGTTTTTTTTTCAGATATAGAAGTTTAAGTTGGCATTACTTTCCAAGAGGGCGACCGATTTAACAGCTGTCAAGTGATTTATTCTCAGTTTGGTTTGGCAATTCATCATGAATAGACTCACGCCTCATAGAGATTCGTCGAATAGGCCCAAAACGAGATTGCCGTTGTTCCCGATTTTCATAAGTGAATTTTGTTTAGTGATGAAGCGCACTGCTGGTTGAATGGCTACGTCAACAAACAAAACTGCCGCATTTGGAGTGAAGCAAATCCACAAGTGTATGTCGAAACACCATTACTTCCAGAAAAACTGACTGTTTGGTGCGCTTTATGGGCTGGTGGAATCCTTCTTCAAAAACTATGAAGGCCACAACGTTACAGTCAATGGTGATCGGTATAAAGCCATGATTACTAACTTTTTCATTCCTGAATTGAACAATCGTGATGTCCAGGAGCTGTGGTTCCAGCAGGACGGCGCAACATGTCACACAGCTCGTGCCGCAATCGATTTATTGAAAGACATGTTTGGTGACCGCCTAATTCACGTTTTGGACCTGTGAATTGGCCTCCAAGATCTTGTGATTTAAGACCTCTAGACAATTTTCTGTGGGGCTATGTAAAGTCATTGGTCTATGCGGATAAGCCACAAACGCTTGACCATTTGGAAGACAACATTCGCCGTGTTATTGCCGATATACGTCCACAAATGTTGGAAAAAGTCATCGAAAATTGGACGTCCAGATTGGACTACATCCGAGCTAGCCGTGGCAGTCCTATGCCAGAAATCCTATTTAAAATGTAATGCCACAAGATTATGTTTCGAATAAAAAAAATTCATGTCAATCGAATAATACATGGTTGTTTGATTGCAATTTAAAGTTCTCTACCTCTAAATAAAACACCCTTTATATGGCAGTGGTCAATAAAAGGTAATGATCTGAGAAGTGACTAAGAAACAGATTACCGCAGTGCTTCTCAAACTTCCAATGTTCGCGACCCAATATTCAATCATAATTTGCACCCCGCCCCCTCCCTACAATAAATAGCGATCTATTAAATTCTATAATACTATGACGTTAAACATACAATACGACTTAAACCTCTTAAGCCTCCAACGTATAAAAACGTCTTGCTCAGTCACTGTGTTTATTGCCCTCAGACGTATATATACGTATTTCCGAAGTTATATCTTTTCTGTGAACTGCTATCCATAAAATTATTTGGAAGGCTTTAGAAAGCAATAAAATGACCTTGACATTGTTTGCGAAGGATTCACTTATTTCAGAGGATTTTATTAATTATTCCTTTCCTACCACCCAACCACTCAATACACCATAGACGCCGACCTATGTGCTAAATGGGGCATTGGGGAGAGAATCGCATAATTTTTAATCGGCATTTAAGAGATTAATTATAAACCGTACACAAATTATCAAGATAAGTGATAATGTTGGCATATAATTTAATATATTACAAATCTATAGGGGGGTCACTGGTAATTATTAAACCTGTCCTTAACTTGGTATTGTTAAGTTAATTATAAAATAGATTGTGCACTAATGATACATTTATAAGTGTATTGTATTGTAAAAGAGAATTTTATTTTTTTATTATGTCAGAATGTATTTGTTTACTTTCAGTAAATTAATAATTTTTAAAATATTTTTTTTGACTTATCAAGAGGCTCGCGACCCCCTCTTGGGGTTATGACGCCCCCCTAGGGGGGCGCGCCCAACAGTTTGAGAAACACTGGATCATAGTTTATGTATAATGTATCGCGTATAAAGTTTTGTTAATTAATTAATATTCTACATCGTTATATTCAAAGTAAACGATAGAGAAAACTAATCAAGTTACAAAACTTTAAAAAAATCCATTTTATTCTAATTTCATCCATCCATTAATATTCTACATCGCTATATTCAAAGTAAACGATAGAGAAAACTAATCAAGTTACAAAACTTTAAAAAAAATCCATTTTATTCTAATTTCATCCATCCATTAATATTCTACATCGTTATATTCAAAGTAAACGATAGAGAAAACTAATCAAGTTACAAAACTTTAAAAATCCATTTTACTCTAATTTCATCCATCCATTAATATTCTACATCGCTATATTCAAAGTAAACGATAGAGAAAACTAATCAAGTTACAAAACTTTAAAAAAATCCATTTTATTCTAATTTCATCCATCCATTAATATTCTACATCGCTATATTCAAAGTAAACGATAGAGAAAACTAATCAAGTTACAAAACTTTAAAAATCCATTTTATTCTAATTTCATCCATCCATTAATATTCTACATCGTTATATTCAAAGTAAACGATAGAGAAAACTAATCAAGTTACAAAACTTTAAAAAATCCATTTTACTCTAATTTCATCCATCCATTAATATTCTACATCGCTATATTCAAAGTAAACGATAGAGAAAACTAATCAAGTTACAAAACTTTAAAAAAATCCATTTTATTCTAATTTCATCCATCCATTAATATTCTACATCGTTATATTCAAAGTAAACGATAGAGAAAACTAATCAAGTTACAAAACTTTAAAAATCCATTTTATTCTAATTTCATCCATCCATTAATATTCTACATCGCTATATTCAAAGTAAACGATAGAGAAAACTAATCAAGTTACAAAACTTTAAAAAATCCATTTTATTCTAATTTCATCCATCCATTAATATTCTACATCGTTATATTCAAAGTAAACGATAGAGAAAACTAATCAAGTTACAAAACTTTAAAAAAATCCATTTTATTCTAATTTCATCCATCCATTAATATTCTATATCGATCGTTATATTCAAAGTAAACGATAGAGAAAACTAATCAAGTTACAAAACTTTAAAAAAATCCATTTTATTCTAATTTCATCCATCCATTAATATTCTATATCGATCGTTATATTCAAAGTAAACGATAGAGAAAACTAATCAAGTTACAAAACTTTAAAAAAATCCATTTTATTCTTATTTCATCCAACCATTAATATTCTATATCGATCGTTATATTCAAAGTAAAGCCAGCTGGGTGGCGCGGTTGGTTTGTCACTGGCCTTCTGTACCCATGGTTCAGGCTTCAACCCCGGATCAAGTTAGTGGATTTTCATGATGCAGAAAATCGACAGTGGCCATGTCGTATGATTATACGGCATGTAAAAGATCCCTAGAGTGTCTGTTTGGCTTCTGTGTTCTCGGCAAAATTAAAACCCTGGTGCAGGTTCGCATCACATCAGAGCTCAAGCGCCTCCCTCTGGGGAGAAAACTGGGCGTCAAAATTACGTGTGGTAATTGATATCGCCTATATGGTGCCATGCTAAAAAGCGATACCATCTCCTGGGAAATATGCCAGGTCTGCAAAGGTTGAAAATACCAAAGCGCAACACCATTAGGTAAAAAAAATATTCAAAGTAAAAATTTATTGAGGTTGCTTATTGCTGCAATGCAATAATATAACACAAATAAATAATATAGAAGTATTCAAGTGTGTTAACTTTGCTCAATGCTTTTGGGGTCGCACAAAATTTTTGTACAGAAAAAACGTTACATCATACTTTATTCTTCACATATCACTCCATGTCGTACGAAGATATCACTTCATGTCATGTTAAAAACTTCTAATTCTTCTAATTTTCTCTTTTCAGTTGATAACATTGTTCTCTAAATTATAGATTTTTCAGCGCACATTTATAATCGGAACAAAAATGTTTAGAATTTAATTAGAGAGATGAAACTTATACCCCCCTCCCCTGTCGAAAAATTTCTTACACCAAGAAAAAATATTATGGAGTAATGAAATTTGGACAATGCAATTGTCCAGTTAATATGTTTAATTAATTAAATTTTCAAGATCACATTTGCACTTAAGCTCAATAAAATGATTTCCAATGTGAAATGATGTTACATTAATAGCCCATGTAACCTCTCTAGAATTTTGAATGCAAGCTTGCAAACGTGCGAGAATTGTGTCATACAGGTGCCGTAGTCACTTTGTGGTATGGAGTTCCATGATTGCTGTACTTGTTATGTCAACACTGGTAACAACAAGTGACTGGCTGTGGATGATGCTGAAGCTGTCGTCCTATGATATCCCATACGTGCTCAATTGGAGACAGATCTGGCGATCTCGTCGGCCAAAGTAACATGTCAACACTTTGTAAAGCGCGTTGCGTTACAACAGCAGTGTAAGGGCGAGCGTTCTACTGTTGGATAACTGCCCCTTGAATGCTGTTCATGAATGGCAGTACTAAAGATTAAATTACCAGACTGACGTACAATTTGCAGTCAGTGTGTTTTGATAACCACGAGAGTTCTCCTGCTGTCATATGAAATTGCTGCCCAGGCCATGACTTCAGGTGTAGGTCCATTGTGTCAAGGCCACAGACAGTTTGGTTGCACGTGTTTTCGTGGCCTCGTTGTGATCAACACATGGCCATCACTGTCACCAAGACAAAACCTGCTTTCATCAGAATACACAACAGATCTCCACTCCATTCTTTAATGAGCTCTGATTTGAAACCACTGGCGTCGCAAATGGCAATGTCTTGGAGTCAGTGGAATACAAGCTACAGGGTACTTGGCTCAGAGCTGTCCTTCAACCGATTTTTTACAGTTCGTTGTGTCACTGTGGTACCAACTGCAGCTCGAATTTCTGCCGCATACGCAGTATGATGCGCCACAGCCGTACACCGAATACGGCAGTATTCCCTCTCAGTTGTACCACGTTGCCTCCCGGAACCCGGTCTTCTAGAGGCAGTACCATCCCTTGACCATTGTTCCCAACAATCATGCACAGTGGATACATTCCGACCAAGTCTTTCTGCTATATTGCGGAAAGAAAATTCACCTTCTCGTAGCCCTATTACACGACCACGTTCAAACTCGGTGAGCTTCTTTGATAAAGGCTTCTTTGTCTTGTTAAAAGCTATCTTGGCCAACATCGACTCAATACGTCAAATTTTAGACAAATAACGCTCACGAATTTTAACGCACACATTTAAAGCAACCCTGATTTGCAAATTCTGAGTGGCGTTACTAGCGTCATACTTAAGCGCGAGTTACAAAATTTGAATCGATGTCATCTTTCAGGTGTATAAACACGACAACCAAATTTCGTTTACCTAACCGCAGTCTTTCTTGGTGTTGAAATTTTTTTTTCCGTCAGTGGGAGAAGGGATGAAAAGTATTTTTAATGACACTACCTCAAAACCTAAAAGACGTCTAAATCATAAAGCATCATTTTGTAAAAATAGAAAAAAGTAAAGTAAACACTATATTGAAAAATATGGAATAAAAAAAATTTTTCGGAAGCAGAGCACACGTCTAATTAGCGAACATGACAAAAATGGTGGCAGAGACTTTGATAAAAGCTTATTTTTTATCACTTGTTTTAGCTGATAAGTTTTAGTTAATTATTACATGAATTAATATCTGCTGCTATTAATATAAATTTATAATGTAAATTGTTTTTTATCTTAAAAACTTTTACAACAGTTTCTTATGATTTCTGACTAAGATATGTTTAATAAAAAGAAGAAACAATTGTATATTTTTCTTCGGCTGAGATATATTTTCTATTAATACAATTCCAGTGAAAATTACAAAATGATATCTCGAAATTTATTGAATTTATTGCTTTAAAGCTTAACGGTCAAAAGAGTTGGAGGAGTGGTTAAACAATGTTTAATTCTTAGAGATTTAATTACATATACAAGAGAAAAAAAATATTTGACATGTGAAAAAATACATGAATAAATTGTCTCATTTTTTTTCTTTGTTCATAGATTTTGCATCACATTTTTATACATGCAAAATTCTTTAAAAAAAAACTTGTAAAAAAATAATAAAAAAAAGCTTTAGTAAAAAAATAATTTATACTTATTAATCTGATTATATAGATTTTAAGAAGTATAATTAAAAAATACCGAGTAAAATAATGTAACCAGTTAACAACATAAAGCAGCTTATAAAATATTCATTATTCTTAGAAGTTAATAGGGTAAAACATTTTTATATGTTTGATCATACAAAAAAGTAAGTGATTAACTGAAGCATTAATGTATCAATTAGTGGGAAAATATTTAAACATGAAACCAAATAAAATTTTAAAAACAGCTTATTTCTTTACAACTTCTTATTTAACAACTACATATCACCTATAATTGATATATTTGATATACACTTATAAATCCCTGCCTTAGAAAGGAATTCAAAGTATTCGTAATTCATAATTCCGAATATGCAAAGTATTCGCCATTCGAGATCTTTAACCACTTCCCAGTTTTGCCCGATCGCCACTAGGGCACTTGAAATGGAACTTCCCTGATTTATCCGAGTGGTACTCGGGCAACATTTTTTCTACTATAATCCTCTGATTTGCCCGTATTGTTTGCTCATTTAGTGTGCAATGTCTCTAATAGTCGAGTCAAGTTAGGATAACAAAAAATGTCTAAATCGGTTTCAAGGTTAGGTTTTACTGTATCCATTTAGACTAGATTAGGCGGGAATTTTCATTTTACTAGAACGATGCATCACAAGCAATGAACACTATTTTTTTTTTAATTTGGAACTTTAAATAGAAGGCAAATGAGTAATTATGAGAGGCTCATAACAGAAAATACGAGTAATTCTAATATTGATTCAGATAGTGAGTCTGAAATTTCAGTAAATGATTCTGGAAGTAATGAAAATTTGTTATCGGGCTTCTCTTGTAGTGTACATAGAATGGATCAGCATCTCAAAAATTACCCAATAACAAAAAAGAAGAAAATAAAACACCACCAACACACAACAAAAAAAGAGGCAAGAAATAAAATACAATATATATATATTCTTCCATCTTTTATATACACCATTGTGGAATGCTTTTGTTTTATATTAGAAACTGGGAGGAAAATTATCTCATTTGAATTTCAGGCTTGATATTATAGATCGCCTTATTGAAAGACATGAGGCGGTAAATGAGATAAAAGGACGACCTGGAATCTTGCCCAGTCTCTTACAATCGACGGAAAAAACTTTTTACAAGCGATTCCTCCCACTGACAAAAAATTGAGACTAACAATATAATGTTTTGGGTGTTGGTTGAAAAGAAACGATTTTGCAAAACGGGTGTACAAAAAGAAACACGATATTTTTGTCCCGATTGCGATGTTGGACTATGTTTGTCTCCCTGTTCTAAAATTTATCACACAAAAACAGAATTTTAAGAGAATAATTAACTATAAGTACACAATATTACCTTTTTAAATCTAATATACATTTTTGTAAAGTGTTCTTTTGAGTTCGCTCATTTCTTCGGTAAAAAGCCAACTTTAAGGAAAAATATGTTTTTTTTAATGAGAACAAAAATTAGCATAATTCTATATAAATTCAATACTTACAACACTTACGTCTGCTGATTTGCGATTTTATAATTGATTTTATCTTTAAAAGGTTTACAAAAAATATGCTTATTTTTATACATAATATAATAGAAAAAAGAAACTGTAAGTGGTTAAGAGAATATAAAAACGTAACGGTGTATTTAAAAATAAAGACGATAAGTTAGAAAAGATCGATATATATATATATATATATATATATATATATATATATATATATATATATATCAAGGAGTGGAGAAAAGAAACACATATGCTGATGAAAACGAAAAACCTTACTAAATTTTCCATACATTACACACCACCCATAATTACTATCGAGTTATGGATCAATCCCTAACAACAAAAAATGTTCCAGCTTCACCTCTGTACAGAAATAGCATTTAACGAAAATATTTATAAGTATCCACAGAATTCTCCTCAGTCAGGTATGAGAGAGGATTTGTTGGCAAAGCACCTCATCCATCAAAACGAATCATACAGGACAGTATTGAATATCCTAGTAAATGATCCCAACTATTCGAAAAAGAAACATGCCATCAGTCGATTATATATCGATATCATTAAGGAAGAAAAATCAGTCATGTGTCGCAGAATATCTACGCAAAGGAATATCGAACAGAACGAAAGAAAAGGAAATAATGACATCATACCTCGGTGAGATCACAATTCATGGTCGACGTAATGAAATTCCCTCTTCGTTTCATACTTTTGTAGTCACAGACGTGTTTGCGTATCTTTTTTTATGTTAGATTGAAGGGAACTACACAGATAACTTGGAATCTAACTAATAAGTTTCACTTACCACACACACACAGGCTTTCCGGTGAGACTAGGGAAAAAGAACAACATTATTTTTCCTTGCTTTGAAGTGTAGCCGTGAAATGTTGTTGCTAGGAAAGGAATTTAGTTTGTGTATCGACCAAATTAATGTGATTTGTTCGAATGCATAAGAGAGCTGATTTTTGATTAGATGGTACAGTTTATTAGTCCATAGAAAGGCTCATTGTTCGTGAAAGCGTTTTTGTAACTGTTCGAAATTTTCATGTACAAATGAAAATAAGTTTCATTTGTGCTGATACTTGATGAAATATTTTTCGACATAAATAAATTTTCTTTGATTATTCTTAGTATTTTTCTGTATTGATAATTTAAATGCTCTTTGGAAAATCTACTGCAAAGTTCATGAAAATGAATAAAAGCTAATACAAATGGAATATTTATAAATGTCATTATCTGTAGTGCAAGCTGCATTGTACACTTTGGCTTTTCCCATGTAACCTTCTAATTTTTGAAAAAACTCAACATTTCAAGGATTCACGATTGTAAAAATAATTGAATATTTTTTTTCACTCGATTTTTTTTAATATTTTTTCTGTGTGTTTGATTAAATGATTAATGGAAAAGAAAATTTATGTTAAAGATGTTCACATATATGTTATACATATAAAAGTGGATGTCAGCTACTCGCAGACCACTTCCGAAAAGCCACGCATGAACTGAAGTGACTCGAGGCAGTCAGCCGAGATTGCGAGACAGTCCTCTTCCCGCCGCCATAAGCACAAGATGAAAAACCTCTAACACGCGTGCTGTTTTAAATCTAACTATGTAAAGGTAGATAGCCTTATTCTATTTTTTTTACCTGTGTGTCCGTCCTATAATGTCCTTTATTTTCTATATTAAAGTAATTAACTTAAGAAGTCTCCTTTTTTTGAAGTGTTTAAATAACGGACACACTCACATAAATACAGATGTATGAAAATTAAAAACGAAGAGTTTAGCATAAGTGAGCACACACAGCAATAAAGTGAATATCGATTAAGGTTGGGTGGGTCAGGAAACTTACATCTGCATGGGACCCTTCTTCCGTAAGTCACAAACAAGGGACAGGAATAAAAGCCTTAATGACTGGATCAAATACGAATTCCTTTTCGTTCTAGTAGTCTAAGGTATGCCCGGCATAACTGTGGACTGATAGGTTGGTTACTTAAATAAACACCCCTATTAAAGTCAAGAGCTTTCCTCGGATTATATATACATTATATACATTATGATATGCTGGAGGGCGTGTCCGTATGGCTAGTGGTGGGAGCTTATTATTTCTGTGAATGGTAATACAGAGAGCCCATCAATTTAAATAGATTGAAATTGTTGTCACAGTGGGATATGTCCAACACAGTATACGACATCTGGATGACTTCGAGTAAAGTCATTCAGACGAATCGTGAGGAGTAGGAAGAATGTCGAAATGTAACCGGTGCACGATCGCTTGCAGCATCGTTTGACGAGCTTGGACAATATTTCAAAGGACAGGAATAGCTGTCCGACTGTTTACTAGTGATCGCCCAAGCGCAACTGCGGCAGAGGACGATTGATATATAGTCCTAAAGGTGTTTTATGTAGTGCCGAGAACATCACAGCTGAACAGATAAGCAGTAGGTTTGAGTATTCTTTAAAATTGAGAGCAAATTTAGTCTGATTCTGGACGCATACCCATCTGTAGAAAGCGAGATGCACACACAATAACTTCCCACATCATCAAAGAGATCGATTTTGAGGTAGATAAGTTACTGTTTGAGCTGTTATTAGTTTTCATCATATTGTGGATGTCTCAGAACTAATGGAGAGTTAAGATATTACGTGCATCGATTTCCCTGACTGATTACTGAATATAAATCCGATTAAAAACGTTTGTAACAATTAAGGGAGAGATGTTTGGCAAGACATCCTCAGATACCAGCTACGATTCTACTACTATGATTTGCGTTACACAAGATACCTTGACGACCTGATCCTCTCTCTTCATGGGCAGACGATATCAATTCTATATAAAAGTCAGGCGTAAGTATATCCTACAGCAAAGGCTGGACTTTTTTTGCAGGTATTCGTAACATGGGCATTTTCATCTTTTGTACAATTGTTATCCAAGCTTATTTTCCATTAAAGTTATTTATTATCCTGCAGATTGCATTTTTGGTACGTTTTGCCTACATTGCCATATGCTTACGTTTTCAGAATGTTGCAGGATTATTTTTGCCACTTTTGTGAAGTGCAAAAATAGTACTGTGTGAAGTTACATTAAAAAACCCCATCCCCTTTTGATTTTTGTATACCATTTTATATATAATTCTGAATATAATTCTAAACAATGAAATTAGTTTACAGAAATCATACCCATTTTAAAGCTAGAGATTTTTTTATCTAAAATTTAAGGCAATTTAGCTCTATACGTTTTGATCAAAAAACATCAATTATACACTATAATACACACAAGTTTATTTGAATACAATTCTAATGAGTTTGAGAATAAAAATGTTAAAGAAGAAAGAAAAAAAAAGAAGTGATTTATAAATATTGACGTAGTGTAAAATGTTTATGCCAATCAATAATAAAATACCAAATACTACATTCCTTGTAATAAAATTTATTGCAATCAATGGTCTGATAAGATTACAAGCTAAGTGTGATCCGCACTTCATTTAATGATTTATCTGTTTCCTTAGTGGATTTTGTTCATTTCATTCAGAAATTAATAACAGTTAATTAAATAAGTTCACAATACACTGGGGAAGGTATTATCTGATTACGTGATTGAATTTAAGTTTCATTTCCTTAAATACCTTCTGTTCGGGGATGAAACAGAACTAACAATGAATCGTAAGCCGATTAAAGAAGGAAACGGAATGTGGAGTAACTTAAATTCTCAAGTTTTAATAACTATTTGTTATGTAATACCAAACACTCATCAGAACTTTACAATAAGAGGGAGAGAGAATAACAATCTATTCTTTCATAAAATACATTTCTAAATTCATTTTAAACGTATGGGAAAGTAGGGCTTGAATAGAAATTGCATTTGTGTTCAAATATATATGCAAGACATTATGAATATTATTAAATATTGATGTGACCTTGCACTGTAATAATCACACATTTACATTGTTGACATTTAAAAGGTAAGATCCTTTAAGTTATCTAACAACGTTCGGAAGCGTGATTTTAAAAAGAGTGTAAATGGATAATTTTCATGATATTTAGTGTCACTTAGATTAGAATACATACATAAATTGTTGTAAGAACATTATGAAAAAAAAAATTGCTTAAATACGATATTTTGACTAAAAATTAACTTATAATAACCTTTTTTCAAAACGTTCTCATTTTTTTAAAAAGTTTCTATAATAATAATACTTTGCTTATATAAAGTAAAGACTTCTCCAGAGAGTCTGAACTGTGAAATTTCACATTACTTTCAGAATTACAACCAATTGAAATAATTATCAGCGTTTTTTTTCTGAAAATTTCTCTCCTCTGTTGTAGTAAAATATGGATAAATCCACTTCTAAGTTATGTATTTCAAAAATTCTAGTTCAGCCTCTGTACAGAGGTCTGAGCTATAAACAGGCAAAATATTATTACAATAGAAGCATTTTTCATAAAAGGAGAATGTTTTGAAAATTGGTCATTCTATGTTCATTTATTGTCAAAATATTGTACTTAAATAATTTTTTATTGTAATAATATTCTTAAAACAATTTTATATATGTTTTCTAATTTAAGTGACACTAAATATCATAAATATTATCCATTTATACGCTTTTGGAAAATCACGGTTCCGAACGTAGTCGGATACCTTAAATTAAACGTTTTTGGCGGTGGTATCAGTTTTAGATAATAACAGCCTTCGGGCTAAGGTGATCATTTTGGTCCAGTGGTAAGTCAAGGGCTTACGGAGCAGAGGGTACCGCTATCTATCCCTCCTCACGTTTATTATGAGAATATGCTTTGATAACAGCGGGTTAAAGCAACACGTATTTTCAATTTCGATCATTTGACGAGAATATCACCTGAATTGGCATCTTATTTTTATAACTCTTAAATCAAATTACTTAAATACTAAGATTCAGTTCCATCTGATGGACAGTAACTCCTAATACTTCATATAACAGAGCTTCCTTAGAGTCAGGACTCTATCTTCCGACTCGGTTTGTAATTTTTCTTCATTACGATAAGGACCACTTTGATTACCATGGTCCTTTAACAGAAGGATCACATAGTTTTGATCCCCAGTCAGGTCATGAGGATAATGTATATCTATACCGATATTTAATTTCGTTTAAGTTTCAACCCTCTTAATAGTTTTCAAAGGAAACAAGTGTTGAACGTGCCGTCTATTAATATTTGTATACTGGGTTACTAGGGTCCCAATACGAATGATTGTACATTGAATTAAGAATCATTTAAAACTATAAAAGCGCTTATAGAAATATATATATATATATATATATATATATATATATATATATATATATATATATATATATATATATATAATATAATTTAAATATTTATTTTTGAAGAATCAGTAGATTGTAAAGTGATTTAATTCAATTTTTTGATTATTTTTGTAGTTATTTAATGATTAACTTGAGAGTTCACTATATTGTAATTAAAAAAATATCTTTGATGAGTTAAAATTCTTTACCATTTGGTTTTAATGACCAATGGATTTATTTAAATACTAAGCTATTTTTGTTTTTTTCTTCAAGACATACTTGCACATGCACCAATCTTTCGTCCCTTATCCAGTTATTTAATTTATTAAATACGTTCTTAGTTTAAATAATTAATTTTTAAAGTTAGGCAAATACGCAGATTTAATTGGCTTTGTATAGAAAAAAGAATTTTTTTTAAACTAATGAATTAGTAATTTGTCTTTAACTCTAAAATTAACAAAATCTACGAATACAAAATAACTTTTTGGATTAAAGTGCAGAAAAATATCTAGAAATGATATAATCTAAAGTAACTTGAAAAAAGAGGAAAATATTTCATTATAAAATTTTTTGTGTGAATATAAATGCTAAATTTTTATATTCATTAACGTGTAAGACTTTACGATACTTATTTAAGCAAATAATTTAATTTGAGAAAATTTATGTATTTAAACAAATATTTAGTGGATTATAGAATATCAATTTGACGGAAAAGAAAATCGCAACACAAGTTATTCTTTTGCTAATAAAATAAATTCTGTTCTCTCGATTATCTCGATCTTTTAACGAACAATAAACAATTTCATACTACTTCCTGCGTATTTTCTTAACCTTGATATTAATATATTACCGATACCTTTACAGGAGTTGAGGCACAGTATTTGTTTTTTTATTATGAAACAAAACATAAAATAACAACACCTATTGCACCGTTAAGATTTCTCAAACACTGAAACAATACACGTACCTCTAGTGGTGAAAATACTTCAAAGGAATGCCATACATCGTCTTTCCTTTTTTTCTTTGAAGCTGCAGAAAATCAGATAGGATGCGTAATAGAGATATAAAGACACTTTTCGGAAAGAGAGATCCGAAATATGCTGTGTTTAATTTATGCTATTAACCTTTCGGTCACTATCAGCAGGACGGAAGGGGTAATTTCGGACTTTGATAGCTTTTTTTTATTGCTTCTCAAAGCACCACATAAAATCTTTTTCTGAAAGAAAGCATCGAATGAGTGTTTCTCTCAGCTGAGGTTACTTGTAACAAGCGACGTTTATATTTATTCATTTCTTTTCATAACAATCCAAAGAAATCAGATGTCTCAACACAAGAATAAAAAGTCCATTTCTCCTAGAGAACAAACCCGGAGAACTACTCTGAATATAACAACAAACCTTTACATAGTCTCAGGATCGATTTTTTCCAGTCGCTCTTGAATCTCTTCTTTATTCTTGAAGAATAGATCGCGAAAAATAAATTTATTCACCGTAGAGTAAGAAACTGGCGCTTTAAATCATGGAAGGATGCCGTTTCTTTTAAATAGAGTTTACTTGAGTTTTTCCGAGTAGGTTTTTCCTTTCGATGATTTTTTAAGAAAAATTGCTTTCAGTTTTAGAAAACTTCTATCGTATAAGCTTGGAAAAGGTTGTTAGGCTTACATCAAGTAGAATATTCAAATTGATGTTTATTTAAAAGGGTTTTAATCTTTTCTATTACGGATATTTTTTAATCTCTGAATGTTTCTACTTTATTTTTTGTCGTCTTCATAAAATGTTCCCTCAAAAAACTTTACCTAAATATTTGTTTCATTTTATTCAAATATAATTATTTGAAAAAATACCAATTGTTGAAAAAAAATTTTTTTTTATTTCCTTAAATGTATCCATGTTAGTATAGGAATATAACAACGTACAAGAGTAGTCAGATTTAAATGAAATTTATTCCACAGATATAAAACTGGTATTATTGCAAATATACAAATAAATTTGCAAAGCAAAAAACAACAACAATATATTACATGATGAAAAACAATACTTGATGAAATTACCAAATACTGCAGTAAATGCTCCTGTACGACGCAGAGATCCATTGTCGTCAATAACCATCATGATGCATCTATAAGCTTGAGGTTAATAAAAAATTTAAAAGTGACATATCTACCTGTAAGACGTATTAACGAATCAAACAGGTTTTGAATCTGTAATCTATGGAATTGCATTCCAGATTACCTCTAACAGAACTCAAAGTTCGCCTGCATCAACTTTTAAACGACTTTCATGAGCAAGAGGGCAACCAATGGAATCCAGGCATTTTAAATAGGCGAAATATACTGTAAATAAGCAGGCCAAGATCGAAACTTTATCTATTGTGCTCAAAAGCAGATTTAAGCGCTCCTAACAAAACCTGAACTAGCATTGTCCTCTTGAAGGAGAGTTCTAAAATTGTGTTAAGGGAAGGACTTCGAAATCCAAGATTTCTCTTTTGTACTGATGTTTCCGTTGTATCTGCTGATCATGGTCACTAGGTCATGACCGGTGCTGTGTCAGTCGAGATGTCTTGATGCCACTGAAAGACCCGTCGCGTTGTGGGACTGATGCACGTTACATCGGTTGGAGTTTAGAGTAAAGTTTTCACGTGATTGAGATATGGTAGTTCGGAGAGGAGGGTGTCATTCTTTGATTGTGGTTCTTAATTAAGAGATTCTTTTTCGGTAGACTTCATGTTAATTCTGAGTACAACGCGGACAAACAATCTATCTGATGTAGCGGCTAATATTACTCACAATTCCCCATTAGCAGCTGAGATCACTCATGATACTCAACGATACTCCAAACCATTAAATTTGGCATTCGTTCAGCATGGCTCCCTTCATTCCAAACGAATCCCAGTCTGTCACGATCAATCTAAATCACATCGATTCTGTCTGACCAAGATTCACCTTCACACTGCCAAGCAGGTCAATACGAATTAACCTTTCTTCCAGCAGTTGCTGTCGAACATGGATGCTGTCTTTATGTTTCAAGAAGATTAAGGTATCGCCTATCCGGTAGTGGTTAGAGACGCTACCAGCTGTGCCGTTGGGACTGGGTTCGATTCCCGGAGAAGACATGGATGTTTCTAAATGTATAGTGCCTTCGCGGCATGGGAGTACTTTAAATAGTCGTAAAGCCGCGAGTCTTCTCGTGAGTCATTCTGTCACCTGTATGGAACTCAGCTAACGACATGTCTCACTTTGCCATGATCAATTTCGTGGGATTTGATATGGCCTTTGCCGATCGGGTGGCAATAATAATAACAGTAACAGATATTATTTTCACAAAGTTGTATTCCTATTCATTTATTTTCAAAATGAAACACATGAAACAAAAAATATAAGAACGGTTTTATTTTTTTAAAATATTTCCACCGTTTGTATCACGTGTAATTATAGTCTGAAAAGAAGTAACAAAATAAGCATAAAAATGCATTGTAAATGCAATTACTTTTACAAATAACCTATCTAATGTTTAAAAAAAGGCATTTCAAATGAACTGTAGTATATAACAACTATTTCTCTTTAATTCTAAATTTAAAATTGGTTTTACTCGATTTTTTAATACATTAAGAGGTTAAATACTTTCTTTGAGTTTGTATGTACGGGAATTTCTATCCTATCTTATTATATTTTTTGTTCAATAGGAAGTTAATGATTTTAGTTAACTTAAAATATTCATGACTTTATAGATTCGAACAAAAGTCCAAAAAATTCCTTCAATTTTACTAAACATTGCCGATCTTTCTAAAATGATATTCAATCCCTAAGCTAATTTAACAGGATGATTGATAATTATGCAAGCATTCAATTTTTGCAAACTTAGTCCACCAGTTTGATTTATTATTTAAGCCAAAAAGATTAATTACTCTCGAATTTATTATCTTTACATGCCTTAACGAATTTCAGAATACATTACAATAATTCCATTAGCATAATTGTACGTGTTAGATATTCAGTGTGTAAACATAATTAAATGTGCCCTGTGAAAAAGCAATTAATTTTTAAAAAACCAGCCAGTCAAAATTTCATGAATAATATTCTTTCTCTCACTTAGTTAAGCAATGAATTCTTTTTCCTACCGTTTAATAATTTGTTGATGAAGCTTTCTGCGAAACATTGTATTTATTATAAAATGCAACCAAGTGAGTTAACTAATTTAGAAAATAACTGAAAATACCCATATAAGTTATTTTAAATGAGCTGATTAACACCGATGCATTGTTCAAATGAAATAATTATTATCCGTCTCCTCTAATTGTTTTGATGATTATTTATTCTATAATAAATATTTTGAAAGCATGAACAGATGAAAATGACTTTTTTAGGTAACTAAAATTTATTTCAGGAATTTGTTTCCCTTATTAATAAATTAAATTGATAATTAGAGTTTAAAAGTTAAATATTATACACAGTAACAAAATTAATAATTTAAATTCTCTCTCTCTCTCTTACTCTCATCATTCGTTACTGTATTATCACATTTTTCACTTCCTCAATGATTATTTCTCAGTATCTTAACAATAATTATTGAGATACTTACAGATCTAAAAAAAAAAGCTCGAAGACAGGAATGCGTGTATTAGTTTTAAATATGCCACGCCTCTGCGGTTGATGGCGAATTTGAATGCACAGAATCAAAAGTCATTTTAATAAAATCAACATCTTTATTTTACGTATTAAATTACTATTAAAATGCTATTTAAGCGAAGGGAGCTGTTAGCTTAATATTACTAACTTAACTATCACCTAATAATTATTAAATTACTTATCTTTGTCGAAGAGATCCGATGCGATGCTACTGGTCTTGACTTGATGAAATATCTTGTTCCGTGAAACGAACGGTCTCCTTAATCTTTTAGCGGGCAGTAGCTAATATGTCTATCCACATATTAAAAATTTTTTCTCCAAGCGGGTGTTGGATATTTAGTCTATCCATATGCGTTAATTGAAGCTAAAACGCATAAAAATTAATACGAATGGCAGCACGATACCTTTTTTTGCATTTCATGTCCTCTGATGGGTAGTTAAAAACAGTTTTTCCAGATGTAAATCTACAAATTGTATTTTGATTACTTTAAATTAAATTTCTGATCTTTGAAAAAAATTTCGACACGTCTTACGTATACTTTTCTCTCATCTGAATAAATTAAGTAAATTCGCAATAAAAAAGGTTTTTGGAAAGCTTTTATATGTGGATAGAGGCTCTATCCACTGCCCACATAGAACAGAAAAATGACCTAGAAATTTTCGCTTTTCCTCCACTCGAGAGAAGAGCACTTAGAATCATGTGAGAATGTTGGGGGTCGGAAATATAAACAAACTTTGTTTACAATATTTGGTACAAGATTCTTGGGCTCGAAAATCTTTCATTACAGCTTTTCTGATCGGAGAAAACATTTGCATATTATTAAGTTTCACAGTAAATAGCTCATCAAATTTGTGAAATAACTAATTTAAATTCTCAAAAATACTACTTTATTTCTAACACTTTTTATACTAAAATTAAATAAAATATAAAATGTGGATATATACCAATTTCAATATATATTCTAAGTATTCTGTATATATTCTAAGTATTCCATATGTATTCTAAGTAAGTATATTCTATGTTGTACAATTATTCTATTATTATTTAATTACACTTATACTTTGTATTTAATTGTTACTGAAATAGTTATCAGCGGAAATGTTAATTTTTCATAAATAGTTTGTGTGATATGATTCATTATTTCTGTCCTGAAAAGTAAGTTAAACGTTTTAAGTGCGCAGTGGCTTTAACGTCCAGCCACCACCCAGGGGGAAAAAACCCTCGATCAGATATTTTTTTGTGTGTGACTAAATTACGTTTATAGAGGATGAGAACATTGCATTTATCAAGTACTTTATCACAGAAAATGGTATTTTAGTTGTGTGCTCGTTAAAGGGTTAAACTCTGATATAGCTTCAATTATTTTGACTCTGACACTCTAACTTCAATCTCAGTCTGACGACGATCGACATCTCTCTCTCTCTTCACTCGACTTTAAATAGCAACTCATGTTAGCATAAATCCCAGTTCCTCCACAGAACGCGATTTTATAATCATGCAACACAATCACAAAAATGTTCCCGGGAGGATTACTAAGAAACACAGATAGAACCCAATACAAATTTAAGGGGGTTCACCCAAGTGACGGCCTGTTTTATCAGCATTTTAAAAAAATTTGTTTTGGGTGACCAGTAAAAAAATAGAACTTCACGTTTTTTATCATTTATTTATATGTATCTTAAGAGAATGTACATAAATCTTTAGCCAAAAATATCCAATAGAACGTGAGTTATGGCGATCTGAACACACCCACCTCGAAAAAATGGATGCTCACTTCCTCCACGATTCCAGCTGATTGGCTTATTTGAAACAAAAAAATTAATCTATAAGCTTAAATGCATCAAATGCTCAATTGAAAATATCAAAAATTAGATTTTTGGTAGACTTCTGAAGAAAAAGCTTCGAATTTCATGAGTTTTTTTGTTATATTTTTGTAATAAAAAAATTGAAATATTTTGAATTTTGGAGTGATCATAGTTCATTTGGTGTGTGTATTTGTGCTGAGTCTACCTTAAAAATTTGAAGTCATTTGGTCAATCCGTTCTTGAGATATGATGGGGGAAAGCACATTTAAAAAAAAAAGCTTCAAGTACGATTAAAACAATGAAAATCTTAGCGCTACGAACAGCTGCTCTTCTAACACCTGCTTCTTTTTAACGACTTCGAATTTTAACAAATCACTTTACCACGTATTCTAGACAAGTTAAGAAAGTAATTTATGAAAAAAATTTATTTTTTATTTTCTGAACCCATTATATGGGTGAGGCCCCTTAAAATATTCTTATGAATAGACTGTAAATTATATTTCTTTGATGAGAATATAAGATTTTTAACCATTCATATATATATATATATATATATCTTCTAATACCTTATTATCTGTTGTTTCTCTCTCTTTTCTTATTCGAATTATTTTAATTAAAGAATTTTTAGGCATCAGAAAGAATATTCGAATATTTATATAAAGATAAGCTCCCTTTTATTCAAAATTTAACTTCGGAGATTTAAAAAAAATTAGCTTTAAAACTAATTATCAGCTTTTTATGAAATCCATTCTTTAATTTTTAAGAAAATTGATGAAGTAAATTATTCTTTTAATTTGCTATGAACTATAATCTAATATTTTTTTGAAAACTCGTACTCAAAATCTTTTAATTATTTACACTGTAATTTTCAACAACTAACACAATAAAAATTGTGGTATTAATATTCTATTACCAAAACATTCCTTTTACTTCATGAATATTAAATTACTCGACTTTATTAATTACTTTTGCTTAATAAGACGGCAGGGAAGGAGGAATAATTTCTGTGCCCGAAATACCTCAAGCACAAAATATAATGCGGCAGAAATTTCAGATAAGTAATCGGCTGCTCTTTTTCTTCGCAAAAAGGCTTAACCACGCTAGAGTACCTAGAGTTATTTTCGGCGCGAGGTAATTATTTTCATTTTTTACTCCAACTTCTGCGATGCTACGAAAATCATTCAAACGCATGTACCTCTAGTAGAATTTGATTAGCTTGAAAAGAATGCAAAAGGCTTTGAATATCGATTGATTTTTAAGAACTGATAGAATAAAAATCTACTAGTTGTTCACAAGGAAAATTCTCAAAGCATTCGTAAATTGAAAGGAAAAAAAAAAAGATGTAAATCAATATACTAAATAATGCACTGCTCTACTTCATATTGTAAAAGAATTTTTTTAAATTTAGTAAATAAAAAAAAATGTTTCAAAAATTTTTAAAGGAAAAACTCCATGGATTATCGATTACTTCTGAATAGTTTCCAATTTTTGTTTCCAAAAAACTCTTGACAGAAACTATTCATAAATCAAATAGTAAAAATTTTTAAAAATGTTACAGATAAAAGCAATACAAAACCTTCATTTAATAATCTAGACCAGTGCTTCTCAATCTTTTTATCGTCGCGGACCTGTCAACGTTTAAAAATTCTAGCACGGCGCCGATGGGGGGGGGAAGGACGTTGATTGTTATATTTTAGATTATTTGTTTTAATAATTTTAATTTAGTTGTACTTAAATATGCCTTTAGAATAAAAGATTTAATTAAAACAAGTAATATAAAAAAAATTTAAGTCAATTCCTACTTATATCAACAAAGAAAAATTTTATTTTAGCTACTTTTTATTAAAGAGTTACAATTAATATAAATATATATATGACAGAATCACAACATTAAGTGGTAATTAATTTTATTAATTATCATTAAAGTATCGCATTGTCAACCAAAACAATCGTGTGTATAAAATTTCAGTTCAACTGAATGCTTTAAAACGTGAGAAAAAAAAACTTTACAAGTTTTGATACAAGTCGCCAAAAAGGTCGCTAAGTCGCCAAAAATGATGCCAACGTGGCTGTATTTGTACTTTATGTAAATAATTAGTTTTAAACAATTAATTTTCATTAATTATAATTAAATTGTTGTATTGTCATCCAAGATAATCTTTTTTTTTAAATTTCAGTTCAATGGAAAGCTTTAAAATGTATTTTATTAACGATTGAAAATTCCAACAAGATAAATAAATAAACAAATAAATAAATATAGAGAGAGTGCGAGCTAATAGTAGGAATTGAAAAAGGAATATAAAGTGATTTTAAACGGAATACGAATTGATTTCCATGGAAAGTTGCATAAAACCGAGAGAAGTACACCTCAGTAAATATAATAGAAATTAATTTAATGTTCGTTGGACTGCCCGGTATGATTTGATCCATTGACCGGTGCCAGTCCAGGGCACGGGGGTTGGAGACCACTAATCTAGGTTCTAGAACAACGATATCCCAAACTTCTTTGATCGCGTACATCGAAAATGAAAGTAATTATAAGTTGTACCTTGTACACAGTGTTTTATATTAATGTATATGTGTGCTTATATTAAAATACTCTAGGGGAGAGGTGCTAATGATAGGAACACTAAAGATTTAAAAATGTAAACATGGCACGTTTAGGACTGTTTCGTGGATATATATATATATATATATATATATATATATATATATATATATATATATATATATTCCTTTTCCGTTATATATATATATATATATATATATATATATATATATATATATATATTCCTTTTCCGTTACATATATATTTGTAAAAATTCACAATATGTATCAAGACCAGAGTTATCTGGAAACAACATAAACACTGATCGAGATACTGACCTGTCGATGCATGTGATTAATCAATACCTTCCACTGTAAAAATAATAAGGTGACAGAAAAACCCTACTTTAAGTGCTGCCAATTTTCCCCCGATTTATATTTCATTGTAGTTGCCGCATTCTAAAAGCTTAACAGGCGCTCATGCGCCAACGGGCATAGTGTTGAGAAACCAAGCATAAAGTGTTTTCTTTGTCAGCAACCATGACCTTGAACCCTTGGTTCGAAAACGAATGGCCAGTTAAAACAAAATTCATCATATAAACACTAAAGGATAATAATTGAGTAGAATTAACTCCCTTTGCTAGGATACGGAAAAAAAATAGTACAAAACTTATACGAACAAATCCAAAGGAAAATTAACAAAAATTGAGTTTTAAATAAAAAAAAAAACCTGCTTGCTAGGAAAGCGATGCGTTAGTAATGCTTTAAATGAGTGGCTAGTTGAATTATAAAGTCAATTCAGAAGATATTAAGGAATTATCTCAATTAATTGAAGTAATATAATTTACATGGTTATTGATTATGTTATTTTAAAGCTAGTTAATAATCCTCTTTAAAATATTAGGGCAATAAATACAGAAATCTATTAATCTCATTAAAATTCATTAAAAAATATTAATTATACTCCTGTTCGAAAGAATAAAATTATAAAAAATACTACAGATATAGGTAACGATGGTCTTAAAATGATACCGTAGTTGAATCTGCATTATAAATAATAAAGAACTAACACACAGAAAGAAGAGTTGTTTTCAAAATTAGACAAACATTTTATTAAATTTTTTATTAAAAGAAATATAGTTATTAAGAATTTTATTTTCAAAATCGTCCCATATTAATATATATTAACGAATACTTTGTTCGTCATCCATATTGAGCGTTATTAATAGCATTTTTTTTGTCAAAATTTTTTCCTCTTTTCTGAACTTTCTTCCTCATATCTAGAATTCTTACTCCCATTTTCTGGAAAGAATCTGTTACTTATGATAGCACTAGTTTTCAGCAGAGAGTTTTCGTTTTTATTTCTCTATCTTTCTTATATGAAATTTTAAATCACATAAACATAAGGACATTAAAAAACACATAAGGTTTTCAAATGTATTTAATACTCCATGACCAAAATAAATTTCAAATTTTGATACATTTTAAAATTCTGCAGGAAAATCAAATACGACATAATTCTAAAATTTCGAATAATACTTACTGCATTTAAAAGCTTATTTAATTCTACATGTACGGGGATTTTCCTTATATTTTCAAATACTTCCCTTAAAAATTGTAAGCGTTGCATGGGGATTTATCTAATTCTCAAACCGTGTTGTAGAATGAAACCGTGTTCTAGAATGCCGTGTGGTATTAGGGTTCTTCCCGATTCTCGAACCAAGTTAAAGCGAAACAGCATTAGTTATGTGGGGGCTATCTGTATATTGCATTTCATCAAAGAGTGCGAAAATATTTTTGTTTTCAAGAACGTAAAATGTACTAACTGAGAACTAGTCACCTGCAGATTGCAACGTAATGTTTTAATCCAGTAAAAATTTTGATTAGAAAAAGGAAAAAAATCAGCTCTATGTTCTGATCAGCAATTCAGAAAGAGGAAATCAATCAAATTAAACACACAGACGCGCTTGGGCACACGCACGCACACACACACATTGTTTTTATCTCAAATAGTGACTAGAATAGAGTGATGTTGCATCTCTACCGTAGAAGGACGATTTGTAAGGACATTTCTATTTTTAAATAAAACATTTGATAGTGAATTAAAATAATTACTTTTATGGTCCACAATTATACTCAGAAATTGCCTTTAAAATAAAGAAAAAAAAAAAAAAAAAACAAATTGAGAGAATGATAAGTATTTCTTGTAAAATCGTCTATTAAAAAGAATTGGCTTCAAAATGATTAATTTTCAACTAAATTCAAACAAAACTTCTATGAAAAGATTTGACAGTCTGTTACAGTCTGTAACAGTCTGTTATTCCCTGTGAAATTTTCTTATGTAGAATTGCTCGTTGAAAAGACAAATAGTGTTTCGTATGAACAAACGCAGTTGACTTCCCAAAATTATTTCATGATATTGGTTAAAAATTTCAGTATAAGATTAGATTTGAACTAAAATAATTCGTGCAACAAACAGCTTTGAATTTCCATTATTAAGAAATCAAATGTTTCTTTCTATCATCAGCTAAATCTGAAAGAATTTTCAGTAATCTGCATTAAGAAATTTTTATGCATCATTTTCATTTAATAAAATTGTATAGGTATTTATTGCTTAGGTAAGTAATGCTGAGTTTATTCTAAAAAACTGGTTAGTTTTGTGTGATATTATATTTCCAAATAATTATAATTTTTTATAACTTTTATTTACACTTATATTTTGAAGAATAAGTTTTTGCGAATTATATTTGGATACTACTAAAACTTTTACATAATTTTTAATTAGCAACTGTAATAAATCCTAAATATTTATTTTTTTATCATTTAATGTAACGTATTATCACAATGTGTGTTTTTTAAAGACAGTTATTTTTTTTCCACTTAGAGATGTATACTTTTGTAAGTATTTACTAAATTACCTTTTATATATATGCAAAGATACTTCGCTGTCAAATAGTACTGTATTTTTTAGCTGTGAATTTTTTACAAGCCGATCTAATTGATAGAGGCAACAATTTCAGATTTGATTTTGAAATATATGTTAAATTACATTAATTTTAACACCGTTGAATTCCTTCTATTACATATCAACCTCTTTCAGGACATATCAAAAAGCCCTCGTGTAGCTGAACAGTGCGACGTTAATATTCAATCAATCAATCAGGACATATCAAAGAGTATTGAATAAAACATTGAATTAAACAACTTAGAGCAATTATTTCAATAATCTAGATATTTCGTAGCTATTTTTCCTATGAAAAACTGGAGTAAATTTTTTTGTGATTACTATTTGACAGTTATGCTATTCTCGAGCTGTATTTAATTAAGAGAGTCTTGCATAACTATAAATATATTGGAAAATTCACTTTTTTGAGGGTATTTTCACATTCATATTATTCCTCGTTTAAGGTAGAAACCCGCAATTGGTTCGAATGGGAACACGAAGTCCTAAGAAACTTTACTTAATATCTTTAAAGCTTGCATAAAATTAAATTAAGTTTTAATTACTGTTTCATTTTAAAAAAAAAGTATACAGGTTTGTGTCCATCCTGAAAAAAAAGAGAGAGAAAAAGAATAATATTTTTGTTATAATTGTTCATTGAAAGCAATTAAAAATAATTATCTTTAGTTTCTTTTTTTATTACATCGAGGAAAATACTACATTCCGAAATGCCTCATTAATTTCAAACTAATTAATTTATTATTTATTTGGCAAATAAAGTGTAGCAATTAATTTTAAAATAGAAAGTAAAAAAAATGAAGAAAAAAAAAGACCCTATTCCCCCTTTTTGCCCCTTTCCCTATAAGTATGAAATATCTCAACTTTCGAATTCGCCGATTTATAGCTGAAACTTAATGCTGATACACACAGAAGAAATCGATGAAAATAACTTCTTCATTCGGTTTAGTTCTTCGGGAAACCGAATAAAAAACCCTCATTATGGCGCCATCTGTAAGCAAAGTTGGGCACTACTTTACATGTGCACGAGGAAAAAGGAAAAAAAATTCATCTTCAGAATTCTTTTTGTCTGGATATATAAATATAAGCTGTTGTGTAGTACTCTAACATAGAAGTAGAAAATCATTTAGATTCACAAATAAACATTCATGGCAATGCTAATATTTTTAGACTCACATTTCAAAATTAAAAGAATTAAAAGAATAATTTGAAACAGTTAGACGGACACGCAACATATAATCAGTAATTGAAATTTCTATGAAGCAGATTGAAATTGCCGTTATTAAGTAATCGAAACCAAAAGTATGTGTGTTTCGTAATACCAATTAATTAAAAAGTGAGTCGAGAGAGAGGATATGCATGCAACAAATATTTATCAGTAGTGTGTTTCCATGTTTGTTGTGAATATATTTAATTTTAGTAAAAATATTAGATGAATCTGTCACAGAAGATATCTTTTACAGAAATACCAATGAAACAGGATGATATAAGACTGAAGATCTTCCTGCAAAAACTTTAATTGTGCTGTAGTCTTAAAACAATTAGGGCTCAAAAGTCAACTAAAAGGCATTGAAGCCGGCTTTTTGAACTGTTTGAAATCGTTTTGGGACGTTCAGTGGATGCTGCTTTTTTTACAGAAAATGAAAGGGCTTTATATATATATATAAAGCCATTTCACGTTCTATGCACACGTGCACTCCCCCCCTTGCCACACAGAGGTATATAATTTTTTCGAGGAAAAAATCAAAGAATAATGGGACTTTTGCTATGTCTCTTTCCAAGGTTTAGAAGCAGCGCTAGTATCCAGGGCTCCCAAGTAGAAAGTAATTAATGCTTTGATGTATGGCATTTATAATTCCTTACAAGTTTTATATTTTGTATTGCTAGTGTACCGAGGAATCTACGTATTTCTTATTTCGTAAAGTATATAAGCAAAAAAAATGTTGATCCTCTATTTAGAAAATATCTGTTTAGTGAAAGATATCTTTAAAAAAGGGAAATAAATGGACATATCAAGAAATGTTTGTACAATAAAAATACTGCAATTATATATATATATATATATATATATATATATATATATATATATATATATATATATATGTGTGGGATTATTGTACGGTTCTAGGGGTATATTCAATAATCACACTCTTGTTTGTTTCTAATCTAACGTTTAATTACACAGTTCTACTCACTAAGACAGATGTTTACACATATAATACAGTATTTACAATTCGTTTAAGCCCTCGCGCTGAGAGTGACCTGCGCGTCTCTCTCCTGAACAACGGGTTGGTGGGTCCCTACTCGGACACCGTTCTCGTCACTTCCTTCAGCCCCGGATCATCGACCTGCGCGTCTAGAGTCCGCTGGCTGAATCCCCCCTCCTTCGTTAACTCCCGGTGGCTGCCTTGACAGCGCCCTCTATTGAATGTTCATGTGGAAATTTCCCACAACTCTCGGCCATCCACACAAGCAGTGTCCTCACTGCTCACGCACTAAGGATCTGAAATAAACAAACTAAAAAAAACAAAAAGAACAAAGGTTAATATACAGTCACACAAACATTTGAAACAAGTTCATTCTTCCTTTCTCATCAATGCCAAGTCCATGGCTTCATCTGGTCTGCTGATGCTGACGTAACATTGGGCCCCTCATGGTCTCCAATCTTAGCCACATCATATCGGCCATGGGGTTTCACTTTGGTCACCTGGTATGGTCCAAAATATTTTATTCGCAGTTTCAATTTGTTCCCAAACTGAGTCCTCATGATTGCCACCAAGTCACCTTTCTTATACAGATGCGCTTCCTTCCGTTTTCGGTTGTAAGTCCTTCGGTTTTCTTCTTGAATCTTCAAAATGTTCTGCTTTGCCTCTCTTCTCAGGTTATCTCGATGTTGAAGAGTTGCTCTTGACTCTCTTCTTCAAGCAGATTTCTTATCATGACATCTTCAGGATTCTTCATTTTAACTCCTATGAGCAATTCAAATGGTGAATACTTTGTACTGCGTGAAGGCACACTGTTCAGTACACGTTGTAGTGAATCTACATGCTTAAACCACTTAGTCGGGTCTTCGATGGACATCTTGGTCAATACTGGAATTAGTACTCCATGGATTCGCTCAACCTGTCCATTCCCTCTTGGTACTCCCGTTGTTATTTGCACATTGCTAATTTGCTCATCAGCACAGTAGTCTTCGAATTCTTTAGATCTGAACGCTCCTCCTTTGTCACTAATCACTCGTGAAGGATTCCCAAAAGTTTTCTGTTGCAACTTCAATCTTTCAATGGCTTCTTGAGCTGTAGTGCTTTTGGTTGGATACAACCACGTAAACTTTGTAAATGCATCAATAACAGTGAATATGTGATTATAATTTTTATTGGTCGTTGGTAATGGTCCAATAAAGTCCACGTGATATGTCGACAGCGGTAGATCTTCTTTAGGAATAGGGTTTAAAAAGCCTTCTCCCTTTCCCTCTTCTTATTGACTAATATGCACTCAACACAGTTCTTAATAACGTTTTCGATACACCTTCTCATGTTCGGAAAGTAATAATCTCTTTTCACCAACTCCTCAGTTTTTGTCGCTGCAAAATGTCCAAATGAGTGAGCTTTCTTAATCACATCTACTTGCATCATCTCTGGAACGACTAGCAACTCCTGATCCTCACTTATCTTGTACAGGATTTTATTACTAACGATGAATTCAGAAGTTTTACCTTCTTGCAACAGCTTCTTAATAGTCCTAATATATTCATCAGATTCTTGAGCGTTCACGATCTTGTACGTTAGTTCATCACTAGTCACTAGCATAACAGGATGTCTGCTCAACGCATCTACATGTTGCATTTGTTTTGCAGGACGATGGACTACCTCGTAATCAAAATCCGTTAGAAAAATCGACCACCTAGCCATCTTTGGTGTTAATTCCTTCTTGTCGAGGGTTTTCGCAAATGCTGCACAATCCGTTTGAATTCGGAATTTCCTTCCCAGTAGGTAATTTCGAAATTTTTCAGAGCCTCTATAACCGCCAGTACTTCTAGTTCATAACTACACAGTTTCTCTTCTTGAATGGAAGTCTTTTTTGCTCATGTAATGGATAGGATAGAAACGTCCATCTTCACTTTGTTGTAAAAAAGTACAGCACCTAACCCTAGTTTGCATGCATCCGTATGCAATTCTAACTTAGCACCTTCCTTAAAAAGATGTAATACGGGTTCACGGGATAAAGCGTTCTTTAGATTTTGAAAAGCTACTTTTAGCGCATGCCCAAATTCAAAAGGATTTGTTCCTCTTAACAAGTCACTAAGGGGCCTAGCTATCATGGCGTATGAAGGGATATACTTTCTAAAATACCCTGTTAGCCCATGGAAACTTTGCACATCTTTCACGTTTTTAGGCTCGGAAAGTTACAAACTGCCACTGTCTTTTTCCGCCGAAGGTTGAATTATACCGTTCTGGATCACATGCCCTAAAAATTAATCTTCCCTGCAAAAACTGACATTTTTTTAGATTTAGTTCAATGCCGTATCTGGACGCGGTTTCTAACACACGAGCTAATTTTTTACAAGCCTCTTTTTCATCAGTAGCCGGAATTATTATATCATCTAAATAAATAATTAATGTACCGTCTCTTAGCAACTCTCTAAACACGTAATTAATGTATCTTTTGAAATAGTTACTGCTAATAGACAACCCAAATGGCACTTTTAAAAATTCATATTGGCCAGTTTCCGTTACAAACGCGGTATATTTTCTACTGGCTTCATCAACATCTACATGAAAAATGCATTCTTTAAGTCAAGCGTTGTGAATATTTTGCCATTCCCTAACTTATCTAAAACCTCTTCAATTATAGGAAGTGGATATCTATCCTCAACTATTTTCTTGTTTAATTTTCTGTAATCTATACACAATCGCATTGTTCCATCTTTCTTTTTACACACCACAACCGGAGATGAAAAAATCGGAACAACTCTCTAATTATTCCCCTGCTCTAACCACTCATCTATTTGCTTTTCGACCTCTCTTTTCAGGCAAAGATAGCCTACGTGACCTCTGAGCAATGGGTTTCTCATCCGATAGAATTATTTTCATTTTCAGAGCAGTTGTCTCTGTTTTATTCGGACAGTAATTTTTTATCAACGTCTGACTTTATCCCTTATTCCACTGTTCGAAATGTGAGATACATCATATAAACATTCATCAAACGTCTCCGATACCTTAAGTAAAAACAAATTAGACCCATCAGTGATCTTCCCCGAGTTAGTTACACCCCTGTCAGGTCCACGTCATTTTCTACCCCTGTTTCATTTTGTAAACACACCGGCGTGCACGACGCGTTCGTTGACCCCGCTTCTCCTGAGCCACTCTTTAAGAATTCAAAACCTCGAGGGTAATAATATTGCTGCCTCGATCCTGCACACTGCCGCTAGTATTTTTTTTCTTTTCCCCACCCTTCAATGAGATCGTAAATTTGAAACATTCGCACTCCTCTTTTCTCCAAAACAACTCGTCAACACGATTTGAGAATGAATTCTTTTTCCTTCCGAAACGTACTTTGAATTGATAATTACTGAATTCGCACCTGAATCCAATGTTGCCCTTAGTGGGATTTCATCAACAATTACATCAATGTACTGCAATTCATTAAATAAAAAGTCATTTTGATTAGAAATAGAAGTTTCAATTTGATTTACGGCATGACCTGTATCCGTATTTCTCTTTTCTGAGTTCATCGTTTTCTTCGTGCAATTCCTTGCGAAATGCGGGCCTCCACAAATATAACACGATACTGTTTTGTCTGATCTAACACTTTGGTTATGTTTTGAAACTGTCTTTGGAATTGATTTGTATAACCCATGTTCGCGCGGTTCTTACTACAAGCATCCTCGTTTTTACTCTTAAAAGAATTTGGGTTCCGAGAGTCATGCAGAGATCTGTTTTTCGAAATGAAAAATATATCGCACGCTTTTCCTAATTCATCTGGCGTCATCCACTGATCCGCCTGCATAATTTTAATATGTGAAGCAGTTTCTGGGTCTAAAGTATCTAAAAATTTATCACTTACCAGTAAATCAACTAAGGATTTAAAATCAACAACGTTCCTAATTTTCAAGTAGTATTTAAACATCGCACTTAAACGTGTGGCGAATTGCACATGGGTTTCATCTGCTTGCCTTTTGGCTTTTCTAAAATTAAGTAAACACTCCTGCGCAGGGGGCTGGAACTCTTTTAAAATTAATGATTTAACTAAATCGTACTCTTTATTTCGTCATCTTTTATGTACAGCAAAACATTGTGTGCTCTCACCAAGAATATTAATAAGGATTTCCGCTTTCAAGTTTTCGGGGACATTTTTTACTCTAAATGACCGTTCTAGGGATTGGAAAAAAGACCAAAATTTTCAGTTTTCGTTGGGATTTGTATAGTCAGCGTTTTTACACTCTTAATTAAATTTTCTAAATTAATTGTATCTCCTTTTGAACTTTGTTGTGTTGCTTGCCCTTCTGCCAAAGCTTTTGAAGTTCAATTTCTCGTTCAATTTGCTGTAGTTTAATTTTTTCTAACTCTAGTTGTGAGTTGGTCTCTTGCAGCTGCCGTTCGGCTTTCGCCTGCCTGTCCTCGACGGACAAATTTAGCAGATTTATCACAAAAATCGGGATCGTCTTTAAAGGCTGCGGATTTTTCAAATTTGGTTTTCAATTCAATTATTGTTTCTTTAGACGTCGCTTGTTCTCCAATTTCCTTGAGAACATTTATTAAGTCCTCCTTTCTTGTATTTTTGTGGAACGACATATTATATACAATTATACTTATTAAAATAGAAGGATATTAAAAGGTATCTTACCTCTTTTTTTTTTTCGTGGAACTCCCTTCTACATGCACAGGTAAATAGGTATCCAATGAAATGCACACACAAATGTTCACAGTCCAAATCGCGTTAGTTGCAGTATTCACAGTCCTTACAGTCCATATCGCGTTTATTCAAATATTAACAACAGTCCTCACAGTTCATATCGCGTTTGTTGAAATACACTCTGTCGCAAAAAAATATGCACCCAGAAGAAATCAAGCTATAATCACGGAACTCGGCAAGAATGTAGTCTGGTAAGAGATATGCAAATGATTAAAATTTCGAAGCCAATGAGACAAGGCTAAGTGTGCTATGCGCATATTAGTTGCGCAACTGGGGAGAGTTTAAAAGCACGTACGTGAGCGCCGTACGGCTTCCAAACGAATCTGATGTGACTTTGATAGACGATATTGAGACTTAGGATGCCTCTAAGACGTAACCGGCAGCAGTACGAGCAATTGATAGGGGCCGTATAATGGGCCTCAGAGAAGCAGGTTGGTCGAATAGACGTATCGGCCGCCACCTCGGTCGGAGCGATATGGTAGTTGCTCGGTGTTGGCAACAGTGGATCACAGAAGGTAGAGTGTACCGTCGCGGAGGGTCAGGACGTCCCAGGAACACAAAATGATCGCGAAGATCGTGCAATCAGAAGAGTGGCCACTTCGGCACCAACAACGTCGCTAGCATCGATTCAACGCCACTTACCTCCTTCCAGACATCCAGTGCCATCAAGAGAAACCATAAGGAGACGACTGACCGAAGTTGGCTTGAGGAGTCGACGTCCGCTAAGACGCTTACCACTGACCCCACATCATAGGCAGTGTCGACTGGATTTTTACCGACCTCGGGCAACTTGGAGTGTGACAGACTGGAGACGTGTCATCTTCAGTGATGAATCCCGATTCAGTCTCAGTGCTGATGACCACCGCACACGTGTCTGGAGGCGCACCGGCCAGCGGTCCGATCCGGCATTTATTGTCGAGTGGCATACAGCAATTTCACAAGGTGTGACAGTGTGGGGGAGCAATTTCTTGGGACACACAATCATCTTTAGTGGTCCTTCAAGGCACTTTGACAGCTCGCAGATACGTGGACGATATTTTATCGCCGATTGTGCTACCCATGCTATCAAGTCGCCCAGGTGCCATTTATCAACAGGATAATGCTCGTCCACATACTGCGCGACTCTCCCAACAATGTCTTCAAGGATATGAACCATGGCCTGCCAGGTCACCAGATCTTTCGTCAATACAGCATGTCCAGGACGCGCTGGGAAGGCAACTGCAGCCGTCCCGAGATACAGGAGAATTAACTGCGCAGATGCAAAGACTATGGCAGGATCTTCCACAAGGGGTCATAAGTGATCTAATTGAATCGATGCCACGCCGAATTTCGGCTTGTATAGCTGCCAGAGGTGGCTTTACTACTTACTGATTTTTAACCTTTTGCAAGCTGTAACCGCTTAATAAAATGATATTTTGTTCTGAATTTTTAATCATTTGTTTATTTTCATATACACTACATGCATACCAAATTTCGTGAATGTAGCTCAATTTCTTCTGGGTGCATATATTTTTTTGCGACAGAGTGTATTAACAACAGTCCTCACAGTTCATATCGCGGCCGTGCCCCCATATTTTGTGGGATTATTGTACGGTTCTAGGGGTATATTCAATAATCACACTCTTGTTTGTTTCTAATCTAACGTTTAATTACACAGTTCTACTCACTAAGACAGATGTTTACACATATAATACAGTATTTACAATTCGTTCGCTGGCTGAATCCCCCCTCCTTCGTTAACTCCCGGTGGCTGCCTTGACAGCGCCCTCTATTGAATGTTCATGTGGAAATTTCCCACATATATATATATATATATATATATATATATATATATATATATATATATATATATACCTCTTCTTCCCTCTGTAAAGAAACGGGATTTTATATTCTCGAAGAGCTCTGTAAAATTAAAGTGCAGTAACTGAATATAATAAATTTGTCATTTCTCTTGAAGTGAATACTTGGAAATGAAATTATCATCTAATATGATTGCTTTCTATGTGATGCCCCCTGATGGTTAATGTTAATTGTCAAACTTACTTCCTATCACAATCCTTTCTGAAGTTTAAAAGTGAGAGGTATAAAATATAGGCATAATAAAGGGATAGTACATAGATAATAAAACAGAAGTATATTGTAGAGGTAAAAAAGCAGAATAATGACCTTCTGAGGCCATCACATAACTTTAAAATGTAATGATATAACTATATCTCAAGGAATCCTTTCTTAACTACGTTTTTATTTCTTATACAAATTAATTCTGTTAAGATATATCTACGTCCTACAAATTTGGTAAGTAACTATTTATATAAATGTTCCTCAAATAGCTTTTTATAATTCTTTAAAAATGGTGTGAAATTTTGAATTTCTTTTTATTTTCATAATTTTCTAAAATTAATTTTAAAAAATAATTGTTAAATATCTTGCTATTGCAACTGTAAGGTATTTGTTTTTATCAGAAAAAAAAATCCAGTAAGAACCCATGCTTCTTGAAATTGCTGGTAATGTAACAAATTCGTTACATTCAGATAATGTACTAAATGTAATAAACCCATTCTATGCAATTGACTTTCTGTGGAGCATGTAATTAGGATACAATTTTACTTAATATGAAACCTGAAACTAATCTCCTTTAGAGATTGTTTTATTTTTATTTTTTTTATTTACGTATATGCCATTACTTATATATTATTATATAAATTTTTAATAGAAAAATACCTCTTTTAGAGCTATCGTTAATGCTGGGGGCAGAGATTGAAGATACAGACGGTGTTCTCAAGCATGATGATGGCACCCAACCCTGGGCATCGTCAGATATTCTCCGAACCATTGACCATTTCGGTCTTTTTTCCTCTGTCTCAACTAAATGAAGTCGATCTCCACAGTTGATACTAAGTTCATCAGAATTTGGTGCAGCCGTATGAGCTGTTACCACACGAATCACATCTTTGGAGATCTGTAAAAATACATATACATATATTAATAGCTATTATCATGTTCAATGTATCAAATTCAGACCTCCTAAGCGTTTGGATTTCATATAAAAAGATATTCAGTTGATAAAAGATAAAGTTTCATTCTAAAAAGATATTCAGTTATTTTTTTTATTAAAATATTAAATTTCAGCTATATTTGCATCGCAATGTATAACATATTATCATAGGTTTCGCCAATCTAATGGATAATAAACGTCAGAGTACTAGACCCAGGTTGCAAAGGTATATGGGAACTGAAGTCAACAATATAATTATCTGAAATGTTATATGAAGTCAAAAACTGCTCAGTATGTAAAATTAACTATGAGTATATATATATATATATATATATATATATGACAGGCCCCAGGCCTGCTGGTAAAATGAGGTGGGCATGATCTTCAAAGTACTTTATTTCGCTTCAATCACATAAAATCCAACATGGCGGCCCTTTGGTGCGCAGCCGGGTGGTACAAAAGACAATATCTCAGCCAGGGGACACCAGCCAAGCCTTTTCGAGTATGCATTCGCCTTCGTCTAACTAAACTAAAATTAGATGATCACGGGCGCCGGCGCCGAAGGCACCTATTCCCAGAAGGATGGGCGAAAAAGATAAACCATGATGTGAAGGTTGAACAAATCAAGAAAACTCCCACAAAAAAATGGGGAGGGAGGACGTACCCCAAAGCACGAAACGCTCTAACGTAGCAGAGCGCCGGCGGGGGGAGGGGAAGAACGCAGGAAGGAAAACGGGACGGCCGAAGGCTGTGAATTAAGACGGTGAGAGATCACCTCAGAACCCAGAGTGAATGATGCAGTGCAGTGCAGCTAAATCATGTTGTTAAGAGTGTGAAAAGAGTGTTTTTGTTGTGTTATAGGGGGCGGAGTGGGTTTCTCCACTTCGTTGAAGAGTATGAATATTTAATTTTAGGATGAGTATACGTAAACAGTGTTTGTGCTTTGATAATTGGATTGTCATGAGATTCTATAGATTTAAAGACATTTCTAGATAGTTTAGTGATGTAATTAGAAATCGGATCCATAAGTAGATCGTTGTGTATCACGTCATTTCAGACGTACCAAGGTGCGTTCGTCATGACGCGGAGTATCTTGTTTTGAATTACTTGAATCTTTTTCATGTGGGTGGCGGCTGCGGCTCCCCATACGGACGAACTATAAGTAATACTTCGTCAGCGCTCGTTCCCCCTTTAAATAGGCTTATTTACCCACAAATCCTTACGAGTTGGTAAAGAGTTCGCTCTATTTTCATTTATTACTTCCTTAATTTTGAATCTAAACTTTTCAAACCTGACACACACACACACACACACACACATATATATATATATATACATATATATATACATATATATATATACATATATATATATACATATATATATGTATATACATATATATACACATATATATGTATATATACATATATATATATACATATATATATACATACATATATATACATATATAGTTAGAAAAGTGAAAAGACGACCTTTATTCTTTCATTTGTACATCTGTTCTGACACCGAGAGCAGGGAGGAAAAAAGCACGCCATGGTGGTGGTTTCAAGTGGATAACACTTGAAAAATATATGGTAAGTATCGCTGATTTGAAGAGGGTGCTTGCAAGTTAATGCTGACATATGTTGACTATTAAATCTAACGATCTGGAATTAGACATGTTTATTGGCTAGGCCATATGTTCGGAAGAAATAAATGGGTGATTAGTTTGATACTTGAAGATGGGAACTGAGAAAGATGAGTCAAGTGCTAGATAGGGAATTTAATTTTTAATCTAATTTAATTATCCTTACATTTGCCCCCCAATTTTAAAAGGGAGTCATGGCGTGGTTTTTTTCTCTCTTTACAAACTTAATCAATTTTCAATAAACACAAAACAATACATAACATTATTTAGAAAGACATATTAAACACAGTAGAAATATTTAAGCAATAGTAATACTAAAATCAAAAAGCAATACAATAAACGAAACTATAACAACAAACACAGTAAGGACACTTCCAACATATTAATTGATAAAAATGAATTTCCATACATATAATTGAAGATTAGCTTGTTCAAATCTATTCGACATCTAGAATAAGAGCTCGCGTTTCCTCCTATTCCTTCATAATAATAGATTCGTATTATAGCTGGTAGATATTTTCAAAAAATTATGTTGGAAAATAATATATCAAACAATAAGATAGTAAATATAAAAATACATGAAATCATACAAATGTTAAAATAATAATTTTGTATAAAAATCTACTCTGGCGCCATCGTAGTAATACCTTATATTGTTACACACATTTTGCATATATGAAATACATTTTTTAAAAAGATAAAAAAATATAGACACTAATAAAATGAAATTATTAATAATATGAAAACGGTGTATAACACACAACTTCTATGCACTATCCAACACAATAAACAATGTTTTATTTCATATGCGTTATAAAATATAAAAATTATAAGAATATAAGAATATAAGAACATAAGAATATAAGAATATAAGAGCTCTTTTTTATTATTTTGAGTCGGAAAAGTGGACTCACTTCAATAATAACTTTTAGTATTTCTGAAAATTTTTCACAATATTCATTGTAACTTAATATCGCATGCAATATTTTGAATCTTTCCGTAACCTTCTAAAAATACGTTTCATAGACAAAAATTCTTGAGTTTCTCTTGCATCACACATTCACTAATAAAACTGTATCACCTTACTTAATTTTGAACACATCTCTCTGAGAAATCTGCGTCATCAACTCACAGATGTTCAGGGATGCTGATAAGAAACAATGAGAGGTGTACATATCAAACTAAACAAGTTTGTCCTCTTAATGTTTCGAGACATATACAAAATTATAATGATTGTATTCTCGCTTATCCATTGTGTAATATCCAAAAATAAGCTTCAAGTTATTAAATTAATTTTAATTTTAGATAAGGAAAATTTCGAGAAATAGTGAATCCTGATATATGGCCGGTATATCAAAACACACAATTTCAAAATAAAAAAAAAATTAAATGACATGCAATAAGATTACTGCTGAATAAAATAATTAACAAAACAATTAAATTCAGTGGAGAAAAAAGAATGCAACGTGACTTTACTTTTGTTTCTTATAAAAAAAATATCATTAGTATTAGTACATTAATCATTTTTCTAAAAACTTAATTTATATTTTTCACTTTAAAACACCAATTTCTATCATAACTCTTAACTCATTCGACATCTTAAGATAAAATTATGAGAAGTATATTAAAATTTCTCAAAATTTTGTATGACTAAACCTATATACTTTGTTTTCTCAATTAAAATATAAAAAAAATATCTCATTTATAACACAACTATATTATAAAAATTAAATACCATATCATATCATATATTATTCTTTTTCGCCGAAAAGTCTTGTTAAGCAGAACTCAGTTATTTCTGTATTACGTAAGATGTTTCTTTTAGTTATTATCTTCTTCTCATTATTATGGGTATTTTGTTGAATGTAATTTAACTGAAAATTTTCAGATGGATGAAAATGTCTTAAACGAACTGAATGAACCAATTCAGTGTCAGTTTTATTAAGGGCATTGGGTCTATCAATTTCAAATAATACATCAGAACATTTTCTTAAAACGGTATAAGGGCCTGAATAAGAGGGACTTAATTTCCTTGTATTGGAGTATTGAAATTCCTCATACATTATTAAGTCACCAACCTTGAAATCAGCTTCCTGAATTTTTTTATCATATCTAATCTTATTTATTTTATAATATTGTTCTGTTCTTTCTTTGGCTAATTTTCTTGCTTCTTCTAAGGGAGGATATATCTCATTATCTTTTTTAGCGAAATGTCGAAAGGTAAATTACCATACATTAAGCAGGTTGGAGGGAAACCTGTTATTGTATGTGGAGTTTGATTATACTGATGGGTTACTTTTTCTAGAATTTTTGTCCATGGGACTTTATTTGAACTATTACAAATTCACATTTTAAGCGGGTAATGATGGTTTGGTTTACACGTTCAACCTTTCCATTGGTTTGTGGTCTGTGAGAAGTAGTTAATAATTGAGTGACATTATTATGTTTTAAAAAATGCTTAAATTTTGAAGAGGTGAACGCAGTATTTCTATCACTTAAAATTTTTTCCGGTATGTGATTCTGAAAGATTTGTCTTAAACAATTTATATAAGTATCTGTTGTTGCATTTTTTGATGGGAAAGTCCAAATGTACCTAGTTGCATGATCAATAATAATGTGTAAATATTTTTTAACAGAGTTGTAATAATTTAAACCACCTACACTATCTATCGATAAAAGTTCAAAGGGTTTTTCACAAGGGGAAGTGATTGCATCAGTCCGTATTTTTTCTGATGTGACTTCTTATTTATTTGACAAGTTTCACAGTGTTTCACATAATTTCGTATATCAGTAATAATGTTTATCCAATAATATTGTGGTGATATTAATTTTAACATGGTAGCTACACCAGGGTGGCCAAATTTTTTATGAGTTGTTTCCATTAATTTCACTCTTAGAGCTTTGGGTACAATTATTTTAGTTAAACCTTGTCTTTTAACTACAAAAACACCATCTCTCTTAAAACATTTAGGAGCTGATGTATTTTCTATATTTTGAAAATGACTTATTTCATTGATATCTAATAAAGGTTCTGGGGTGTATTAATTATATGATAAGCAATAGGATTTCTTGTTAACATATCAGCTTCAACATTAGTGCTACCTTTCTTATATTTTATATCAAAATCATACATAGAAACTTTTAAAGACCATCTAAAAAGTCTACCCGTGGGATTTTTGAAATTTTTAAGCCAAACTAATGCATTATGATCGGTATGAACTGTGAAATGAGATCCATGAAGATAGCAATGGAATTTATCTAAACTATCAATTATAGCTAAGCATTCTAATTCAGTTATTGTATAATTAATTTCATAATTTCTCAGTCGTCTCGAGTGGAATGCAATCGGATGTTGATTTCCATTGGGTTTTTGTTGTTTGAGGATACATGAGATTGTAGTTTTCGATGCATCTACATAAAGATGACAGGGATAATTTGGATTGAATATAGCTAAAATGGGCTTTGAAATTAAGCTGTCTTTAAGTTTTTGAAAAGATTGTTGACATTCTGGGGTCCAATTCCAATTTTGATTCTTTTTAAGAAGATTATTTAAGGGCATTCTTAATTTTGCATATTGAGGAATGAATTTATAATAGACATTAATACTACCAAGAAATCTTTGTAAATCCTTTACATTTCTAGGGGTAAAAGTTTTTTAATTATTTCGACATTTGTATTATTTGGAGTGTATGACCCTTGTTTTATTTCATATCCTAAGAAATCAATTGTATCTTTGCCAAATTTACACTTTGATAATTTTAATTTAATATTTTCTATTCCACAAATTTTAAAAATTTCCTCTAAATGTTTTGCATGTTCTTCAATTGATTCCGAAAATACTATTATATCGTCAAAATAATTTAATGCAAATTTTATTTGGTATTTATTTAAAATCTGTCTAATAGCTCTTTGAAATATAGCTGGAGAATTTTTATATCCAAAAGGCAAACGATTAAATTGAAAAAGACCGTAATTTGATGTAAATGCAAGTTTTTCAGATTCATTATCATCTAATTTAATGTGCCAATAACCACTACATAGGTCGATGGTTGAGAAAAATTTTGCATGTGTTAATTTGTCTAAAACTGCATCTATTCGGGGAATTGGCTCTGCATCTAATTTTGTGATAGCATTTAGCTTTCTGTAATCGATACATAATCGTGTACGAGCATTATCCTCTTTTTTAAAAGCCAATGTTATAGGGGCAGCGTAAGAACTATAAGATGGTTTTATTATTCCTGCTTTCAATAATGCATCTAATTGCTTTTTTATTTCCGTATCATCTTTAAAAGATGTCCTATATGGTCGATTTGCAATGGGTAATTCTGAGGTAAGTATTATTTTAGGAGAATTACATTTTAACTCGCCCACATCAAACTTATTTTTAGCAAAGACATGTTTATATTTATCAATAATCATATTAATAATATCATAATCACTATTAGGAATTATTTCTATATTAAACACATTATCAGTTTTCTTAGTGATAATTTTATTATTACTAAATTTAAGAGTTTCATTTTCTTTAATATTTTTCTTAGATTCATAATTTTTTAAAATTTGTTTTCCTCTTTGAAAAATTTTATAATCACTAAAATTAATATTTAATTCAAAAATACTCATAGTTTTATTAGAAATTATTAAATATTTCAGTTCTACATTTACTATGAGGAATTTAATATTTTCAATAATTTCTCCTATTTTCAATTGTAAAGTAATTGCCTCACTCACCTCAATTTCTCCATTGATGGTGGCAATTTTTGTTTTGATATACTCTACATTGTGGTATCCCTTGATTTGTGATATTATATTTTTTGGAATAATATTGACACTTGATCCTGTATCCAAGAGGACATCAACTTGTTTGAAGTTGATTCTTCCCTGGATGATCATAAGTTCTCATGTTTGATGAGGTTGGAATACCGTATTATTGTTTTGTGTTCTTTGACGGGGGTAGAAAGTTGGAGCATTGGGTCGCAAAACTGTCGGTCGTTGTGGAAATCGTTGGTTTCTCGGATATAGGGTCGGCCGCTGAAGTGAAAAGGAAGGGTGATGATAAGGTGATGGAAACTGAGGAGAGTATACCTTATATCTTGTATTGGTTATGGTATCCGGATGTTGAGATTGGTCATTTCTCCAATTCCATCCTCCATATTGTTGTCTATGGGCAAATTGATTCGTATGATAAGGTATTCTTGTCATTGGATACTTTGGGTATATAACTTCATTCTTACTTGATTTTGATTTTTCTTGGATATCTAAGAGTTTCATTTTTTCCTTCAGTTCCTCTATGTTGCTGCAGCTTTGTAACTGTATTTCTATGGCTCTATTTTCTTTTAATCCTCTTATGATGTAATATTTTTCAGCTTCTTCTTCCATGTTTATCCGGGATGCGATTTCTTTTACTCTGTAGAAATATTCTATGTGGGTCTCTTTTGAGGTTTTTTCTGTTTTAGATAATTGAAGATGAATCTCCGCTGGATTGACTTGTGTTCCGAATTCACGTATTAAATTATTTTTCAGTTCGTAAAAACTTTTAGGGATAGATTGTGATTGGATGTAAGTCTTCACAGCTCCATCTACTAACTTGATTATAAATAGGATTTTCTGTTTCTCTGGTATATTGAAGGAATCGCACGTACTTTCAAAATTTCTAATGAATGTTTGGATGGGTATTTCCAGGTTATATTTTTGAAAAAAAGTCTGTAGATCTTCAAATCGAATATCATTTTTAATAATGGTTATAGGTTGTTGTAATTTTTCTTCATCAGCATCTAAATTCTCTTCTTGCTTAATTTTAATTTCATTCATTGTTTCCATTTTTGAAGTATGACTTTCTGAAATCTTGTTAGGAGAAGAGGATGATTCTATTTCTTTGGCGGTAAGAGCGATGTTCTTTCGGGGATTACTAGCGCGTTTCTTTTTCCGTACCATAGATTAATTCTGGTAACCCAACGTCCTCAGCTAACAAATGTAGAGTGCCGTCAGTCTTCCATAAAATTCTTCATATCAGTTATTACTGCAGTTGGCTTTCGTTTTTATATTAAAATATTTTATAAAAAAGATTAGTTTTTTACATTAAGATCGCAGACAAAGATCCTGCCGGCTTTAATTCTGTCATGATTTTTAAGACAGAATCAGATTAAAGTTAGAAAAGTGAAAAGACGACCTTTATTCTTTCATTTGTACATCTGTTCTGACACCGAGAGCAGGGAGGAAAAAGCACGCCATGGTGGTGGTTTCAAGTGGATAACACTTGAAAAACATATGGTAAGTATCGCTGCTTTGAAGAGGGTGCTTGCAAGTTAATGCTGACATATGTTGACTATTAAATCTAACGATCTGAATTAGACATGTTTATTGGCTAGGCTATATGTTCGGAAGAATATCTATATATATAAAGGAGAAAAGCGACTCACTCACTCACTGACTCACTGACTGACTAATCACGATATCTCCGGAACTATTAAGCCTACAAACTTGAAATTCGGTAGGTAGGTTCCCTTCATGGTGTAGACGTCAGCTAAGAACGGATTTTGCAAAGTTCGAACCCCAATGGGCGTTACGAGGGTTTAAGGGGCGTTATAGATAATTATTTCCTTTACTAAACTATTAGATGTAAAGTCGTGAAACTTGGTACACAGATTTCTTTCATAAAGTAGAGATTCCCTACATAATGATTTTTACAAAAATCGACCTCCAAGGGGCGTTGAGGGCGCTTAAGGGGCGTTATACATAATTATTTCCATTTCTAAACTATTAGACCTACATTCTTGAAATTTGGTATAAGCGGATTCCTTTCATAGAGTACAGATCCCCTACGGAGAGGGTTTTGTGAAAATCGACTCCCAAGTGGCGTTGTAGAGAATTAAGTGGCGTTATAGGCAATTAACTCCTTTTTTAAACTATTAGACGTAAAATCTCGAAATTTCGTAAGCTGATTCCATTCATTGAGTAGAGATCCGCTATAAGATGGGTTTTGAGAAAATCGTTTCCTAAGTGGCGTTGCGGGGGCTTAAGAGACGTTATACATAATTATTTCCATTTCTAAACTATTAGACGTACAGTCTTGAAATTTGATAAGCGGATCCCTTTCATAAAGTACAGATCCCCTACAGAATAGGTTTTGAGAAAATCGACCCCAAGTGGCGTTGTGGAGAATTAAGGGGCGTTATAGGCAATTAACACCTTTTTTAAACTATTAGACGTAAAATCTTGAAATTGAGTTAGCAGATTCCATTCACTGAGTAGTGATCTGTCATAAGATGGGTTTTGTGTAAATCGTTTCCTAAGTGGCGTTGCGGGGACTTAAGGGGCGTTATAGATAATTTTTTCCATTTTTAAACTATTAGACGTACAGTCTTAAAATTTGGTATAAGCTAATTCCTTTCATGGTGTAGAGATCTGCTACAAAATAGTTTTGGGGAAAATTGATCCCCAAGGGTAACTGAGAGTGATTAAGGGGCGTAATAGATAAATATTTCCGCGTTTCAACTAATAGAACCACCTGCTTGAAAATTAGAAGGTATGTTCCATTCATGGAATAAAGTTCCTTTTACAAAGATTTTTGCGAAAACGGACTCCCAAAGGAGTGAGTTTGCGAGGGATTAAGGCATGTTATAGAAAAATTCCTGTTTTTGAATTTAACTCACTTACTTGAAATTTGTTGAGCACTTTTTTTTTTTTCTTTAGTTGAATAGAGTTCCACTAAGAATGGATTTTACGGAAATCAACTCCAGGGGAAGCGGGGGAAAGTTATTGGGGCGTATTGATAGACGAAATTCCCGTTTTGAACTGCTAAGACTATAATAATAAAATTTGGTTTGCATGTCTCTTTTGTTGAATTGGAATCCGCTAAGAATGCTGTCAACGAGGTATTGATGATAAAAATTCCGTTTTTGCTCTGTTAGATTTAGACTTGAAATTCAGCACGCATGTTTATTTTATGGAGTAGAGATCCACTGAAAGTTGCTTTGGAGGAAATCCACTTGATTATTAGGTTAACTGAGCGAAAAAAAATCTTTCTACTTCGATTTTAGACATAAATAGAAACTAGATAATATAATTTATGTTCTTTTTATATCAAGGGGCGAGAGTGTAACAATTATAAATATATTTTTCAATACAATCGAATTCTTAATGCTAGATATCAATAATTAATATATATGTAAACAGTATACATATATGCAACATCGTGAAATACCCAGTGAAGCGGGAGGGTAACGGCTATAGTACATATATATATATATAGTACGTGTGGAACCATTAAAAAAGATGAAAAGTTTAAAAGTTATAATTTAGATCATTGAAAATTGCATCATAAAGTTAAACAAACTAAAAAATACTCTAAGCATAAAGGTCTGAAAAAAATATATGTAATTATTGTCCATCCATTAATTCATTAAATTTGAGTTTCTATTTTTAGATGTTCAAAGCAGATGTCCGAATAATCCTCAAGCGGAACAAGGTAATTAATAAATTAATCACTTTAATGCTATTCAAGATGTCCCCAAAATAGCACCCAAACTTTGCACAGCCAGGTTTCTCGTTGAGAGCTCATAAAAACTACTCAAAGAACTATACTTCTACGTAATACATAGTTTACGAGAAAAATATGACGTCACACAGCCAGTGCAAGGGGAAAAAACACATTGGACCTATCAACCGCAGTATTTTGAAACATTTCAAAAGGCAGATATTCAAAGTGTCCACCGTGCATATCGAGGCAGGCCTTAGAGCTTCGTGGAATAGACAAGTGCATACGCCGCAACAGCGCTGTGACCACTGAAGTACGAGCAGCAGGCAGACGAACAACTAAGCTCTTTTGTGTAGTCATTACGTCTCAATACACCAATTCCTTGAGATTGCCACATAGGGAAATAATCCAACAATGTGAGATCTGGTAAACGTGGTGGCCATACAATCGGACCTACATGTCCGATCCATCTGCCGGAGTATGCCATACCGAGCTAATCACGCCCAAGAACACAGAAATGTGCCGTGGACCAATCATGAATCATCTTTCATCATCATTTACAGTACTTTTTTTCGTAAACTATGGATGGTACAGGTACAGTTCCTTGGGCATTTTTGTTATCAGGCTGCACAGAATTTGGGAGCTATATTTGGAATTCCCTGTATACGTGGGAGATTCCCTCTTCATTAAACGTGAACTTATCATAAAGCTTAATTATTCTGTTAAAAAAAATATTTTTAATAAAATAAAAGTTATATTGAGAGAGAGATTGTGCACTGAATAAACGCGCATTTGTAGGGGTTTTTTTTTTGTGAACTCTAAAATAAGAAGTAATATTTTCATTTTAACGAAAAGAATATGCTTTGATAAAGTTAGGAAGAAAATATTTCTAAAACAGAAAAGTCCATGGTAATTTCTTACAAAAAATGTACAACTAAAACAGAAAAATTGCATATTTACGCTGCTTTATCTTGGGAATTTTTGAATTTATTATTACTTTATTTTCTTTAAATATTCGAAAAATATGGCGAATACTTTTTTTTGTCTAAATAATATCTAAAGGAAAAAATTGAACAATATTATCACCCTTTAACCGGTATGCCCGTATACCGTGCGGGGTACTGAAATTTGACCGCAAATGGTTTGCCCGTACACTGTACGGGAACTGACATTTTCTTCTTCCTATCTTTGATTTGCACTCATTTTTATTTCGAATAGTGCAATTATTATTTCTAATATTTTTAAAAAATGCAGTCTGTCCAAGGTACTGAAATACTTCTTATCAGAGATTTTCTTTGTGGTGAAGGCGAAAATTTTTTATTTGAAGTCAGGTATTCAGATTTTTGAAAATTTTCAATAAGAAACAGGGATTGGCAAGGCAGTGTGCAGTTTGTTACTTGAGAAGAATTGAGAATGGAAAGATAATCTAAAAAATGCTGATATATTTCTGTCACGTCACGATTGAAATGAAAGAATTTGTACTATACCATGCTTTAAATTATGTGCGTATATATATGCCCACACACAAAACCCTCAACCTTTCCAAAAAGAGGTAAGAACATGAAAAATTCTTGCAAGTATGAGAAAAATTGCTTAAAGATAAGTGAAGTGTGTACTAATAAGTGAGTGTACTAATAAAAAGCAAAAACTTAGCGGTTTTTGTGTTCCACAATTATAAAATTAAAAAATGTGCGGGAACTTTAAAATTGAAAATTAAAATAAAATTCTTCCATTTTCTCATTTTATGAAGTATCATGCTTAGTTATGTGCAATAAAAAAATATGTCTTTTTTTTAAAACATTTTGGACAAAAAAAATTGACCGGTTAAGGGGTTAACGCAAATGTGTTCTTTGTAATATTCTACTCAGACTGTTAAAAACGTAGTGCAATAAAATATAATTAGTCTCATATAACCTGAATTAATAGGATGAGAACATGAACAAATAGCCAGTGAAATTGTTATGCTTCTTACCATCCGAAATATTTGTATACATTAAAGTAACGGTAAATGACATTTTTAAGGAATACTATAAGCTAAATGAAGCATTTACACTTATCTATAACTGTAATAAAAATCTTAGAGTGACAAATAACCAAAAGTTAGCTCTTCTATAGAGAAAAAAAAATAAAATCATTTGATACTCTGTGTTGTGATGTTTTGTCCAAACTTATTCGGAAATGTTCCTCTAATATAATTCACCTTATGAAAGTTATTATGTTGATAATAATGAAAGATCATGTGTTGATACCGTTTATAGATGGTATCCAAAAATTATAGCTCGTAAATATTATAAAGATTGTTTTCCTTTTGTTACTGTTAAAGTAAGTATAAATGGGAAAATTCAGATTTTGCCCCATAGCTACTTCGGAGTAATAGGATTCAAAGGGCTCGGCGAATGAAGAATGATTTATCATTCCTTGTTCCCGGCAAATGCAAATACTTGGGGAAACACGTAACAGACCGAACTGATATTAATATGGATGCTATCCTACTGCTCATGCATCCATGTGACACGTTGGAGGCATTTAATGGACTATTCGATGAGTAGCAGTTTGATGGATGGCAGAGTACTTACTCATAAAGGTAGCTAGCTCATAAAATCCCACCGCTGTAAGCCTTCAAGGCACTACTCCAGATATGGGATTTAATGCGGCATATTCATGATATGGTCTTTGTAAAACTCATACCGAGTTCGAAAAACACTTTATTTTATGTTCCCTTATTTCTGTTATTTTGGTATATGCGCTACTCTTAATAGTGTAATCTGATTTTCTCTCTCAATTTATTTTAATACCTTATTTAAATAATTCTACAATAAGAGAATCTTATTACATTCGATGCATCCATTCAATTTTCTCAACGCAATTGCATTTGTCAATGATCTTTTTTAGTTCAAACTGGGTTATTTTGAGTTTTTTAATATTAATCGCATTAATTTTTTTCCAGTAGAATTAAAGTATTAGCAGGAAAGGGTAAGTCAGAGCTGTGTTAATGAAGATTTGATTGTTACTATTTCATATTGGCTCTTTAGTCTTTTCTTAGAAAACATCACACCGAATTGTATGTGATTGCATAAATATAATTAAAGATACCTTGTAGAAAGTCTTTTCTGGTGATACACTAAAAAACCTTTAACTTTTGTAAGGGAAAAACAATTCCCTTTGTAATAAAAATTTTCATCCGAGAAAGTAAAATGCACTGGCAAATGAACAAAATCTCGAAAATTTATTGCTGGATAATTTGAATATCTTAAAACTATATAGAAAATATTTAATTTTATAACAGATTTATAAGGTTTAAGAATGGTCATTTTGTAAGAGTTTCAGTATTTCTTCTTTCTTATAGATCTAAGCCAGTTTTTTAAAAAAAATTTCAGTAAATATTGTCTTTTTTTCTTGTCAATGTTTCCATTAGAATTGATTTTGCATATTTTTACAACATCACAAACATGCTATTTAACTGTACAAAACATTGAAACACTTTATTCTCTATTATAAATAAACAGAATAATACAGAGTACACTACAAATCTCCAAAGAATAAACTGCGTTAAGTGACCGGCATAAAATTTAACAAATGTGTATAATTCACACAGGTTCATTCCAAATACACGAAGCATAATTTAAGGAAAGGTAAAATTCGCTAAATCAAGAGTAATTTGTGGGAAATATTTTGTTGAATATTCTCTCCCTCTGCTTATAAAGCAGTATTGGGAAAGATGAATATTCACACCCCTGATCAAACAGTTCAATGAATTTCGAGATTTCAACAATTTATCACATCGCAATGTCTCAGAATCTCAGAAGAATATCATTGCTATAATATCAACTACTTCAGATATTTAATAAATATTTTGTGCTTTGAAAATGTATTTCACGTAAGATGTGTATACTGACAACCTTTGAATTGAGAGTGATGATTGTAAGAGATAATATAAAAAAGTACAAAAAAAAATAATAATAATGTCTGCATTGAATCTAAAAGTGTCATTTTTTTTTTTATTCTTATACAGTAAAACCTGTTTTTGTGCGGTAAATAGGTACCGCATAAAAGAAATTGCACAAAAAAAATATCCGAAAACTTCATAAATACTTACATATGACTAACAATTTTGTTGACATATTACAAAACCTCATTAAAAAAGTTAAGCTTAAAAAATACGTCAACTAACGAAATTTATGAGAAAGTACTTCCAAACAAAATAAATAATTAAACCCCACATGGAAATATTTTTAAAACATTTAATTTCTCATTGTATACACGGAGAAATTTTCTCAAAAGGCTCATACATAATTCACTGCTACTCATTGTAATCCAAAGCGTGTTTCTTCCTACGATGAATTAATTCAAAATCGTTTTCGTCGCTTGAAGATACAGTTTCAATTGATTTATTTTTTGGCACCATGAAGTAAGTGATAAGTTTTTGTGACGACGGTCAGTTGATTAGTTGCTTGTGAACGTCGCGATAACCAGGTGTGCATGATTGAAGCTCTGTTTGGAATTTCAAACTCCTTTCGGAATAGTATCGATTTTAAGAAATTTCTTTTCCAATTTCTTGAAAAGTTCGATCCCAGCATATATTGTATCCGCTGTTAAAGAATCCGGTTTTTCATGCCCGTCTTCATAATATATCAAATTATTGATAATGTCACTGTCATTGAAAGTTTCTTCTTCAATCAAGTGCGTACTGCTACTGCATTGGGAGAAAGCAATGGAACGCGCATTGTCGAGAGACTGTATATAACCAATGAATAGAGTGTTTTGAAGTGTATGTATGTACATTAATATTAAACATTACAGGGGCGGTAAAACCGTTGAAATTCATATACCGCAAAAAAAAAATCGCACAAAAAAAATCGTACAAAAATAAAATCGCACGAAACAAATCGCACAAAAATAAAATCGCATAAAAAAGGACGCACAGAAATAGGTTCTACTGTATACGTTAAAAAATCTGTTAAATGCGTTTTCCTTCCCATTAGTTTTTTTTCAAAAGTCCGAAATTCAACTGGTATGCAATAGTACTTATTATATACAAATTGTTAAGTTTTATCTTGGTAAGAACTATTTTATCACTATTATGCGTGTCAGTAACGAAAATGATATTTAAAAGATATTCGGAATATATAAAAGCAGTAGAGTCTGAGTGAATAATGACTATAAATTTAACCTAATATACTTACTTTTAAAATTTAGTGGCTTTTATAATTATTTGAAGCTTTAAATTTTTTATGGCAATATGACTGCATCAATAAATTTTTAAAAAAAGCTTTTGCAAAAATATTTTATACATTTCATCAACAAATGACATGAGTAAAAAATATATCAGTATCGAGATTTCTGTGAAATCAAATCTCAAAATTAGAAAATGATTTTTTTCCTATTTTAATATATTCCAATGACGTATAAACGTATTTTTAAGAAGTAGTTCTTTCTAAATCATTTCAATCTTTTCAATCAGGTCAAGATTTTTATCACTAACTTCCATCTATTAGCACATATAATGTTTTCATGAAAAGAACAGAAGAATTACTCCTTGTTTATACAAAAATAATACTTAATCATATACATCACAAGACTTAAATTCATTAGAATATTTCAAATGTCATTCAATGTACGATAAATATGTGAATGTGAACATTCTCTCTCTCAAAATACTTTTCAATTCCACGTACATTCTAATTCTCTGCATAGAGCAAATAACAAATTATACATCACAGTAATTGTTCTTCAGGGAGGTACTGCATTTTCAACTTAATTAATAATAACTGAAGAGTTTCTAAATTCAAATAACAGGTAACTAAAACTAAAGCCATCGTTAAAAATATACGAAAACAGAAAATAGAATTACCCTTTTTTTTTAGCCATTTTCAATGCAGATTTTCAGCCAAAAACTATAGTAAAATCTACGTTGTGTGTTATTCACAATGCATTGAAGGGTTTTTTTAATGAAAAGATAACACATAAGTAGCTTTATTGTAGAATTTTCAGGCGCTTTTTTATTTCTATGATTTCTCCCGTTCCTAAGCATCTTAACCAGCATGGTGTTTTACATCAAGTCAGTCAGAATTTATGTTGACTGTTTTCCTGTCCAAGAGATTCATTTAATGTCCAATTACTATCTGAGTTTGGCTTGACAAATGACTACAGAAAACGACCTCTTTTTTTATTTAACGTTGCTTCTATTTTCGAGTTTTCTTCTCTAATAATCCCATATATGCATTAATCTTTATTTTTACTGTTATTTCGGTGACTGAAATAGATACGCAATCTGACGCGGGTAGATAGTGCAGAAAGCAAATAAGTTTGTTTAAGCGTAAAAAATAAAAGTAAATAAGATCTATTTTCATTTAAGAAATGTTGAGTGTTATTTGAATACTTATCCCTAACAGAAGCTACACATATCATTATATGCATTAATCAAACTTTCTTTTCTTAAAGTTAGTTATTATTAAAATACTTATTAAAATTCAAAAAGAGTATGCATAGCCAGCGAATTATTTTCAACTTTCTAAAGGTATATTTTATACAAAATTTGGACTTCGTAAATGAAATTGAAAATTACCACAAGATGGCATATATATTCCACACACAATCATTTTTGTTACCCACCGATGCACATTTAATCTGTTAAGGCTCAATGGGCTTTAATTGATGTGGTGTGGTAATTAAGAGAAGGGATGCCAGCTCAAGTGTTGCCCTCACCATTTGACCGAGGTTAAAAATTAGGAGGTCCATTGCCAATTGCCCTCGTATTGCCCTTATAGTAAGACATTGATATAACTTTCACTCACTCACCCATAATCATTTTCCCTGGAACGATAAAACTCTGAAATCAGTATTTTTCTTTTGTTGCTAATCCTTCGGAGATTGAAGAAGTCAGACAAGATCCATAAGACTATTGACTCTTAAAAAATCAAACACAAGGAGATCCGCATAGATATATTTCCTAGAGAGTGGAGGGAAGGATAATCACATCTGTGTTGGACTTACTTCACGTATAAGGTGACCCTACCAGGAATGAACTCCCAACATACTTCGCGCATTCCGCCCAGGAACCCCACCTCTTGTTACAATGAGGCAAACAGCCGGACTTTAGGAGAGTGTAACCTGTTAACGCCACCTTCACCATTTGTAATTTAATGTCAATTTGAGGAGCCTCAAGGCGCCAGTCATTTGGGTTATAAGAAATGTTTTGGGGTGAAACTCCAGTTGTAGTTCAGGCTGCGAGCCGATCAGACGTTAGGTCTCAATTTCATTAAAGTTTTTAAAGGAATACAGTCCATTGTTTTTGAGTTGAATTTATTCGTGCCCCTCCATAACCTTCTTTACCAAAGAAACAATAAGTTCACTTATAATACCAGAAACTCCTAATAAACATATTAGGGAAGTGGAAGAGGTGATTCCCACCGATTTTGACTATTGTGGTACCGTTGGAAATTTTCCGACAGAACTCCTCGTCGGAAGTTGGCAGTTTTCAAGAAATCGGCAATTTTGTAATTGTTTGTTTATTCAATGACTTATTTTCTTCCCATGTTTTTTCTGATTGAATAATTGCAGACTGGGACTTCATTTGCAATAAGCAAATGAAGTTTCAGTCTTCGAGCAAATAATTAGAAAATGGGACAACAATTAAATAGACAGAAGTTTGGAAATGACTGTTTTGTCGACAATCGCACTACAGCATGAGGGCTCGTCGACTAAACCTTTATAGTACGGCCTTTCTTCCCATGTCAAAGGAGTTCATGCCATTTTCCCTGAACCGGGAGTGATAGGTACTGCTTTAATTCACAATAATCGAGCGCTGAGATAACTTTCCCACCTAGACATGCCCATGCGCTTTTTTCCTCTTGTAGAACCCGGCGAGGAGTTAAAATCCCTGACATTACAGACATTTTGCCAATTATTCTTTATGAGTGACAAATATTACTTATGAGAATAGTTCTTCTTTTACTAACATTTTTTTCGTTGAATGTGGTGACATAAGCTTGTCGATATTTATGAAACGGCTTGTTTAGGACGGCCATTGGAATTATTGCTCTACACGCCAAATATTTTTCCAACTGTAGCATTTTTGTCAAAATCGGTGGCGAACATTTCTTGCGTTATGTAAGACGAAATATTATAACCTGCAAATACCAAGATAGCGATACATTGAAAAGAAAAATGGCACTACTAAATGAATAGACAATTATTTCATTGCTGCTCTGACCAGCGCGTTCATCAGATCTTGCACTCTTTAAATGTCTAGTCTATGAAAGTATAGTCCAATAAAAACATCCTTATTATAGTTCCAGTTCTCAACGTAACAGGATAAAATTGATATCGTTCTTCACTAACTCCAAAAGGAATATAATCTGAATAAATATTTAAAGGGGAATTAAATTAGGATGGAAACTGATTGCAACTTCCATTCCATTTTCGAGCAATGAGTCATAAGTGGATGCATAATAAATAATCTTTAATAAACATACATCCCCATAGAAAAGAAATATTTCAATATCGAGCTTTCAGCTTTGGTTATTTCTTCAAGGTATTCGACTACGTTTGGAACCGTGATTTTAAAAAATCGCATAAATGGATAATTTTCATGATATTTAGTGTCACTCAGATTAGAATACATGCATAAAATTGTTTTAAGAACATTTTGACAAAAAAATTTATTTAAATACAATATTTTGGCAAAAAATAAACTTAGAATAATCTTTTTTCCAAATGTTTTCCTTTTGTGAAAAATGGTTCTATTATAATATCAGAGTTACTACCAACTGAAATAATTATTGGCGTTTTTTTCTTAAAATTGCTCCCCTCTGTTGTCGTAAAATATGAATAAACCCACTTCTAAGTTATATATTTCAAAAATTCTAGTTGAACCTCTGTAGAGAAGTCTAAGCTATATACAGGCAAACTATTATTATAATAGAAGCATTTTTCACAAAAGGAGAACATTTGGAAAAAAGATTATTCTAAGTTAATTTTTTACCAAAATATTATATTTAAATAAATGTTTTTCACAAAATATCCTTAAAACAATTTTATGCATATATTCTAATCTAAGTGACACTAAATATCATGAAAATTATCCATTTATGCACTTTTGCAAAATCACGGTTCCGAACGTAGACGGATACCTTAAATGTTGAAAGTAAATGCATGAAAATTTCGACTTGGGAGTTTGACAATACAAAGAACCTGAATATATTAAATGAGCTTTGTGCTGTAATTCGTGAATTAAATTAATAAATTTTTATTTTATAAAAATTATATTTATAAAAATTGTATCTATACACACAATCTTGCACCAGCACGCACACGCAATATATATATAATAAACTTTTTAGTTGGTGCATGATTTCTCATGGCGAATGGACAATTATACTTTAACGACGAAAGGATAGTCCTGGCCATTGGAAGTGGCCAGTACGTGGCAAGTGGACGGTATTGTAGTATTGACGAGGTAGTCTTGAAAGTTAATCCAATTTATTCAACATTAAACATAGAGCGTTTCCATTATTATTAAAATTATTATTAAAAATTATTAAAAAGAGTTAATTAAAAGGATGCTAGGGAGAATTATAATATATATATATATATATATATATATATATATATATATATATATATGTGTGTGTGTGTGTGTGTGTGTGTGTGTGTGTTCGCGTGAGATGAATCCCAAGCCCCTTATATATCAGCTGAGTAAACCTCCACCCCAATTCCTTTCAACCCACCTCCAGCCCAACTACTTCAACTGTAACTTGGCCCCCGCTCTTTCTAACCACGTGGACGGACTTCGCTATCTCGTGCCACGACCTCTAGTCATGGCTTGGAGTATAGAAAGATTTATTGATTCACCTTAATAAACTAAAATACGATTAATGGCTACGTTATAAATTAATCACAATCAGTCCCAAACACCCCTGCTGGAAGCACTCCAAGTCATGTTATGTATGCATGTCATACTTATCTGTAAGAAACTAAATTACAGTCAATGGATGCGTTATATTAAAAAACCCCACACTCAGTCATAAATGTGAATGCTAAGAAACACTAAAATTCATGACATATATATGTATGTATATATATACGTATCTGTATGTATATGTATACGTATGTATGTGTACATACATTTAAACGTTAAAAAACGATTAGTGTGCATTTCTTTAGAAAATATTGAAGAGGAAATCTTTTAATGTCAAAAGTTTTAGCCACTTCTTTAAAATATGTTGTTTGTTTTACAAAATTAGAAAATTTGGTTTATTTTATTATGAAAAATCAATCGTGCACACAATTATTGACATCCATAATGAGAAAAAAATTCCTTTTTTAAAGTCATTTAATAAAATAATTATTTTAAACTACTAGCATAATAACTCGGGTCCTTTTGAAATATTCATTTTCATAACAATTTTACTCAGCTGTGGTGAAAATTGAAAAAACTATAAAGGTATCTTTAAATTTTTTTCATTACTGTGTTCTTGAGACGTCACAAAGGAAATAAAATATAGATACAGCAGATGAAAAATTCTGATGAAGAACTAAAATCTTACAGATTATAATACCCTACTTATTTTTTAAATCAATAATAATTTTATAAAGCTGAGTTTTTCGTGCTTGCGTGGTTTTAATAAGTAGTCTTTTTTTTCTATTATATATTAAGCTTATATAAACTCGTTTCTAAGACTAGGGTAACTTTAATAATTTTGCTCTTATTTCTTTAATTCAATTTTTATTTCTTCGTGACTCTCTTCCATCTACAAGAAATAGACAGATAAAAAAATGTGATTACATCTTAATACAATCCAATATTTGCAAAATTGTAAACTAAAACTAAAACTAATTATAGATAAATTCTTTTAGCTTTTTTTTACGAAGTTTTACTTACAAATACATTTCTTTCAGCTTATCAATTTTTATCTATGTAATACACCCCTACGAATAAAATCTCCGCTTTAACCTGTTTTTTACTCTAATATGATAATAATAATGTATTTATTCCTTTCAGACACTCTCACCACATAAATAAAAATATTGCGCAGTAATAACTATGAAGAAAGGAAAAACTACACAACATTTATCATTAAAGAAGATGCATGAAAAATGTATTTTTCTGAAACTATTTTAATGGGGAAATATTTTTGTGTATATATATATATATATATATATATATATATATACATATATATATATACATATACATATATATATACATATATATATATACATATATATATATATATATACATATATATATATATACATATATATATATACATATATATATACATATATATATATACATATATATATACATATATATATACATATATATATACATATATATATACATATATATATATACATATATATATACATATATATATAATATATATATACATATATATATATATATATATATATATATATATATATATATGATATATATATAATATATATTACTTTATAATAATTATATTTCATTTCCCACAGATAGCATACTCAGTAAATTGGCAATTGGAATCGGTGTAGATTATTATCAATATTCTATTAGAAATGGAATAGGTTCACTGAAATAAATGTACTATATTGAATTCTCCTTATGTTATCATGTTGTATATATTTAAAAAATTCATAATTTCTTATTAAAATTTGTTTGAATTCCATACTTAGAAATGGTGTTCTTTGTGATTGAAATCCAAAAAATAAGCGCATTTTTATTACAATGACATATATATATATATATATATATATATATATATATATATATATATGCGCACACATATACATAAAATAATTCACTTAAAAATTTTCTCTCAATATATTTTAATTCATTCCCTATGAGACTCAAAGTGATAACTTGTCTCTCAAAAAAAGTAAAAGGTTAGCGTTTTTAAATCAGGGTGATGCAATCTTGCACCACCCGCGCATGTTGACCAATCAGAAAAGTCTTTACTGGAAATCATGTGATTTTTATGGCTTCCGGTTGATCAGGACAATAAATAGACGTGATCACGGGAGAGAAAAATAACTTTTTGCCTTTTGTTTTGCTTGTGCCCATATTGTTTTTCGTGCCGTCCCTTTGTGTTTGTAATCGTGAATGAATAGGATTTTAAAATAACGCATTTCCTCATCAATCCATTCAACGACTACAACAATGAAATTAATTGGTTCCATCTCAAAATGGCATATTACAAGTTACAAATACTTTAAGTCAAACCAAATTATTGCATATATATATATACATATCGTTATATACTAATAGAATTATGTATTTTATTTGCCCAATTATTACATTTCTCTTAATATTTATTCCATTCCCTATGACCCAGTGTATAGGCATATTACAAGTGAAGGTTGACTAGTCACAAAACTTTGTTTAAACCTGCAATCTTGGTTCCTAAGGCCAAGAGTTTGCTATTGTACTACTGTGGGTAATACTTTTTTCTGTCTTGACTGGTTATACTTAGGTTTATAACTATATATATATATATATATATATATATATATAGTGCTTTCTGCAGTTTATAACTATAGGTTTGTTTATAACTATATATATATATATATATATATATAGTGCCTACTGTGCCTTCTTCCTAATTATAGTTATCTTAGGTTTATAACTATCTGTTTATTTTTATATTTTCGTTTATATATTTGGGTTTATGTATATATATATATATATATATTTATATATTTGTGTTTATGTATATATATATATTTATATATGTGTATATATATATATTTATATATATGTGTATATATATATATTTATATATTGAATTTTTTATATTGGATTATATATATATATATATATGTATGTATATAATATTACTATTATATTTCTGGAAGATTGGTAATAATAATTGGAAGACGTGGCGAGTGGATGTTATTACTATAGGTAACCAAAGAAAAGGCGTGGCCGGTAGTGTGATTTTCTGTGTTATGTGGAGCGTGGTCGAGTACGTTATTATCGAAGAGGCACTCATGTAAATCGTTATCCCTTTTTATTCACATCCGAAGACACAAAGATCCAGTAGGGATGGCATTACACATACAAGAAGCAAATATGGACGACACAACACAGACAAAGAAACTACAACACACAACACAAAGCAACCGGCTACATGACAACAGATAAAAGAGCGCAGAGAGCGCGATTACACAAGATTTTGGCTTTTATACTAGCAGTGGTTATTACGTAATAGTAGTTCTGATTGGATAGAATGGGCGGGACAGGGGTTTCGGACTAGCCGATTACGATTAAGATTCCAGTGTTATTTTTAAACTAAAGAATTAAAGTTTGTTTAAATATTAATACAAAGAGTTAACAAAAAGGATATTAGAGGGAATTATTACATTTCCCCCCTCCGTAAGACGCGTGTGTGCACCAGGGCCCTCGACACATACTCATATCTTACAGAGATATTAAATTTAAAATTTTGAATAAAATTATTATTATTATTCATGACTTAACTTCAATTCTTCAGGAGGATAGATAATAAGTTCTCAATTTTGAAACGTGGACAATTTCAGATTAACATTATTTTAAAAAAATTCTCTTCACTTAAACATTAACGTAAAAATATTCAAAAATTGGCAATAATGTAATTTTTAAAATGTGTAAAAATTTTTAAACAACCATCCACCACCTTGTTAGTATTGACTATAAATTCAAAAAAATTTCCTTCTCTTACACATTATCATGAATATGATTTTGAACATGGAGAATATGGTATTAGAAAAATATGAAGCAAAAATGCATAAGTAAATTACAAAATATAAGATTGCACAATCCGAAAATATCAAAATAAGGTTATTAAACACTTGAGATAAAATAGAAATAGAAAGTAAAATTTTAAAATGTATGCAAATTGCACACATTATGTAAAGGTATTAAAATATTTGTACATAGCAAGTCATTTATTTCTTCCCTAGTTTTGTTTGGGAAGAAGTTGCCTTGTCCAAGTTAGCTAGACCTGGCAAGGTTGAGACGTGTCCGGACACTTGTAATCATAAATATGCTGGGCCAGAGGCCTCAACAAAGGAATCTTGTCTCTAATTTGGGATTTTTTGAATTTGTTGAATTTTTTTAATTTTATATCCGAGCTCTGAGAAGCAGTGTTAGTAACCAAGGATGAGTCACAAGTAAATAGGGTGTCGAAATTGAGATTGATTAAAAGTTCATTGCTGTTTCAAATAGTTTGCATTGGGAATACCTTGTTGAATATAAATTCACATTAAAATTTCTAAAATACAAAAATAAATTCTTAAAAATAGATCTAAAACTATACACAAGAAAGAGCACTGAGGGTGAAAACAGGCTAGAAAAAACAAATTAAGAGATTGACCCACGCTTTGCACAATCATTAAGACAAGTTTTCCTCCTTATCATGTAATACTGCACCATAACTTCAAAAACAAATTTTCCCCAAGACTGGAAATTGTAAGTCAACCAAAAAAAGAATATATATATATAAATATATATATATATATATATATATATATATATATATATATATATATATATATATATATATATGTTTTAAACTACGAGTATTTATGATTTATTTTATTCATATTATGCTTTATCTTAGAAACGGTACAAGTTAGGAGGCAATAGTATTTTGACAGTCAAAGGTGTAGTCCCTCTCTCTTGAGGTATTCACTATGCACAATCCTTACAAAACCTTTCTTATTTAGTATTTCTTCTGTAAGTTAAAAATTTTGCTTTTTTACTTTTATTTATTTATTAATATTTTCTCAGCCTAAGGGCTCTCAAAACCATTATCATTTTATACACATTAAAAGTTGTTCATTTTCATATCAAATCAATTGTATCATTGTAATAGAGTAAATCCTATCATTGAAATAGAGAGTAAGTCCTATCATTGAAATAGAGATTAAATCCTATCATAATAAAAATTCTTAAAACTACATAAATATATCAAATAGTATCAGCATAAAATTCTTAAAATAAAAATATCAAAACATTGGTGAGAATACAATAAAACCTTGAAAAAAACTATAAAAGCACCAATTCTCACATTCAGAATCTTCACTCACAAAAATATAAACCCAAGATCTCTGGAAACGTTTTTAAACTGGTAATTTTATAAGAACACATACACAATAATAGGTGGAGTTTCAAGTTTGATTGAACAATCAATAAATTTAAATAAAATCGAAAAATAAAAATAATTTTTACACATATATTGAAAAACAGAATAAACCATAAAAACAGTATAATGGTGGTAGGGACCAAAATATAATAAAAAGTAAACGATGGGGTAAGACCCATATAATATTAATAAGAAACACTAGAGTGGAACCAGACACATAAGAAAAATTCCTGGGGTATTTAGAGCTAACAGAAATAATTATAACGGAATAAAAACGAAACACTTATCACTGGGTTGAAAAATCGCTTGAGCTGCACTTTTCTGAAACAACGTATCCAAAACTCATTTGTGATGATTGATTTGTATTTTTTGTTCTTTTTAACTTTTCATCTTTCACATATCAGCACCATTTCTTTCAAAATACTTTCAGTTGAAACCCTTTTTATTTTTCTTATGCTTATTATTGCAGGTTAGGAAGATTTCAGCTTTTCGACTAAGCAAGAAAACGGGAATTCCCCCGTTCCGAACACTTGAATGAACACATCCACAGACATTTTTCTCTTTTCTTCATTTTCGTTGTGGTAATTTTGACAAACCTTTTCTTTCCCGCGCACCACAGTAGGTTATTTTTGATCTGCCGACTATTATAATATTCCTATTATATTTCTGGAAGATTGGTAATAATAATTGTAAGACGTGGCGAGCGGATGTTATTACTGTAGGTAACCAAAGATAGGGCGTGGCTGGTGTGATTTTCTGTGTTACGTGGAGCGTGGTCCAGGAGGTACGTCCCTTACAGGGACAGGAACTCCGTAAATTACATGCCACTTGCCGTGGAGCGTGGTCGAGTACATTATTATCGAAGAAGCACTCATGTAAATCGTTATTCCTTTTTATTCACATCCGCGAAGACGCATAAAGATCCAGTAGGGACGGCATTACACATACAATAAGCAAACATCATAGCACAAGCACAAACACAAAGATAAACATAGAAAGCGTTGCTGCAGACTGATTACATGACGAAGGCAGGTAGACAAAAGAGAAGAGAGCGCGATGACACATGATTTTGACTTTTATACTATCAGTGGTTATTACGTAATAGTAGTTCTGATTGGATAGAATGGGCGGGACAGGGATTTCAGACTAGCCGATTACGATTAAGATTCCAGTGTTATTTTTAAACTAAAGAATTAAATTTTGTTTAAATATTAGTGCAAAGAGTTAACCAAAAGGATACTAGTGGGAATTATTACACACACACACACACACATATATATATATATATATATATATATATATATATATATAATGAAAAATTTGAATTATGAATCTAACTTATAAAATTATACCTTTCTCTTCTAATTTTCCACATTACAACACCTTGGGTCTAAACTACCTTGTTGGATTCTATGAGCAATAATTCACCTCCTCCTCTAGTTCCATTAAACAATATTTGGTTAAATCTTGTCTTGAGCATATGATATTCTGCCAGGGATGTTAATGAGCTCCCAATTAGGTTTCCCATCCATCTCAAATCACCAAGAATCATTTAAGTTATTCAATTCTAACTCTATTTGAGCTATTGTTTACAATGATCATTAGTGGGTAATTTAAAGCAAGGTTGGATCTTATAACAATAATCGAACAAAGATTGTCTTTAAGCAAATAATAATAAATCCTCATTACACCAAATCAGTTAGAATCTGTTAATAATTAATTTCAAATGTAGTTTGCTATTTATTTAGACCTTATCATTTATGTACACGATGCCACTGATTCCTTCAAATATAGTTAAATGCATTCTATTTCCTCTCTATTCTCTCTTACAATCTATTCGTATTTCCTATGTATATCTTTATAAAATACTTGGAAGTGTTTTCTGTGTGTAATTACAGTCATTTATGAAGAATATGTGAAGCAAAGATTGTGTGTTTCACCCCAACCAATGTGTTTTTACGTCACTCTTTATTTGGCCACGGCTAAAGGACCGTGGAAACCTGCAAGCTGGGAATACAGCGACATTTTATCTCATCAACTTTAGACTCCATTCGTCAACATGCAATCATAATTGAAGAGCGCTTAATATTTTTTATTGTAATTTAATACATGTTCGTAATTAATGCACTTAGTTTGATGATATATTTTCTTTCAATTGATAAAACTTAAATATCGATAACTTGTATATATATAAATTCAGATCAAACGTGTATTTTTTGTAATGTGTTTGTCAGTTTTATGTAATTGTTTAACATTAATGCCCTTCTTAATTAGTTGCAGGGAATCCAATATGGCTCTATAAGCCTTTGAAGGGGAATGAAGATGCTTGATATAATAATAATAATGAAAGAGAGAGTATATCTCAATAAAAAAATTTTTTTAATCTTTCATAACTCCTTAGGCTTTTTCTTACTTCTCACTTTAAAAAAAATTCCGTTATGTTGTTGTCATGTGTTTCAACCTAGGATACACATATGAAATACGAGAGACTGTTTAGCAGAAACGTACAGTACAAACACAGAAGAATATAGAGTTTTATTATACAAACGATGATCCTGGCATAGAAGAGAAGAGGTGCGTTGCTTTCCTTTCGAGACGGGAAACCATTTCAGGCGAAAGTCCGGCTTCTTTTTTCGAAGAAGATACAACCACGCCTTACTCGGGATTCGAGCCCGAACTCACTTGATTACAAGCCGAGTGACATATCCACCATACTGAGTGGGGTGGCAAAAAAAAATGTTATTAAGAAGTATACATATTTTTCCTAATTCAAATATATGATTTTTTTCCTGATGATTACATATACTTGAAAAATTCTGCATGAGAAACATTCTGGTGAAGCGAAATATAGAAGACTTTGAACGTTTTAAAAGTGATCATTACATTATATATAATTTTTATATATTTTGATACGAAGGTAATTAATATTTCATTTTAAAGTTCTTTGAAGATTATTTAAAAATCAATTTAAAGTTAGTCTTCACCTAATGAGGAACGGTCATGACCATGTGACGGCCTCGGGACCATGACTACTCAGGTGAGTAATCATGGTCACGAGCTATTGGCGAGGGTTCGAGAACTAGTGCCACTTAAAATCGCTGTGTGGAGGAGCTGATGTGTCTTAATTCTTTTGAGGCACTATGTGCTCACTTTGGTGTAGTGTGTAAGTATGAAGAGTGGGGTACTAGCTATGGTGTTGTCCTCGTCACTTGACCTTGGTTCAGAATTACGAGCTTCGTTGTCAATAGCCCTCGTGCAGCTTCCAACTGCGATGTTGATGAAAAAAATCAAATCGCCTGATGTAGAAAAGCGGAATTTCAATTCGAATTTTTGTTCAGGTAATAAATTATCCCATAATACCGAAGTAAGTTCTCGTAAATACAATTCGGTTATTTGCTTATTTATAACATTGCCTATATCACATAAAATTTAGTAGCCATGGTAGCCAAGTGGTCATGGTCTTGAACTCGTGGTTGATTTATCGCGGGTTCAAGTACAGGTGCCACTGAAGAGACACCGTATAGAGGGGGCTGATGCAAGTTAAATCTGTCGAGCTTCAGTGAGTGAATATTAATGTCGTCCTATTAAGCTACTCGAGGGACTTTTGGTGACGAACCTCGTAATTTTGAACCATGGTCAAGTGACGAGGACGACACCTGAGCTGGAACCCCTCTCCTACTTCCACACCACGACAAAGGCAGAACGTTGGAGCCTCCACAGATTCATCGTCCCTCTGCATGGCGGGCCTTCAGCTGTACTAGGTTCGAACTCACGACACGCCGGCCACGAGACCTTTACCTTAACCACTAAGCTACCACGTCCCTATAGATCTCAAAGTCATCCCAGTGACGAGGTGTAGAAGTTTGGAGAGAGGATGGTAGCTCTGATGTCGTCCTCGTCACTTGACCGAGGCTCAAAATTACGAGGTTTGCCACCAATAGCCTTCATGTTGCTTTTTGTGTGAAGTTAATAAAATTCTCACTCAAACACTGTGAAAGTATGAAGAGTGAGGAACCAGCTCAGGTGTCGTCCTCGTCACTTGACCGTGACTCAAAATGTCAAGGTCCGTCGTCAATAGCCCTCGTAAAGCTTCAAAATGCAGTGTTAATAAAAAAAATCAAATAGCCTAATGTAGAAAAGCGGACTTTAAATTCGAATATTTTTCCAGATAGTAAAATATCCTATAACATTGAGAGAGAGAAGTAAGTTTTTGTAAATATTGCTCAATTATCTGCTTATGTATCATACCGCCACATGGGATAATAGCCTCTTTTGCTCCATATCCCACAAAACCTGTAATTGTAACTATACCGTCACAAATACCATACATACAATTTAAGGGAAGGTGTGTTAAAAATATTGGATAGTTCTGACTTTTCAAGTGGGTTTGAGCGGGTGAGATCGTTTTGAATTTTTATTTTATATTGAAATTTAGTTCATATAATTTTTGTTCTATTTTCGGATAAGAGCTTTTAATTTAATTATTTACACAAGATAGTGTATTTATACAATTTTGAGTGTTGGAGTAGGGAAGACAAAATGGGTGACTACCCTCACGCAAATAATAATATGGAAGTGGAACATGGAAATTCAAATTTTTCATTCAATAAATATAGGTGTAATCTCACACATATAGATTTACTGACCAAGTTTGCGGAAAGACAAAATTTAAACACGTGTCCAAATATTACAATTTTCTTAAAATCAGAAAATGGCTTTCAGAATGGTAATCCACTTAAACTAAAAGAAAGTATAATGAAAGAGTTCACAATTAAAAAAATATTCTAAGTATAAGCAAAACAAGAAACGGTGAGATCATAATTAAAACAAATAATTGCGAGACCGCCAAAGAAGCTTTAAAAATTAAAGAAATTAATGGTGTAAAATTAAGTACAAGATTGTCCTTTACTGGCCTAACCACTAGTTATATATTGCAGGGAATAGACATAGAATATACAATAGACGACATAAAATCGGAATTAGAAAATTACAATTACGCAATTTTTGATATCCAACGCTTTACCAAAAAAAAACAGAATCTGGATTTAAACCGATCAAAACAGTTAAAGTTACCCAAATTGGATGCAGTATTCCCGAAAGAGTTCCTATTGGATTTGAAATGATTAAAACTACTCTTTACTATGAAAAACCTAGGCAATGCACAAACTGCTGGGAATTTGGACACATTCAAATATTTTGTAGAAGCGCAATATAAAATGCCGAATTTGTTCACTGAATCACTCTGAAAACGAATGCAATAAAATAAAAATAAAAAATGCAGCTCTTGTGGAAAGGGGCATGAAGCTAATGATAAAGATTGCAAAAGATATCAAGAAGAAATTGAAATCTTAAAAATTAAAGTACAACAACAAATCTCGAGAAACGAAGCAGTTAAAAAAATTCCAAAGGAAAAAACATCATACTCGGCCAAAACATATAATGATCAAACAGAGAAGATAGAAAATCTTGAAAAAGTTTGCGAAATTAGAGATGAAATTTGAAGAAAACAATAACATATTCGAAAAGAAATTAGAACAAATAGTACAACGCTTCACGTCAGAACTGAATACCGTGGTCGCACAAATAAATTTAAGATTTTCCCTAATGAATACCATGGAATCCACCCTAAAAAAGTTGCATCCAATATAACAATTCAAAAAGATGATGATTGTCTAATAAATAGAAAACAATGAAAAAAAGCAAAAAATTCAAGAAAATATCAGAACAGAGAGGAAACACATTAGATAGTGTAGTAGAAAAAAAAAATAAAGGAACTTAAAATAATTAATCAAATTTTCTTTTATATTTTCTCTCGCTAAAAATCTCAATATTAATCTTTCTTTTTCGAATTTTTAAACTAATTCGTAGTATCGCACCTTTTTTTTCCGTTTTAAATCATGAACATAATCCAATGGAATGCACGTGGAATTAAAAACAAGAGGCCTCTGATATTCTTTTCGCTCCAATTTTTCAAAAAGCAAGTATTTTAATAATTCAAGAAACCTGGTTACATCCAAATGATATTTTCATAATTCCCAATAAGAATATATTCAGAATTGATAGAGAAATCAAAAGAGGAGGAGGGTTAATGATAGTTTTAAATAAAAAAAGATATTAGCGCAATAAAAATATTCTCAGAAATTAGTGAAGACTTAGAAATTTTAATAGTCAGAGTTCAAATAGATTTAGTTCCTATCACAATTTTTAATATATACATCCCACCGGGTAACTTTAAAGACATCAATTTATCTAAAATAGCATCATATATTTATAATCACAGTTTGATATTGAGAGATTTCAACGCATCTCATGAGATATGGGGATAAAAAAATTCCAGTGCTTCTGGAAAAAAGATTTTTGACTGGATCATTGAAAATGTGTGACTTAATATTATTAAACGATAAAAGTCCAACTTATCTCCATTCATCGGGAATTTTTACATCTATAGATCTTTCTTTAGTATCTATAGATTTAAATTATGATTTATCCTGGTCCACAAATACCGATAATTTTGGAAGTAACCACTTCCCTATAATTATTAATTACAAAAGAGCAAACAGCTCAGTAACTAATATAATTGTAAACAAAAAACAAATTGGAACAAATTTATCAGTATTATTCAACAAAATGTAAATTTAAATGAAAACATAAATATAGATATTATAAAAGAAATTAAAAAAGCTCAAATCTTAACTCAAGAACCAGAAAAAAACAGATCAGTTCCAGAGCTCCATGGTAGACAGCAGCATGCGTGCATTTAAGAGCCAAAAAAAGAAAACTCCCTAAGAAAGCAAGGGAAAACTTCAGAGAAGAAGACTGGATAAAATATAAAGAAGTAAGCGCAAAACTTAAGCGAACAATCAAGGCCTGTAAAGAACATTTTTGGCACAAGACATGCGAAAAAATATCTTCTCCTAAAGTTCTTTTTAAAATAATCCGAATAATCAAAAATAGAACAAATCCTAACTATTCTTCCTTTAATATTATTGAAAATAACGGAACCATATTAACAAACGAACAATCCCAAGCAGACTGTTTTTTACAATATTACGCAAAACAAAACAACGATAATATTCCAAATATTTCTATTCCGGACAATAGCCAGGATATTAATAAAACTTTTTCTTTAAAAGAATTAGAAATAGCAATATCTCATTAAAAGAACAGCAGTCCAGGGCATGATAAAATTTCTCTCCAATCAATAAACCATCTCGCCATCAAAGCAATAAATCTCCTTCTGCAATCATTTAATGACAGTTGGTCTTCAAGTCAAATTCCTAAAGACTGGACTCACACAATTATCCTACCTTTCATAAAACCTCACAAAAATCCCAAGGAAGTTTCGTCATACCGTCCTATTTCTCTTACCTCAGTAATTGCCAAATTATTAGAAAGAATGATTCTACATAGAATGTTAGATTTCAGTTTTCAAAACAAAATTTTTCATGTTAATCATCATGGTTTTTTACCCTCACAGAAGCAGCATTAATACATTACTTCAATTACAACATGACATCATACTGGCTAGAGAACGCAAAGAATATTTTATTTTGGTAGCGTTGGATATTAAGGCAGCATATGACTCAGTGTGGCCAAATGGCCTTATTTCTAAACTAAACAAAATTGGATACTCTGGTAGATTACTACGATGGATTCAAAACTTCTTACATCAGAGAACAATTCAAATCAAATAGAGAAACATTTTTTCAAAAACCGTTACAAACAATTATGGTGTACCCCAGGGTTGTATCTTAAGTCCTTTCCTTTTTTATGATTTATATGTCAGATATTTTTGAAATTCAACACGACAGCCATCTTCTGGTTTATGCTGATGACATATTTTTTATATAATAGTGGTACAAATTGGAATAAAACAATAGGAGAAATGCAAGAATCTTTAAATAAAATTTCAGTCTGGTGTAAAAATGGAAATTATCCACCTCTCCAGAAAAAGCAGTCTAATCAACTTTTTCAGAAAAAGAAGCACAATACCTCCATTACTTAAAATATGCGACAAACCTATTCCCGAAGTGAAGAGTCTGAAAATCTTGGGTATCATCTTCGACCCCAATATCACCTGAAAAATCACATTAATTACCTACGTCAAAAAGGATTTAAATATTTAAATGCCATTAAAGCCTTATCTTCTCCAAAAATAGGAACAAGATCTGATCATCTTTTTAAATATTATTAATGCCACAATCCGTTCTATCTTTTGACTATGGAAGTCAACTATTTTCCTTTTCTAGCAATAGCAACAGACAGAAACTAGAACCGATTTACAATGCTGCCTTGCGTTTAGCCCTAGGTCTCCCAAGAAATACCCCGTTGGATTTATTAAGAGCAGAGTCTTTGAATGGAAGTATTAATACTCGCCATAATTTTCCTTGCCAAAAATTTATAACCGAGCAAATAGCATTAAAAGACTGGTCACCGAACGCAAGGTTATTTTGGAATATATATAGTATTTTTATAAATATAGAGAAAAAGAGATCAGTATTTTTCAAAAAGACGATCAACCTACTCCAAGAATTATGCATCTCTAAAGTAGATATTCTTCAATGGATCCCTCCTCCCGAATCTACGATAATCGCAAAATAAACATCTATACTCATGAACTACCATTTCAAAAACAAGGATCTTCCAGATAACATAGTACAAAATATGTTTAATGATTACATTCAGCCAAAAATTTAATAACAATATCATAATAGCAAACCGATGGTTCAAAAAAATACTAATCAAACATTAATAGAATTTTGATCTCTAAGAAAAAAATTCGACAAAAATTTCATACTGAAAGAAATGATTTCAATATTCACAGCTGAAGCTATAGCCATATGGACTGCGTTAAAAAATTGGGTTTCTGAAACAGAAAACTATATCATATTGACGGACAGCTTATCAGTCCTAAAAAGCATCCAAAATATTAATAGAAAACCAATACGATAATATTAAATTTAAGTTCAACTTTACATCAGTGCCTCCAAATAGCTCAATCAATTACATTCATTTGGGTACCAGCTCACAAGGGAATAGGGATTAAAGAAGTTGATAAATTAGCTAAAGCCTCTCCAGAGCCGTGGAATATTATTTCTTGGATAACTTATGAAGATCTACATACATATTTTAAAAAACAACACAAAATCAAAAGTGAAGAAATATGGAAAAAGAGCAAGAGACATAATTTTTTTTTATATTTCTCATCTTGAAAAATGGAACAGACAGGCAGCAAAAAATAGAAATACAGAAGTTTTAATCAATAAGTTGCGAGCTAAAAAATTACCATTAAATGATATATATTTCCTTTTTAAACTAACAGATTCTCCTTTGTATGCAGATTGTAAATTACCAGAAACTAGTGAACATTTTATATTAAACTGTATCAAATACAAATCACAGCGTGAAATTTTGAAAAATTTTATCTCCAACCACGGATAATGGTCTTATTCCTCAATAGCGAATTGTAAAACAATAGAGCATGTTCAAAAATTGAAAAATTTCTGACATCATCCAATAGATTCTAAAATTCCAGTTACTCTATACTCTACTTTCATCAATCTCAGTTGAAGCACAACGCGATAATTGAAATTACTGATAGACTGCAATCACGAACTGTGTGTTATAACTTGGATTAGAAACTGATCAAAATTTTATCGGAGCATAAGGCGTTAGCCAAGTCTCCATTTTTTCAGTGTTTTCACTGAACTGAACTGATACAATTTAAAAATATTCAGTAAATATAAAATTCCCTACCTCACGCTTATTATACATAAAATTTATACAATATTAAGTTACGAAATATTTCAAATATATAAAAATGTTAACTTTCTCAAATAAAGTTACCCACCATTTGGCATAATAGAGTCGAAGGAAAAGTATGGTTTTTTAAGGAAAGATTTATTGATTGAAACAGGATGCACACAGAGGAAAATGAATATTTTCTAAATGCCCAGGGAGTCAAAATAGGGTATTAAATTACTAAGGAACCTTCCTTTCTGGAACTGGATTTGGGTTTTATTTTTCAGTATTAGAAGTAAACAGTTCCTAAGCAGTGCTACACAAGGCTTAAATCATTAGCAAAGAAAAGCTCCGTAGTAAAAAGACTTTGAAGCACGATTTTCAAAATGAATATTCATGAGACTGTTTATTCATTATTGAGAATATATGAATAGTCAACGGTCTTTTAAAATACTCTAGATACCTTTATTTCAAAAGGAATATTCATGATTCTGCATACTGATAAATGACTACTTAATCTAATTCCCAATCCATCTCGGGATTTTAGTTGGCGACGGCTTAAGTGAAAATTGATTTCGTTTCTCTCTCTCTCTCAACTTAGGAAGGGGCTGCGGTAGCCCAGTGGTTAAGGTATCCAACCATGGCAGGCATGTAATGAGTTCGATCCCAGTACCACTAAAGACCCGCCGTGTAGGGCAGCGATGCACGTTAAATCTGTCGAGAGCTGAAACGTCCTCCCGTTGGTGTGGTGTGGTAGTTAGGAGAGGGGGTGCCAGCTCAGGTGTCGTCCACGTCACTTGACCATGGTTCAAAATTACGTGGTCCGTCGCCAAAAGCCCTCGTGTAGCTGAACAGTGCGACGTTAATATTAACTCACTCACTCAACTTAGGAATTGTTGACACGGAAAAATAAATAAGTTGAGATTTTTATGAATTCTCAAAACGAACTAATTTATAAACCTTATTTTTAAAGTGAATGTTTTTAAAGGCTATGCTTATTGATTTAACCCTACGATATTCAGTAGCTGATTTATGTATAATATATGTTTCTTAAGATGTGTGTGTGTGTTCACACATGGTTTTGATATGAAAATTTCATCAATCGTGAATGAGAATCATAATCTTTAAGTGTTACTTCCATATATATATATATATATAGGCCGCGGTAGCCGAGTGATATAGGTATCGGATGTGGCTTGCTTTGTCACAGGTTCAAGCCCAGACCACTAAAGACCCGCCGTGTAGGGCAGCGATGCACGTTAAATTTGTCGAGAGCTGAAACGTCCTCCCGTTGGTGTGGTGTGGTAGTTAGGAGAGGGGGGTGCCAGCTCAGGTGTCGTCCACGTCACTTGACCATGGTTCAAAATTACGTGGTCCGTCGCCAAAAGCCCTCGTGTAGCTGAACAGTGCGACGTTAATATTAACTCACTCACTCAACTTAGGAATTGTTGACACGGAAAAATAAATAAGTTGAGATTTTTATGAATTCTCAAAACGAACTAATTTATAAACCTTATTTTTAAAGTGAATGTTTTTAAAGGCTATGCTTATTGATTTAACCCTACGATATTCAGTAGCTGATTTATGTATAATATATGTTTCTTAAGATGTGTGTGTGTGTGCACACATGGTTTTGATATGAAAATTTCATCAATCGTGAATGAGAATCATAATCTTTAAGTGTTACTTCCATATATATATATATAGGCCGCGGTAGCCGAGTGGTATAGGTATCGGACTGTGGCTTGCTTTGTCACAGGTTCGAGCCCAGTACCACTAAAGACCCGCCGTGTAGGGCAGCGATGCACGTTAAATTTGTCGAGAGCTGAAACGTCCTCCCGTTGGTGTGGTGTGGTAGTTAGGAGAGGTGGTGCCAGCTCAGGTGTCGTCCACGTCACTTGACCATGGTTCAAAATTACGTGGTCCGTCGCCAATTGATTGATTGATTGATTGAATATTAACGTCGCACTTTTCAGCTACACGAGGGCTTTTGGCGACGGACCACGTAATTTTGAACCATGGTCAAGTGACGTGGACGACACCTGAGCTGGCACCCTCTCCTAACTACCACACCACACCAACGGGAGGACGTTTCAGCTCTCGACAGATTTAACGTGCATCGCTGCCCTACACGGCGGGTCTTTAGTGGTACTGGGCTCGAACCCGTGACAAAGCAAGCCACGGTCCGATACCTATACCACTCGGCTACCGCGGCCACGGTCCGTCGCCAAAAGCCCTCGTGTAGCTGAACAGTGCGACGTTAATATTCAATCAATCAATCCATATATATATATATATATATATATATATATATATAAGTATTTCTAAAAAACCTTAATATGTGAAGTTAGAGTTGTTGAATATTTAAACAAGTAATATAAAAAAAATTAAGTCAATTCCTACTTAGGTCAACAAAGAAAAGTTTTATTTTAGTTACTTTTTATTAAATAATCACAATTAATATAAATATATATATGTATATATACATATGACAGAATCACAATATTAAGTGGCAAAACACCTTTTAAATTAACATTAAAAAGTTTTTAACCACATTAAATTTGGAATTACATTTTCTAATAAAAGTTAAATATAACAAGTAAGAATTTATCTTAAGAGGAGTTGGAAACCTCTCTCTCTCTCTATACTGACAATGTTAAATTGGCTGTTTTCGATGTACCTTTTCTCAAAATCTGTTTTATGTACATGCTTGAAATTTTTCATACTATTAAAGTACACCTCTCTCATTATACTAAAATGAGTTTTCAGCTAATTTTGAATTTTTTAATAAATTAGGAAATCTTTATCAAACATTGCAAAATTTGATTCATTTTTTACTTAAAAAATTTGTAAAAATTAAATTTTTGAGTTTTTTACAAAAGCTCATTTTAGTATATATTAGACATCATTACAAATAATTCATAAAAAATTTAAATACCTGGGAACAGTAGTTTCTCAGAAAAGGTACATCGCACATTAAAATTTACATTTTGAGATAAATTGATTTTAATGTACACAGTGAGACTTCTAATCGGCTAGGAAATAAAAAAATAAAAGGCTCAATTTAAAATAAAAGATGCATGTTTTGGTTTATATCAGTCTTTACACTTTTAAGCAAAAACAAAGTAATTTTTTTACAATGTTCGCCATTAAAATGGGCGTGGCCCAAATTCAACGATTATGTAAAAATACGTTTGAATGGCTTCTAAATACCTTAGAGGTTAAAGTAAGGTATTTTTAGAAAGGTTAAATTCTATACAATTTGAAAATTTAAAAATCTCAAATTGTCAAAAAAATAAGATTTTAGCTTTCCAACACCCCTTTAAACCAGTGTAGAAAGAATGCTGACATCTAACTAGCATATGATTATTCAGGTTCAGTTAAATCTTCATCACAAATTTAATGAAAGCTGTTTTATCCAATGGTGCTGCCATCTAGAGGAATAATATTAACTGAAATAAATATCTTAAGCTATAATTAATTAATTATATTTAATTAATGAATTGGTATTTAAAAAAACTGTATCAATATATCAAGTGTCATCAACTACAATTTTAAAAAATGTATTTGAACTTGAGTGGATGAATAAAAGTTGTTTAACTAACGATTGAAAATTTGAGCAAGATATTTAGATAAATATATATATATATAAGAAGAGTGTGAACTAATAGTAAGAATTGAAAAAATTTGTGCTACTTCGTGTTATTTTCTCATTAAAGGTAGGTGCAGTGCTATCCTAGGGTTGTGGTCACGAACTCGTGACGGGAGTTGTCGAGTCGCGGGTTCGAGTCCTGATGTTACTGAAAATCCACCGTATAGAGGGGCTAATGCACGTTGAGTCAGACGTGGCTCAAAGGTCTCACGTTGCGTAGGGCTGCAGTAGCCCAGTGGTCAAGGTATCGGATCATGGCAGGCATGTCACGAGTTCGAGCCCAGTACCACTAAAGACCCGCCGTGTAGGGCAGCGATGCACGCTTAATCTGTCGAGAGCTAAAATGTCCTCTCGTCGGTGTGGTAGGTAAGAGAGGGGGTGCCAGCTCAGGTGTCGTCCCCGTCACTTGACCATGGTTCAAAATTGCGTGGCCCGTCGCCAAAAGCCCTCGTGTAGCTGAACAGTGCGACGTTAATATTCACTCACGTTGCGTAGTGTGAAAGTAGGAGAGTGCGGTACCAACTCGGGTATCGTCCTCGTCTCTTGACCGTGGTTTCAAACCACAAAGCTCATCACATATAGTCCTCGTGTTGCTTCATAATGCGACATCAGTAAACACTCACCCATATTTTAAATAATAAAATGTATTGTAATTTTATCTCAATTATTTTAATACACACACAATAGCTTCCCCAAACAAACCTAATAGATACATTTGATGTAGTTTTATGAATTTTAAGCTTTTGATTTGGATTATTTAAATTTAAATGAAAAATATATAAAAATCGATTAAAAACAAATAGGAGGAGAGGCCAAACGTCTAGAGCTTTTACACAGCTAGGATTATTATTTTAAACTAAAAACATTCCGAGCTTTTTCAAATACTTTTTTCCTGTTATAAATCTTATGCACACATTTTATTAACATCGGCACACAAATCACTATAATACACACATCATCTAGAAGTTTTTGATTGAGAACTTCCTCTTGCGTTTCCTCCCTTGCTCTTCTTTCTCGTATAAAACGCTCCTTCTGAGCGTAACCTTGGTTCTTTTGATTGACACTTTCGTAGTTTATATTAGCCTGTTTTCTACATCATTTTTATCTAATCTTATCTTGTGCCATTGGATAGGGCGTCGCTTTTTTTTCTACGTACTCTTCAACTTCAGTCAACTCAGTTTTTCGATGCATCATTTAAAAAGATTATCATGAAAGGAAACTTTAGATTAAAGTGCAAAATAAAATGAAGCAATGCGGAAATTAGGAAATTTTTCTAAATACTTTATATCTATAATAAATACCATTACTTTGAGATTTTTCCCCAAATATTAATATTTCATTAAATCTTGACTGTGAAAAAATCTCAAATCATATCAACTGAGAAATTTTGAAATTTTGCAAGATTCAACCCACAAAAGATTATATTATTTTGCATGACTATCTTCTAGAGAATCGCACTTGAGAACCTAAGAGGGTCACGGTAGCCTAGTGGTCAAGGTAATGGACTCGTGGCCGGCGTGTCATGAGTTCGAGCCTAGTACCACTGAAGACCCGCCATATAGTTGGTGTGGTGTGGAAGTTAAGAGAGTGGGTGCCAGCTCAAGTGTCTCCCTCGTCACTTGGCTATGGTTCGAAATTACGAGGTCCATCGCCAAAATCCCTCGAGTAGCTGATTAGTGTGACGTTAATATGCACTGACTCGAACCTGAAACCTTTCAACCGCTTCTCTATCATCACTCCATATTTCGTGTATTTTTAAAACTGTAAATATTTATAGACAAGCAAATGAAGTAATTAAAATTTAATTTCAGGAAAAAGGTAAAAACTGAAAAGAGTGATATGTAGCAGAAAAAGTAATGAATGATATAAAAAGTAATATATTCGTATTTTTTAATTTCATATATATGTGGAAAGAGTCGAAGTCGATCGTGAGAAAGAGTCGTCAAAATGAAACGAAATTTTACATACGTAATGACTATTTTGATACAAGTAAATGTTTAGAAAATCAAAGAAAAGGATAATTTATTTCGAGAAAAGACAAAAGAACGGAGGATTTAATACCCTCCCTCTAGCGCGAATGCACGATGCGATACGATCGGGCATTGAGGCACACAAGTTGTGTATGATGTCTTGAGACATTTCGTTCCATATTCGCTGTAATCTTGCCTCTAGTTCGTTCAAACTCGTGAGGTGACCAACTCGCCATCTCAAATGATCCCATATATGCTCGATTGGACATAAATCTGGGGATCGGGCAGGCCAAGGAAGGGTAGCAACAATGCAAAGACCGTCTTGTGATGCACTTGCTGTGTGAGGCCGAGCATTATCTTGTTGAAAAATTGCTCCTGAGAGCCGTTGCATGAGCGACAACACATGTGGTTGCAGGATGTCATGGACGTACCGCTGTTCTGTCATGGTGCCACGGGTCAATACCAGGGGTGACCGTGTATTGTAGACAATGGCACCCCATACCATCACACCAGCTGTGGGAGCGTTGTGTTACTGTAAAGCAAAGACAGGATTGAGGCGTTCACCCCGGGGTCTCCACACGTGAATACGATTGTCCCCACTGCTGAGATTGAATCTAGATTCGTCGCTAAAGACGACCTGGTTCCATTCCGCTGCAGTCCAGTTTCCTCATGCGCGGCACCACTCTAAACGGAGGAGTCTATGGGTGGTCGTCAAGGGCAGCAGACGTAATGAGCGCCGCGATCACATATGTCCTTCAGCCAGGCGCCTTCGTATGGTTCGAGAAGACACAGGGTCTCCTAGTGAAGGTGCTACCTGTGCATGGATGGCGGCCCATGGTGCAGTTGGCTGTACGCATGCGTTTCTTACAATGTGGTGGTCTTCTCGACGACTGGTCTGTCGAGGGCGTCCTGAGCCTGGTCTTCGTGTAAAGGACATCTTTTGGATCCACTGGTCTCAACATCTCCTTACAACACAATCAGAGCGGCCTAATTGACGAGCTACTCGCCTAAAGGACCACCCAGCTTCCATCATGCCGATGATTTTCCCTCTCTCAAACTGCAACAGCTGCTCATATTGTCTTCGAAAACGGCGTAATGGCATGTCTACCTCAGCTCTTCCTTCGTAAACGATTCAGCACACTCAAACAAGCTTTGGTTACCTGTTTTATACTCCACGGAGAACGACGTTAAACGTCCTCTACCGGCTATATGTAATGCGCAATCATGCTGCATTTCTAATCATTTGCATATCTTCCCGACATGTACCTTCATGCCAAGTTTCGTTAATATCACGCAATTATTTCTTGGTGCATTAATTTTTTTGTCCATGAGTGTATATGCAACGAGCATATTCAAATATAAGAACAAGAAGCAAAAGCATTTATTCAAGCAACTAGTACAGAGAAATCCCATTACACAAAAGATGTTTCATAATAAAAATATTTTTTAATTAACTTTCTGAAAATACGAAGAGAATATGCTAAAAATAATTATTTACATTTCTGAAAAAGCTTCATATAATAAGATTAGTTAAGGGAACGGATAAATCTCTATGTATTATCCTACATCCATTGTGTGTTCGAGATATTTTATTATATTCCTTTATTGAGATTCTCAATTACAGAATAATTTAAATTCAAGCTTATTTTAAATTGAATCAGTTAATGTATATATAAGCGATACTTTTTTAAAAAAACATTCTTTTCTAATTATTTATTTCATGCAAACACTCGAAATGACTGGAAGTTTTTGGATTTATTAAAAGTCATTTTTCTCTGAAATTCTCTTCATACTTGAGACTATACATATTTTTTATTATTTCAGATATCTGTGTTTACTCATTACCAAATTTTTACTGCAAGTATTAAAAGTTGAAAAATAAATTAATCTAATGAACGGTAAAATGGTAGGTAATTTCATTATACCTATAAATTTACTCATAAATGTTAATATACACATATAATTTAATATCTTACATTTCTTTCTACAGCCACAGAAAATTTCCAGCGTTATTTATTTATACTCTTCAGTTCTGAGTAATTATAATCTTCAAACTATGAACTTTTAATGTTTTTGTACTGTGTAAAAAGGACGAAGGAATAAAAAATTATGTTCAAACATAAGTACACAAAACAGAAAATAATATAATTATTTTTCCGCTAATGAAGTTTCTAAAAACTATAATATATCTTACTCATAACTTGTAAGAAAATCAAATAAACAAGGATAAGTTTATTTAGAAGTAAGAAATTCTGCTCTTATTTTCAACTTAATCTGACTCAGAAAAAGAGTAGTGCAAAAGCCGTAAAAATAATAATTCTTAGGTATTTAACTTATGTCGTGCTTTTCAGATTTGTCAGTAACAAAAAGAATAAATGAATACATTAAAAAAGTTTTTTTTCACTTAAAGAAGAAGCTTTATAAAATAAAGCATTTTTAATAAAATTATTCCTCAACTCTAATGAAAAAAAATTTAACAAATCGTTCCTCTTTCAAAAACTAAATTAAAATGAAAATTTATTTTCTTTTTAAGATAAAAAAAATAATTCTGCACGTATAACAAAAGAATAAAGCCAGAGACCTTCATCCAGCAAACGAATGTGCTGATTTTTCATTTTCTACTATTAGTTCAGTCTCTTCCTTTTTATATATATATATATATATATATATATATATATATATATATATATATATATATGTATGTATGTATGTATATGTAGCTTGTTCAAATTTTCAATCGTTAATAAAATACTTTCCATTCATCCATCCAAGTGTAAATTCATTTTTTAAAACTTGTAGTTGGATGACATTTGACGTTAATACAGTTTTTTGAAATATTAATTTATTAATTAAATTAAAAAATGAATAAATAAGAGTCCAATATCATATATAGAAAGGAAAATTGTTCGTTGTGCCCCTGTAACGCAATGGACTTCTAATTCAAAAATCATGGGTTCGAATCCCTCCTGGGATGGCCTAATTTCTGAGGATGTGATTTTTTTTACTATACTATTTTATTAGAATAATTAAATTTAATTAATGGATAAATAGTAGCAAACAAACAAAAAATAGTCCAAAATCCTGTATAGAAAAAAAAATGGAAAATTGCAAGGAAAATCGCTTTCTATTTTGTCACTTAATATTGTGATTCTGTCATATGTATATATATATATTAATTGTAACCATTTAATAAAAAGTCACTAAAATAAAATTTTTCTTTGTTGATCTAAGTAGGAATTGACTTAATTTTTTTTATATTACTTGTTTACATTTTAAGACAAGATTTTTACTTCTCATGTTCATTCATTTAAAAAAAAAAATTATTATTCCTTGATACATGATTTATTATATAGAGATTTCAGAAGACAATTCTAAATTTTTAACCTATAAGTTTTAAATGAAATAAAATGCTTCTACTTTAACTAAATGATGCATTATATTTAAAAAACAATTCGGTTGATTCTCTTATTTAAAGTCGAATCACGCGCGGAAATCAGCAAAAATATTTCTACAACAAACATTTAATTCACATCTCTCGTCAGTTACTTCAACTCTAATACATTTTCAGTTTCTAAAACTTGCAATTACTATGTATAGCATAAAAACGGATTTTAAAAAAAAGGTATGTGAAAATGACACATTTTCTCCGGAAAAAAGACTAGCAGTGAACGAAATGTATGAATAATTTAAATTACTTTCTACCATCCATATCAGCTTTCATAAATATTAAAGGGTTTCACCCTTCACAGCAAAAAGCATTCTTTGTGTTAAATCCAGTCACGGACATATGTTGCTGCCTCTTTGCTCAGCACAATAAAGAGGGTGTTAGTTCGCGAGAAATTCAATCTTCAGCTCACATGTACCTGTCAAATAGAATTTATCGATAGGGTTGAGGTTTCTTTGTACTGAGGAAGTTTATCATCAGACTCAGTAAATAAATTTTTGGAAAATTTTTATCCTGTTGGAGACGAAGTGCTTTTAAGAATTTTTTTTTTCTTCTACTTTACGACTATTTGAATTAAATGAATATTTATGTGTGGGTAATTTCTGCTCGAAGAGGTTTTGAAATGCCTTGAAGTCAAACAAAATCTTCTGAAAGGTGTAATTCCATTTGTTAAAGACATTAAGCATGCCTTTTATGAAAGCATGCCTTTTATGAAAGCATTAAATATTTATTTATTTGTAGGGATAAGATATTCGTTCTATGTTTTTTATGTTATTTTTTTTAATTGTTTCAGTTATATGCTTTCTACATTTTTCAATGAGTTACCATTTATTTTCTGAAGTTCATGCAAGCAGGTAAAAACTGAAGATAAATGTATTTCCTAATTTCCTTTTAAAATTTTTCATTATTTTATCTTCAGGAGACGTAACAGACTAGAGACATTTAAAAATAATCAAGCTAAAGTCACATGTATGGTATTTTGAGATATGTTTATTTGTCAATAGCGTTGATAAATCAATTTTAAAAATAGTTTAAATTTTGTTGTAGTTGCTACTTGCATCGTAATTTTTCTTTATTCCTTATCATACATTATGTTACATTAATTAATGCATTGGGTTACATAAATACATTATAGAATCTCTTGCTTTTTTTTATCATTATATCTGATCAGTAACATAATGATTGTGTTTTATATGTTATTTTTTGTGAATCTTTTCCGAATCTGAAAACTTAAGCATTAATTAAAGAAAATTCATTGAGTATTGCGAGGTAGCAGTAATGATAGAAACTGTAAAAAAATATAGTGATATGAAATTTTTTTAAAAAAAAAATGATCCAAACTCTTTTAAGGGGGTTTTAAAAAAATTTACAATAAAATTATATATATAATTAATACTTCTTTTTTAAATTTTATTAACTCAGCATTGCAGCAGATTAAAATTAAAAAATTGTAGAGTTCAAAACTTAAAACATTTTCAGATTGTGCTATGATTCGAAAGAAAAATCAACTGAGTGATATTCAATTCCCACTACAAAGTATCCAAAAACCGAATTGTGCGCATGCATTATGAAGCAAACTCGCGCAATGTATTTATCATGTGACCGTCATGAATTTAACCCATCGTAGAATATATTTTTCTGAATTTACACCATATATTCTTATTTTTCATTTTTGCTACTATTACCGTAGTTTTTTCACCTTTCACTCCCTCTACATCCGGCTCATTCAAGAGTGGTTTACATAAATACATGAAATAAAAGGAAAAATTTGCAATGGCATTTGCTTTGAAAATATATTAAGAACAAATGTCGTCGAAGCAGCTATGCTAGAGTAAAATATTTACTACTCTTCGCGGGCAATGAGAATAAAAAGAAAAAATCTTATTCTGGTAAGAATAAGAATTCTCTTATTCTTATTCTTACCCCCGTGATGACACATATAGCCCATTTGCACACGCCTTCATAAGTTTGAGGGTGGTCGTGCAGATGTTCTCCCAAGCAGAAAAAAGGAAGGCGGTGATGCTTATTTTGCTTCCTATATATATGATATACAGATATTAACTTAATATTCTGTGTTGGGGATTATTTAAGGTCATATCGGGAAAACTATTATATCTAAGTACAAAATAATTTAGTGTTAAAATTAATTGTTGGCTTATTTTTAGACGACAGTTAAATTACATACTATTTATATTCTGTAGATTAAAAAAAATAATTTTTTTAGCGAATTGTTTTATATAATTTACTTTAGTAATACAAAAAAATTCTGTAATATATCTGAGCTCTTGCAATAAAACTCACATTACAGTTTTGTTCTTCTTTTTCAATGAAAGTTTTGAAAAACGGATGTTAAAATTTTGGGAAATAAATATGATTAAAGGAGTTGCAGTTTAAAGCATGATACGATTGCATTTAAATCATTATGACATCGCTTGCTGCAAAATGCATTAAAATAATTGTTTAATTAAAAATAATAATGATAAAAATGCATCGAAATTTTTTTCCCATATACTTCAAATTTGTTCCCTCAACGTGTTTTATGTTGTTGTTTTTTTGTTCGTTGAAGATTTTCTTCTCTGAATCGTGGGTGTCATTACGATTAATATTTTAAATTGTTCAAATATAAATGAAGAGGCAATAATAAGATAAAAAGAAGATAATTCTAACAGCAGACCACAGTAATTTGAATAACCTGTATTCTCAGAAGTAATTTATTTTTAAATTAATTTCAAGTTGGGGCTTTTCCCATAAAACCATTTTATTTATGAAAATGAGAAAAAAAGCTTTTGTTAATGGATTACTTTGATTATCTTTTTCAGAGAGTATTGATTCACAACTTTATAAAATATTCCTTACTTCACCTAAATTACTCGCCGCTAAAATATATAAAAAAAGTTAACTTTGGGATTATTTTTTATGTTTCCATATAAATATAAAAAACGTGAGAGTTTTGTAACTATTATTAATAATTTATGTGGTGCGTATATTAATCTTTCTAGAAATATAGATTGAAAATTGCGTCTATATAAAGTACTTCCTAAAAACTCAGGATTTAATGACATATCTTTTGAGTTTCTGAAATACTTTAGGTCTGCACAAAAAAATACAATAGATACAAATACAATACTAAATACAAATACAATACCAATATTTCACCTAGTTATAAAATAACTAGTCGCATTATGTTTGTTTTTGATTTTCCATTGCTTTCCATAGTCATTAACCATTAAAAACTATAGCAACACTTTCTACACAATTACAAAGAGTTAGCTATTACTGATAATTATTTGAAATTATAAAAACTTTTAATAAAAAGAAGAATGAGTTTGAACAAAATCTGAAGCAATAAAGATTAAAACAGTATCGAGGATTGCGTGTGTTTCAAATGTGAACAGACATAGTATTATTAAACAAATGTTTTATTTTAAACTGCTATACCACATACATACTTACAAAAACTAGTTTGAGGTAAGTTTTATTATTAAGTGTAGCTCATATTTTTATTGCGTATTACACAAAATGATAGAAGAAATAATGATTGACTTATTAAATCATTTAAGTGGATAATTTTATATCTATTTGAGTATAATTATATTGTAGTAGATTCGACTATATTAATACACAATTTGTAATAGTAGATTCTAGAGGGAAAAAATGGTGCGTGGAACGCCACGCGATAGAAGTGAAACTTCTTTGGCGACGTTGGAACATTGATTATTTGCCCTAATAATCCAAACTGACCGCGTACTTGTCTCAATCACCTAATTTGCATGAAAGGTATTCGTAGCGAAATGAGTCTTTCTGATACCAAATCCAAAGGAGAAAGATGTGCTGGAATTTCTGGGTATACAAAACCATTATATTTAGATAAATTTGGTACACTTTTCCTATTTAAACTTTGTCGGCAAATGTAGCATGCTTTAATGTGTCTTCTAAATTAATTCCTGGCAAAATATGTTGCAAAATATTTTGGTGTTCAGCAACAGGCGTTCTCAAATCATCTCTAAACCATAATCTGTCATAAATTGAACGCCCATGACCGAAAGGATTATCAATGAATCGCTTTTGAAAATCTTTGTGAGCATTTTTATGGGAATCATAGTCTTTGTAACGTAAGTTTATTATAGATTTACATGCATCAGTTCCAACACGCACTAGACTTGTTGAGGGCTATGTTGTTAATGGCACAGGGTGGTTCATAAAGTCCGTAATAATCTGTACTCTCATTAGAAGAGTCTCAATAGCATTACCATCCCTTAAACTTGGCATTAAGAGTATTTTGCCGTGTGTTTTTTTTTCCTTGTTCGATATTCTCTGATGTACTCTGATGGTGATTTCGCAGTAGCACTTGATGAAAGTGCACTATTTTTCTGGATTTTTTTTTTTGTCACTTTTTCAACTGTGGACTTTCTGCTAGTTTTTCTTTTTTTTTTATTTCACAAAACTGTTTTCCTCTTTGTGCATTTGATTTAGGCATTCTGACTAGAACTAATAATAATTCAACTCAAATTAAAAGTTAAAAAAACAAACAAATTAGCCGCCGAACGCATAGCCATGTAGCCAAAAATCTAAGAAAATATTTCAAAAAGGCACGCTTTTACTGAGAGAGTTATTTGTCTACACCGTAATGCATAGATGTTCCCGGGTCTGGGGGAAAGGAACCCTCAATCGGAAGGTGAGCAAATAGAGTAATCGGAGAGGTGGGCAATCATCCAACTTTTTCACGGATATGACGTAAGTCACGTGGTGTTCTCCCCCCTTTCCACTCACTCACTATCCTGTCACCATGGCGACGACTCGGGAGATGGGGGATAAGACTACTTCCGTTCGCTTTTTCGACTATTACACAGAACGGCAAATTTCTCATTCACTCCCGAGCACAAAAAAATTTCACTTCAAAAATTAATGAATTTATTCCCTAAGAACTAAATATTTTCCTGAAAAAAAAGAAAATTACATAAATTAATATTTTAGAAACTCAGTTTTAGAAAAGGAAGCATCATTAAAGAACTAAAAATACCAGTAATTTACATCATAAAATTTCCCAATAAAATCTGAAGATATAATAACAGTAATCTTCATAAGGTGGTAGCTGATGCTGATTTATCAAGAACATTTTTCTTATGATCCTCAATAAGGGGATGAAATGAGTCAAGTGAAGCATCATTCACATGATTGCACATATACCCTAATACAAATAGTGTGGTATTGACCAGGATAAATCGTGTTAAGAAATCATATTAAACAACTATGAGTATGCACAAAAACATTATTGTAGCATTATTAACTATCTCGATGCTAAAATCCCTAGATCATTTGGAAAATATATTTTTACTAGCTGCATGGCCCGGCGTTGCTTTATAAAAATGTTCCCTTTCCTTCATAAAATCAGCACACTTCTAATACTCTTTTTCAAAATGACTTTCACCCCACCCCCCCTTCCTCCGCTTAGCCCGGCGTTGCTCGGCCTTTTTCCGAGTGTATAACTTAAAATTCGCTGTTTCGAAATTTTTTGCTTCTTTTCTGTCAGACAGGTTTATTTCCCCCCGGCGTTGCTTGAACATTTTTAAATGCATAACACATAGTCATGGAAATTCCCCTTCCCCTCTCGCTATGATACCTCTTGAGTAAGTGAACAGTAAGACCTTAATATTCACTCACTCACTTTGCAACTTTTTAGAACCCGAAAACGAAAATGTACCTTTTTTCAAAATAGTTGTATCTTCAGAAAAATATAAATTTTTCTAATTACAAAATTTCACAACTGTATTAAATGTTGAATTAAAATTGTGAGCATTTTTTGAAATTTTCGATATACGGAAAAAAAGTTTCATGTAATTATTTTTATAAATGAAGAAGTTATAGAAACTTTGAATTTGATAAGTAGTTATTAAATATTTAAAATTTGAGTATATTTTAACTGATGCAACATATTTAAAATATAAAATACTATAAAGAATTAAAATTTATTTAATTAATTCTCAGTTGAATAAAAATGTTACTTTGTCTTCTATTTTTTTTTAAATATTAAAACTACCTTTTTTTTACTAATTATTATAATACTTATTATTACACTTTCTTGAAAGGATTAGAATTATGCATTGACAGACTTGTAAAACCTTCGATATACATCCAGTATCAATTTTACTGTAGTTTTGTTATAGGTTTATAATATTCCCCCTAACTATCCACCGTTATTCAAGTTTAGTGAAATGGGTGTCCTACACTTGGCATTTTTCAACTAAGTTTGTTTTGTATTTCGATATTATCTTTTGAATTGTAAATTTGTTTTAATATTTTTTATCCACTATAAATAGTATTTAAATTTTAAATTATCGCCTTGCTTAATGGAAACTATTCTTACAACTTTGCATTCAAATGGGAGAATCGATCTTACGTTGAATTTAAAAGACATTTATTGAGTGTGAGGACCTCTTTCTTTCTGTGAATATTTAACTTACAAAATAATTTCACTAACGTCATTCAAACTATCAAATATCGTTTTTCTCACGTTGTATAAATCGAAAAGTACACCGAATCTTCGAATTCTGTGTAAGCGACCTTAAATTACCATAACTGAAAACTATATAGCACGATTTAAAAAACAGTGAAAAGCTTTTCCTGAAAAACGGCGTAAATCAATCTTAGTTCAAAATGCATTCTTTTTCAGGTCGACTGATTAGAGACGTATTCGCTTTTGCAAGGATTTTTATAGAATAATTGTCTGTGTTTTGTCTTTAGAATTTCAGCGAATTTTTACTTTAATTAATATTGCGCAGTCTGTAAATATTAAGATTTAAAAATTGGCAAATGTAACATACTCGAACTTTTCTAAAATCATAAGCAAATAAACAATGTTATTTTTTCAATTAAAATAGTATAAATAATTTATATCTGGAAATGTAATACGTTAATATTACTTTTTGTGATAATTTTATGTTAAAATTGTAATCAGCCTCACACTCTGCCTATTCTAACTTTCGCAACTCCTGGCGCCTGGCGTAGACAAAACAAAATGCAAAGGTTAGCTTCAAACATACAAGATAGATATTTGCTGTCGCGGGCTTTTTTGCAGATGGCAGAATTTTTTCCTACTTACTTGACAATTATTGTTATATTTTGGACACTTCACACAATATCTATAAATTATAGTCAATGTGTTATTCTGATGTATAAGCTATACTATTGTAAAGTTTCATTAAAATCCATTCAGTTGTTTTTGCGTGAAAGACTCCCAAACATCCTCACAAACTTTCACGTTTATAATATATATTAGGATATATAAATAGTTTCATTAATATCACGTTTTCTTAGGTGGGGCGTTAAGTGAGTGAATTTTAACGCTGCACTATTCAGCTACTCAAGGGCTTTTGGCGACGGACCTTGTAATTTTGAACCATGGTCATCCACCAATTTTATACTCAATAAATATTCCAAGATGCATTCTTATTTTTTCAGGTTTAGACGAACAAGAATATAAAATACTGTTTTTGTTAAATATTACATCAGAAATGTTCTCTTTATTGCTTAGAATTAATATATATATATATATATATATATTTTTAATTAACTAAAACAGTATTGCATTTAGTAAAAAACAATCGAAAATAAAAATTTGGAGAAAGATCTTATTCCAGTGGAAAAACCAGGAAAATATTTAACACTCGAAAATATCCGTGCAACGCCGGGCTAAAGGAAATATGTCTGACATGGAAAAGAAGTTGAACAAAATTAAAAAAAGGAAATTTGAATGAAAGAGTCATGGAAATCACTCACATCGACCTCGCACACACACAGAAGTGCTGGCCTTGAGAGGGCAAGGGCGAATTCCCATGAGAATAAAGTTATACAAACGGCATAAGTCCGTGCAATGCCGGTGTAAGCCAAAGCTACCTTGAATGAACATGCCACAACAGCTTTTTGATGACGTCACGAAAGGAGGAACTGCTTCACTACTCGAAACGAAACGAAAATTAGATTTAACGGGTGCCAGCGAAATAAATCACTTATACCCAAATTCGCGGAGAGAAAGTTTCAAGGAGAATAAATATCTGAATACACTCCCCCGCAGGGGGAGGCTGGAGGAAGAAAACGGCCGAACCAGGACGAAAATAAAAACGTCACGAGGGCGAGGAATGGAAGAGCGCAAGGAAGGGGGGGCTTTACAGCCCGAAAACGCGTTCGAGGAGCACCAAAAACGCAGTGGGAATGGAAAATGCTGCTGGATTTTTTGTGTGTGTGTGTGCAGCTAGGGTGAAAAATGGAAGGAGTCTGCAAGGGAAACTTGCAGACGGCACAGTAGTTGATGTCGAAGCAGGAGCCAGCTTTTACACTGATCCCATTTTTGATGAAAGGCAAATGCATATGAATGTTGTTAAGTGTAGCAATTAAGTGTTTTTGTTGTAATTACGGCGGTTTCAAGGGCAGATTCCATTTAGTAGTTTTGTAAGCAAAATTTAGTTTAGAGTGAGGATACGTGAATAGTGTTTGTGCTTTAATTACTGGGTTGTCGTGATTTTGAATAGAAGTAAAAACATTTCTAGAAGTTCTAGTGATGTAATTATCGATCGGCTTCATGTGTAAGTCGTGATGAATGACACTATTCCTAACGTACCAAGGTGCGTTAGCAATAATTCTAAGAATTTTATTTTGAATAATTTGAATGCGTTTTGTGTGGGTTGGGGCTGCGGCCCCCCAAATGGGGGACCCATACGTTATTGTTGGACGCAGAATTTGCTTGTAGAGGATAACTTTATTTTTCAGGGAGAGAGGATAGCTTCTCCCAATAAGAGAGATAGCTAACGCTATTCTACCCCAGAATTTGTCTGAAAGATAGTCAATATGATTCTTGTAAGTTAGTCGACTATCGATATGTAATCCCAAGTAACGAACGACCGGGACCCACTGAATGTTGTCATCAAAAAGAGTGAGTTCAGTTTGGGGGTCAATGACGCCCCATTTTCTGAAAACAATGGCTTGTGTTTTTTCTACATTAATTGCTATTCTCCAATCTGTCAACCAATTCTCAAGTTTGTCGAGGAAGCGTTGCATAGTTTTAATTGTGTAATTGAGTCTGACACCCTGAGTGAGCGCCGCCGAGTCATCTGCGAATAGACATGTACTGACAGTGTGGTGATCTGGAAAGTCATATGTGAATATGTTGTAAAGATACGCGGATAGAACCGAACCCTGCGGGGTTCTACTTTGACAAAAACCCGTTTCAGAGAATGTGTTATTTACACGAACCCGAAAGGTTCTGTTGTGTAAATAATTTTAATTAAATAAGCAGGGAATTTGAGTTTGATCATTTTGTAAGTGAGGCAACTGCTTCACTACTCGCACTCGCTGTTGGGATATAAAGCTCTTATGACATTTATTTCTTTTTAGGTCGTAGACTAATACTTCCACATTTATATATATATTTTTTTATAATTCTCACTTTGGATATTTTAGGATGAAAATTATGTATTAATACGTTAGAAGAATATCTAATATTTTCTCAGGAAAACGGACAAATATCACTCATGAAAGGCTCATAACAATACAAGAAACATATAAGAAAAGATTGGTTCAATATTAAAAATTTTCAATTATAAATAAAATAAAATAAAGAACTATTTACTTGCAAAGAAAATATGAAAAGTAAAGCAATAGAGGCATATTAATAAAAAATATGAGAATTTAGAAACATTTTGCTGGAGTTCCTTTTTCCTGTGAGAAATGGCATTTTTCATGTTTACAGAATCAATGCATCATAACAAAAGATTAAGAATTATAAAAAAATACATGCAGAAATATATACAAATATAGAAATGACACAAACAGTTTTAGGCACCACAGTAATTATATAGCAAAAATAGATTCTAGATTTTATGTTAGAAAATATATACATTAGTAAAGAATACTTAACCTATATACGCTTTTAACGCTCAACATTTTTTCAGCATACAAAATTTCCTGCACAGTGACATGATAATTTGAACCGGACATTTGTGTGTATTGCCCGAATCTGGATTCAAAATTATCAGTTTGGAACTTTCCGGTTGAAACGTATTTGAAATTTTGCTCTGTCAAAAGATACTTTTAGTTCTGGGATGGCATTTACCATCGCTTAAACAACCTTCTCGTTCATTTTATTTAAATTTTTTACAGCAGTGCTGCCACTGAACAAATAAGAGAATCTATTATTATCTACTGACGAAAAAAAGGTATACTATTTTTCAATTTTCGATTTTGACCCTTAATTGTATTTTTAATATTCATTCTTAACCAGAAATCTAAAATATGGTTCATGAATATTGCAATATCCTTAAACATTTTTGGGTAGCCTAATTTATCTTGTAACATATTAAGTGCAGTCACATTACTTTCTTCAAAATTTTTTAAACTAATTGAATATTTTATTTTTTCATTATGTGTTGGTTTTAAAGCTTTTAAGGAGCCATTTAGGAGGTAATTTAACAATATTTTTCATTTATTCGTGATAAATTTTAAGAGGACTTGGTACCTTAAAAATCACAAACCTATCGTTTTTCTTATTTTCATTTAATCTTATTCTTTGTATTATTATCCTTCGATTGATATATCACTTGTGCATGTCGGAAAGTTAGAAGTTGAATAAAACTTCATTTGAAAACAAATTAGGCAATTCAGCCACACACCCTTTTTAGAAAAAAAAGCTAAAAAATGCGTTATGATAAAAAAAATCTATTTTATAAATAGAAATAATAACTATAAAAAAGAATGTGTGTAGTTTTAAAAGAAGAATATTTCCGAGGCAATACAATAATGTAATTTTTATTTCTTGTGAAATGTGTGCATGTAAAATTTTTAAACTAAGGCATTTTATATTAATAATTTTATAATTTCAGTTCTTATTCCTGATATATTTTTCATACAAATGTAATACTTTAATATTATAAGAAGAAAAACAGCTAAAATTTCTGTCGTGAGAGAAAAAAATTTTTTTAACGTTTTTCTTGAATTTTCTTGTGCAATTAGTACTTTTTAAAAGTTGATATGAAATGATAAAAAGTTGAAAAAATATGAAAATGCAATTATTTTAAAGAAAAACGTATAACTAATATCTTAAAGTGGTATTTTAAGTTTAATTAAGCTTATAATAATTATTTTTTCAGAATTATAAACTTTAAACTGGTTTTTCTCAGTTTGTGTTTTTCGAAACGTTAGTGCATTAAAAATGCTACTCCTTCGACAATTATTTACCAATCACTTCCATTTTTTTCCTGCGTGTTAAAAAATAAAGCATTTAATAAAATTAGGGATCCGTTTTGCTATAAACTGAATACTTTTTTTAAAAAAAAAATAAAATGTAAGACATGTTGGCTTTTTCGTTCATTTTTAGCCTGTATATCAACATTTTATTTTTTTTCTCGAAAACGAATGAAGTTATTCTAAAATCGATCCCTAAAGTTGTTTAGAACATCCATAAGAATATTATAAAAAATTAATTTTCACAAAAGGAGTAGGATTTTAGAATTTTTCCAATTTTCTTCAAAAAATTTTTATTTTTAAAATTGTGTGAGTAATATATGAAAATTTTCATCTGGTAACATTTTCTTGAATAGAAACATTGCATAAAATGCTAAAATATAATTTTTAAATACGTAAATAAAGAAGTTTGCTCAAAGGGTACCAAGTCCCCTTAAATAATGATGAAAAAGAGGCTTTTCGGATTTCAGAAAATTCTGAGAGATAAGGATATATTAAAGAATAATCAGCATCTTTCTGATTCAACCAATTATTTCGCATAGATTTGATAAGATGTACTACATCAAAAAATAAGATGTAATTTATTACATTATTAGCTGTGTGGGGATTCTGAATAACACTCTTTTGGTACCATTACACAATTTAGAAAAACAGTTTCTATTTATTCTGTTATTATCACTTACAATGCAAACAACTGAAAAATCTACCTTTACATTAGCGACAAAATTTCTAAAGTTATAGAATGCTAGTCTTCAGCACACACGCATTCATGTTTTTTACAGTGTTCTCTCTCTCTCTTTCTCAATGATATTTCTTTATTTTTGCTCAATAAAAAATAGTATAAAAACATTAAATGGTAGTAGCTGATTCTCCTTTCTATGTAAGTTCAACAATTTTATTACATTTATATGTGATTGATGATTTGATGAAAATTTCATCAGTTTGTAATATTACCTGTTTCTCATGGTCTTTTATAGTTTATTTACCCCTGCCTTGTAGATAATTTTCGTTAGCCAGAGTTGACAAACCGGAAGTAACATTTAATCTAGATGAAACTGTCTGCAACTGTCTCAAACTTGGATGAATTATAATGCCCTTATCCCTTACGTGGGAATAGCATGCGGTAGATTTACTGTACATGTAGAAAGAAAAATCATTAAATTACTGCTGAATTTACGGCTATGTTTATTCAAATTTAATAATTTCATTTGCTGTAAAATACAATCCACTGCCTCGAAATTTTCAGCATTACTATTTTTAAGATAATTTTTCCAAGATTGATAGCTATAACATAATGAGGAACAGAATTAATAGAGCAGATGTCTTCAAATACAATGACTGTATTAAGAATATTTAGCAGTTCACTGAGATATGTTGATCTAGGACAGTGCTTCTCAATATTCGATCTTAATTTTCATCCTGCCCCCCTCCACACAATAAAAAGGAATTGAATTCACTAATGCTATACTTTGACAATAAAACTGCAATACGCAACGACATCCCTGACTACTCATTAACAAAAATTAACCTCCACGCTGATGACACTGCCCTTCACGCAACCTACAAAAAACTGTCTACGATTTCATATGCAATAAACAAGCACCTCCTTCATTTACAAAATTTCTACGATAAATCAGTATCAACGTTGAAAAATCCACAGCTATTATTTTTACAAAAAAGCACTCACTCCCACCACCAATCATTATGTACAATAAACAGATCCCCTGGTCTCAGGAAGCTAAATACCTCGGTATAATTTTCGATACGCACCTAACATGGGAACAACACAATTTTTACACACGCGATAAGTTCCGGAAAATAATGTTTAAACTCTACCCCCTAATTGGCCGGAACTCTCATTTAAGTATAGAAAACAAAGTGCTTCTCTATACAGCCGTTATGCGTCCAATTTTAGCTTACGCAAGTCCAGTATGGGATTACGCTGCTAAAACAAATATCAATATTTTAGACACTCTGCAAAATTCTTTAATACGAATGATTGTCAAAGCCACAAGATATATGCGCAATGACGACATACGTAAATCATTAAAAATTACCAGTTTTAAAGCACATATTCAGAAAATTACAATTAACTTCTTTGATGATCTGCCAGCAACCAACAACTATAATATGCAAAACTTAATTCCATACATTCCTAATGATAATTCTAAAAGACCAAGAAGAATACTTCTTGATTCGGACAATCCTCCTTAACTTTAATTTTTCGTGCAATATTCTTATTGCACCTCATTTTACTAAAATTTTATTTTCGTTAAATATTTTTGTCACTATTTTTCTCTTGCCTTCCCCACTGGACATGCGCCTCCCCATTTCTTAAACCCCAGTCCCCAGGGCAGCCAATTGGAGTCACTGTTCACTGTACCCAGCAACCAATCAGAGAGCAGTCACTAAGCTCTCAGCCAAGTCAAAAACTTTTCCACATTCACCATCCAGACGAAGCACCGAAGCTACGCCTCCCGGATCCCATCGATCATCCAATCGCCGTCATGCCACCTAGCAGAATGTCAAACTCCACTCTCGCCCTGCCCCTCATCGAAGACTTGTCCAGATATGGGATTGAGGACTGTTCTTACAGTCCAGAAGCCCCAAAAAGCAACGCCTATTCAACTGCAATACGACTAAAACCTCTTAACTTAGTATTGTTACATTGATTATAAAATACATTTATTATCATTTATTATTATACATTTTGTATTTTATTTTTTATTATGTTACACAGAATGTATTTTGTTTGCTTACTTTCCGTAAATAAGTAATTCTTTAAAATAATATTTTGCTTTCAACTTTTCAATATTCTCGCTCCCTTGTAGAGTTATTATGGCCCTCGAGAAACGCTGATCTAAGAGGATTATTAAGAATTTTTTCCAATTCTATTGAACTCCTGATTATTATTAAATAGAACAATATAGAGAGGTCTGTATTTATTTCCAGGGATTTTAGAATAGAAGGGTAATTTTGGCAATTAATAAAAAGAAATGTTATATATATGCAACTTTCATAATCATGTTTTAGAACATTATTTTTAGATAAGAAAGCACATATAGAATTTTCTCGCATTAAGGGATTTTCTTATAAATATTCAGAACTGGTAATTTCGTCTTTCTTAATGAAATTAGTATAAACACAGTTGTTAATCTAATACTTTCATTTTTTTCCTTCGTTGAATTGTCACTGAGCGATTTTAATTTTTTTTTTCATTCAAATAGGATGGACAGCCAGGAAAAATTTCTAAGATAAGCATTTTCTGATAATTTTGAATTGAATCTGGGTATTTCTATAACAGTACCAATCATGTCTATAATTTTATTTTTCTTACAATGAAAGGTTCAGGAAAATGTTTAATACTATTGTTGATATTTTTAAATTCCCTTGGAATGTTCTTTCTTTTTTCAAGTTTGCAACGAGTGTTGATCTTTAGGAAAACGAAACATCGTTGGCCCGGCTTATTAGTTCAACACACACAGTTGGATACAGAGCAATAACGAGCAATTATTATAAAATGTGGGCAGTTTTAGGTTAGGTTATTAATAAAATTTTTAATATTCTTAAGATAATTAAGATTTGACAGAATAGAAAAAATATAAATTTCTCATATAAAACAATTCACAAAAAAATTAGAGATGTAGGCATAAATGCACCAGTTTATTATACCGTGTCCTCAAAACTAAAAAAAAATCAATAATGATACAAGAATAAAGTTATACTATAATATAAATATCATACCTTTCTTTGTGGTTATTCCAAATGATGTGAGCTGAGTAGTACACATGGGAACGTAAGCCAACTTTTTCACAAGCACACAAAATGAAAGAGTGAGTAATCATAAAAATCCGGAAAAAATTTTTCCCTCCTTTGGTCACGTGATTTCTTATTAGTGGTGCGGTGCCTCAGACTGTTGAATCAAGATGGCTTTGATTAAACGAAGGGGAAAGAAACCAGTCTTGGTAAAGAAGTCGAGGAAATTTCGAAAACGGGAATTTTAATGGCATATTAATATAGAAATCACACCCACCCTTAGAAGTGCTGATATTGAGAGGGAAAGGGGAAATTTTTATACAGTCAAGAAAGCCCGCACCCCGCCGGGCCATGCAGCTAGTATATATATATATTAAAATCCACATTTTGACAAACATACAGATAAAGTGCATGCACACACAAAAAGAACAACTCAAAGACTCATGGTTTAAAGGACAGTTCACAAAGGAATTTTTTGTTTGCTCTGATGATCTGAGATTTTATGGTTTCGTCAACCGGAAGTATTTTGAGTCATATGATTTCCGGTAAGGGCGGCAAGATGTAAGTTTATATCATCCTGTTTTAAAAATGTGAATGTGGCAGTATTTAGTAGATAAAGTTGGGGTTATATATATCCCACTTAGCGAGTAAACTAAAAGTTAATCATCACAAGGTCTTGGATGATTTAATACCATTTTGAATAAAATAAAATCTCGAGAAAAATTTTAATGAATTGTTACACACACCCATATATATATATATATATATATATATATATATATATATGGGACGGTGACTAGGGGTAATGATGAAATTTTGGACGAAAGAAAGCATAAGCCAAGAGTTTAAAGAACAATTAATTTATTACGATAAGGAACAGGCTATATTTACAGTTTTGAATGATTTATAAGAAAATAAATGAACGATAGTTCGAAAAGAGATCAGGATTTCACCTGTGAGATGCATCGCTAGGCCTAAAGAGGCGTTGTTTACGAAGGCAAAGTTGCTAAGAGGGCGTCGACCTTACTTCGTCCGTGTCCGGTGTGCGAGTCCCAAAGAATGATCTCGCGCTCAGGGACTATATGCGTCTGACGTCGTCGCTCCGAATTCTTTCATTGAGCACTGAAATGCCTCGATTCAATTGGGTTTGTTTGGGGCCGCCATCCCTTACATCTCTTTCACTCGAAGTATATTGAAAATTTAAAACATTCTAATTATTCGAAATTAGTTAAATACTATTTACTGCATATATATAAGGATAATTAAATTAGATTTAAAATTAAATTCCCTATATAGTACTTAACTTTTATTTTTCATTACATCTTCAAGTATTAAATTAATTACCCAATTATTTCTCCGAAACATATAGCCAAACCACTAAACACTTCTGATCCCAGATCATTATGTTTAATAGCCCTATATGTCAGCATTAACTTTCAAGTACGCTCATAAAATCAGAAGTACTTCTCACGTCTGGTTAAAGTGGTAAAACACTTAGATTTCACTTTGGCGCTCTTTTTCTCTCTACCTCTCAGCGTCAGAATTTGTACAGATTCCATCGAATGAAGATCCTTTTTTAAAAATTAAGACTGATTCTGGCTCGAAACATGGCAAAATTAAAGCCGGCAGGATTTACCTGCTAATGGATTTCGAAAAATTAAACTTAAATATATTCCGAAAAACAAAAGAATTTTAAAAAACAGAATAAACAGACACCAAGTATGCAAACTACCGAGATAAGTGCTGTAAATAACGATTATGGGACTGCGTCGAACGATATTTCTCTCTACGCTAAAGGAGCCGGTTTGCCGTGAGTGGAAGAAACGTTCTGATGGCGAAGCAGAAGAAAAAGGAAGCACACTTCAATATTCGAAGAATGGAAAGATGTGCTATAATACCGTGAGTTTGACCAACATAGAATGCAATATTGGAGTACCAACATCGAATCCAATATTGAAGGACCAACATCGAAGAAGAAATTACTAGTGCAAATCAAGGGACAACAAAATGTGGATTATTGTGAACGAAAAATTTCTGCCAGTAAGAAATAGAGGTCAGTGAAATAAATAGTTTTCATTTTAGTAACATCAAAGTGACTGAGTTTTGCTTAAAGAAATTTTTCGAAGAAGCATAATATAATATATTTAACTTTTATAATATATTTTGTATTAAAAGAGATTTGTTTAGACTTTAATTGAGAAAGCAGAGTGTATGTGTTTTATTATACAAAATTTTGAGAAATTTTTATGCACTTCTCATTATTTTATTTTAAATTGTCGAATGAGTTAACATTTATGATAGATAATGGTGTTTTAAAGTTTAAAGATATAAATTTAGTTATTAGAGAAATAACTCTAATGCCCTAATACTAATGATATTGATCTTGATGAGAAACAAAAACAGTCACATTGTATTCTTTTTTCTCCACTGAATTTTATTATTTTGTTAATTATTTTTATTCATCAGTAACTTTATTGCATCTAATTAATTTTTTTCATTTTGAAATCGTGTATTCTGGTATACTGGCCACATATCAAGATTCACTGTGTTTCTCGAAAATTTTCCTTATCTAAATTTAAATTAATTTAACAACTTGGAACTTTTTCTTGGATACTATACAGTGGATAAAAGAGAATTCAATCATTATAAATTTTGTATATGTCTTGAAACATTAAGAGGACAAACGTGTTTAGTTTGATATGTACACCTTTTATTGTTTTCTTATTAGGCTTCCTTCACACCAAACGACTCCGATTCATTCACCATCAAACTTGTTTGATCGACCAGGATTCTGCTTCGTAATTTCCCGCTCAAATAAGACAAGATTCTTTTCCCGCCTTCACATCAACCGAAACCGGTTCAATCCGCCATCATTCTCATTCACGCGTCATTCAGTGGGTCAGATTTTCTTCCCTCATTCACCAGCAGCCGGGATCAATATCTTTAAGAAAAAGTGAATTCAAACAAATAGTGATGATTTTTATTGTTTTTTATGTTATTAGTGATTATATCACATAAAGTTTCTATTAAAGAAAACTGATTTCAGATGTTAGAAGATAATAATTTTCCATTTAGGGTTAGCATGAGTTTGTTTTTATGCCAATAGATGGCGCTTATATTTTTGGTATTCATAGTATTCTTTTTCATTTTGTAAACTAACTCTAGTTCTTGTCGCCAGGTGTGTAAGCTGTATTTTATATATCCCTGCTAATCTTGCGCAAATAATAAAATTAATTTTGCTTGTATTGTTTTATTCAATTTTAGAAATTTGAAAACTTCATTCTTTACTTAATAATACTTTAAAGCAAAATGTGTTGTTTTTTGGGGGAGGGGGAATATTCTGAAGGATGTTTGAAATAGCTTCAGAGATCAATTTGATAAGAATGTATTTAATTTTGGGAGAGGAAAAAAACTAAATATCTCTAAGAATGCTAAAATAAAATAAAACACCGATATTGTCGATAATTTTAATTTCTTACAAAGATTCCATTTTATTACTACATAGATCTCAAATTTTGTTATATAAAACAAGTTATGTTAAGTAAAGGGTATGGAAAAACTTTAATTCATTAATGTATTAGAAAACCATTTTTAAATACATAATCAAAAAAATAGTTGTTATATGCTACAAAAGCTGTAGTATATAACAACATTTGAAATGCCTTTTAAAAACAGATATATTATTTGTAAAAGTAATTGCATTATAATATAGTTACAATACATATTTATTACTTGTTACAACTTTTCAGACTATAATTACGATTGACACTAACAGGCAAACTCTAAATAAATAAAACCGTTCTTATATTTTTTGTTTTATGTATTTCAATTTGAAAATAAAAGAATAAGGATACAGTTATGAAATTAATAGCGTGAAACGTTAATCGTCTTAAAACATTAAAAACAGCTTTCATGTTCGACAGCAACTGATGGAAGAATGATTGACCCGTGGCGGTGTTAAGGCAAATCTCGGTTCATTCAGAATGGCTGTGAATTGGAATGGTCACTACAGACTCGGAATCGTTTGGTGTGAAGGGAGCCTTAGCATCCCTAAATATCTGTGATTTGATCACGCAGATTTCTCAGAGAGATTTGTTCAAAAATAAGTAGTATGATACAGTTTATATTAGTGAATGTGTGATGTAAGAGAAAGTAAAGAATTTTTTGTCTATGAAACCAATAAACTAAGAAGGTTACGGAGAGATTCAAAATATTGTAAGCGATATTTTTTAATTAAAGTAAATATTGTGAAAATTTTAATCCATCAACTTATAGTCTTCGTTGAAACATAAATACTAAAGGTGATGATAAACTTATTTCTAGTAGAGAGTTCACTTTTCCGACTCACAATTAATTGACGAGCTCTTTTAATCTTATATTTTTATAACGTGTATAAACTAAAATATTGTTTATTCTGTTTAATAGTGTATATAAGTTGTGTTGTACACCGTTTTCACATTATTAATCATTTCATTTTATTAGTGTCTATATTTTTATGTTTTTAAAAACGTATTTCATATATGCAAAATTTTGTGTCGCAATATTAGACATTACTACGATGGTGTCAGAGTAGATTTTTATACAAAATTATTATCTAAATATTTGTATGATATCATGTATTTTTATATCTACCATCTTATTGTTTGATATGATAGTACTTTCCAATATAAAAAAACAATTGAATACGTTATGTGTTAGCTATAATACGAATCAAATATTATGAAAGTATAAGAGGAAACGTGAGCTTTTATTCTGGATGACGGATAGATTTGAAAAAGCCAATGTCTATTTATGTGTGCGGAATTTCATTTTTATCAATTAATGTTTTGGAAGTATCATTATTGTGTTTGCTGTTATAGTTTTGTTTATCTTATTGCATTTTGATTTTAGTATTCCTATTACTTAAATACTTCTACTGTGTGTAATATGTGTTTTCAAACGATGTTATGTATTGTTTTGTACACATTGAAAATTGATTAAGTTTGTAAGAGAGAAAAATCACGCCGTGACTCCCTCTTAAAATTGGGAGGGGGCAAATGTAAGGATAATTAAATTAGATTTAAAATCAAACTCCGTATATAGCACTTAACTTTTATTTTTCATTACATCTTCAAGTATTAAATTAATCATTCAATTATTTCTATGGCCTAACCACTAAATATTTCTGATCCCAGATCATTATGTTTAATAGCCCTATATGTCAGCATTAACTTTCAAGTACACTCATAAAATCAGAGGTACTTCTCACATCTGGCTAAAGTGGTAAAACGCTTAGATTTCACTTTGGCGTTCTTTTTCTCTCTACCTCTCAGCGTCAGAACTTGTACAGATTTCATCGAATAAGGATCCTTTTTTAAAAATTAAGACTGATTCTGGCTCGAAACATGTCATATATATATATATATCTGATATTTAATAGATACCCATCAAACTTGATAGCAATCTGTGAAATGGATTTATTGTAATCCTTTAGTTTCCGTGGAAATTTATTTGTTGTTTTAAGCCTCATAAGCTATTCCGTGTTAGCACAAAACTCCTTTTATATTTATTTTATTACAAATACGGTGTTGTTTATCTTTTTATTACAGTTTCTTCTTCGCACTCGTTTGAATAAATATCCACAGACGAAAAGAAACTTCTAGTACTTCGGATTACAAAACGTAATTCTGGTTTATGTAAGGCGTACATTGAACCCTTGTTCAGCCTGCATATGAAAGTTCTTATAGTCCCACCTTTAGAACCTCCTGTTGATATATCGGTAAGATGTTCCCTTTCCTTCATCACAGGTAATTTTTCCCATAAATAAAAAAAAGATTAAGTTTTCGTTAAAAAAAAACTTTTAATTTTACGAAACGTTACACTGATGAGTAAAAAAATTATTTCGTGGAATCTAGGATCTCATAAGCAATGGTATACTCACAATCTAGTAGGTAGTACATATAAAGAAAAAAAGTTATGGCATTCTTTTGTTATATTATAACGAAAGTTACAAAAATATAACAATATAAAGTTATTATGTAGAAATTATAAATTTTCCGTTTTAATGACTATGATGAGTTTTAGATACTTATGGTTATTCCAACTTCATAGAAAATACAAGTCCATTTTGCATATGCATTTATAATTTTCTTTTCGACTTTTCATTATGATATGTGGAACTCCAGAAAACCATGGAACACAGTTTGAAGACAACTGCCATAAAGTATACACTGCATTTTATAGCATTCCTGCGATAAAAAGTGTCTACCATATATAAACAAAAGTTAGTGAGATCATGATTGAGTATCACTTAGAGACTTGTTATCAAAAACGAAGATTAGAAAATCGTTGTTGAAAATGATTTAACTTGTTGTGTCAAGAGATTTCAAAAATGGTCCGCGTCCAAAACCAGTAATTTGCGGTTGGAAACAAAAAGTGCAAAAAAGCTACACCGAAAAAGAAACTACCCCGAGAAGGATGAGAGTCTTTGAGACGCAACTTTTGTCTTCTATGTCTTGTTCCTTTCGGACTTTCCAGTACTGTTACCATTCTTGAATGCTTTGCACAATCACAAATAAAAGAAATATTTGCAAATAAATGTAAATAATATTTACAGAAACCAATTTTTGTAAATTTGTGGATAGAAAAAATTTATAGAAACAACTTGTTTCTACATTTCAAAGAACAGTATGTTGAATGCGACAACGTCTTTATTTAGACCAATAAAATAATTTCACAAAAGCTATTTCATATTTTAACGTTCAATTTTCGAGTACAAAGAATTTTCTTTTATGTTTCTGAATAATATTTTATGCTCTCTCTCTCTCTCTTTGGGTTATACAAAAACACACTTGTTTGGTACACTAGGTTTTAAGTTATCAGCACAGAGGGAATCTCTTTTTTTTTTTTCTTATATTTTTAGCATTAAAAAATCTATGTTTTCATACAATTTATTTTAGTAATACCTCTGAAATCATAAAACCACCTATTTTTCAAGAAATGATCGGCGTAAAAAAAACTTCTCGCAATTCCGAGTCAAAATTTAAGAGGAATATAAATCAATAACTGTTACGTATTAAGTGACATTTCCAGAATGATGGAAAAGCATATGTTGCAGGTGCAGCTGATATTAAGATTGACAAAGAACTGGCCTAAACCGGCTGTTTTTGTGGAAGAAAAAATATTGCGGAACTAGCAAGACGGACTTCTCATTCTCATTGTGAATGGGCTTAGTACTTAAGGCTGTTTTCGGTCAATGTTAAAGGATAGGGATGAAACGGCAAAGACATTTGTGGGCAGGAAAAAGCTCCAATAATAATAAAATTTTTATGGATATAAAGAAAATAATTGTTTAAAGGATAGTGTTTCTTGAATTTTGATTTTTGGAAAATTACACAGTTTTCAGCATTTTTGCAAAATGAAATTTGACTTTTCTATGTTAAAGTATAGAAGGTGGAAACGCAAAGACATTTTAACAGAAAAAAATTTTTTTTTTTTAGGTAGAATTAAATAGTATATAAGAAAGCAAGCTTCCCTCTTTGGACTAGTGTAGCCAGAATTAGGTTTTATGTTTTCTTAATTAACTTTTTAAAATTTTAAGTTCATTCTGAATTATTTTTGGCGTAGTTAGGACTATCTCAAACAGATGGCACCACCATCGTTTGAAAAGCGAATTTATTCTTGGCTACGAATACTTATTTTTGGCGATATCTTTCTGAAATATAGTCGCCAGCTGAAATTATGGTAACTTGCAAATAGTGGACAATGGAAAAGGTTTATGATGTACAGAGATTTACCATCTCAAATCTGACGAACTTTCCGATTTAGGAAAGTTTTAAATATTTTCTGCATGTGTGCTTTAAAAAAAAATCGTTTATAATTATACTGCTTAGATTTTTTTTTTTTTTTTTTGTCATTGAAGGAATGTCTGTAAGAATATTTAAATTCTGCGAAATGACTTAACGAAGAATGAAAAGTATACTTACTTTATACTTGATCGAAAGTTGTGAATTAACTCACAATAAGAACACAAGTTACTACTCCTTACTCAAATTAAAATTTTAATCTAGTTATTGTAATGCAATTATTATTATTATATTATTATTTTCTTTTTAATTAACAAAAAAAAAAAAATTTCCCATCGATTTTATATTTGACGTAAAACTTTACCATAAACCATTGGAACAATTATTAACACAAAATATTGTTTTCTAATTTAATTAACAGAAACTTATTTTTCAATTAATTATGTTCAGATTCTAAGCCGCACCCCAAATTCTCAGCACATTTTTGTGAAAAAAATAGTGTAAAATATATTATCGATATATGATATATTTACGGAATGAAAAGTGGCTGCGATACCCTAGTGGTCAAGGTAACGTACTCGTGGCTGGCGTATTATGAGTTCGAGCCTAGTACCGCTGAAATTCTGTCGTGTAGGGGAGCGATGAACGTTAAATCTGAGAGCTCAAACGTCCTCTCATTGGTGTGGTAGTTAGGAGATGGGAGGTGCAAGCTCAGGTGTCGTCCTCGTCACTTGACTATGGTTCAAAGTTACGAGGTCCGTCACCAAAAAGCCCTCGTGTAGCTGATCAATATGACGTTTATATTCAATCATTAACTAAACGAAATAAAAAAAATAATAAAGGTGAATTAATAAAAAGTGAATAATTAATTTACTTTACCAGCATTAAAAACTTTTTCAGTCTTCGAATCTAAGCTGCACCAGAATTTTGTAGCCTAAGCATCGGGAAAAAAAGTGCGGCTTAGATTCGAATAAATATGGCAATATCGCGATTTTAAAGTCTCTCTATCTTTAAATTTTTTGCCTTCTTTTCTATTAAAAAATACTGTCTGGCATTTTCTATCATTGAACATTTTCAATAACTTGATCAAGTTCTTGACTAAATTTTTAACATAATAGAAGTTGGGATTTTTCTTTGCGCATTACATTTTACACATATAAAATTTAGAATTAATGTTAATTCAAATTTTATCCATTTTAGTTAAATGTATGATAAAAAATTTTAAGTAGTAAAATTTTATTATGAATTCTTTATGGAAAAAGAAATATGTTGGGCATTACGATATGAACATATGTTTATTGCTCATTGGAGTTTTTATTTTATTACTATAATTAAAATATTGATTTTTATTACTAGTTCATTTTTGAATTAGAAAGTAAAGCATTCAGAAAAAGATATATCTGCTGAATAAACTTTTAAAAACACTAATTTTTAAAAAATTGAAACTTAATTTTCTAAATAATTAAACGGTGTTTTCATTTTTTAAACCCACGATGTATAATATCTCATGGGAATTTCACTTCAGGGGACCGGAAAACACTTGTTGGTCCGAAGTCTTTAGGAAAGAAAAGTACAAAAAAGCAATAAAAGTTTCCAATTTCTTTCTTATGTACTAAAACAGAAAGAGAGGAAGAATAATTTATTTGGATTCCTACATAGAATGAAACTATTATTTTGTTACCAAATATGCCCAAAAATTAAACAATAATGCAATTTTCTTTGATTTAAATATAATGTTAACTTCCAAATTGAAAAATTGTTATTGACATATATTCATTAAATAAACATAAATTTCTTAGAAAAAATAAAGGCAATGTTTATATATTATATGCTTGATTAATTGTGCTTGATAATTAATTGCCAGCCTATTTTCTCTCCCTTATAATGATATTTTAATCATTCTCTAAAGTTACAAAAGTAAATTTTAATTTCAAAATATCTTTCTTTCTTTCTTCCTTTTTTTTTTTTTTTTTTTTTGTTTTTTTGCTGAACATGAAATAATTTTGTAATGCTTATTTTCATTTACGTACCATTTCTTATAAAAATATTTTTGAATTTGAAAAATATTTTATATGTAAAATAATGGTCAAAACCATAATTAACCAGTTTTTAATGAAATAGCTGCATACTATCTTAGAAAAATATCAAAATTGATAACCTTTAACTTTTTTAACATTTTATATATATATATATATATATATATATATATATATATATATATATATATATATATATATATAACTACTTTTAAAGAAAATTCTATTCAAAATTGTTTCCCTTAAACCTTTAATAATGTAATACAGGTGTAAGTGTATACCTAATTGGAAATTTCTGAAACATTTTTTTTTGTACATAAGAACTTTATTTTGTAATACTTTTAGAAACATTTATTATTCCATTATAAAAGAATATTAAATCGTTTTCTTTATATGTAGTGCCTACTAGATTGTGAACATTCCATTGTTTACTGTACCGGGACCAACAAAACAAATTTATTCACGTTAATACATTGCTTTTGCACAACTAAATCGTTTTGTAATGGAAAATGAACTTTTTTTTATTTGTGGATAAAAACACCTATAATCAAGGAGAGCGAACAACTTATTGACAATCTAAAAAGACATTTGACGGTAAAATCTATATTAAAACAAGAACAGCTCTAAAATTTAGATTGCAAAATACATAGGATTTTTCCATAGTTAGAAATGAATAAAGCATTCATAACAAATTATCAGAATCCATGAGTCGAAAAAGTAAGAAAGCCATTTTAGATCTCTCTCTCATGGTCAAGATTCAACGCTATTTTACTCCCCTCCACCCCCCCAAAGAACAAGTATTTCGTTTCACAGTCGTAAAGACTGTGGCCCTCTTCCCCTTGCAGAGAAGGGGGAGGATTCTATTGAAGGAAGTGCGCTACACACACAGAGAGAAATTTTTTTTTCTTGCCTTTTTTTTTTTTCGAAATCAACCAAAAGCGGAGAGCAGAGTGCACACGATCTTCTCTTTTCAAACAATCAAATCTCACCAGCAATGACACCCAATAATTCACAAAATAGCTATAAATTTATGTTTCGAGATATCTTTCCGATTTTTTCGAAATTTCGCAATTGTCCATAATTCTGGAGATCTTCGTATAATAAGGACCATTATAAATTTATCATCTTCCATGCTCTCAATAATTGACACATTTGTTGAGTAATTCAGGGTACCACTGAGAATTGTACCTCTCGTGAAATAGGTTGCCAACCCCTGTTCTATTGTATAAAAGTAAAATTGTATCATACTGTTTGTTCATTAAAACGTGAAATTTAATTTTTTCATTGCTTTAAATCCACCTATTCTTCCTTTAAAAATCACTTGTTCAGGAAAAATTAAACAGTTTCGTTCTGTACATCATTTATCTAGAGAATTGATCGACAAACTGTGTTCCACGAGTCCCAATAAAAAAAAAATGGGAAAGAAAAATTACAAATATGTATGCAAAATGGATTTATGTTCTCATGAAATTCGGTTAGCCACAATTATCTAAAGATCTTTTTAACTTTTATTGTAATATAATAAATGAATTTTAAAACTTTATTTTATGCAGTAGATTGTGAATATACTATTATTTGCTATCCCGAGTTCCACGAAGTAATTTTATACTAGTTAGAGTACAATATTTTGAAACCTTTTACATTTGTGGGGAAAAAAACACCTATAATGAAGAAGATAAAAAAATTTATCGACATATGAACAGATTCGATGCTAAAATTTAAATTTAAGCTAGAAGACCTATATCTTAGGTTACCAATTCATGCCATATACGCAGAATTTCTCACACAGCTATGAACATTTTCATGCCATTCACAAAAATGTATTTAGAAAGTGAAAAATATTTTTAACGCGATAGGCAACAAAATACAAAAACGAATTGAACACGGAATATGAAATGCTACTGCAGATAATTTCAAAAAGCATACGTCGATAGTTTGTGTAAAAAATTGTGAACACATATCTCAGTTACTAAGTATAATGCATGCATTTGGTTCACAAATTTATATTATCAATGAGTAAATAACATTAAAATTACATCATAAAATTTTTTTAATAAAAAATATAATATTTTTTTAAATTGTCTTTACATATAATATCAAAAATATGTTTATCTATATACTTTAAATATTATTTTAAGATATATTCCCTTCAGCGAGGAAGGGGATTCCTCGAAAACATGTTACAGTTCTAGGGATTCCAAGAGTTGAAAAAGTTTGACGATTGACCAATGTCCAGAAATGAAAAGTCTTTCATGGTCAAGATTCACTCTGCTGCTTTAACCCCCTCCCCCGAAAAAGAAAAAAAAGAGCTAACATTTATTTTACCAGTTTTACGACTGTCACCCCTCTCTTCGCCCCCGCGTGTTCCCTTTCGCTGAAGGAAGAATTTCATTGAAAAGGTTACCCGAGAGAGAAATTTATTGCCCATCTTGGGAGTCTTGAGACAAATATTTGTGCCAAAAATTTCGCAATAGCCAACGCCATCTAGATGTCATGTAAGGTGTTAAACTAATGGCCGGCCATCACCTTAAAGTATGATGAAATGTGATTGATTTTTTACTTCGTACGTTTATGTAAAACAGAAACTTTATTTTGTTGATTGCTTTTTATACATAACATTTCATATTTACTTTGAAGGTATAAAAATCAGGCTTTATTTTTAAAGGTAGATTAGTATTATTTGAGAGTGACTCAACTTTGAAAAAATCCCACTTTTGTAGAGAGATGTTTTGAAGTGAATTGCTGCGCGACTGCTAAAAGATATCGACGTCATCACAGATAACATCCGGGACTTTTATCTGAGTGGTTGCCAGATGTAAGACACACTGACGTCCACGCCGTGTCGGCCAAAATGTTTACGGTTTCTGTCAAGGACATTATGGTCTTTGCCAAAATCGTACGCTTCCCAAAAACTGCGCTCAAAAATACTATGATTGAGAAATGAAGTTGTCCTACCAATCCACCAGTCTGACAAATCTGTCGTGTATTATGAAAAGAAACAATATAATTCTGCTTTGATAATGAGCGGAAGTTTTTATCAGAAGAGTTCCAATTATACAAACCCTTTTAATTTGTTAGAACTCAATGTTCTAATTCGGAATTCTATTTTGATAATAATTTGTTCGGATTACTTTTTTAATGATGACTAGTTACGTTTGTCTTAAAATGATCATTTAAATATTGATTTTAAATTGCTTATTTTTATGTCCAAGACTTTTGTTTGTTGAAATTAATTTTACATAAATATCGTTCTGTCATATATCCATATAGTGGAATACTGTTAAGAATAATACTATTCAGGAAATATAATGCTTGAATTAAAAATATGTCCCATATCATTACAGAATCTAAAATATGCTGCCACTCAATGAAATGTCCCTATTTTATACGACTGTATTATACCAAACAAATTAGAGTTTTAAAAAAACGAAAAAAGGCGCTTTTATAGTGAAAAAAAGTAAAAAAATAATTTTTATATAAGAATAAAATGATTCACGAGAAAATTAATGTCAGTGTGGTAAAAGCGTGGGTTGCTTTGTATTACATTTTTACACTAACTCAGCATTTCGGAATAGAACTAGTAAGAAATTATAACAAATAATATAGAGAACCCCACGATTTTACCTCAATGACATTATAATTTTCTCGTTAATCCAGTGCTTCTCAAACTTTCAATACTGCCCCCCCCCTTTTCAATCACAATTTTTATCGCGCCCCCCTTATACATTAATAATGTACTGAATGCAATAATAATGCACTTTGACGCTAAAGCAACAATATTTATTATAAACCGTACAAATTCATAACATAAGTATTAAATTTTGTATATGTTACTTTTAAGCAAAAAAAAATTAAGTAATAGGATAATTATTATGTTATTTTTCCTTTCTCTAGTTTTTAAATTGGAGCATTTTGCAAAATGCGGTGGTGGCTTAGAAGACAAAATATAAATATCAGCTTAATATAGAAAAAGAACTCAGAGGGTCAATTTCTAATCATAAACATTCCTTTGAAAAACTTTGCTCTGTAAAACAAGCCCATGGAAGTCACTAATACTTATTAAACTTGTTCTTAATTTAGTATTAATTAATTAGTTATAAAATACTCTGTGCAGCACTGATACATTAAAAGCATACCGGCTGAAGTACCCGCTCCTTGCACGAGTTCATTTATAATAAAATAAAACATTATTCATATAATCGCTGAATTGTAAGGAGAGTACAGCCAAGTGCGCGACAATGTTTACAAAAATGTAAAATAATTTTTTAAAATGATTGTTCAAATTATATAATAAGTTTTAAGCGAACTGTAATTTTAAGCCTCCCAGAATTAGCATTTAGAATCGATGTTAAATAATGAGCAATAATATAAAATTCCGATGAAGAATAATTGTATTATTTTTAATATTTAAAGCGAAAAGACTTCAATATGTTTTAACCCTGGAACAGGCACGCACTCGATACTAATGGTCGAGCGGGGTTATTGAGTCACCCCAATCCTTTTTTTATAATTATTTTTATAGAACACAATAAAAATCGTAATTCCAGTGAATAATTTAATTAAGAGCAAATATACTCACCTACTTTCAAGGATACAGAAAATATTTCGGAAAAAAAGTTATCACACCGGGAACTCAATCAAAACAAGTACCTTAAGATTGTGAAAAAACGTTTGTCACTCCCACAAAAAAGAGGGAGATATGTGACAAATATATTTTAGTTCACGTTAAGATTGTCAAACAGGAGGATAGTGTGTGTCAGGGCCATTGGTAACAATTAAACAGTTTTGCAAGAATTGCCGATTTCGTGCACTCTGTGCTCGGTGTGACCGCTCCCGGATTAAAAGTGTATTTATTACAATATGAATGTTCTAAAAAAATTATGTAAAACGTTTTTCATTATGCTTGGCTTAGTAATCCTTCAAAATTCCCTAAGTGAAAAAACAAATATGTACATAAGAGCAGGGACGTAACTAACCGTACAAGTAAGCTCGAGGGTCAAACCGCAGCAAATACATTCTGCTGCCTGCAATAATATATAACAGTGATGAACTTTTTATCTTCCTAAATTTTTTTTTGATTATCAGGGTCAGGGTTTTGTTTTTTCTCTTAAAGAGTAGCATTTTCGCTTTGAAAAGAAAACGAAATAAAAAAAAATATCTCATCATGGGATTACAGCAAACCTAATAAAACGTTTTTTATTTGGTTATAGTATCAAAGATAGCCAAAAAATGAGGTTTTGAAGTAGAAGCTTTCATTTTTGATGATGTAAAATTGCAGATAATATATATATATATATATATATATATATATATATATATATATATATATATATATATATATATATTATTTCCGTGTAAATGTGTATATATTTTATTATGTCAGAAAGTATTTTGTTTTACTTCATTCTAGTAAATAAAGTTTTTTAAATCTTTTTTTTCGATATGCTCGCGCCCCCCCCCAGGGGAGCGCGCCCCACAGTTTGAGAAACACTGCGTTAATCATTTTATTCTTATATTAAGAATTATTTTTTGCTCTTTAGTTCGATTTACTATAAAAGCGTGTTTTTAGGGGTTTTTTTAACTATAATTTATTTTTCATTTTTTAGTTCGATCTACATTAAAAGCCTGTTTTTTTTTAGTTCTTAAAACTATCATTTATTCTTTGTTGAATTTTTATCCTTGAGTTTGAAATTTGGAGCCGGAATTACGTGGCTGCTGGAATTAGTCTTGCTCTTCAATGGATATTAATTAATGGTCTGAAGAGTACTTATTCCCTCTGTTTACGGGGCCTCGGTTGAATCCCATATCGTTGTATTTCAAAGATTCCGTCTCTATAGATACAGGTCTGATTAATAAAAGTGTGTAAGAATAAATATTAAATGTCAATCGTATTATTCCCTTTTAAACGTATTGCCATCATGTTAATTCGTATCATCACTTCTAAACGTATTGCTCTATAAAAATATAAAATATTTAGCAGTTAGAACATAATTTTTTTTCACATGTACGAGTCGTTTTTTTTTCTTTATTTCCCTTTTCAGAAAAACTAGACTTACATCATAGCTAACTCCCCCACCCTCTCCTTTCTCACATAGAGAACCCTTTTTTGTTTGTTTTATTTGTATTAACGCGCGTTTTCATTTTTAGGGTTGCACCTTTTTAAGAAGTAGAGTCTTTTAGTCGCCAAATCTTAAAACGATATAATGAATTAGTCGCCAAATATTGAAATCCTTATTTTTTAAATATCCTGATCAGGATAATGGAACAAAATTATGAAACTATTGTATTGTCATTGGTCCTCGACAAGTGTGTAAAATTTCGGAATAATCTGACCTTTTAAAGTAGGTAAAAACCAAGCCCAAAAATTCCATTACATACAAGTGAAACTTATAAAAGCGTGTTAAAAAGAAACATATTTTACAAAATTATTACTGAATACCACCGATTCTATACAATTCTCGTAGTAATGCTAGATATTTTTCTTTATTTACACATAAGCAACTGCTTTTTTCATGTCTCGAAAACCCATAATATTATTAAAAGAATAAAAGAGAAAAGCAAACGAAAAATGATGTCAATCATGAAAAACGATAAATTTCTGCAAAATTAGAAGCATTTTAAGGATTGTTTTTAATAATTTGTACATCTTTCTTCAACATAATGTGTCAGCAAATATTTTTTTAAACCAACCTATCTTTATCATTTTTTAAATATTTCTAAGCCAAGAAAGAAAGAAACAAAGATCAACCAAAACAGCTACACAGGCATCTTATAAAATTCGAATATTTAATTCAAGAAACAGTTATCTCAAAAACATTGGATCTGAAGCATTCTTGTTCCGACTTGAATGATGGATTTTAATGTATTTTGCTCTGTACCATCTTTTGTGTCTTAAAGTATTATTTGACAGGAAATAATAAACTGTTACTTTTAATTTAAAACAAACATAATTTTTATTACCGCATTTATTCGAATCTAAGCCACGCTTGTTTCCACCAGTATTAATGCTATTGAAAATTGAGTGCGGCTTAGAATCAAAGGCGGAAAAATTCGTTGGATGAGAGAAATTGAACATATATTCTGATGGTTACAGCAATAACAGGTTCATGCATTTTAAAGTTTTTAATACTGGTAAAATAAATTAATTATCCATTTATTAATTCTCATTTTAATTCTTTTTAATTTCATAAATATCGGATAATAATAAGCCTTTATACACTATTTTTTTTATTTTTTTGCAAAAATATAATGAGAATTTTGAAATTCGAATAAATGTAGTAATTTATTTATTTTTTTTCTATTGAAAACTGAAAAGCTATGTTATTGTATATTAGAGCTTTAATGGAAGTATAGTGATATGGACTCAAAAGATTCCTATAAATAGAATAAGTCTTTTTAATATTATTTCATGATTTTCTAATTATTAGTGAATCAATAATAATTATATATATATATATATATATATATATATATATATATATATATATATATATATATATATATATATATACAGCTCAAGATTTTTATGTTATCCTTTTACAAAGATAGGAGTTTGGAATTTTGAGAAATTTAAGAGGTTTTTTTTTTTCACTTTGAAAGAGAAATGTGTGTTGCTTATAAATTTATAATTAATACAATTTTTGAAATCGAAATTCCCACTTAGAGAGTTCTCATTTATTTGCCAAATGGGCTATTGGAAGAATAAATGTTAATATATTTTACAGTATGTTATATAAAATTAATTTTATGTACAGAATACTACTTAGTGGTATAAATTGTATCAAATTATCTATCAGTTTAATATCAGTATTAAGTATTTCCTATCAAATAGTCAAGAATTTGGAAATAACTGTTTTCCATTACTCTTGAGCAGAAAAATAATATTGCATAATTTTTTCATAATAAATGCTGTAACTAATTGCTTATAAAGACATTAATTGAGTGCTTGTTAGCATCGTATTTTAAAGATACACGACGGCCAATGACGACAATCTTCTCTCTTTCGTAATTTTAAACCACAGTCAAATCAACTCACATATAAAAACATTAACAAAAATTTAAATATAGTTCAAGAACCAATGGGGGAGTCGAAATATGTTACAAAAAATAATAAAATAAATAAATTTTAAAAAATAGCAGAAAGGATTTTTTTATAATTTTTAACTGAAAACATATCCTCCGTATCTATGCAATATGTTATTTTAACCTTTATATATACATATAATAAGTTATTTTTAGTGGTAATCTTGCAAAAATAGAATGCTTTCAGTGGGCAGTAACTAGTTATTTCTTTTCAAAATTTCCACTTCCGCAATGCTTTCCACCTTTATGTTTACATCTGTTTCCTCCATTATGTATAGAGTCAGCACACGTTCATTCAGTAAATTGTCGTCAAACTTACGCAACTTCTTCTGGCGCCATTGTTTCTTTTCCCTTTTCTTACTAAAAAAGTTCTATTTAAAAGTGCATCTGTCGTAACAAAAGTAGGGAAAAGATGCCATTCAAATCATCGCGTTTAAACTAAAGTTCTGGTTAATTTGTTTTGAGTTTATTTTCGGTTCTACTAGACTTTTTTTGCTTTTGTAATGTTTCTTAATAAAATGTTCGTTTTAAGGCGAGTTAAGTTATATGTAGGTATAAATAAGATTTAATAGAAAGGAACTCATCTTTTCAATGGAGCAATTCTTCGTTTAGCGCTATTTCATGCATATCTTCCTGAAACAATCTTTTTTTTCTAAACACGTTTAACAAATATTACTTCAAATAGACAGAAGGTCACTATGTTACAGACATTTAACGTATATTTTTAATTAAAGTACACCCCCAATATAATATTACTTAGATACTTTTCAAAGTAAACCTGTAAAAACATTTATTTTTTCTGCATTAAAATTACACTTATTTTTACAGTGCTCGCATTTGAGGATGTGTAAGAACACATGCATAAAATTTTAAAACAAATTTATAAACACTAATATATTAATTTTTCTGAAAAGTTCGTCTTTGTATTAAAATAATAATAATAATAATAATAATTTCAGCTATTATTCTAAAATTGCTTTATATAAATGTATGCAGTTAGTTTCATATACTTTGTGCATGAGTAAGTAACAGTTTTACACAACTTTTAGATACTTGTTGAACAATCGATCAGAAATTTTACTTTTACAAAAAGAATGTGAATTTCTAACAAACAATTAATAACTTTCAACAAACTGTTTAAAATAAAAATGCATAAAGAATACTTTCTTAAAAATATTTTTTTCATATCAAGAGTAATATTTATTGCATTCCGTTTACATTTCCAAATGTACGTAATAATTGATCCTTAAAAATATTCCCTAAAATTGTTGCATTTTGAATGGTCATGTTGCTTTAAACGTACTTCTTTAAATTTACTTTTGTTATAAGACAATTAAAAATTTTTGATGGGCTTATTTTTTGCAGTCACTGTACAGTATTCGTGACATGCACACTATAACAAAAAGAAACGATGCACCAAGAAGGAGCTTCCCAATTGTAATGAAATTTCGTATGCAAAACCATTTGTACCGAACATGCAAATGATTAAAATTTCGTGTCCAATGAATGAATACCGGGAACTACAGCGCATCGGAACTGCGCACTCAGCAGATATCTATAAGAAGCGAATCTCAGTCTGATGGTCAAAATTTCGCTTGCATTGCAATTTAGGATCCCTTTCAATGACAGAAAAAATGCCACGCTGAGGAATTCAAGCTCATTACGAGCAACTATCAGAGTTTGAAAGAGGTCGTATCATTGAACTGAAATAGGCAGGTTGGGCAAATCGGAGAATCTCTCGCCATATGGGTCGAAGTGATGCGGTCATTAGAAGATGCTGGCAAGAATGATTGGAAAATGGCAGATTTCAGCGTCATGATGGTAGCGGTCGATCTAGAGCCACAGCAGATCGGGAGGACAGATTGATTGTCAGATCAGCTGTCACAGCGTCTGATTCATTGTTATCAACCACCAGAAGTACTACACGCACACGAGTGTCCACCATGACCATTTACAAACGGTTGATAGAGCAAAATTTACGCTCGTACTGACCGCTACGCCCCCTGCCCTTTACGCCTGCACTTTGTCGAGCCAGGTTGCAGTGATGCTTGGCTCAATCAGATTGAAATCTTGCTGATTGGGGACCTATAGCGTTTAGCGACGAAACTCGCTTCCAACTGTGCCCTTACGATCATCGAGGGCGTGTCTGGAGAAACCCAGGGCAGCACGCCGGCTCTGCTTTCACTATTGCACTCCACACAGGCCCTCAACCAGAAGTTGTCTGAGGTTCCATTTCTTTTGACAGCCGGACCCATTTGGTCGTCATTAGAGCACACTTAGAGCACAGCGGTACGTCGACGACATTCTGAGAACTGTTTTGCTACGGTTCCTTTAGCAACACCCTGGCCTCATTTTTCAGCAAGATAACGTCAGACCACATACGGTACGCGTGTTGCTATGAAGTGTCTTACAGCTTGTCAAACACTTCCTTGGTCAGCCAGATCTCTCTTCAATCGAGTATGTCTAGAATATGATGGAAAGACGACTGTATCTAACAGGGAATGTTCCTGACCTGGCCAGAAAATTGGAGAAAATTGGACAAGAAGTACCGCAGGAGACCACCAGGGTACTTTATCACCTTATTGCACGAAGTGTGACAGCTGCATCCAGGCTAGAAATGGGTCAACAGCTTATTGAACTCGTTACTTTGTAACTATATAACTCTGAAATAAACGATTCAACTTTTCTGAAATTTTAATTATTTTTTATTCTGTGCATTATCTTTCTACCACCAATTTTTGTGTCAATCGGATGACTCGTTCTTGGTGCGTCGTTTTGTTTTGTTGTTGTTATATAGAATGTATATTAAGTTTTTTCAAACATCCTAAGAAAAGCTTTTAGGACTTTTGCTAATAAATAATGTATTTAACAATTCGAATCAATGTAAATTAACTGAAACTGAATTAATATATTGCTATAAAATATTATAATAGTAAGCGGTTATGCACAAGAATCATATCTATCCTGTTGCCTTTAATGCAATTATTATATCTCTTTTGAATTTAAAATAAATTATTTGTTTCTTCCTCATCCCTTTATCAGTTTGCTCAAAATTATGAGATTTTTCATCAATATCCTTCATGTTGCTTAAAAATCTGAAGTTATTCAAAAATAAATCCAATTTAGACAAAAACAAAACTATAAAATTATCTTTTTTCTTCCTTTTACTTTATAAAAAAATACTTAAGAAAAAGAAGAATTAAGTTGAAACTGGGCTTTGCAGAAAAATAAAGAGAAAGAATGAGCAAATGGTCGGAAGTAAATTTTTGAAAGTGTAATTATGTGAGAAATCTCTAGACAACTGCAATTTATTTTAAATTACACATATGTGATTGTCGAATGAAAAAATTAGAAACATTGCTTGTAATCAAGTTACATTTAATAAATAATGTTTAGTCGTTTAATTTTTTTAGAAAATTTTTTGTTAATAATAAATAATGTTTCATTTCTAAATAATATTTTTTAAGTGACGACCTTATAAGTTGAAAAATGTAGCATAATATTAAAAACAATGAAATTATGCCAACGTTTAGTGCAAAACTAAAAAATCTATTTTAAAGCCACGAAATTCATCTCCAAACAAAATTTTACAATTCAAATGCAACCTTCTACGAAGCAAATTCAGGTTTGGGTCAAGTAAACTCACTAATGATCTCTTCTTTGTTGTCAGTAGTAAATAAATTAATTACTGGATTTACACTTAAAAATTTTTTTATTTTATAGTTTTTAAAAACGCTTTATTAAATTTCCACAAAACAGAATCAGTGTAGTTCTTCTGCCAAGTCACATGATTAATCCCAACATTTGTTTTTTGCAGCGCATAGTTGGAATTATTTTTAGTTCACAATAAAATTTTTGTTCAAAAACAATTTTTTGAACTTTGTGAGAAAGGACTAAATTCTTATCAAAACAGGATCATGAAGACTTTTCCTCTGTCATTGATTATTCAACGAATAATTTTTATACAATGAAGCTTAAATTTACAGAATAAAGAGAAATTTTTCAAGTAATTCCTTTAGTATTCATTTCAGAAAAAAAATGAGCTATTAATATTCAAAATTATAGCTTATAAAAATTTCACATCAGTGGTTTAATTTGAAGTACAAAACAAATCAGAACAGCAACAATAAAATTCAACATCAGAAAGAGCAAAACAAAGATGCTCAAAATCATCGATGCTTTGCCGAAACAAAATATGAACTACAATTGGATGCTTCGTTATTTGTGAAACTTGAGAACTACCAGAATAGTAACAATAAAATTGAGACATCAAAGAATGTCGACGTCAGAAGACAGGGTTCTCTAGTTTTGTCCATAGCGCGATTGCAAAATCTGAAGCGACCGAATATCTGGCATTGAACCAAATTGAGGTCGAAAACGAATGGACTCCTTTCGTGTTAAAGAGGGGTTGTCTCTATGTGCAATTACTAAGACAATATCCACATGTATTCGTTACACGCATATCAGCTGTTGCACGTGACATTGTCGAATCCTATTTTACTGTGAGACAGATGATAACTTCTCGTGATGAGATCTTCACAGTAGAGATAATTTAGAAATATAGAACAAGATTATTAGAATACGTTTCGATTTTACATTTACGGATGCATTCAGATATTTTTAATTGCATACATATTATTCATATCCGTATCAAAATCTTTTCTCTTTACGTTCCGAAGTATGAGCATATTTGCAAAACTCTCATCTAAAGTATTTATCCTTTTCTGGTCTATATTTTATAGCAATGATGCATTAAAATATTTAAAGATGAGATTGATTTAAGAAAAGGAATTAATTTAGCTTATTAGATAAAATTATTTTGGATTTTTAAGACCTCTTTATTTAGTGGGAATATTCACCTACAACCCACTGTGCGCTATTGAAAGGCATTTGTATACCTGGTGTTTCGTTTTACTTCTCTCCAAATGAAATTTCTAAATTATATTTCGTAAATACTGCAAATTTAAAAAGGAACAGTGAATTAGAAATATTTTAAATTCTTAGATGACGAAAATGTGGAATTAAGCCTTTTTATATATTATTTCCCATAAAATTTATGAAAACAATGATCAGTACCTAGTAAACATAACAAATTTATGAAATAGGTTTGTCAGTACTACCTTATGCAAAATGAATTATAAATTGGATAGATGAAAAAGACTTATAAAGAAATTAGATTGATGCATTTGTTGGTAAGTACATTTACCATGGTCTGGTAAAGGGTTAAGCAAAACCTCACCAATTTGCCTCCTTTCGAAAATATTTAAAAAAAAACCTCCTACTTAAGAGGAAACATAAAACTGAAATAATAAGCAAATTTATTTTGGGAAATTGTTAATGTAAAAAAATAATACATTTAAGACAATGATTACAATCTTTTTAAAAATAATTCCTTCCTTGAAATCGAATCCAGTTGAACAGAATTAGCTAGTAAATGAAGTGTCAAACCTACTAATGAAGTTAAGAAAAAGATCAATTAAGAATAGAAATAATATGTGAAAAGAACAATTGCATGATGAAATAAGGAAACTTAAGCAATTGACAGTAGATATTTTTAAAAGTGCCATAAAATCCGACGCATAACGCGCACCTAGAATTTCAAGTCGCATTTTTCAATTTGTACGTATGTTCGCCGTATAACGCGCACCCCCTTTTTTACAAAGAAACCTGAAATGTACGGGCGCAATGCTCTTATGCTTTGAACTCACTTATTCGAGGTATTATCCCAGGCTTTTGAAAAAATTAGTATATTTCTAGAACTACAAAGCTCATAAGGTAGGCCATTTCATTTTAAATACACAATATTTCGATCTATGTAGAAGCCGAATTTTTTTCTACACTCATCTTTTTTTAAAATTTATTTTTAAAGCTCTAATTTTTAATAATTAATAATAAAGTTGCATTTTTTAATTTTTACGTATGTTCGCCGTATAACGCGCACCCCCTTTTTTACAAAGAAACCTGAAATGTACGGGCGCAATGCTCTTATGCTTTGAACTCACTTATTCGAGGTATTATCCCAGGCTTTTGAAAAAATTAGTATATTTCTAGAACTACAAAGCTCATAAGGTAGGCCATTTCATTTTAAATAAACAATATTTCGATCTATGTAGAAGCCTAATTTTTTTTTTCTACACTCATCTTTTTTTAAAATTTATTTTTAAAGCTCTAATTTTTAATAATTAATAATAAAGTTGCATTTTTAATTTTTACGTATGTTCGCCGTATAACGCGCACCCCCTTTTTACAAAGAAACCTGAAATGTACGGGCGCAATGCTCTTATGCTTTGAACTCACTTATTCGAGGTATTATCCCAGGCTTTTGAAAAAATTAGTATATTTCTAGAACTACAAAGCTCATAAGGTAGGCCATTTCATTTTAAATACACAATATTTCGATCTATGTAGAAGCCGAATTTTTTCTACACTCATCTTTTTTTTAAAATTTATTTTTAAAGCTCTAATTTTTAATAATTAATAATAAAAGTTGCATTTTTAATTTTTACGTATGTTCGCCGTATAACGCGCACCCCTTTTTACAAAGAAACCTGAAATGTACGGGCGCAATGCTCTTATGCTTTGAACTCACTTATTCGAGGTATTATCCCAGGCTTTTGAAAAAATTAGTATATTTCTAGAACTACAAAGCTCATAAGGTAGGCCATTTCATTTTAAATACACAATATTTCGATCTATGTAGAAGCCGAATTTTTTTCTACACTCATCTTTTTTAAAATTTATTTTTAAAGCTCTAATTTTTAATAATTAATAATAAAGTTGCATTTTTAATTTTTACGTATGTTCGCCGTATAACGCGCACCCCTTTTTACAAAGAAACCTGAAATGTACGGGCGCAATGCTCTTATGCTTTGAACTCACTTATTCGAGGTATTATCCCAGGCTTTTGAAAAAATTAGTATATTTCTAGAACTACAAAGCTCATAAGGTAGGCCATTTCATTTTAAATAAACAATATTTCGATCTATGTAGAAGCCTAATTTTTTTCTACACTCATCTTTTTTAAAATTTATTTTTAAAGCTCTAATTTTTAATAATTAATAATAAAGTTGCATTTTTAATTTTTACGTATGTTCGCCGTATAACGCGCACCCCTTTTTTACAAAGAAACCTGAAATGTACGGGCGCAATGCTCTTATGCTTTGAACTCACTTATTCGAGGTATTATCCCAGGCTTTTGAAAAAATTAGTATATTTCTAGAACTACAAAGCTCATAAGGTAGGCCATTTCATTTTAAATACACAATATTTCGATCTATGTAGAAGCCGAATTTTTTTTCTACACTCATCTTTTTTTTTTTTAAAATTTATTTTTAAAGCTCTAATTTTTAATAATTAATAATAAAGTTGCATTTTTTAATTTTTACGTATGTTCGCCGTATAACGCGCACCCCCTTTTTTACAAAGAAACCTGAAATGTACGGGCGCAATGCTCTTATGCTTTGAACTCACTTATTCGAGGTATTATCCCAGGCTTTTGAAAAAATTAGTATATTTCTAGAACTACAAAGCTCATAAGGTAGGCCATTTCATTTTAAATAAACAATATTTCGATCTATGTAGAAGCCTAATTTTTTCTACACTCATCTTTTTTTTTAAAATTTATTTTTAAAGCTCTAATTTTTAATAATTAATAATAAAGTTGCATTTTTAATTTTTACGTATGTTCGCCGTATAACGCGCACCCCCTTTTTACAAAGAAACCTGAAATGTACGGGCGCAATGCTCTTATGCTTTGAACTCACTTATTCGAGGTATTATCCCAGGCTTTTGAAAAAATTAGTATATTTCTAGAACTACAAAGCTCATAAGGTAGGCCATTTCATTTTAAATAAACAATATTTCGATCTATGTAGAAGCCTAATTTTTCTAAACTCATCTTTTTTTTAAAATTTATTTTTAAAGCTCTAATTTTTAATAATTAATAATAAAGTTGCATTTTTAATTTTTACGTATGTTCGCCGTATAACGCGCACCCCTTTTTACAAAGAAACCTGAAATGTACGGGCGCAATGCTGTTATGCTTTGAACTCACTTATTCGAGGTATTATCCCAGGCTTTTGAAAAAATTAGTATATTTCTAGAACTACAAAGCTCATAAGGTAGGCCATTTCATTTTAAATAAACAATATTTCGATCTATGTAGAAGCCTAATTTTTTCTACACTCATCTTTTTTTTAAAATTTATTTTTAAAGCTCTAATTTTTAATAATTAATAATAAAGTTGCATTTTTAATTTTTACGTATGTTCGCCGTATAACGCGCACCCCTTTTACAAAGAAACCTGAAATGTACGGGCGCAATGCTCTTATGCTTTGAACTCACTTATTCGAGGTATTATCCCAGGCTTTTGAAAAAATTAGTATATTTCTAGAACTACAAAGCTCATAAGGTAGGCCATTTCATTTTAAATAAACAATATTTCGATCTATGTAGAAGCCTAATTTTTCTAAACTCATCTTTTTTTTTTAAAATTTATTTTTAAAGCTCTAATTTTTAATAATTAATAATAAAGTTGCATTCTTTAATTTTTACGTATGTTCGCCGTATAACGCGCACCCCTTTTTACAAAGAAACCTGAAATGTACGGGCGCAATGCTCTTATGCTTTGAACTCACTTATTCGAGGTATTATCCCAGGCTTTTGAAAAAATTAGTATATTTCTAGAACTACAAAGCTCATAAGGTAGGCCATTTCATTTTAAATAAACAATATTTTGATCTATGTAGAAGCCTAATTTTTTCTAAACTCATCTTTTTTAAAATTTATTTTTAAAGCTCTAATTTTTAATAATTAATAATAAAGTTGCATTTTTTAATTTTTACGTATGTTCGCCGTATAACGCGCACCCCTTTTACAAAGAAACCTGAAATGTACGGGCGCAATGCTGTTATGCTTTGAACTCACTTATTCGAGGTATTATCCCAGGCTTTTGAAAAATTAGTATATTTCTAGAACTACAAAGCTCATAAGGTAGGCCATTTCATTTTAAATAAACAATATTTCGATCTATGTAGAAGCCTAATTTTTTTTTCTACACTCATCTTTTTTAAAATTTATTTTTAAAGCTCTAATTTTTAATAATTAATAATAAAGTTGCATTTTTTAATTTTTACGTATGTTCGCCGTATAACGCGCACCCCCTTTTTTACAAAGAAACCTGAAATGTACGGGCGCAATGCTCTTATGCTTTGAACTCACTTATTCGAGGTATTATCCCAGGCTTTTGAAAAAATTAGTATATTTCTAGAACTACAAAGCTTATAAGGTAGGCCATTTCATTTTAAATAAACAATATTTCGATCTATGTAGAAGCCTAATTTTTTTCTACACTCATCTTTTTTTAAAATTTATTTTTAAAGCTCTAATTTTTATACCCGGTGTATAATGCGCACCCGTTAATTTCAATTGTATTATTTGTGTAAAAAATGCACGTTATGCGCCGGAATTTTGGGTAAATAAATATTTCAAATTAAATTTAAACATAGGCAACTGTTTTCAAAAGAAATGGATGTAGTTGAGTAATTAGAGTGTTTGAAAAAGTGTCCTTTCAAGAAATATTTTGTTCTCTTAAAAACTCAGTTTATATTAAATAAGCTTCCCTTTAATGATTAAAGAAAAATATTTTTAGGTAATTTATATCATATCTATATAAGTGAGTATAATTATACATGTTTACAAAACTATAATAAGTTATGAGGAGGAAATCAAAGAGCATTGTTTTAAGTTATTAGTTTCCTTTTTTATATTAACATGACAATGAACATTGCTTTTTGATGGATTGAATAAAATAACTTTGGCAGTTTTTGATTTAGTAATATCTGAATGTCCCTGAATCCATATTTTATTAGATTATATTATTATTAATCTATCAAAAACACATAAGGAGGATAATTGTCAGCATACTAAACTACATATCACGTATGACTGTTTACTTTAAGCTGTAAACCTAGTTTCATGATTTAAAGCTGAAATATATGCCCTTAGTCACAAGAAGAAATTGTTTCATTCGATTATTCAGAACACTATAATCTGCATGTAAAATAAAATGTCTGAATTTTCTTAAAAATAATTGTAAAATACTAAACTTAATAATTCAGTCTCGTTCTAGCCTGTTCCATGAAATTAAACCTGATATTTTTTTATGTAAAAAGTACTAACACAAGTGCACACAAAAAATTGGCCGACAATGTAATTTTCTTATAAAAAAAACAGTTAAGAATCTCTCAATTTAATTTTACGCTTGTTGACCGAGTTTTGTATTTATGTGTATCCTAAGAATAGAAAAGAAAACCAACGATGTATGTTGTGTTTGTACAGCACAAAATCTAATTTCCAACGATTTGTCTGTTTCAAAATCACATCCGCAGAAAACTAAAAGAGTAAGTAATGTTTTCTAGCTTGTGGAGTAACAGACATAAATCGACTATTACTTTATGGTCCATGATAGAATGAAAATAGTGCTTTACGCTCAATTTGTAACAGTTCACAAATCTTTAGAAATAGTTCGAACAACCGCTTACTTAACACATACATTTCGGCACCTGTAAAAAGCAAACACAACGCTGGCAAAGGTCCACAAAAAATGTGGTACTATGAAAATATTAGCCTAAAGTCTTATTCTAAACTTGAATTTGCTGATGTGTGTGTTTTTACTAAATACACAAACTTCTTCAGAGGGATCTTTATATTATTTTGCTAGAATGTTAAAAGGAAATAATGTAACACAGCAAAACTTTTGAGTGTCATCTTATAACCCTAAGTTATCAAATCTAATTTGATAATATATTATCTATACATCTTGCTTCCATTTTTTATTGAACATCTGAACCAGACATACCTAATGTTGTGTCAAGTGGTGTTAAAAATTTAAATTGCAACATTGTAATTTAAGTAGATAGTGTGTGTGTGTGTGTGCTGGTGACATTGGCTACATTTAAGGCATTTTATTCGATTTGACTATTCGCAAGTTCCTGTTATTTTCAATATGTGTCTTACACAACTCAACTGCAAAGGAATTCTCCCTCGGACCAGTTACTAAGCGCTTTTACTCCTGACATTGCTTTGTTTTGACCTGCAGGCAGAACTGCTCATCCTTCATTTCTTAATCCCTGACGGGTTACATTTATATTCAAAATAAGCCAAGCATTTATCCATGGCGACTAAAATAACGATTGATAAATGCAGAAAAGGCACCCAATTTTAAAGAGATGCAATAAAATAGAATTCACTACATGTACCATAATCTGCATATCGTGGATTGATTTGATATTCTACTTACGCTGTGCTCTGTAACAAAACACAAGGGCTATTGGTTTCATATCGTGGAAGAGTTTTTAACTTGGTACATATCTGTACATACATATTATTATTATATGTATATACATATAATGGTACCACAGAAGAATACAGATTTTATTACAAATGATGATCCCAGCAAAGAACAAAAGAGGTACGCTGCTTTCCTTTCGAGACAGGAATCCATTTCAGGCGAAAGTCCAATTTCTTTTCCCGAAGATACACACACACATCCAAGCTTTACTCGGGATTCGAACCAGAACTCACTCGATTACAAGCCGAGTGTCATAAACACCATACTGGCTGGGTCGGCCTATGTGTGTGTGTGTATACGTATATATACATGTGGCATGCAGCCAAAAGCAAAACACAAGTCTTCGCGCGCAGGCGCATTGAATTGAAACTAAAACTCTTGGACATTAGAGCAGAGAAAGAGAGAAGAGAGAACGCGAGAGGTGCGCGAGCAGGCGTTACCTTCTGAATATCATCGTCAAACTTATCTGTAAAAACTTATCTACCTTTTTAATTAATTTTTGTTTAATGTTAAAATAAAATAGAAGAAAGACCAACGTCTTGGACCCCTTGTTGTCTCCCAAAAATTATGGGGGCTCGGCCGGGATCGATAAAATTTCGATTTTGAACCAAAGTCTGGACAATGAACAACAGCGTCCGTGAAGGAGACGCTCCGCCATTTTTCGGAAACTTCGTTCAACCTGTGTAGAGGTTGAATTTTTCAACTTCATTCCGCCTGTGTAGAGGTCGGAACAAATAACAAAATAACCTGTGTAGAGGTGTATTTTTCAACGAACCATCGACAAATATTCCACCTGTGTAGAGGTCGGAACCAATAACAAAATAACCTGTGTAGAGGTGTATTTTTCAACGAACCATCGACAAATATTCCACCTGTGTAGAGGTCGGAACAAATAACAAAATAACCTGTGTAGAGGTGTATTTTTCAACGAACCATCGACAAATATTCCGCCTGTGTAGAGGTTGGAAAACCCATCGACGAAAAATTCCGCCTGTGTAGAGGTTGGAACCACTCACAAACACCAGCGAAGAGGTGAAATCAGTGGAATCAACGTTTTTATTGGATACATCGTACGTGCGAGCAACAAGGGAGCCAAAAAAAGGTAGGATCTTTCTAAATTTTTCTAAAATGTATAAAAACGCTCTTAAAGAGGATCTCATAAGAGTTGTTGAGGAGCTAGACGGTACTGTCGAAAGTACTGACACTATAGTTAAACTAAAGACTAAAATTGAGAACAGTAGTACATTTGAAAGTGATCCAGATTTCGTTAAAACTTTAATTCAAAACTGTATAGATGAGAGAGTATCGCAAAACGAAAGAGAGGTAACTTCAGAACAAAAAATTGAGCTCGCGAAACTTCAGTTAGCAAAATTAGAAAAAGAAATCGAACTTCAATTGGCTAAAAATAAAGCATTAAGTTTAAATCCTGCAGCTAAAGTCGAAGAAAAACAGTTCGAAACTAACATAGAAAATATGATAAAAAGTATAAAAACTTTATCTCTTCCTGTTCCCACCAGATCTGAAAATTTTAATCTGTTCTTCCAATCATTAGAACGCGCATTTTTAACCAAGAAAATAAATGACGAATATAAATCTGAAATTTTAATAAATCTTCTGGGCGAAAGAGCTCATAACGTCTTACTGTATATTAAAGAAGAGGAATTAAATGACTATGAAAACTAAAATCTATAGTACTCAGAGAATTCCAATTAACCCCTCGCGAGTGTTTAAACTCATTTAAAAATGCTGTAAAATCATCAGGCGAGACATACATCCAATTTGCTGCAAGATTGACGGCAAACTTCCAATATTATTGTTCGTTAAGAAAAGTTAATTCCTTTGAATCTCTATGTGATCTTATAATTTCTGATAAATTATTTGAAACTTTAAATAAGGAAACTGCAACTCATATTGGCATTCGAGAAGCAGAAGATTGGTTTAGGCCTATTGATTTAGCTAAAGAGTGTGATATTTATATTTCATCTAGAAGCGGATCACATAAAGAAATTCCTATTACTTATGGATATACCCAAGACCCCTTTAAAAATAGATCACAAAACTTTAAACCAAAGGTTAAAGAGAACTATCCCCAATATCATGAAAGAGAAAATAAAAATTGCTTTATATGCGGTGATTCATCTCATTGCGCAAGAGACTGTGAGAAGCGTTTTAAACCTAAAGAATCTAATGATCACATCCATAATAAAATAAACGTGAATACTTTGAAAATCGAGAGCGAAAAACAAAATAGCGATGAATGCGCAAATCTTCAATACGTAAACATTTTTGTGGAAAATCAGCCCGTAACAGCATTGATTGATTCAGGTTGCCAGATCCCAGTTTTAAATTCCTCACTAATTAGAGTGCAAACACCTTCCGAAGAGATCATAACATTAAGTTCATGTTTTGGCGAACAGCGTATGGTAGAAGTTAAACCCATAAATATTTCTCTTAATCAACACTCTCCTAGCTTAAGTGTGAGAACGGCAATATCACCGACCTTGACCGAAGAATTTATTATACATCCCAGTATATATTCTGAAATAGAGAAACTAGGCCACGCAAAGAGCGATGTTTTATTGAGTGAAAGTGGATCCTCTTTGAGTGCAGATTGTGGTGTTTCTTTTCCAAATGTTTCTGTTTCAAATGTGATAGAAAACTCTAGTTATGATTTATCACATGTTAAAAACTTTAATACTAGAAATGATTCGAGTTCTCTAATTAAGGATTATAAATGTAATAAAATTAAGATTACTAAGTTAAAATTGAGTATTGTAAGAGAAAAATGTTCTGATATAGTATTGTGTAAGAAAGCCAATGGTGCCATGAAAACGAGTTCTGTGGAATTTATCTCCCGCTCACCTAACCCTTTACCTATGAAGAGTAAACATCATCGGTTTGTGTTGCTCCGAAGGATCTTCGAGCCTTGGCAGTGGAAACGAAGGAAAAAGAGAAATCGTTTTGAACAGACGTCCAGAACTCTAGAGAGGAAAATATCGATGCGTTCAACCAAAGATCAACTTGTTGAAAAAGACGTTCTTATGCCTGTGAAAAACAATGTTTTCCTGTGGAACCTTCCGTATGTCGAAGAGGTGCCTTCACATGATGGAGAAACTGTCTAGTTCAACAAAATTTTGATATGTTTAATCTCTATATATTTGTCGTATAGTCCTTGTCTGTTCCGTTTTTTTTTGTATGTTTCAGATTCTCCTCTGGTCTCCATGGAAATACCGCTGCGGACAGCGTACGGTCAGAATGGCCGTTGTGGCATGCAGCCAAAAGCAAAACACAAGTCTTCGCGCGCAGGCGCATTGAATTGAAACTAAAACTCTTGGACATTAGAGCAGAGAAAGAGAGAAGAGAGAACGCGAGAGGTGCGCGAGCAGGCGTTACCTTCTGAATATCATCGTCAAACTTATCTGTAAAAACTTATCTACCTTTTTAATTAATTTTTGTTTAATGTTAAAATAAAATAGAAGAAAGACCAACGTCTTGGACCCCTTGTTGTCTCCCACATACATATAATTACACACACACACACACTATATATATATATATATATATATATATATATATATGAAATAATTTGACTTGATTTAAGGCATTTTTAAATTGCAATATGATATTTTGCTGGATGGAATCAATTATATATACATAATTTGTTGCAGTCGTAGAGGGATGAGTAGGCTTGGTACTTTTAAATCCATGTTTATTTAGTTACGAAAAAAAACACCCTCACAAACATAAAACAAGAATCAACACACAAGGTAGGACATTCAGGCGGACAGTTTACATGACGTTAACAAAAGTAGCCTTTGTTCTTTTCAGAAATCTTGTCTATTTATAGTTGTGATCAACCGGAATCTATTAAAATCGTATGTCTTTTCTGATTAATCCGCATACACGGCTGATGCAAGGTTGCACCATCCTGATTTAAAAACGCTAAACTTTTAGTTCTTTTGGCTCGTTTCCGTTAGGTGGTTAAGGTAAAAAATAAATATCACAGCAAGTCTTGGAAGGCTCAAGACCATTATGAATTAAAGTCCCTCGATAGAAAATTAAAATGAATTATTACAAATATATATACCGTAAAATCCGGCGTATAACGCGCACCTAGAATTTCAAGTTGCATTTTTTAATTTTTAATTATATTCACCGCATAAAGCGCACCCCTATTTTTTACGAAGAAATCTCTGAAATGCTAGTATACAATGCTTTGATGTTTTGAATGAATGGGTGAATAACAACGTCGCACTGCTCAGCCACACGAGGGCTTTTGGCGAAGGACCTCGTAATTTCGAACCATGCTCAAGGGACGAGGATGACACCTGAGATGGCACCCCCTCCTAACGACCACACCAATGGGAGGACGTTTGAGCTCTCGACAGATTCAACGTGCATTGCTCCCTTACACGGTGGGTTTATAGTGGTACTGGGCTCGAACTCGTGACATCCCAGCCACGATCCGATACTTTGACCACTAGGATTCCGCTGCCACTTTATGTTTTGAGGTCATTTATTCATGGTATTATCCCAGACCTTTGAAAAAATAATATACTTCTAAAACCACAATTCTTAGTTCATAAGGCATGGCATTTCTTTTAAATAAGCAGTATTTCGATATGTGTAGAAGTAAATTCTTTTTTATGCTTATCTCTTTTATAATTTTAAAATCTATCATTTTTATACCCAGCTTATAACGCAGGTCCTTAAATTTCGATCTTATTTTTTGTGTTAAAAGTGTGCGTTATATATATATATACCGTATTTATCGAATCTATTAGCTGCACCCCAAATTCTCAACATGTTTTAGTGAAAAAATGTTGTCATCAATTTTAAGCCGCACCCACGATTCTCTTCTTTACACGTTTTTGAGAAAAATGATAAAAATGTGTAAAAGGCTCATCGACATTCGATACTTCAGAAATTTTAAAAAAATAATGATAATTAATAAAAAGTTCAGAATTTATGTATTTTACCAGTATTATAAACATTCAAATACATACATGAACCTATAATTACTCTAGCAGTTAGTATCATGTTTCAAAAATGATTCGGCATTGGTTTTGACATCACCATTTTCCTACACGGGTTCGTCTTCCATTCCATCCAGTGACTTAGTCACGTAACATTTTTGTAAAGAATGTGTTGTAGAAGAATATGAAAGAATTATTAAAAACTTTTGAACATTTATAAGTAACAATTATATGATTCTGTTTACGCCATCGACGTATGTTTGTTTCATCCGTGTCAAATTTTCATTGGCCGCTACTCTGTTTCCGTTTTTTTTTTCTATTTATAAATTTGCCTCACTGTTCATGCCTGCGTCATAGTGAAGTCGTCTTGATGCTTTTCCCTATATCCTTGATGTTTAGATGTTTAAAAGAAAGCGTAAAAAAAAAAAAAAAAAAAACTTCGTAAATATACGACCAGACAACGATGGTTAGGATAGACTGAATACTGGAGATAAATTGCGGAATGTGATAAATCATCAATCAAAGAGGCCAAAATGGACGGTATTATTTTCCCTTTCGAAACGGATGGAAATTCAATTTACATCTATGCAACAAATGTTTTGCCTTTGATTCTAATCCACACCTGATTTTCAGTAGCATTAACACTGGAAAAATAGAGCGGCTTAAATTCGAGTAAATACGGTATGTATGTATATATATATATAACAACATAAACTATAACACGTTGCCAAAAAAGTTTTCTATAATCCTCCATTAGAGCATTCAAATAAAATAAACATAATCTAGGACATAATCGAAATAGAAAATCCGATATCGAAAACATTTTTAATGGGTCGTATACGTTTCTAGTTTTAATTACCTATCCACTTATCGTGCAAGCGGAAGAATATTACGGACCGTCTATTTTTTTATTAACTTAATGAAACCGAATAAAAAATAACTCATGCAGAGTTAAATAAAAGATAAATAATAATTAAACTAATTGAAATTATTTTAAAGAGATTATAAGTGAAGTTGTTAAAACATTTCGCAGATAAATCATTTTCCCGATATAATCTAGTAAAGATTGACCCCTAACTATCTCTCTTGAGTCTATTAGAATTAATTATCAGATTTGTGAATAAAGTTTATTACATAGGCCATTTATAAATCCCTCCTTTCTTAATTCTACAAAAAAAATTTGTTACTGACAGATAATTTGGTATCAAGTGGCAAGCCAATTTGGTTTTGTAATGAGAAAATCACTCTTTGAAAGTTTTTTAGATAATCCATTGACACACTATATTTTACATCCCTTTGAGAGTTGTTAACGAATATATTACTTTTATCATATTAATATGAGAGGTACGAAAGTGTGTGTTTCCAAAAGTGTCATTTTCTGCCGATTGTACAAACAGTAGAAAGCGTAGTAGTAAATTTCTTCACTCGGCAGTTTCATTATTACGACATCAAAGAAACAAAACCGAAAAGATATTCAAATGGGAGGAGGAATTTAGATAAGTGAACGATCAAATTTCTGGTGTCTACTTAAAAATCAGATGCAAGCAGATTTAAAAATATAAGTACGTGTTAGAGAGCGTGTCATGGCCACGTGAGGTATGATGAAAGAAGTAATGAAAAGTCACTTGGTTTAGTTTTGCAACATCTTGCGAACAACATTTGAGATATATAAGGAAGGTGTTGGATGTAAACAAGCTTATTGGATTGCATTTATAACAACAAAACGGAAGACTTGAAATCTGTCCTTTAAGGTATCCGACTGCGTTCAGAATCGTAATTTTGCAAAGCGCATAAATGGATAAATTTCATGATATTTAGTGTCACTTAGATTAGAATACATGCATAAAATTGTTTTAACGACATTTTCACAAAAAAATTAATTAAACATAATATTTTGGAAGCAAATTAACTTAGAATAATCTTTTTTCCAAATGTTCTCCTTTTGTGAAAAATGCTTCTATTATAATAATATTTTGCCTATATGTAGCTCAGACCTCTCTACAGAAGCTCAACTAGAATTTTTGAAATATATAACTTAGAAGTGGGTTTATTCATAGTTTACGTCAACAGAGGGGAGCAATTTTAAGAAAAAAACGCCAATAATTATTTCAATTGGTGGTAGCTCTGAAAATAATGTGAATAATGTGAACAACTTTATGCATGCATTCTAATCTGATTGACACTGAATATCATGAAAATTATCCATTTATGCGCCTTTTTAAAATCACGGTTCCGAACGTAGTCGGATACCTTAACATATTTAATTCTTTCTTGTCTTCTCGAGATTCTTCCCACAAAAAAAAGTTCTTTGTCCATATAATTTTTAAGAAGTTAATTTCTCTATAATCATAAACCTAAAGACTTAAAAAATAGTGTTTACTGTTTCAAATTTTTTACTTCGAATTTTTTTCTTTTTCGCTTTTGATAATGTTGAAAACATAAAAATTTATATCAAAAGTAGTTTCAGTATTGTAAAAATACAATATTTCAGAGAAACTGAAAGAACACAAAAAATATCGAATAAAAACTCAGTACTATGTGCACCTCATCTTCCCTTTAATTTTATTTAATTTCCCCCAAAGTATTCCTGACCTTGGTAGCCTAGTGATTAGGGTCATGAACTCAAGCTTTGTGCCACTTAAAGATCCATCGTATCGAAAGACTAATGCACGTGAAATCCTTCGAGTCTTAAAGCTCTCCAATCGATGTGATGAGAAAGTTAAGAGAGAGTGTGCCACTGTTCAGGGGTGTCCGCCTCACTTGACCGTGGTTCAAAATTACGAGGTCCGTCGCCAACGTGGTGTTTTACAGCTGCGACTTTAATAAACAGCCATTTATTCATTGTATTCTTGAAACTACATACTCCCTTCTTAGTTTAGGCGTTATTGATAGTGCTATTATTAATAATAGAATTAACCCAAAGGGAAAGATAATTCCGATTCAGATTAACAAGATGGTGATCGGAAGGGAATACGTAATGGTTGGCGTCATCGAGTGACCCATATATGCAATTTGGAGAGGAAAGGAAATTGAACCTATGCAAGCAAGCAGGGGAAGGGCCGTGATTAGTTAGGAAATTGACCGAGTACTTAAAGATGGGAAGAATGTTAAAGTTATAGGATAGTTTAAAAAACCCTTGACCCTTAATCCCATACAGAAATCATTCTAAGAGAGAGATTCTAATGAGTCTAAGACTCTAGGGATAAATTTACTTAAGGAACTGGAGAGAAAGGAGCAGAAAGCAGAAACAAAATACTTCATCATCATAAAAAGCCTTTCCTACACAAAAATCAGAGTAATCATTATGGAAGTTATTGTTATGAGCTTCGACCCACACACACACAGTAAAGATTGAAGTAGCTCCTGAATTGAAACAATTTAAGTTTAATGGAATTGAGATAACTGAATTTATTTGTAAGATTATTAAGAAAGAGAATAGAGGAGAAACTATCGGTATATATAAATGTGAATTTTAGTATTATGGTGAACTACCCGACAAATAGAGAGACCGATGGGAGAAAACTATGCCTGAAAGACAAAGTTAAAAGAGCCCTGGTAAAAAAGCCGATTTTGGGACCGTGAATGTACACTGCCCACTCAGATGGAGGGTCGGTTCGCAGCTCGAAACCCTTTGGGTGAGCTCGATTCTTATAATAGAATACCAAAGATTAAGATACCAAATTTTTTTTTATTTAAAAGATGGGAAATATCAGTTTCAATAAAATACTAGTAAAATGATGCATTCAAAAAATAGATATTCTAGCGTGACAGTTTCTTCAATTCTACAGTTTAACATAAGTATTTCATAATTTACAACCTGCTATTTTAAAACTTTGTTTTTAATATAAAGTTTATGATGTATCATTACAATCACTTATAATTGTATCAAATGAAAACAGTTTGGCATTCATGTAGTTATAAATGTATGTCGCTGAAAGTTCATTAACGTTTAATATTATTTTGTTTCACGAATTATGAGACAAACTTGTTTCACGAAATTTGGAGAGAGAGTGAGGTACTGGAGCTCAAGCGTCGTCCTCTATCACTTTTTTTTTTGGCCATGGCTTAAAATTACAAAGTGCGCTCCTAATAGTTCTCTTGATACTTCGAAATTAGTCGCAACAAGCAAACAATCATAGTACCGTTTTATTCTACGTCGATTTCAAATGCTATTACATGCTATGAAAAACACTTCAGCATTTAGATCGACCAGACATACAAATGAACAAAAGTACAATTTCAAAAAATGTACTATATTATATGTCTTGAAAAATCTCTCTTTACCTATTCTTTGTTTAACGCCAAAAAAGGGGCACAACTTCCATCTGATCCTCGTATATTAATCTATACATAGAAAAGAAGAAACTAAGACTTTAATGATAAAATAAATCTACCGTGGGTGTCACTTTTTCAAGGAATCAGTAGAATCAGCTCAAGATAGAAAATGATAAGAAAGTTTCTTCTGCCAGCCGCTTTGACATTAGTTTCAGAATTCCCCGCCAAACCTCTCAAAGACATTGGAATGATACCAAGAAAGAAACGAAAGCGATTAAATTAGAGGAAAAAGAAGAAAATCACACTTCTCCTTTCTAGCTTCCAGTAGTTTTCTTCAGATTTTTAGTATAATTCAGTTAAATAATTTCTTTCTAATTTAGGTAATAATAAGGAAAAACGATATTTGATTCCGCTTATTTAGTGAAATCATGAGAAAGAGATGGAGTTGGTAGCTTAGAAAATAATTTTATAAAAATAATTTTATAATAATACATAACTATAGGATGAAAATTAATAGTGTAATTGATTGGGAGTTAATTGATTTAGTCATGTATGAGAGATACTTTTGGAATTATTTTAAAAATCAGATAAGTAAGTTTTTATAACAATTATTTTTGCCATTTTTCCCTTCTTCTGCTGGTGTTATTTACGCTCTTCCAAATAGTTTTTTAAAATAATGTTTCCATAATTTTTTCCTATCGAATTTAACAATTTAAAAAAAAATACTTACGAATTTTTTCAATTTTCATTCTAGCATCAATTTACCTTAATCTTATATCTCCAACATCTGGTACAAATTTAAAAACATCCTGATATTGATGTACACTCAACTTCACGCAAGATATATTAAAAAAGTTACCATTAGAATATCACATCCTTGAATGGAGAATCTAGGCTCATTGTTTATTTTTTATTTCATGATAAGGAAAAATACGCACACATAAATCAAGCTTTCCCTTAATTTTCTAGGATGTTAAATTCTACTACTTTATCTCCTTTTATATTTTGAATAGAGAAGAAGGTTCAATCAACGATCTTTATTCTTTCAAGCATATCAAAACAACAAAAACAACGGGTAAAGAGGCACTATTTCAGATCAATCGATTCGCATAATAATCACAAAGATTAGATTAGAAAACAACATTTATTCACCTCTAAAACTTTCTGCTAAGTCCTGGGTGAGTGAGTGAATGAGTGTTTATTAGCGTCGTACTATAAAGCAGCACGAAAGCTATTTGCTAAGTCCTGGAATAAATCAGTTTTCCTGTCAGCAGATGATGGTCATAACTATCAGACTGGGAGTTAACTGACAACAATCTGCTAGTTAATCACGAGTCTCTAGTTTTGTTATTATAATCCGTCTGACGTTTACTTGCTACATGTGCTAAAAAGCTGCATTGAATTTGTTATCCCTTGCAAATCATTTTCAAACTAAATGGGCGGGATTAAAAAATCTTATGATTGTAAAAACTCAAGAAAGATTATATCGTATAGTAGCCAATAGTGTACGGTGAGGTCTAACTGTAAAATTACTTGCGTGTATTCATAAAGCTATTCGTATCAATTATTTATACAGGGTGTTCCAAAATTAGCTCCAAATCTCTGTACAGCCAGATTCCCCTTTGGGAGTGCATAACAAATGCCCAAAGAACCGTACCTGTATCATCCACAGTTTACGGGAGAAATTCGGTAAATGGTGATGAATGAATAATGAAGCATGATGGTTCATGATGGGGCCCAAACGCATTTCTGTACTCCTGTATGTGGTTGGCTGGATATGGAATCCTCCAGCCGCTAGATAGAGGGGTTCAGGTTCTACGGACACCACGATCACCAGATCTCACACTGTTAGATTTTTTCCCCTGTGGGGTAATCTCAAGGAATTGTGCATCGAGATGTAGTAACCACAGAAATGGACGAGGTTGGTCATCTGCATGCTGCTTGTACTTCATTGGACACCGTGCTAGTGCGACGTGTGCACTCATCCATTCCACGTCACGCTCAAGCCTGCCTCGATATGCACTATATTTTTTTTAATATTTGCAAACACTGCTGTTGATGTGTCCAATACGGTGTTTTTTCTTTGCTCCCACTGGGATGTCATACTTTGTTTTTCGAATTTTTCTCGTAAACTTGGGATCGTACTGGTGCAGTTTGAGTATTTTTTATGTACTCCCAACAAGGAATCTAGATGTGCAGAGTTTGGTTGCTATTTTTGGGACATCTTGTAGAGTTTAACACATAATAAAAATAATTTGCATGGTAATCGGTTTCATTACGGTACCTAAGGCATAAAATAAACTATTAACTGTAACCTAATAAATTTGGCAATTTGAAATAACTTTGATCTACATTAAAAATGTTATTCCTTAAAAATTCTCCTTTTAGCTATACATATTCTTCAAAAAATTTATTTTTCTTTTTGTTCATTAAATGACACAGATTTAAGAATTATTACCCTACAGGCAAATGTAAGAAGTAGAAATATAACTTAAAATGCCTCATTTATTAAATGTATTTATGCTCTGTCACTCTCTTTTTCTCTCTTCTTTCATGTGCACGAGCACACACGCAAAGAGAAGTCATTAGAGAGGGGAATTGATCCGTGTCCTTCACTTCATTGGCTTACGCTTATTACCATACTAGTGGAATATCCTCATGATATCCCACTAGCTTAAACTATCCCATGAAGCATAAAAAAGCTTCAAGAACAGGCTATATACTTTGTGTGGTACATTGAATTAGAATTGAATTATTTATTGAGTGGTACATTTAATTTACAAAAAGCATTGAATTTTACAATCTTTAATAAAAAAAAAAATTTTTAAAATGGACAAATAACAAAAGAAATTTTTTAAAGGAAATAACATTGCAGAGATAAGTTTATGAACACTAGTCTATATTGTTGGATTTTTAGCTTCTAAGGTGTAAAAGAATTTTTTTATAAATTTAAACTCGCGCTTTTTTTCCGAATTACAATCTATTATTTTATTGGCAGACGTTCTCTGGCCATTTGTTGTTATAAGTGAGGTTGAAAAAAGAGCCTCTCTCTCTCTCTGTTTTTAACATTAAATATTTAATTTCACAAGGAGTTGTGAAAGGAAAGAAAAGCCTTTACTGTAACCTTAAGTATAATGTTGGAAACAAAAAATCCTGCACACACATCTAGCTTACCTAGCTAGTGTTGTAGATGTAGAATTTCTTTCTTGAATATCGCATACACCTTCCTCTTACGTGGTGCTTTACCATGCTTTGTTACGTGGTGTAGTAAAATTTATTTATGCGGAAGTAAGAGTCATCTGCCTTTGAATCAACATTACCAAAATGTTTGAGTTATAATAACGTAAAAAATATACATTTTAAAGACCGAAATTTTACAATACATAAATAATAATTGACTGTATTCTTTTCAGATTGACTTCTCTCAATGTAGGATATAAAACGCAAAATAACAAAAGTCCCATTTTATTCGAAAGAAAGAAAAAAATTTCGCGTTTAAAAATAGTACGCTATATTATGAAACATGCCTTCTGCTTCCAAAAAATCCACTTTAACTTGTGAATGGTTCTTCACAAACTGTTAGAAGTCACAAGCAATTAACTCGCTTTTTAAAAGTTTATTATCTAAATGCCTATGGTTATCTTTTATTATATTTTGTTTCTTTAAAAAACTAATTATCTTGTTATTCAAATGAAATCAATGAAAAAGCAAAAGAATATGGATTATAAGAAAGGCATAAGAAGAAGCAAGAGCAAAAGTGAAGAACAATTGTAAGCAAAAGAATATTGATAGTGTATGTACTATTACATTAAATATGTGAATCAATATGTACCATTTCATGGAGTTATTCTAATTTTACTTTTGCGTAATTAACTAATTTGGCAAATGAATTGTTCACATAACAAAATAATATACATTTTATGCAATGAACAAAATATTAAAGCTGAAAATACATGAAGGGTACCTTTGTAGCAAAACAAGAAAGGGGACAGGGAGACGAAAAATATTTGTCACGTAATCTAGAACAATAATCCCCTTATACTAGCAGATAATTGAAATCTCACTCCTCCCCACTGATCCGTTATCAGAGGAAAATATTGATTGAAGTTGCATACATATGTCACAAGTAATTATTTAAAAGATTTGCTCAAAGTGGGCTCTGTGGGTTTCATTGTGCAACTTTCACCTGATAAGGAAGGATTGCTGCCCTTTTTAGAAGACATTCGTATGATATTAGACAGTAAATTCACCTAGGGAGATTTTTCTACGAGTCTAAGGATATTTCATACATCAGTTAATTAATTCCTAAAAAGAAGTTGTGTGGATACAAGTCCAGGAAGCATGGAGGCCAAACCACATCTAAGACTACATCGTGTTTAAAAAGTATAGCACGATGTTGAAAAGTGCACGAAGTTATGCCATTCAGAAGAAACAATCATCAACGCCGTTTCATCAGTTTGTCAGATGGGCATGATATGCTACTGCAGAATTCATTGCTATCCTAGGTTCTGGAACGAAAATTATCCAACTTGTTATGCCATATTCCACCTCTTCCTTTCTGTAGTACACACTTGAGAACATACAATACAATAATTTATCTTCTTTGCAAGGACATTTGCTGATATTAAGAAGATTATATTGGAATTATAATTCTTTTGAACCGTGTCTTTTATGTCGATTACTCTCTCTACTGCTAAAAAATTACAATCTAATTTATTTTAAGAAAGCATTTGTTCATTCTTTATTTCTGGTTTTAAGAAATAAATAAATTCCTTTGTGTTTTTATTTAATTTAAATACAAAATGGAAAGAGAAGAAACAAAGAAAAGCCTTTTTTTCACGATAAATACATGACAATAAAATCTGGGCAAAAACGATATTAAACTATAGAAAACAGAACCACGAATCGAAATATTAATATATCATAAACTATCTTAAACAAACTTTTTTTTAGAACTCAAAAAAAATTTTAACTTTTTTTAATTTAACCTTTTTCATCTTTCACGCAAAAAAGTTTTCTAAATCTATTAGGAAGTGTAAATAATCTAAAGAGTGTCGTTTTAATTAGATCTTAATGGAATTTATTACAGAAATTCAGAAAATAGTTAGAAATAAAATATAGTGAATTTCATAAACCTTGTAGAATGCAGTAAAATCTCATTAATTCAACTTTTTGTGAATTTTCGTGTTTACATTATATTCTTTGAGTTATCTCCTTATTTTATTAATCTCATTAATTCCATGTCCATTAGAAACTACATTTGTCTATTTACGCGTTGTCCAACATTCCTTTTATCAAACTTATTTTAATTATTTCCACTTAGTATTTTACAATTAAGACATTAAGTTATCAAAAAAAAACATCTTTTTCAGTAAAAAGTCAATTAAAAAACGAAGGTTTTCAATCATCGAAATCAAATTATTTGCGGCTTCTTTACAAAATATTAGGTGAGAAAATAAAGAGAAATCAGGAGTATGTTTTTGAAATATAGAAGAAACTTCAAACCGTAGAATCTTGATTTATTCCAGAAATCATTTAGAAGTTATTTTTTCCCAATCTATAAAAGTTATCACCATAAGGAAATAAAAGCCCTGCGCTGTTTTCTTAATTGAAATGATAACAGTTTATATTTAGGACGGAATTTGGTAACGATTAAATGTTTTAAGAAGTAGAATGGTCTACAATAATTTTTTTTTTTTCCTTTTGATGATATGCACCTGCTGCTCAACCAAACTATGGCAGCCATTTGTTGAAAAAGTGTTAAAAAAATAGCGAGAAAACTTTTTACTTTTTCAAGAACTGGAGGAAATGCATTTTAATTTAATTCTCTCTACATATATGAAAACTATTTCCCTCGATAAATGTTTTTATGTTCTTGCATTTAAAAGCTCTCTTATGAAACTGATCCGATGCTCAAATATCCGATAAAAATATTTTCCCCGAGACAATAAATATTATCAGAAATTTTCATGAACGGTGGTATAAGGAAAACTGGATAATTGAAAAACAAAAGGTACTTACTCTAAACTTGTTGTACTTAACCACAAGCTTCTGTAATCTTTTTTTTTAATTGGTCGCAACTGCAAAGTACATAAATTAATATATGATAGCATACATTAAAATATTATAATTTGCTTTTTATAATTTATTTATGTCTAAAAGAGCCTAATAAAGAAATTTAAAACAATCAGGACGTTTATTTTTTAATATGCATAATAAATGTTTGATTGGATTCTGGTAATTAAAACATACACAGATTAAAAAGGAAAGTAATTTTTTTTTAAATCTACAATGATCGGTCGAAAAATTATAAATAAAAAAAAACTATTCCAATTTGATCGGATATTAATTATTTCTAGAAAGTTAGAAATTTCATAAATATTTTTTGGGAATATGAATTATTTCTTAAAAATTACAGAGCTGTTAAATGAATGCTTCACTATCATATCTAATTTATCATACCAAGGAAACAAGTGGAAAATGAAGTCTACACGGATCTAGTAGCATAACATTTTTTGAGGTTTTATTTTCAGTTACCAAAACATTTTATTTGTAAAAATGCACAGATTTTTAAGATGTAAACATGCCTTATGAGTAAAATGAATTAAAAAAGGTCATTATAATTTACATACATTTAATTTAATTCTAGTTTATTTTAATTAAGTTTATAAATATATAACTTTAATTTTAGGTTTTCTACAAGTTTAATTGAAATTTAGGTGAAAAAGACAGAAATTAATGAATGAGATAGAAATATTCAATTTTATTGAAAATTACAAAATCAGGAAATAATTTAAGATTTGAATGCATTTTTCTTTTTTTACATATTTTTTAAATAAAATAGACTTTCTTTTTTTAAAAGAAATCCTTTGGTTACTTTCGATAGAAAATACGCTTTGTAATTTTATTTAATATCGAATGATACCCATATATGCTATCAGTTACTTTATTATTACCACCCGCAGCATTTAGACTTATTTGTTTCCAAGACCAAATCTTGCACCTGTGTTTTGTCACACAACTATCGATTTATAAATGGGTTCTCTCTCATAAAGGACGCCCAACGTTGGGGAGATGTTAGAAATGATGTTTTTCTTTATTTTCTTCGAGTTTCCCGTTGTCAAACTTATTTTTCTTTCTCTTCGTAAAATATCTGAAGCTGTTTTTTCTATATTTTCTTTTAATATGCGAAGTGTAAAATAAAATTTTTTATAAACACTTACCCTTTTCATAACGGGCATTGTACTTTTACGATAATTGAACTTCATACCTTTCTGTTTTACTTTTACTCAATATTTCTAGATGAATCAACACAATATGAGAAATAAAGAAAGTTATTCATTGTTTTTTGTTTTGCTTTTTTAAATTTTTATAAGGCAAGTCTGTTCCGGCTTCACCGGATAATTTTCCCAATTCTTCAATATATTTTCAGGTCTTTTTGTTTCGAATTTGTGCTCTTTTTTCAGAAGACTGCATTTGTTTAATACGCTATTCTGCTCCATGCCTCCCTCGTTGGAGTCTAACAAGACACTGAAGCACTATAAGCCCTCGAGGGTGCTATACACTCATATACACATACACTTAACATGCCACTCAACCTTGAAATGTTTTTAAAACATGCAAGAATTGTACTCAGAACATAATAGTAATATAATGATAACTCTTTGAAACATAATATTTTACAATGAAAACAGAGAAATATACAAATGAAAAGCAATATATAAACAATTGCTAAACCACACCTTACAGTCCAAAACAATATAAAATCTAAAAAGAACTATTCTATGTAAAAATTATTAATTATTTTACTTCAACTTCAATTAGTAAAATGCACAGGTAAATGCAATTTCAATTCACATCACTACACTGCAATAAAATCATAACTATTTCCTCTGTTTGTGATCGTTGCATTTATGCACGATTTAATTGTTAACACTAAATAATTTAATCCGGAATCTAAAATGTTTGTTTTTACTCTTTTCAACCTATGTCTACTCATGAACTCTTACGAAATAAAATTACTTGTCGAATCCCTATCTAATAAGGATCTGGCTTCCTGAATAATATATTTCCGAAACCATCTCTTACATAACAGATTGCGGTATTTGGAAGAACTGTTTTCATTTTTACGTAGCTCATTGCTATAAAAAATTTATCCCCTACCCCTGAAAAGGCAAACTTTCTCTCGAAGTCTCCACTACGTTTTTTGTTGATTTGAACTCAAATGACAACACGGAAAGCTGACCATTTGAGACAGCAACGAATTCTTTCTCATTGTCGCTCTGTTTCTGTAGCCCCAACGAAGAAGATTGAATTAATCGTTCACTAGCTGTGAGTCAGAATTTTGGTTTAGTAAAAAGCACAAAGAGAAATTGTGCTTCTTGAGGCAGCGTCGGCTAAGAACTTAAGATTTACAAAAGATAACATTATGGAAAACCAAACTATTAAAAAAAGGGAATTATTTTTGACTATTTCTATTTTTTTATTTACAGATAATTATTTGTATTGAGACACTTATTCAAAAAGAGACTTTCAAACTGACACAAGACACATTTTGTTTTTTTAAATTCCGAGAAAAATACTTTTGACATATTTTTAGTCCTGTGATTTTTATGATACGAATTAAAACTCTCACTTAATGATTTACCTCAAAATGAATAAAATAAATCCATTCTTTTTCAAATGTCATAAAATCAAACCATTTATCACCTTGCCTTATGCTAATATGTGAAGTGCTTTCTTTACCTAAAGTACTGAACAATTCATCAGAAACTATTAATTATTTTAATGACTCGAAATTTGAAGCCTCTCTCTTAATTTTAAATAATATTACCAATTATTTAATAATCTGCTCGCAAATCGTGGAATTCATACTTTTGATGCTTTTCTTTCTTAAAATTTTTCGACAAGATTGGGGAATAGGCTAAAATTCGTGAAATATTAAGAACTTTATTTTATCATAATTATTAAGATCATCAGCTGTAAGATAAGTATTAATCTTTGCAGCACTTCTCTTAAGAAATTAAACAAAATCTGATGTTTATATTTGTCTGAAACTCTTTTAGATACAAATGCACGTTCTAAAGATAAAAAGAAGAAACCCCATCCTTCAGGCTTACTAAGAATTTCCACGGTAGAAGACGAATACTTTAAATTAAAAAATCTAAAAAGAAAGCATATTTTTACTATTAATTTCAATGTTAGTATCCGTATCTTTCACTAATTCTAAATCAGCTTAGATTCTCTCTCTCTCGTTTCTAATTTTTTCTAACTCTAACTGTTGATATTCTTCTGATTTCCTCTCTTTGATAACTAAGCTTGCTAATTTATGCACAGAACCAAGATCAGTTTTATCTCGTTTTTATTCTTTAATAAGATCCATCAAACCTATAACAGTTTATTTTTTACTTATTGTTTGCTGTAATTCAGAAGCCACTCTTCTCAAATTCTCTTTTTTAGCACCTTTAAACATTGTTAAATATTAAACTTCAATACTGTCAAGTGCACTCATCTAATGGTTAACTCATCGAAAGAAGTTAACTCAAATTCTCTATAAAGTTCAAAAGTTTCAAAAAAAAGCTACTAATTTTTTTCCAGCAGAGTGTAATTTCTGAGTTTTTTACCTCCATCCTTTTTTCTGCAGAAACAAAATCTTTAAATAAATACATATTTTTTAAAGTTATGATGGCCGAATGTTACCGGAAAACACTTTCGACATAATGCTAAGAAATAGGATTCAAATAGTAACTTACGCGTGTTTAAAAATTTGATTATTACATGCCCGCGTGAGGTATAAATTTTCATATTTATTTAATTTTAATCAATCAGGAACTAGAGATACAGTTTGAATAAAGAAATTAATGAACATTATATCTGTATTAAAGTAACAATGTGACTAAATATATATGATGTAAAAAATTATAAATTACTCAAATTTTAATGGAATTTGAGGATCAACCAGCATCGAACAATAAAGAACTATTAAAATGATGTTGATGATAATGAAATATTTGAATTCGTTCTAAGAGGTAAAGAAGACTTAAATTTCCTACTCTTTTATCTTATGTTCACCTAAGTGACAACTTGTCAAAGGTTACTGTACGGGTATTTGATTGCAAAATAGAGACAACGGTTGTATTTACTTAAAACTAAGTGTATTCACGAGAGAGAGAGCAATTAATGATTCTTAATATTTTTAAATTTTTATTTTAGTAAAGAGTGTTTTTTTTCAGGTAAAGAAGTTTAAGTTTGCATTACTTTCCAAGATGGCGACCGATTTAACAGCTGTCAAGTGATTTATTCTCAGTTTGGTTTGGCAATTTATCAAAACGATCATCAAGCAAGGCGTAGATTCGTCGAATGGGCCCAAAACGAGATTGCCGTTGTTCCCGATTTTCATAAGCGAATTTTGTTTAGCGGTGAAGCGCACTTCTGGTTGAATGGCTACGTCAACAAACAAAACTGCCACATTTGGAGTGAAGCTAATCCACAAGTGTATGTCGAAACACCGTTACATCCAGAAAAACTGACTGTTCGGTGCGCTTTATGGGCTGGTGGAATTATTGGTCCGTACTTCTTCAAAAATGATGAAGGCCACAGCGTTACAGTCAATGGTGATCGGTATAGAGCCATGATTACTAACTTTTTCCTTCCTGAATTGAACAATAAGGATGTCCAGGAGCTGTGGTTCCAACAAGACGGCGCAACATGTCACACAGCTCGTGCCACAATCGATTTATTGAAAGACACGTTTGGTGACCGCCTAACTTCACGTTTTGGACCTGTGAATTGGCCTCCAAGATCTTGTGATTTAACACCGCTAGACTATTTTCTGTGGGGCTATGTAAAGTCATTGGTCTATGCGGATAAGCCACAAACGCTTGACGATTTGGAAGACAACATTCGCCGTGTTATTGCCGATATACGGCCACAAATGTTGGAAAAAGTCATCGAAAATTGGACGTCCAGATTGGACTACATCCGAGCCAGCCGTGGCAGTCCTATGCCAGAAATCATATTTAAAATGTAATGCCACAAGATTATCTTTCGAATAAAAAAATTCATGTCAATCGAATAATACATCGTTGTTTTATTGCAATTTAAAGTTCTATACCTCTAAAAAACACCCTTTATTACTCAAACGATTCCGTTAGCAGAGCAGCACCGAATATTCATATAATTTTATTTTATATTGTAATTTAAAGGATATTTATAAATCTGTTACTTGTTCTATAATGAATGTAAATAGCATCTCAATTGCTGTAATTTTCTGAAAACTTTCTTCTAGTGTGTTTATATAACATATTTAACCCATATAAACTAATTTAAAAGATTTATAGCAAAATTTTTCTTTAAAAAAAATTATGCATTATAAATTATTTTTATATATTTCTTTGAAAAATGTTTTTTTCTTTTGATATAACTCTTATAACAAATACATCCTATAAAATATTTTTAGCTCAAGTTTTCAAAACTTGTTTTTATGCAAGTAATTGATAAAAAATTCTCTTATACCTAAATTTTAAAATAAGTATAAACGCATTTAAAAGCATATAAGGTATAAATATTTTTAAAAAATGATAGAAAAACACATCGTAAGATTCATCTTAATAAATTAATAACATATCCACCCAATAAACCTAACATCCTGCTGTAAAGTGCTAAAATCAAGAAGAATAAAAATTCACAACCTTCAAAAGATATTATAAATGCAAAATTTGCTTAAGAGCATTGTGAATTTAGAGAGATTTTAAATGAAATAAGAATGTATTTTTTTTTACTGCCATAAGATTAGCTCACGTTTTATGAATTAGCTCTACATTATGCGTTATCTATTACGAGAATACCATAATACTGGGTAAAAGTAATGAACAGAAATGACATTGTTAAGCTACACAATAGATTCGTTATTTAAGTTCCAAGATAAAATTTAAAAAATATTTTTTTTCGCAATATATCTGTGGTTTTGATTCATAAGAAATGAAACGAAGCTGGGGTAAAAACAAACTTTTAGAAGAACAGGGAGGTATTGTGCATTAACTTTGAAATAAAAGAGCTTTTATCTGCGGTTTATGACCATCATCATTTTATAGTGAACCAAATTTATGAAAAAGTTTTAATGACATTAAAAAAAATTTAACCACCTTCTGGAATATTTTAAACTAACTTGTTAGATCAACTTCGTAGAGTCAGGCTATTTCCAGTATTAAGTACAATTTCAGAATTCTAATTGCCGTAAACCTTACGAGGTTGTTAAAAATTTAACAATTTTACTTACTTACGCGAATTATATTACAACTGCTCAGCGTGAGAGGTATAACAAACTAAGTTTTTACTAGAGAGAACAAATAACTGTATACAGGAGGAGTTATATACAAGTTGGAATTAAATAGATTTTCAAACTATATATAAACGCTTAACCCCCTAACCCACACTTATTTTGAAAAAAACCATCAAAGAATCAATTTTTTTATTTAACAAAACAGATTTTAGGGCCTTGTTTTGGCCAAAAATTAAAAAAACACAAAAAATCAATCACAAACTTTTATTTTAATTTTGGATTTTCATTCACATTGTAGATAAAAGCTGAATATATTGCAATCTTGTGCACATCGACTTGTATTATATTTCTTTTCGAATAGCTGTTTAAAAAAATAACATTTTTCTCAGTAAAATATTTATTTATGCTTTTCCAATAATAAAAGTAAAAGTATTTATTTAAAAAAAAATTATTCAGAATTTTCTTTTGTCTGATATATTTGAAAGCAAAGAGCAGCCCATAGTCCAACGCGTTGGAATTATTACTCATGTAAAGATTCTCTCTCTTTTCTTTTTCTTTTCCTTCGCAATCCCTTTTCGGTACCACTAAAGACCCATCTAGTAGGGCAGCGATGCACATTAAATCTGTCGAGAGCTGAAACGTCCTCCCGTTGGTGTGGTGTGGTAGTTAGGAGAGGGGGTGTCAGCTCAGGTGTCGTCCACGTCACTTGACCATTGTTCAAAATTACGTGGTCCTTCGCCAAAAGCCCTCGTGTAGCTGAACAGTGTGACGTTAATATTCAATCAATCAATCGCAATCCCTTTTAGCACAGCACACAGCTCAGTATCTTGTGGGAGCTTCTTTTCTTTTTATGTTGGTGGAACAAAACTAGGAAAATGACGTTCCGTTAGTCATAGAATTCTACCAATTTTTTTTTATATTTGTCTCGCTATCATACATTTGCATAAGTCGTTCTACTAATTTGCTTCTGATTTCTAAACTTTTTTTACATCAATTTTTTTATACAAAACATATGCTTTCTAAGTGCTGATGTGCAAATAAAAGAATACTTTTTTATTATATATACATCTAATTTTACAGTAAACTTTACCTAAATTTACGAAATTATGAAGACGGATCGCAATCAGTCTCAAGACAACAGACGGCGATTGCTTATATTTGAGTGTGAAAATTACTGCAGCATAAAATACGACTTCACTCGAATTACCTCGATTGAGTTTCAATTTGGCACGTTTAGCGCGATCGAATTAACTCGATCGCGCAAGTTAAGGGGTTAATATAAACATAGACTAGACGCGTCTAAAATTAAATCTTCATGAGCTACTGTAAGTAAAAATGCAATATCTCCTGCTCATGGTATATACTCAACTCTAATCCTATCTCTTATCTGAACTACTTCTGAGAAGTGCTAGAAGATGCAGTTCGCTATATTTCTTGACTAATTTGCATATACATTCTGTAGAAGTAAATACAATCATGTTGAATGAAATAATAAAAACTTCAAATGAATCTCCCATACTCATAAAAAGGAAAGTCATTTTTCATGGGAACTGACGTCAAATACAAAGAAATTATAACTGTGTTTTCCACATTGACAGTTAATAAAAACGTATAAAGGTTTTTAAAACATTAGCTTTCAATAACATAAGTTGTGACAGCAAGAAAAGTGAGGTTTCGTAACTAGCAATAAAGTTTATTAATCAAAACATTACGCAAAAATATTTCTTATAAAAGTTACTTTTACATTGCATTTATACAGTTTGAGAACGATTTCATTTAGTTCAGTTTTTTAGGATAAACTCTCTCTCTCTCTCTTTCTAACTCACACATTAAAACTAAATACTAATTTTGAATAGATTTATTTAGGGCAAACTAATATATATATATGTATATATAATCCATAATAATATATATACAGATAGTTATAAACCTTAGTATGACCAGTCAAGACAGTAAGAAATATTAGCCACAGTAGTACACAATAGCAAACTCTTGGCCTTAGGAACTAAGACTGCATATTTCAAGATATATATAGATATATATTTGTATTTCTATATATATATATGTCATGATTTTTAAGACAGAATCAGATTAAAGTTAGAAAAGTCAAAAGACGATCTTTATTCTTTCATTGGTACATCTGTTCTGATACCGAGCAGGGAGGAAAAAGCACGCCATGGTGGTGGTTTCAAGTGTATAACACTTGAAAAACATATGGTAAGTATCGCTGCTTTGAAGAGGTTGCTTGCAAGTTAATGCTGACATATGTTGACTATTAAATCTAACGATCTGGAATTAGACATGTTTATTGGCTAGGCCATATGTTCGGAAGAAATAAATGGGTGATTAGTTTGATACTTGAATATGGGAACGGAGGAGAAAGATGAGTCAAGTGCTAGATAGGGAATTTAATTTTTAATCTAATTTAATTATCCTTACATATATATATATATATATATATATATATATATATATATATATATACTGTCTTAGAAAGAGACAGAAATCAATGGAATACTAAAGATAAATGAAACCTGAGAAACAGATATTAGAGTTTTAAAAAAATATGGAGAGATACTGCAGTGCTATAAGGATTGCTGGCTTATTAATGATAAAATAATCTGTATAAAAGTGACACACACATATATATATATATATATATACATATATACAAACACACGAATATATACTTCAAAATTACTGCACAAGTTTTTCATTGGGTCTGAAGAAGGGAGTAGATTACCTCTAAATGATCAAGTGATTCACAGCGGGAATCAATTCTAACTCATGGCGTATAATATTTGAATTCAGTACAAATTCCCTTGAAGTAGAATACAATTACAAGTATTAAAAAGTGTCTGGAATCACTTTAATCCATATTTTATGAAAACATGGCACAGTTTAGCAGCTCTTTAGATTGTGTCATATACACTTTTAATAATATACCAGATATTTATATTATTATCTCAAATACTGGATTATTTTCATTAGTCATGCTTTGGCTTTCGGTTTCATATTATTTGTAAAGTAATGTTTGAGAATAAATAAGTAATGTAAGAAATGTTTATTTTTGTCTGAATTCAAAATTTATTAAACACGTTACTATTAAGAAACGAAGAAATTAGGAGAAATACTTTCCATTTTATTACAATTTATTAAAGGTAATTTCTTTCAAATTTTGATATATTTAAAAAAACTATAATAAATGCATTACAATATTTTTTTAATCTAAATAGAATGAAAGCGAAACAATAAATGTAAATTCTATTGAGACTCGCAGCTGTACCGCACATTGCATTGGAATAAAAAAGGAGAGTGTTATAATCCTAAAATCATAATAAAACTAAAAGTTGTTCAAGTGGTAAAGAATTAAACATAGTTCTTTACAAAAAAATGTAAGCTTATAGGGACTTTAATTACTGGAATTCTTTTTGATTACAGAGAGAACTAAGGAACGATTGATCTCCGTTTCAAGAGTAAATTAGTATTTAATTTAATGTTATTAAAGAAATGAAACTCTTTAATTTCTTTGGTTTCAGTTATTAAAAAGGCTCTAATTTCAAAGCTTTATAAAACTCGAGCTTATAAAAGTTAAGCTCCCATTCTTTTCAGTTTTAAAATGAATTGCTTCATATTCACGATGCAGTTTTTAATTAACACTCTTCAAATTTTGTTTCTTCTTTGTCTACTTTATATATATAGTGGGCGTTAACTAAAACTACTGACTAGCCTGATTATGCTTTGTATTGTATATAACCTGAATATAAACTACTAACTAATCACAAATAACAATCATAAAATATACGAAAGTAGTTTGATTGGCAAGCGAAACATTGATATTGTTTTAATTTGTTGCCAAATTTTCTTAAAAAATTATAATTGTTTCCTCCATTAATAAGTACGAGATATCCATTCTAGAATTATATTTTAGCTACAATTTTCGTTTTATAAACTCATCCCGGGTCACTGATTGGTTTTTGTACAAAACAGTCTGCAAAATTTATAATTATTAATCGGCTATTTTTTAAGAAAGCCAAACCTGCCCTAGCACTTTTACTTTTGTTAAAAACAATTTATTAGTCAAATGATTTATTATTCTGATCTTAATAAATAAAAGAAATTAATCTTACCTTTGCAGCTTCTGATCTCCTGTCTTCAGGTATAGTTGAATAGTGTCTTATCCGTGTATAGTCTGTACTTTTTGCTGCAGTACCTTCCTGACGGTTTGCATCAGGTGGACTGTAAGATAGGCTCCGAAACCAATTTAAACTTAGCTTTCTCATGATTTAAAGTCAAGGCTTATTTCTTGTGTGTATCAAATTATTCAAATATTATATTCCTTTGAATGAGGCAAGGATCATGTCATAAACCATCACATAATTATATTTTGGAGGTGTTCACTTTTAACATGTTCACTTAACAGCGCACTTTTTACCTATGGAGTTTTACCTTTCCTTGGTAGTAAATGACTTTTTATCCAAGCGTATTATAATCTAATCACTTTCAAAACAAAATAATGTATAATCACAGGAATTTGATATAATATTCACCACTACTTTCACTTGAGAGAGAGATAAAAATTCATTATAAACGCAAGTAAAAAAAAACAGGCAATTTATTTCTTAGCTTAGACATCGACTATCCACAGCTAAAGTTAGATATTTATAATGTATTTTGCTCTCAGTAAAAGGCAATTCAAGACTTGAACAGAACTCCAGTACTGTGTTTCCAATTACAAAAATCTCCAACCGTTTTGACTGTCAAAAGCAAGAACACATTCCCCTTGTGTTTGTGAACGCTGCTTTAGAGGCCAATTCGAGGGTATTGTCGAGAACACTTGGCGATAGTCTAGAGCTGCCACAGTCACACTAAGAACCCTTCTAACTCGTATAAGTATTCGTCTTTCAAGCCGCCAACTCAATCGTCTTGAAGTAGAAAGAAGGGGAAAAAACGCGTTCACTAAAAATATCTTTCAAAATTAGGGTTGGTGACTGATGCGTCATAACGGGAGCCTTCAAAATAGTGTCGAAATAAAAAACGTTCGAATATCTACATATAAATTCGAGAGACGCTATCTGAATCCGTTCTTCCTTCTTCTTCCTTCTTTCCTGTCTGTGTTGTGAGATGGGTGTATATCATTTTTCTTTCTTTCCTTCTTTATTTCATTTGTAGGATTATTTTCCTCGGGAAACAGAACTGGAAGAGTGTAAATCGGTTACTAGCATAATATTTGATGAAAGGAGCTAGAAACATTATAAGGTTAATAAACAACAGTATCTTTGTTGTCATGGAGATGTTTTTGTATCTTATTACTCTTCCATTTTGAGCAAGAGGTATTTCTGAACCTGTTCAGAGTGGCAGGGGGTAGTTCTGACTAGAAAAAAATTTGATAAAGTATCATCGAATTTCCGATTCTTCGTTCTTCCTGACCAAAATGGAATTCTTATTCCTCCCTTTCTCTTTTCATCTTTAGAATTATTTATTTATTTTTCCTCTCCAGATTACGGAAGTTGGAGAAGGGACATTGAAAAAGGTCACTGGTATTATTTGGAGGTTGATAAATAATAAAATACCGCTCTTCGTTGTCTTGAATTATTGATTCCATCCCCTACGTAAGCAAGTTATCTGTACACGAGTCATTGAGGTTAATGTATTAAAATCTAGAAAACATTGAAATATTCTTACTTTATTTAATGTGATTTCTGTGGTTAGAAGTTATATTTTGAACGATGATCTTTTAGGTACCACCCCATTGTTGTTTATTGTCGTTATTTGTGGTAGTTATAGTTAGACGCAATAACGATTTATGTCACTACGAAAATTCTTATTTTAATATTAATAAAATTGTTATTTAGAAATCATTGTATCAAAACGACATTTTAATGGTACATAATACAAAATTTATGGAAAAAAGTGTTTTTTGAAACAATTGTTACAAACAGTTAAATCCTTCCATTTGATGTAGAATAAATGACAAAAGAAAATCTGCGTTATAAGCAACCATTAATTGTAAATTAATTAGTTAAACATTGAGTAAATAATAGTCAAGTTTGGATGTGAATCATTATGTTATTTTAACATAAGTTTTTAGTGAAAATTTCTGAAAAATAAATTCAATTAGAGTTGATTTAAGATATTGATATGATGATAATTCTTGTCGGCGCTTTGCTGATTCAAAAACCATCTGTTTATTTTTTAATTATGAAAAAAAATTCAAATATATATTTTTTCTTCCAATTTAAAGGCTAATAACTTAAGGTAGAATAACAAAAATATATATATTGATAAAATCAAATTCCGTTTGTTTCTAGAAATGTTAGAAATAATTAAAAACTGCTCAATCCCCCTATACATTAGCTTAAAATATGTTCTAAATATATAACTATTTTTCAATACTTATTTATGCTCAATACTTCGAAAATATATTTTACTTGAAATAATATTAATCACCTAGTTGAATGCAATATTTTACTTTATATAATCAGAAAATTAATTATAAATAAGTGTAATATGAATATATATATATATATATATATATATATATATATACATGTAATAATTCATGATAATTTTATCTTGAGGGATTTCTATCCAAAATGGCCTTGGTCCCTCGAATACTTCGCATGACAATTAATTTCTTGTTTTCCCGCCTAACGGGATATAACCATAACCTTATCTGCCCAAAACTAAAAGATCAGCGTTTTTAAATTAAGAATGATGCAATCTTGCATCACTCGAGTATTTGGTTCAATCAGAAAACCCTTTACAGGAAATCACATGATTTTAATATCTTCCCAGTTAACCATCTATGTAAATAAACGAGATTTCCAGAGAGAAAAAAAAGAATATTTTTATGAGCGTCTGATATGTGTGTGCACGTGTTTATGTATTTTTGTTTGTAGTGTGCTGTTAATATCGCCGTTTTACTCATTTGTCCATCAATAAAAATGTGAATGTTTAAATACAAGCTTCCTCCTCTACCATTGTGACAGCCTGACAAAAAGTTCACCTAAGTACCAAATTGCCCTAAACAAAGTCCGAAACATAGATTTAAAAATATATTTCAAACAAAGAATATTACTGGTACACATACAGATGATTTCCTATCAAATTTCTTTAAGGTATCCGACTACGTTCGGAACTGTGATTTTCAAAGGCGCATAAATGGATTATTTTCATGATATTTAGAGTCACTTAGATTAGAATATATGCATAAAATTGTTTTAAGGACATTTTGACAAAACAAATTCATTCAAATACAATATTTTTCCAAAAAATTAACTTAGAATAATCTGTTTTCCAAATGTTCTCCTTTTATAAAAAATGCTTCTATTAGAACAATATTTTGCCTGTATATAGCTCAGACCTCTGTTCAGAGGCTCAACTAGAATTATTGAAATATATAACTTAGAAGTGGGTTTATTCATATTTTACGACAACAGAGGGGAGCAATTTTAAGAAAAAAACGCGAATAATTATTTCAATTGGTGGTAACTCTGAAAATAATGTGAACTTTTCAAAAATTCTAGTTGAGCCTCTATAGAGAGGTCTGAGCTACATACAGGCAAAGTATTATTATAATAGAACCATTTTTCACAAAAGGAGAACATTTGGAAAAAAGATTATTCTAAGTTAATTTTTTTCCAAAATATTATATTTAAATATTTTTTTGTCAAAATCTCGTTAAAACAATTTTATGCATGTATTCTAATCTGAGTGACACTAAATATCATGAAAATTATCCATTTATGAGCTTTTTTAAAATCCCGGTTCCGAACGTAGTCGGATACCTTAAAGAATAAATGTTTCTTCTTTCGCATCATATTTAACACTATATTTAAGAACAAACTCAATGTTCAGAAATGAAATTCCCAATTTTTCTGTGTGGAGTAAGTGTAAAAAGTGGGATGTCCTGGAACATTTAGCTTACAGTCCAGATCTATTCCCTTACGATTATCACATCTTTAGACCGCTAAAGTAAAGCCTAATGGGTCAATGATTTCACTCCGACGATGAAGTAAAGGCTGTAGTTCTGAACCGGTTCCATGTTCAACCGACATCGTTCTTCGCGGACGGTATTCGTAACCTTCCTAAATGATGGGACGCCTGCCTAAACGCCATGGGTAATTTCTTTGAACAAATTTTATATGCATTTAATTCATTAAGTTTTTTTTTCTATGCTTACACAGCTTGAATCAATTTCTCATTTGAACACCCTTTATATATATATATATACAGGATGCCCTGCATCTTAACGCGATAAGCAGGTACGCGCGAGGTGAAAGTTTTCTCTCTCTCTCTCAAGACTGAAATAAAGTATTGATATATATATCCCTTTAAGCATCTTCTTAAGTGTGTATATATCTAATTGAAAATAAAAACTGGACCTTAATTTATTTATTGACCACTTTTAGTTCAATGGATTGTCGAAAGGTTTTTTGACTCCATAATTTATTTGTAAAAAAATGCGCGCGCACAACTCGTTTTTTTACATGGTTTTGGAATAACACGCCTCAAGAGAAAAAGTTCTTTTTCTTACACGATTAATTTGCTCTAATTCAATTGAGTATCCTTAGTTGCTACGCGAAAGAATGAAGATGAAATTCGTCAGTTAATTGCCAGTTTAATTACTCAGATTCCTAAACATGGTACAAGCCGGAAAATTATTTTTCAGACATTGATCCAAAGGTAGAACACATCCTAAAATTTAAGCGAGAGCAGAAAATTTGTTTAGCTGGATACCAAGAATTATATTGCATAACAAAAAGAGCAAAGAATAAAAATAATAATAAAGAGAAAGAGAAAAAATTTCTGACTAAAAAGTCAATATCGGAAAATAAAGGGTGTTTTTTAGAGGTATAGAACTTTAAATTGCAATAAAACAACGATGTATTATTCGATTGAAATGAATTTTTATTCGAAAGATAATCTTGTGGCATTACATTTTAAATATGATCAAACAAGGCGTAGATTCGTCGAATGGGCCCAAAACGAGATTGTGTTGTTCCCGATTTTCATAAGCGAATTTTGTTTAGCGATGAAGCGCACTTCTGGTTGAATGGCTACGTCAACAAACAAAACTGCCGCATTTGGAGTGAAGCTAATCCACAAGTGTATGTCAAAACACCGTTACATCCAGAAAAACTGACTGTATGGTGCGCTTTATGGGCTGGTGGAATCATTGGTCCGTACTTCTTCAAAAACGATGAAGGCCGCAACGTTACAGTCAATGGTGATCGGTATAGAGCCATGATTACTAACTTTTTCATTCCTGAATTGAACAATCGTGATGTCCAGGAGCTGTGGTTCCAACAAGATGGCGCAACATGTCACACAGTTCGTGCCACAATCGATTTATTGAAAGACACGTTTGGTGACCGCCTAATTTCACGTTTTGGACCTGTGAATTGGCCTCCAAGATCTTGTGATTTAACACCGCTAGACTATTTTCTGTGGAGCTATGTAAAGTCATTGGTCTATGCGGATAAGCCACAAACGCTTGACGATTTGGAAGACAACATTCGCCGTGTTATTGCCGATATACGGCCACAAATGTTGGAAAAAGTCATCGAAAATTGGACGTCCAGATTGGACTACATCCGAGCCAGCCGTGGTAGTCATATGCCAGAAATCATACTTAAAATGTAATGCCACAAGATTATCTTTCGAATAAAAAAGATTTCATGTCAATCGAATGATACATCGTTGTTTTATTGCAATTTAAAGTTCTATACCTCTAAAAAAAACACCCTTTATCAGGTTGAGTGAAAAGTTTTTCGCCAATGGGAGATACCTCCGCACCAACAGCGGCCATTCCCGTGGTAATTTACCTTTCTCCAAAGAGGTTTTTGCATTATAAATCAGAAAATTCAAACTGCGTGACTGTGTAAGTTGTTTGTCAAAACTTTATTATTTTGTGCACCCAAAAAGTGTTTAAAATGGAGCTATCACGTCAACAGATCAGAACGATTATGTACTAGTGAGTGCCGAAATAAACTCAATATAACTGAATGCCACAAAAAATGTATGAAAGTTTAGGTTTGAGTACTGTTTCTTAAGACACAGTAAATGTTTGGTTTCGAAAGTTTAAAACTGAAAATGTCGACATTGAAGAGAAACTACGTTCTCTTTTCACCCTATTGAGGTTGATTGTGACCAGTTAAAGTAAATCATTGATCAAGACAGAAATATTTCAGCGCGCATTATTGCGTTAGATATTGACGTATGTCAAAAAACAATAGTTAATGCCCTCAAATTCATAAATCTAACGTTTAAGTTAAACTACTGGGAACCTCACGAACTGACTGCTGAAGATAAGAGTAAGAGAAAAGCGGTCTGTTTGGCTCTGCTCAAAGAAAGAGAACATTCTGGACAGAATTGTGACGTGTGATGGAAAAATGGATGTGCTACAACAACACAAGCCGTTAAGGAGGGTGGTCAGAACCCAGGAAATCATCAGCTTCGGTTGCAAAACGAACACTAACACGAAGGTGCCTTTCTGTATCTGGTGGGTTGATTGATTGAATATTAACGTCGCACTGTTCAGCTACACAAGGGCTTTTGGCGACGGACCACGTAATTTTGAACCATTGTATCTGGTGGGATTGTCGTGGAATTATTTATAAAGAGTACCTGAAAAACAGGCAGTCTATCAACAGAACAAAGGCTGCGGTAGCCCAGTGGTAAAGGTATCGGATCATGGCAGGCATGTCATGAGTTCGAACTCAGTACCACTAAAGACCCGCCGTGTAGGGGAGAGATGCATGTTAAATATGTCCAGAGCACAAACGTCCTCTCATTGGTGTGGTGTGGTAGTTAAGAGAGGAGGGTGCCAGATCAAGTGTCGTTCTCGTCGCTTGACCATGGTTCAAAATTACGAGGTCTGTCACCAAAAGCCCTCATGTAGCTAAACAGTGCGACGTTAATATTCACTCACTATCAACAGTACAATATGTAACAATATGCTAATGAAAGTTAGCTATGCCATTCGTGAAAAGGGGGAGAAAGAAAGAGTTCAGAAGCAAGGGGATTATCTTTCATCAAGATAACACCCATTCACGTGTTACTGCGATGACCGGCTGTACGCTCTACACATTCGAGGGAGATTTGATGCATCTCTCTTTCTCTCTCTCTCTCTCTCATCAAGCATACAGCACTGATATGGCACCTTCGGATTACTATTTGTTTTTACATCTGCAGCTACATCTTGATGGCGCAATCTTCCGTTCAAATGATGAGGTCATAAATGAGGTCTCTCGATCGATTTCTGGACTCTCGTACCCCACAGCTCTTCACAGAAGGGATTGAAAAGTTGTCAAAACACTGGCAGACTATTGTAGATTTGAATGAAGATTACTATACTCATTAGCTGATTTTGTATGTGTTTATCATTTTACAAGATTGTTTTCTTTTGGCGGAAAACTTTTTACTCAACGT